>OY728129.1:1259602159-1260852159 GCA_963277665.1 Viscum album
ATACACAAGAGTGGTCTCTCATCCAGTTAACTTTTGTCCCAATAACACACACCACCAATCTTTGGTCACACACTAAGTACACCAATGGTACACATCCCTTATTCATGGTCAAATCGTATATTAACTCACACAACCCATATATTCCAAAACAATTCAAATAAAAAAATTCAATCCATTTCAATAAAATTGTTCTTTTATTGAAACCCATTAAAAAAAATTCTAATAAACCATTAAATTTAAATAAAACTATTATGTTCATTGGAATCCCATTCATAAAATCTATTTTTCTATAATTTTAGAGAAATACCATTTCAAAATTTCTTTTTAAAATCAAGAATAAAAAAAATTATTCACAAGAACAGATTTTCCATATTTCCACAACCATCACAAAATAATTGTTCCAATAAATCATAGAGAAGAAAATTAAAAGTCAAATCCACATAAATAATTCAATTATAGACAATTAAATTTAGTTTTACTAAGAGTAGATGAGAGTGATTCCACTTACCTACATTGTTTTGAGGAAAATCGAAAACGGAAAATGAATGCTCAAGAAAGCTGGGATGATTCTCCACAAAACCTCCTTAGATATCTTATCCTAGAAAAAAAGAACAAATCATATATTATTTTTCATTCAATATATTATATATATCCATAAAATATGTAGATCTAAGGAACTGAGAGTATATGATATGTAGATCTATCTAGATCTAAGAAACTGATCGAGAACAATAAAGAACAATTACATACCTCAAGAATCTAGCATCAAATCACAAAAAGAAGACTTCATATTTCATCCAAATTAATTGGAAAACATTTTTTATCCTTAGGAGAAGTCATATACCTTGTTATATAGGGTTTGGGGAAAATAATTGTGGATTAAAGGAAAGGCCGACCTAGATCCACTATTTAAGTGGTTGTTTTTAACCTGTCCATGGTTAGTCTGCAAGGTTTGGAAAAATAGTGAACTAACCATGCATTATCTACTACCTTAAAGATCACCTTTCATGGCCTCCACACATGGTTTCCCTAAATTTGTTCACACTATGTTGAAGCTACTATCCATAATACGAAAATTTTCACAGATTCTACTAGGCTTTCCGCACAGTACAAACAAACTGTGCGCAGCTCGTGCATCTCTCCTTTGGTCCCAGAAAACATATTTAAAGTTCAAAAAACTCTATACTCCATCACCTTTTTTACTTAATAAACATAAAATATACAATTAAATGGTTAAATACTAGAAACTAGGTGTACTACATCATGAGAGGTGGTGAATTGGTGTGATCGCCAATTATTAATGTTTTTATTAAACCTTATTTATAAGGTATTATACACTTGTTAAAAGTATCACATGATGTCTTTAATAAATTAAAAGAGAAATCACCATTCCAAATAAAACATGAAAAATATTGTAACACCCCGACCCCAGTTACCCAGAGTCGGCGCATTATTTTAATAAATTGGCATGATTACATGGAATAAAGTCCTGAAGGACCGATCGGTTAAGCAGTCTTAGAAAATATATTACATACATGAATGTTACATTACACTTTATAACATACAAAACAACATAAATAATCCTTTATGAATACCATTATTCCCTTGTATTAACTCTGTATATCAATGATAATACACTTCTTGGAATCCTGGGAAAAATAAAACATAGAAAGGGGTGAGCTCAGATGCTCAGTAAGGATAATAATATAGAGGAAAATTTCATAAATAAACATAAACATTTAAGGAAATGTATAACTAAAACAAAAGCCTTTTAAAATTGAACTTCAAAATAATATGGAAAGGATAAAATGAAATAATTCCATTTACTTATTTACATAGATATTCTACTAGTCGAATAATCACATGAAATATCAATAACCACTTTCATAATGATGGAATGCATAATTCCAGACTATCATAACCACATAACCAAGGCCTCCAGCCAAGACTACAAATAAGATTTTGTCAAGGCCTCGTGACAAAACACTAGTTTGTCTCATGAGACCTACCGATGCATCGAGGAGCTATAATGGGCTCCACCCGTCACTTACTAAGTCCAATACATTCCTCATATGAAAAGCTCTAAACATAACATAAACATTCATATTAAAACTAGCATATGAAATGTCAATACTTTACCCATAAACCATGAATGGTATAAAAATAACACATCCATAGTCAAAAATATCACAAAACCTTCAACACAATATGGAAGATTTGTATCATGATAAATCAACTTCAAAACAAGTTTAAAATCCATTAATGATTTTTGATGTTGATGAAAATGATTTTTAAAACTCTTTGAGAGAAATACCCCTTTTCATGAAAACATATAAAAGTCACCCAATTTAGAAATGAATTCATTTAAATATATTTTTTAATCAAAGTGTCCCATACCACTTTGAAACTTTTGAAAGTAATTAACATTTTAAAAACATTCATGTCCTTATAAATAAATCCTTAAAAACAATTTTGAAGACATGGACATAAATGAGAATGATTTAGAAGAATAAATATTTAAAACATTTGAAATGATGTCTTAGTAAATAATACCTTAAAATAATCACTTTAAAAAATCTTTCATAAAACATGGATATGGATAATAAATGTGTCCCAGTAGATACTTACGTAAAAACAACCTTGGATAATAAAGAGATTGTGAAATTAACACTTACGAATTTTGTAACTTACAAAATATACACCCCATGAAAGAGGTATCATACAATGAATATGTAAATACAATTAAATTAAAGTGTATTACACAAAGAATACAATTATGGGAATTACATAAACCACACAAAAGGTAAAGTGGCAATATGGCATGAATCTCACGGGAATAAGGAGTGAGATGAAAACCCCTTACCTTGCACTTTCCTTTTATCGAGGGTACGTTTGGCCTCTTGTATGAAGACTATAGTATGATATTAAATTATAAAAGGACCATATTAATATTTATGATATCATACATTATTCATTTATGACTTTATACTACCAATTTAAAAATAATTTCCATGTTATATTAATAAATCGGGTAATAATCACTTTCTTTATCGTACGTGTTTTAACTTGTTACTCTTGATTATATCACTTATATCATGATTTAAATACGTCCATAATATAAAACATGATTTATTTATCATATATATTTAGAATATAAAAATTTATAATAAACATATATATGAAATGGAAAACACCGTTTATGGAGACGGTAGTCTGTACGTACGCATAAATGTTGTTTCCGTTTTCATATAGTATTGAATGGAAGTAAGTGAATAAAATATATAAAAGTACATAAATAATTATATATATATATATATATATCTGCAGTAGAATTATTATGTCATATATTACATACTTATTAGTAATATAGATTTTTTATAATCATCGATTAATGGTGAACTTGGAAATGAATCTCATCGCGTCGTGGAGACGGTAATCCGTACGTACGCACGAGCGAAGATATCATTCTTTTGATATTAATATAATATATAATTGGATGGTATATAATATATACATAATCCTATTCATGTTATATTTATTATTTATACCAAATAACCATCATTATTATACCCATCCAAATAATAATGTATTGAATAACAATTACACCACAACGTGGAGACGGTAAATCGTACGTACGCACGTATGGTGACATGTCATTCAAAGGGTCGATAGAATAATGAATTTGTTTTTAAAATATTTATAATAAAATCACAGTATATATAATATAATAATGTTATTATTTTATAATGGAAACAATAATGAAAATGGAAGTGGAAGAAGAAAGGAACTTGAAAGAGGGTGGTGAAATCATTATCTCTTTTTCAAGTTATTCCATTTGATTTGATCAAAAGGGCTATTTAGGTTGGCTTTCTGATAAAAATAAGGCCTCTAAGATTAAGGGAGGATAGTTGAGAGGGTATTTGGGTCGGTTTTGGCCGAGCCAAATGGCTTAGAAGGTGTGAATTAGAGAGAAGGGGGAGTTCCCTTTTATAAGAGGGGTGAGGGGCACCTTAGAAAAAACCTAAAATATTATTTTATAATAAATTCATATTCAGTTTCAAATGGCTCAAAAGTTGATTATTTAAAGACTAAGGTGGGGATAGGTCTAAAATAACTCGACCAATTGGTTTTAGACAATTTTAGGTTACCATTTTAACCTTATCATTTAGATTTAACTCTAAGTTAAATAATTTAACTTTTACCGTGTCTTCATGTATTCTTACACTATATAGTTAATAAACATACTATATACTGACAATAGAACCCCCATTGGTTCATTAATTTCATACATATTATTATATAAGTCTTTTGGCTGATCCATATATTTTTAGGACCATTATATCAATTAATAATATAATATTTTTTTTAAACTATTTTATGTCAATTTTGACACTATTTTGTATTTGTTTTTTGTTAAAATAATAACAACATGATAACTTATAAAAAAAATACATTGAATAAATCCTAATATGTCATATTCACCTAGAAAATTCGTGGATTTCATAAAAACATTGAAATTATATTTATTTTAATATTTATAAGACCATTTATTTGATTCGTTCATGAATAAGGTAATTACTGCATCATCATTGTGTAATAAATAAATTCATTTATGTATTGTCTAAAAATTATAAATAAAACACCATGATGTAGGAAATCTTTTGGGTTTTCTAATGAATATTTATAATCGAATTTATCGTATGTAAAACCCTATATTAAATATGTTTTTGCTGTCAAATGTTGATTTTAACTCTTTTAACTCTTCTTTGAATTAAATAAAAATAAATGTCCTAATCTAATACAAGGGGACCTAAATGATATTTTTGTATTCTTAAGGTTGTTTTTGGTCGAGATACACTTGTCCAATAGAATTAAGATATGTGTTAGGGTAATATTAATATCATTATTACCCTTAATTACCGTATTTACTTTTAACCATGGTAAATAAAATTAAAAAGATAATATTCACCAAAAATTATTTTTATCTTATTGAACCACATTTTACTCCTTGATATTAACCATGTCTCTCATATTTTTGATATTCCACTCACAGAAGTGGTGAAATTATGTTTTATGTAAATTTCCATATTCTCATAGGAGGTGGGTAAAAGACGGCGAAAAGTTCAATAAAATTTTTATATATCAAAAATTATTCTAAACTAACTTCAATGAATTACATTGAACTTATATAGGTATTATGTACCTATTTTGACCTTAATTAAATTTAAATAAAATAATAATTCGGTTTTAAACTATAACTTAGTATTTTTCACTATTCATCAAAAATTGAATGTTTTCAGAAAAATACCAAAAAATCAGCCTAATCTATATTTGATATTATGAATTAAAAAATTATTTATATTTTACCAAATTCAAAAAATATAATTTTCATTAATTAATTTAAAAATTAATTCCCATTTTCAAAACAAATAGCGTGTTTTTATGAAATAATAACTATCAAAAGATTGACAATTGTTTATGTCTGGTTTAAATGTGAAATTTTGTCCAATGAACAAAATTACATTAAATGGTAAAAATATTTTCTATTTATACTTTAAAACCACTAAAATTCATAATTTATCACTATTAATTATTTCGATTAAAATAGTTGTTTTTAATTAAAATTTAGTAATTTTCACTGTGAATCAAAATATGAAAGTTATCCAAAAACAACCAAAATTTCACGCTAAGCTAATTTCGATATTACAAATCCAAAAATTAAGTCCATTTTGAAAGATAAAATTTATAATATTTCAAAAATTGTGTATTAATATTCATAACGGCTAGTTTGATTGGTTGTGGTGTGTTATAACTCGAAGTTGCGTACAACACACGCTACTGTATTATTCAAAGTGAAGCGTACCATGGAAAATTTTTGTGTTACATTCTCCCCTCCTTCAATAAATTGTGTCCTCTCAATTTGAAATTGTTATTTGAAAATAAAAGGTTGAAAATAGAAAATATCTTTGTGGGAAAACCCACATCAGAAATTGGGTTAATAAAATTTAGTCATAATAAGAGGAAATGAGAAATGAAAGGGTCACCAGCAAATTATGATCTCGATTAGGAGAACATTGGTGGAAATTAGAGACACATAATTGGAGGGAAAATGTAAATATTTATAGGGAGTGATTGAGGTCATCAATCACAAACAATTGTAGAATTGTTGGCCTTAAAGCCACCAATTTATGATGATTTAAAATACCACCAGTTCAACAAAACGTAAGGTATTGGGATAACACATTTTTGGTTTTAAGATCCATTCCCTAAAGTTTAATAATTAATTTATCCATAGAATAAGAGGATATATATATATGTATTTATATATACTTGAGAAGTATATTTTCATCTTTCAACTAATTCCTACAACAAACTCATCTTCCACTCTAAAAGATTTAATATATATATATATATATTCTATTTATCCTAATCATATAGGGTTCCAAAAATAATGAATTTATAATTCACATATTAGACCCTTAAAAAACTACATTAATCAATCTAGGACATCACGTGGGATAGTGGTAGGTGATACACCCTTGTCGCCCTTCGGTTGTGGGTTCAAGTCCTGCGGTATTGCAGGACGCGACGGGTTGCCACCCAACCTCCGGGAAGTCCTTTTCATGGAAATCGAAAAATAATCTCAAACTATACTTATCCAAAATAATTCTTCCCTAACTCACAGTCCAAAATTTATAAGGTAGGTAAACAAAATGAAGATCCTTTTTTCACTTAATAGCATGTGAACACCTTCATCATATATTATTTTAAAATATGGTAACACCTTGAATTAACCTAAAACTTTATTGGTTACATTTATGCTCCCTTATTCCTTATAGAATATTAGATATATTCCTTATATCAAAAAACATTGAATATTCCAACAATGATGAAATACACAAATGATTAATCAGTGCCAAGGTAGTCAAGAATATCCAATATAATTCATCCAAATCAACCATATCTTACTCCAAAATTACAACCTTAGTATCAAGATCATATTAAGGATTACCTTTCCTTCAACCATGTATTTTCAAAAAAACATTTATCTTGCTGTTGAGTCACTTTTCATAGTACCATAATATCTCAAATCCTTAATGAAATAGTACTGCAGTACAATCCTTATTTATCTCCATAATTCATATAACCACTATATCGTTGATACAACACTCAAATGAAATAATTTGTTAATAAAAAAATAATAACACTAGTCATTCCTCTTCATCTGTGGTAGTATCATAACTTTATTTCTATCCAATAACATCATTTGGTGCATACTCTGATGATTTGGACATTCGTTTTTGTAGTGTCCCAACTCCTTCGAGATGAAGCATTGTACATTTGAAAAAATTTTCTTACCATTTAAATCATGTACTTGGTGTCCTTTTCCTCCACACTTATAAAAAAACTCTCATTCCATTCAATCATTTACCAAGGTTATTCATTCCACATTTATCCCATATTGGAAAATACTTCTTTCCCTTATTCCCTTTATCAATATTTCTTTCTTCCATCCTTTTCTTCTCTAGATTCCCTTCAAAGCCATAAGATTCAAAGAGTTCATTACTGATCTTTTGATACTACTTATTCATATGATGATAATACGTGGGTGACTATTTCCTTTCTAAATGTTGTCTTAATACCATGAATGATATGACCCTTCTTACTCTTTGGATCATACGTATTGCTGGAGTTCTCATTCCTTCTACTGGGATCCATTTCTAAACAATGTCATACACTAAGTCTGTTTATGAATCACAATTCATAATTCCAAACATGTAAAATACCTAACATAAATTGAATAGCTTATGGTTATAATATATAATCACAAAAATGTTTTCTTTGAGGAGGTATATACTCATAAACCCTTCATAGGGGTTTGTAAAGAAAATGAGAATTATCCTAATCATATCCCCCTGGAGAGTCGTAACCAAGAGTGCAGCAAGACCCATTGTCGTGGAGCAGTTCCCATTCGATTCTAGCTCATAGTGGTGTTTTCGGGTTTTACCCCTAGGTACATCTGTTCCAGAGCCACCTCAACCTGCTCGTATCCAGACAAGGATGTATTGCTCGAAAAACTCCCAAAATCTCTACAATACCATAACTCTAGGAAGTTCTTATATAATAATCCTCAAAGTCTATGTTAGGGTAATGCACTCTAATCAGAGTTTACCTAAATCTATTTTCCAAGGTTATTGCTAAACTTCCTTTGATACCAACTATAACGACCTGACCCCAGTTACCCAGAGTCGGTGCATTATTTTAATACATTGGCATGATTACAAGGAATGAAGTCCCGATGGATCGACCAGTTTAGCAGTCTTGGAAAATAGATTACATACATGAATGTTACATTACACTTCATAAGATACAAAAAAACATAAGTAATCCTTTAAAAATGCCATTATTCCCATGTCTTAACCCAGTATATCAATCACAATACACTTCTTGGAATCCTGGAAAAAATAAAACATAGAAAGGGGTGAGCTCAGATGCTCAGTAAGAAAAATAATATAACAGTAACTTTCATAAATAAACATAAACATTTAAGGCAATTTATAACAAAAACAAAAGACTTTTGAACTTCAACATCATTATAATATGGAAAAGATAAAATGAAATAATTCCTTTTAATTTTTCACATGGATATTCTACTAGTCGAATAACCACATGCAATATCAATAACCACTTTCATAATGATGGAATGCATAATGTCAGACTATCATAACCACGTATCAAAGGCCTCATGCCAAGACTACAAATAAGATTTTGTCTAGGCCTTGTTCCAAGACACTAGTTTGTCTCATTAGACCTACCGATGCATTGAGGAGCTATAGCGGGCTCCACCCATCACTTACTAAGTCCAATGCATTCCTCATATGAAAAGGTCTAAACATAACATAAACATTCATATTAAAACTAGCATACGAAATGTCAATACTTTACCCATAAAACATGAATGGTATAAAAATAACACATCCACAGTCAAACATATCACAAAACCTTCAACACAATACGGATGATTTGTATCATGATAAATCAACTTCAAAACAAGTTTAAAATCCATTAAAGGATTTTGATGTTGATGAAAATGACTTGTAAAACTCTTTGAGAGAAATACCATGTTTTTTCATGAAAAAATTTAAAAGTCACACAATTTGGAAAAGAAGTCATTTAAATACATTTTTTAATCAAAGTGTCCCATACCACTTTGAAATTATTTAAAGGAATTAACATTTTAAAAACATTCATGTCCATATAAATAAATCCTTAAAAACCATTTTGAAGACATTGACATAAATAAGAAAGATTTAGAAGAATAAATATTTAAAACATTTGAAATGATGTTATAGTAAAAAATACTTAAAAGAATCCCTTTTAAAACAATTTCATAAAACATGGACATGGATAATAAATATGTCTCAGTATATACTTACGTTAAAACAACCTCAGATAATAAAGAGATTGTGAAATTAACACTTAACAATTTGGTAACTTACGAAACATACACCCCATGAAAGAGGTATCATACAATGAATATGTAAATACACATAAATTAAATTTTATTACAAAAAAAATACAATTATGGGAAGTAAATACACCACATAAAAGGAAATAGTGTCAATATGGCATGAATCTCACGGGAATAAGGAGTGAGATGAAAACCCCTTACCTTGCACTTTCCTTTAGTCGAGGGTACGTTTAGCCTCTTGTATGAAGAATATAGTATGTTATTAAATTATACCATAACCATATTAATATTTATGATATCATACATTATTCATTTATGACTTTATACTACCCATTTAACAATAATTTCCATGTTATATTAATAATTCGGGTAATAATCGCTTTCTTTATCGTACGTGTTTTAACTTGTTACTATTGATTGCATCACTTAGATCATGATTTAAAAACATCCATAATATAAAACATGATTTATTTATCATATATATCTATAATATAAATATTTATAATAGACTTATATATGAAATGGAAAACACCGTTTATGGAGACGGTAGTTCGTACGTACGCATAAACGCTATTTCTGTTTTCATATAGTATTGAATGGAAGTAAGTGAATAAGATATATATAAGTACATAAATACATATATATATATATATATATCTCCAGTAGAATTATTATGTCACATATTACATTCTTATTAGTAATATATATATTTTATAATCTTCGATGAATGGTGAACTTGGAAATGAATCTCATCGCGTCATGGAGACGGTAATCCGTACGTATGCACGAGCGAAAATATCATTCTTTGGATATTAATATAATATATAATTGGAAGTTATATAATATATATATAATCCTTATAATGTTATATTTATTATTTACATCAAATACACATCATTATTATACCCATCCAAATAATAATGTATTGAATACCAATTACCCCACGACGTGGAGACGGTAAGTCGTACGCACGCACGTATGGTGAAATGTCATTCAAAGGGTGGATAGAAAAATTAATTTGGTTGTACCATAATTATAATAACATCACATTATATATAATATACTAAAGTTATTAATTTATAATTGAAACAACAAAGAAAAAGGAAGTGGAAGAAGAAAGGAACTTGAAAGAGGGTGGTGAAACCATTACCTCTTCTTCGGGTTCTTCCTTTTGATTTGATCAAAAGGGCTTTTTAGGTTGGCTTTATGATCAAACTAAGGCCTCTAGGTTTAAGGGAGGATAGTTTAGAGGGTATTTGATAAGGGTTTGGTATATCCAAATGGATTACAAGGTTTGAATTACAGAGAAGGGGGAGTTCCCTTTTATAAGAGGGGTAAGGGGCACCTTAGGAAAAACTTAAAATATTATTTTATAATAAATTCAAATTCGGTTTCTAATGGCTAAAAAGTTGAATATTTAATCTCTAAGGTGGGGATAGGTGTAAAAAAACTCAACCAATAGGTTTTAGACAAGTTTAGGTTACCATTTTAACCTTATCATTTAGATTTAACTCTAAGTTAAATAATTTAACTTTTACCGTGTCTTCTTGTATTCTTACACTATATGGTTAATAAACATACTATATAATGCCAATAGAATCCAAATTGGTTCATTAATGTCATATATATTTTTATATAAGTCTCTTGGACGAACCTTATATTTTTAGGACCATTATTTCAATTAATAATATAATATTTGGTTTAAAAACTATTTTATGTCAATTTTGACACTATTTGGTATTTTTTTTAAATAATAACAACATGATTTCTTAAAAACAATTCATTGAATCAATACTAACATGTCATATTAACCTAAAAAATTAGTGTATGTCATAAAAACGTTGAAATTATATTTATTTTAATATTTCAAATACCATTTATTTGATTCTCTCATGAATAAGGTAGTTACTCCATCATCATTTTATCATAAATAAATTTAATTATTTAATGTCTAAAAATTATAAATAAAATACCATGACGTAGGAAATATTTTTAGATTTCTAATTAATATTTATAATCGAATTTATCTTTTGTAAAACCCTATATTTAAAATGTTTTACTTGTTAAACTTTTATTTTAACTCTTTTAACTCTTCTTTGAATTAAATAATAATAAATGTCCTAATCTAATCCAAGTGGACCTAAATGATATTATCTTATTCCTAAGGTTGTTTTTGGTCGAGATACACATGTCCAATAAAATTAGGACATGTGTTAGGGTAATATTAATATCATTTTTACCTTTAATTACCCTATTTACTTTTAACCGTGGTAAATAAAAGTAAAAAGTTACTATTCACCAAAAATTATTTTTATCTTATTGAACCACATTTTACTCCTTGATATTAACAGTGTCTCTCAGATTTTCTAAATTCCTCTCACTGAAATGGTAAAATTAAGTTTTATGTAAATTTCCAAATTCTCCTAGGAGGTGGGTAAAAGACGGTGAAAAGTTCAATGTAGTTAATTGGAGTCAGTTTAGAATAATTTAAGATATATAAAAAATTAAGTTTTATATATTTTTATCTTATTTAAATTTAAATAAAATAAATTATTATTTAAATAAAAATTTTGTTTTAAACTATAACTCAGTATTTTTCACTATTCATTAAAAATTGAAAGTTTTCATAAAAATAAAAAAATTCTGCCTAAGCTATATTTGATATTATGAATTTAAAAATGAAGTCTATTTTACCAAATTTAAATCATATAAGTTTCATTAATTAATTTAAAAATTAATTCCTGTTGTCAAAACATATAGCGTGTTTTTAATAAATAATAACTATCAAAAGATTGACACTTGTTTATGTCTCGTTTAAATGTGAAATTACGTCCAATGACCAGAAATGTATTAAATGGTAAAAATATATTACAAATATACTTTAAAACCACTCAAATTCATAATTTATCACTATTAATTATTTAAATTAAAAAAGTTTTTTTAATTAAAATTTAGTAATTTTCACTATTCATCAAAATAGGAAAGTTATCCGAAAAGAACCAAAATTTCACCCTAAGCTAATTCCGATATTCCGAATCTAAAACTGAAGTCCATTTTGAAAGATAAAATTTATAAAATTTCAAAAAGTGGTTATTACTATTCATAACGGCTAGTTTGATTGGTTGTGGTGTGTTATAACTCGAAGTTGCATACAACACACACTACTGTATTATTCAATGTGAAGCATACCGTGGAAGCTTGGGGTGTTACAAATAGGATCATTTAAGTATTTTAATATATTAACCTACTAATATATAAAATTCAATATATGATTTACATATGAATCAATATAATTGTTATCTTAAAATGAAATTCTCTTGTGCGGCCTTTTCGAACCATCCACAATAGGAACCCCCCCCCCTAAGATGTCACTCCAGAGAGAGCCTCATTTTTAGGGAGACTTTTCTCAGCGAGATGATAAAGTTTCTCGGAGAGTGACATCCGGATTTGTGACTCATTATCATTTCATTCAAATCACTAACACATTATTATTTTATTATAATGATTTAGGGTTGATTCAATACTGAATCCAAGAGACACCACCTATTCATAGTCATTATCCACTACATTGATTTAATATATCATATTTTAATCACAAAAAACTTTATAATTTTTAAAATGAAGGCGATAATTTGATTCAAATGAGATTGGAATTGCTCTTCAACAACATGCCTAGAAGACTTCTTTCTGACATAAACATGATTTCCATCTTCTCTAAATTTTCATTCCTTCAATGGAATTTAAAATTGTATGTGAACTATCTTACCTCTATCTCTATATTTATATTTAATGTCTCACCATCATATTTTCTACCAAAATAATAAAATTTAGTAGTTTGAAATTCTATAACATTGTACTAATAGTTAGGATCAATTTATGTCATCAAATACTTCCATGATTGCTTCACATATAATATCTATAAAATCATGGCCAAACTGATCCAAATATGTTCAATGGGACCTACCAAACCATTCTTGACTATTTCAATAAACCTAGGATATGTAAAAACAAAATTTTAAAAACTTATCATTGAACCACAATTTGTTATATTCTACTATGACACAATATCTTTTATTCAACTTATGTCTCAATGGATAATAATTTTAAATCTATACTATTTAAACATGGGTTTATGATTCTTTGGTTCCTTGTTCAAAGAAAATTATGAAAATATCCACTACATCCCAAGGATGAAACATGTTCATTTTCCAAACTCCACATAATCTATCCTCAAAAATCCATTTGTATCCAAGGTCCATATTCCTTCACAACTAATGCATAAAATCCAGACATTCCAAAACTTTTTAGTTATAGAAATTTTTTCTCCAACATGAATTATACCTTCTGAATTTCTGATCAAGTATAATTTATGTCCTTAACACTGTGATGATCCACCCCATCATGCATGTTGTTTATAAGTTTCTTAATGTAATTAATAAAAAGTTGATGTATTGGGTTAATATTTAAGGATACACCCAAAGTAAATGATGTTTTATCCCATAGGTGTTGGGAAATGAGAAGAGGAAGCTACTATTTCTTATGAAGATTACGGTACTTGAGAGAAAAACATATGTTGGTGGATTGGGTTTTGAATACTATTTCACCAAACATCTGATACATCATCATCTCTAGTCATATGAACCCTGATACAGTCTGAGGATATCATATGAATTAATCATAGCTCATAATTTTAAATGGTATGAGTACCACATTCAAGTTGAAGTGTGCTCATATGTCACATGATTACAATGATATTTGCTCATATAATATGAGCCTAAACATCTCTTTATCATCCACACATGCTTCAGGAATCTATGCACACATAGTTTTCCAAATTTCATGTGCTAGTGTGAAGCTCCGATGATCTCTTCATTATCACGATATCCACCATGATCTTGTGGATTCAATCTGTAGAGGCATTATTGGATCATTCACTCTGTTGAAGAATCTATCTCTCAAGGATTGAAGAGTTTAGATATGATCTTAATTCAAACTTTTAAATAATACTTGGAATGTTTTTCTCCTCTTATTATATAGTGGATGTTGAAAATATCTTATTAGGGATCCCCATCCCCCTTACATTTAACATCCACTATATATGAAATGAATAAATATAAATAATTTTTATAAACTAACTATGTCATAAATATTATTTATATATTGTCACATGCTTGTAATATATTAAATATAATACTTGATAAATCTTTATCGATTTACTCAATTCTGAATTCATGTTAATATTAATGAAACATGGAATATGAAAATAAAATTCATTCATATAATATTATTAGTTTAATTTACATAAAGACTTATGAATACTATTAAAAAATAAATTCAACCCAATTATTATATACATGAATAAAAATGAATTTATTTATTTTTCAGTGATCAGTAAAACTTGGAAAACTCATGGACCCTATGGAGGGGAACACCATGACCAATATATCTATTCACCGGAATAAGGAGGATTCTTGAATATGATATTGTGACCCTCTAGTCCTTATCCCAGAAGAAGTGTATAGTATTCATAGATCATGAGTAGAGTCTGACAACCCATCAAGGCCCCTAAAGTGGTAAGGAATGGTCACATAATGATAATTTCCTTATGAACACGATCTATGTAATATAATCTATTATCATATGTAATCTCATAATGAAGGGAGCATACTTTTTTCATTATCCTTCCATGATTTATTGTTTTTTGAACAAAATGGATGGACATACCTTTAACTGAAAAGACTATGGATTTATGAAGGTACTACTACTCTGATCAAGTAGGACAGACGTGAACAACACAAAAGTGGAAAATTGTATCTTCATCATTTAACCAATTTCATCACACCAATGACACACCCCACACAAGTTACCTCATAAATACTTTATTTTCATGTTTTTTCGTTTTATAAAAGTATTCAATCAAATGACAGAAATTAATAATGATATAAAGTCAGAAGACCAATAAAAATGTCCACATATATGAAAATCATATGACTCTTGAAAAATGTAGTGTTCATATTGGTGGGGTTTACCTAATAATATCACCTACTAGAGATCACAATGTGAGAACTTCATTTGATAATGTCTCAATGTTTATAAGACCCCAACACCTGATAGTCAAACATCAAATTTGTCTATTTAGTATGACGTATCTAGACTATAAGATATATATTTAAGATTTATGTCATAGTGTCTTGATGTTCTCATTATAGCCTAAAAACTTCTATAACATTTTTATATGAAAAATAATCGAAGGATGTTGTAATATCAACAATATAATGGTAAGGGTACATCATGTATAACTCATCCTATACATTTAATTCTAATAGAAATCACTATTTATTTTAGTCTAGGTTACACACTATTATAACACTCCCACTTTCACTATGGATAACTTGATACTATCATTATCGCTCTCACATGACAAGATCATGTTTCTACTGAGTTGTTGATTTATCTAGGGGCCTTCCACATTTCCACTTCTTGGTTATTATTCAATCAACGACTTTTACCACTTTGAGTAGGACCTCTCAAGAGATGATATCTTGAGTATATACCCTTTTTAAACTATCAGAACATAATATCATATCTAGTAAAAGTATCATAATTTATATTATGGTAATACTTTACATTCTAGGTGTGATTACATGAATTATAAAAAATCATTCCATATTTTACGCATCTTCTTAGCTGTCTCTGAAGCCACGCTGCACTTAGTATTTGAATACATGGATAACACTAGGTTGAATGAGAATTTATTGCTTATTGACTTATCATAACAACAATATTAGATCATATTTACCTTACAGTAAGAGTAGTTTGTGCCCCCATGACACTAGTATCCCATCCTCTCCACATACTTGGTACATATCTTTTTTAGAGATAGTTCTAACTATATCCCATGATGTTCTCTTATATATAACTGATATTTTCAAACTATAATGTATATATTGGAAATATCATATGTTTTACATAAAATGGAATATGTTATTGATCCATTGTTGGAAATTATAGAATTATAATCACCATAATAATCTCCTCTGATGCATATGCATGTCTTCATGGAGATATTTATGCCATGTAACACTATTAACAATTTTTCCATCAAGTAGTTCTCACTATTATTTTTCAATCCAATATCACTATATGTACTATTGACTTGGTCTAAGAATCCATTGGATCTATATAAATAGATCTTGTTCCCTAGAACATTAGTTGATACTTTAAGTGAATATATAGAGAGTTACTTTCATCATCGTCTTAACTAACTATAAGACCAATAGTTGTTTTTCATATGTTATCAAACATATTTTACTTAGGAAACAATTGAACTACCACGAACCCATGGTAAACACATGAAACATATTCCTTCCAAATGAATAATCTATGATCTTGTATCTTACTTTCAATCTTGAATTTGAATTTAGTAAATTCCACCCTTATTGGCAATCTATTATGTCGTCATAATTTTTTGGTTGTTTTGTATAACCATATTCCAAGATTTGTGGTCTTTCCATCCATTTCTAAATTTAAGGATCATGTTAATTATCTATGATAAGTAAAATTCTAATGCATTCAGGAATAATGAATCATTGTTACCAATTGAGACTTACTAGTACCACGCTTGTAAAATCTATGTATAGTCTCACATGAACAATCATTGCAGTATTCAAAATTATAATTGCCTTCATTTTGATACATGGAATAGATTATTAAATTTTAATTGATATTATCGATCTTAGATGATATCCATTTTTTTCTTATTTATTGGATTCATTATTCTCAATGAATATTGTATCATCAGCTACGATGAATATAAAATCATCACTATGGTTTTAACCTTCATACGTAGTATGTGTCTCTGGAACATTCCTTTTTTCAGAAGGTCTTGTTGAACTTGTTCCTTGGTCAACTATTTTTGCATATCTATAATTGAATAATCCGAAGTCAATTATACACCCACTATTATTAAGTGGATATGTTCACCCTTTTTTAGAAATATATTTTATAAGTTTAATACATGTTTTTTTATCATAGGTATTTATGTAATATCTGTAAATAAATTAGGAATGATGACTATTGATGCGAATTGTTTTTTTCTTAATGAATTTTTTTTATATACTAACAAACTATTTTCAACCCAAACATGTTATTATGACCATTAATTTACCTCATTCTAATACTCAAAATATATTCTTTTTTTATTATAGTTGGCATATGGTTATGGGATAATGGAATTATTTGAAAAGAATGTATTGAAAAATGAAAGTATCTGCATTGCATGAGTTTTATCAATAATGCTAATTTTACTTAAATAATGAATTTGATGTGTATAATGAAATTTTAATTTAATAAATTCTCCATGAAACATTTTATTGACCAATTTTAACATGTAATACTCATCATTAATCAAACTTATTAACAACATATCCTTGATGTGGATAAGGTTAAGTGTGTTTAGGAATTACTCCATTGTGCATTATACTGATTGATGATAACATGTAAGACTCAACATTGATCATATTTATTATCAACATAGATTTTATGTGGATAAGGTAATGTGCATTTAATAATTACTGCACACTATATTATATTGATGGATGAATTCTGGGTCAATATATTCTTCGACACACTAGCCCAAAGAATCTCATATCTTCTTACCATGCTTATTAACATACATCTCTTTCACATTCCTTAATCACTTAGAGGAAATTTATGAAGTGTACATACCACTATCTTACACATGGAATTTTACATGATCCATGTATAAACAGATTATGAAAGCTATGTGGATTACCTTTATTTCTAATGTTTTCATCTTACACAAGTATGTAAATAAGTTTGTCGATAATACCCAAGGTCTTTAACTCAAAATAGTCTAAAACCATAATAAGTATATCCTTGAAATCTATTTTTCCACAAAAAGTGTTATCTTTCCATAACTAGGTGTATAATTCTTATATATTATATTTATCACATCATTTCCCATGATTCTAGAATTACCAAACTAATGTATGAGTATTAAACCCCAGAAAAAACATTCATTCCATAGATGTAACAATGTTTCCTTATGTACAAAGGATACATGAGATAATTGTTTTGGTAATATGTAACAAAATTTCAACTGGAACCATTCAACTAGAAATTAGAAGTTGTGTGCATCTCACTATTGACTTAGGTACCACCCTTTCTCAGCCACTTAGGGAACACATCTTACATCTAGAAATATTTCTTATCATACATTGATAGTTTATTTATATTAAAATATGTAATATCAATATTTAATTTAATACCCAAAAAGTATAAAAAAACATTACTTAATATTTTTGAATATACTCAAAGAAGAAATGATCACATGTTGACTAAATTTAGTTCATTGCATTTATACTTCAATATATTCTGTTTGCAATATGTTTAAAAAATAACCTTCCATTTAATACCTATTTATTTAGAGGATGTTTTGAATTTTCCTATGATGTAATTCATTCCATTAGCCTTTTTCATTGTCTTTCAACTTATTTACCATAAGAACTAAAAAATTTGGTAATTCTTATTGACATGGTAAACCTTACCCAAAAGGAAATTAAGTGTTATCTCTATATTTTTTATTTTGTAATCTTAAACAAAATTGGATTAAATGAGTGAAAATTTAATGAGAAAGGGATGCACTAAAATATCATGATTTATCTTTTAATTTAACCATATCCAATATAATCATCATCCTAAAATTAATAAATGCGCTTCAATTTCTCCTTGCAAGATTCATAGTGATGAGACAACATGTAAAATATTTGATGTCTGAGTGTTGTATCAATATATCACAATAGACATTGATGATAGAATTATGAAAAAACCATGATATGCATCATACATGAGTCTCGTGTACGAATTTTTCTCACCCTCACTTAATGAGGTGGATAAATAGGTATTGGGGACACCAACACCTTTAATTTTCAGTGTTGTGGTACTTTACAAAAGCACATGTACTACTCTTTGGAAACTCATGCATGTATGGATGTTTTCTCTATCCAATATTATCGTATTTTACTTTTGGTATTACTTGTAATTTTTCAATAAAAACAAAATCTACAAGATTAGTACTTTTATGTTTATTAACGATTAGAATTTATTGATTATTTAAATTATTAAATGTCACCCACTATGTTATATAACTCTACATACCCTATATACTAGAGATGGAATACTCTATAGTTTATGTATTCTTGTGGAAGAGATCCTTGAAACCTCCCATCATAGTTTAAAATCTATTCCTGGACCATAACTCAGTGATTTTAAGTGAGGAATTTTACTGGCCAACCGTATCAACTCGTAGCTCCTTGATATGTTGAGTGACGTTCCAGATTCTAAAATCAAAAACTGGATTTACTCAATGCTTTCCTCTAGAGAAATACTAGAAAGTTATGAATACTCCTTTGCATCCATAATTAGTTAATTCAACTCATTTAATTCATAAGAACTCTCCATTAGTAGGAGGAACCCATAACAATGGATGAAGGGCACCCTAAACCCTGGGTTGTGTTCAAAATAAATCAAAAGAAGGAATTTTTAGATTGATATTTTTCAGGGGTTTTTATATTTTTTTGATGAATTCCATCCACTTATATTCATATTTTCATAATATTTTGTTGCAATCTCAACTAAACATTAATAGGAAAACATTCATCGTGTCTTTATGCATTTTTCTTGTTTAATATTTTATGTTTTTCTCACACACAAGAAAATGCATAAAATAATAAACCATGCATATAGGAAATTAAATTACATGAATAGTCATTAATATCTTATATTTTCTGATCCATTTATACTCAATTGATTATATATGACCTCGTGGTATCATACCCGAGTTGGATCATGACGCAAGAGTCACCTCATCCCCAGTCCAATGTGTACATATATCATCTGGGTTTTCACCTTGAATTGGCATGGTGCACGCTATACATTGTCTTCTGCATAATAAAATTGTACTCATATGTAGGCAAGGGGGTATCCGGAAGTGCAATGTACATACTAAAATTGTAATGGATTCACATTCCCTAATACATATTTAAATAAAGAAGACGATTCACATACCATCATTAAAAATCAACTACTTATTAAAAATGTCACACATAGGTAATAAATAATTTAATGATCCAGAAATACATAGGTTCAGTCACTCGCACAAGACCATTCAGTGAGTAAAATATAATCATTTTAAAATTAAATTGAAATAAATTTAATGTAAAAAGCAATTTAAACAAATTAAATGAATTATTTAAATTCAAATAATGTATTTTCATTCCATGTAACAATTAATTTAATTAAATTCTAAAATTAAAATAAATTTTATTAATATTAAAATATTAGTATTAAAAAAAATAAAAAAATAATTTTTTATTATTTAAATTGTTGTGTGGTTCCAAAACCCTACCCATACACATTATAGGTTGGGTCGTAACCCTACACCCCTATTTCTGGCCAGATGAAGACAATTTAAGAATGTTTTGAGCCAATAGGACCCATCCAGACCCGTAACGGGTCGGACCAACCATCCCTAGCATATTGTAGGGCAAAATGGGCCCAATTGGACTCATCGAAACTCGAGTCAAGGGTTGCACACAATAGGGGTTCTACATGCATGGAACCCATTTCAGTCGGAGGGGATGCAGGCTTGGTGGTCATGATTAGGGTGGCATGTAGGGATTCTGGTGGGACTCTAGTGCGGATGTATGTTTGAGGGAAACATAGGGGATCAGTTTGATGAAGGAGATGGAACACCGGTGAGATTGACCTCATAAACATCTTATGTGGGAACGATGGCAGGGCATCAGTATCATATGAATAAACATGACTGAGATTGTGGTGGTCAACTCTAATGCCAGGTGAGATGTCAAATCCATGGAAGGTGGTGCCGGAAACTATTCTGGTTGGGAGAGGGCGACAATGGCGCTCAGCTAGGATGGTGACCAGGGAAGAGACTGACATTATAGAGGATGAGGTCAATACAAGTGGCTTCCTCAGGAATCCACTACCCCATATATATTTTTTCTTTTTCAAAAACAATCTGAATGATTTAAATAAAATAATGAAAAGATATTTGTAATTGTTTTCATTGCATAAGTAAATTATACTACCCCACACCCTTTATTTTTTTTCCTTTTATTTTGGTGGAAGACCACAAATAGCTGCCCAATAATATATTTTTTATATTCTTGTGGAAAAAACCACAACAACCAATCTCCCATTTCAAGAATCTATGTGCACATAGTTTATCAAATAATGTGTTCTAACATAGAGCTCCTAAAATCACTTAGACATCATAATGATCACCATATTATCTTGCCTTTTATCCCCAAAGGTGTCATTGTATTGTTCACTCTGTTAGATAATTTCCTTATTTATGATTCGTATGGAGAGAGAAGATCTTAGTTCCGAAGACATACTATAAAATATAATCTCTTTGTCATGTGATAACTCATATAGCGGGAGACACCCTTATTTCATCTTCCATAATATAATTATTGTATTTTTAATGTAACTAGGCATACATACCTTCTAAAACCATGAAAATGGATTTACAAAGTTACTAACATCCTAATAAACCATGCCTAATATGTCACTTCCTCATGTAAAATTTAATAAATTCTATCATGATTATTCAGAAAATATCATACCACCAATGATGCACCCAACACAAGATACATCTCCATGACTTCATTTTCATGGTTTTTTCCTTGCATCAATGTACACAGTCAAATTGAATACATTGATAATGATATCAAGTTAGGATACCAATACACATGTCTATAGAGAGGACTCACCAATGGAACCCAAAACATGTGGTGTTCCTATTTAACTGGTATTTCATCATGATCTCAAATACTGAGATAAATAAGTGAAAACAACATTTGAATAAATCTCAATGATTAGGATCCACCAACACCTAATAGTGAATCATGTAATTCCCTAACCACAATTACCCTGAGTCACAACATTATTACATAACAATGGAATGATCACAAGAGACCAAGTCCCGAAATACCAATCAATTTAGTAGCATTGGAAGTTCTAGATACATACATAAATTTTACATTACATAAAAAAATGAAATGGCTACATTATGCCTCTGAAGAACACACACATATCCCATAGCCTATCCTTGAAGGTCAGCCAAAATATACTTCTTTACATCCTAGGAATAATAAAACACAAGAAAGGGGTGAGCTTAGATGCTCAGTAAGGATAAAAATATAGTGGAAACTTTCTTAAATAAGAATAAACATTTAAGGAAATGTATATGAATAAAACATAAGACTTTAAACATAAAAAGAAGTATATTATGGAATATATAAATCAAATAAATTCATTTACTTTTTCACCTTGATATTATACTAGTATAATAATCATATGTAATATCAACAGTTAATTTCATAATGATGGAATGCATAATGTCAGACATCATAACCACATAGACAAGGCCCAATTCCAAGACTAAAAATAAAAATTTTTCAAGGACCTATTACAAGACACTAATTTGTCTCATGAGACCTACCAATTCATCAAGGGGCTATAGGAGGGCATGCCCGCCACTTGCTCAGTCAAATTCATTCCTTATATGAAAATTTTAAAACATATCAAAAACATTTTTATTAAAAATAGAATATGAAATTTCAATACATATAACATAAACCATTAGTGGTATAAAAATGGAAAATTCATAGTCAAACATATCACAAAAACCTTTAATCAATATATATGGAAGATTGTGTCATAATAATTAAACATAAAACATGCATAAAATCAAATAATGGGTGTTTACATAGATGAAATCAAAACTATATGAGAGAAATATCTCTTTTAGTTTTGAAATCATTTAAAATTCAGGTAATTATAAAAGAAAAAATTTATTTTGAAAATATTCATATAATCAGGAAATGGATTCTTCAATATTGTTATAATGGCAGAAAATAGCCTCCCCCTCCGTATAAGTTAAAAAATATTCTTTCCTTAATTTTTAGAAATGAAAATAAAGAAACTTGTTTGGAAAATGATGGAAAGACTCCATTAGATTCATTTTATAAAAAGTAAATAAAGGGTATAAATGAATTTTACCCCTAGACTATGAAATAGTAAAAATGTTTTGAAATACATTTTCCAGAAACACGATGGGGATGATAATGAAGTCCCAGTAGATACTTACGTATAAACAACCCCCAATAATAAAAAGATTGTAAAAATAACCCTTACCTTATACTCATCCTTAGTATAGGGTATTTTAAAATCTTTTATAATGGTTAAATAATTTTTATTAAGTTATAGAAGAACCACATACATAAATATGATATCATATATGATCATATAATGTTGCTTTGTTAATAATATTTCAGTAGTATCACTGTTTTCGGTGTTAATTGATTGGATTTCCTTTATATGTTTTGTTATGTAAGCCAATATTGTTAAGGATACGATGTATTTAATTCATATCCAGAATGATATTATGTTCTTAAATATTATTTTTAATCATAAAATGAAAATTATTCTTCAATGGTTATGATGGGGAATGAAATCTCATCGTGTCGTGGAGATGGTATGCCATACGTATGCACGCATGGTGACTTTTTCATTCATAGGATGGATAGAATAATTAATATGGTTGTATCATACTTATAATAACATCTCAGTTTGTATAATGTATTGGAGTTATTTTTTTTATGGAAACATCAAATAAAGAGGAAGTGGAAGGAGAAAATTACATTGAAAGAGGTGATACAATAATTACCTCTTCATCCAGTTTTCCTTTTTATTTGAACAAAAGGGGTCCATAGGATGGATTTCTGATCAAATAATGGCATATAAGATCATTTGAAAGTAGTTTGGAGGATATTTGAGTATGTTTTGGCCTAGCTTATGGGATTTGGGTGTGTGATTTTAAGAGAATGGGATGTACCCTTTTATTAGAGAGGTGAAGGGAACTTTAGGAAAAGTTTGAAACATTAATTTATTATAAAATAATTTTTGGTTTCTAATAGCTAAAAATGGATTTATTTCAACTATAATGGGGGATGGGTCAAAATATTCTCAACCAATAGGTTTTAGGTATGTTGAGGTCACCATATTTTCCTTATATTTAAGATGTAACTCTTAGTTAAATAGTTTAAAATTTACCATGTCTTATATTTTTTATATTACATGGTTAATATAATTTCTAGAAAATGACAAGAGAACATGAAGTGGTTAATTAGTTAAATATATAACATTATATAAATTCTTTGGTTGAATCATAGATTTTTAGAAACATTATATCATTTAATAAAATAGTATTTGTTTTATAAACTCCTATATGTCAATTTTGACACTATTTAGTATTTGGTTTTTGTAAAATTCATAAAAACGTTATTTCTTAAAAACAAAAAATATATTTAATCAACCCTAACAAGTCATATCCAACTATAAAATTCGTGGATGGAATCAAAATTTTCAATTTACATTTAGTTTACTATTTATAACGTTATTATTTTATTCATTCATTAATAAGGTAATTACAAAATCATCATTGGGTCATAAATAAAGTTAATTTTATGATTTCTAAAAATTATAAATACAATTCCATGATATAGAAAATATGTTTATATTTATAATTAATATTTATAGGATATTTTATCTTATGTGTAACCCTATATTAAAAATGGTTTAGTTATCCAAATATGAATTTAACAGTTTTAACTCTTCTTTAAATAAAATAAAATAAACATCCTAATATAATCCAAGTTTATTATAAAGGAGCATAGTTTTGTCCTAAGGTTGATTTTGGATTACATACACTTATACAATTGAATTTGGACATGTGTTTTGGTAATTATCATATTATTTTTACCTTTAATTACTCTATTTACTTTTAACTATGGTAAATAAAATTCAAAAATTACAATTCACCAAAAATTACTTTCATCCTAGTGAACCGCATTTCACTTACTTATTACCACAATTTCATTCAGATTTTTGAAATTTAGTTCACAAAAGCAGAAAAATTAGGTTTTATGCAAATTTTGAAATATGCCTAGAAGGTGGGTAAAAGGCGTTAAAAATTTCAAAACAATTTTATATATCTAATCTAATAACCAAATGACTACAATTAATTAAATTTGACTAACATAGGTATTATGTATAAATTTTTACATTAAAATAAATTTATATTTAAAAATAAATATTTAAATAAAAACTTAGTTTTAAATAATAATTTTGCGTTTTTCACTATTCATAAAAAATCGAAAACATTTAGAAATGTACCAAATAAATCACACTAAGCTAATTTTTATATCCCAAATCCAAAAAATGAAGTCCATTTTGAAAAATAAAATTTATAAAATTTCAAAAAGTGGGTATTACTATTCATAATTGAATTTTTAAATAGCTATTTTGATTGGTCTCGGTGTGCTAGAACATGAAGTTGGGTACAATGCTAGCTATTGTAATATTCTAAAGAGAAACATATAGTGGAAGATTTGGGTGTTACATTATTCCCTCCTTTAAATAATTTTCTCCTTGAAATTTCAAGAATACTAGTGCATAAAATGATTCCGGTGGTTCTTTATCATAATTTTCTCAGGTACCCACATTTCCTCTTCCATTTTGTTGTTTCTCTAATGAAGTTTTACCAGAAAAGTCTTCTTGTTACTTAGCAATTATTCTCTAGTATCAAGAATTCTGATAGGCTCGTAAAAATAAGAGATATCTTGTTCCAATTATATTTCTTCATAGATGAGTACATGTGTTGGGTCTGACATGTATTTTCTGAAAAGTGATATGTGGAACACATCATGAACATTGGAGAGACTTGGAAGAATTTCCAAACGGTAATCTACAACCGAAATTTATTCTAGAAATTTGAATGGTATGAGGTACCTAGGCCTAAATTTATCCTTCTTACAAAATCGTAGAACCCCCTTCCATGGAGAAACCTTCAAGAAAACATGATCTCTTTCATGAAATTTCTAATCCCTCCTTCAGTTATCAACATAGATCTTTTCCCTAGTTTGAGGTTCTTTGTTTTGGGATTCCATAATCTTCACCTTTTCTATTGTTTCCTCAACAAGTTATGGGCCTACGTGTTTTCCATCACCTACATCATCCTAAAATGTTGGTGTGAGAAATCTATTTCTATATAATGCTTTATATGGTGCCATCTGAATTATTGAATGAAAGATAATGTTATAGTAAAATACTACCAGAGTTAAATACTTATTCGACATACCTTGAATGTCTAGTGAGAAATATCTCAACATGTCTTCTACGGTTTGAATAGTCCGTTCTGATTGTCCATCAGTTTGAGGGAGGTATGTTGTGCTGAAATGATGTTCAGTATCTAGGGATTTCTGAAGAATTTTTTAGAATCGTGATGTAAAATGGGGATCAAGATCAGAAACCATCAATAGGGGTACACCCTGAAGACTTAAAACTTCATTAATATATATTCTAGATAAACGTTCAAGTGGTAAATCTACTCTTATAACAATAAAATGTGCATACGTGGTAAGACGATCAATAATGACCCATATTGAAGAATTACTTCTAGGAGTCTTTGGTAGCCCCATGACAAAGTCTGTCATAATATCATCCCATTTACAATGAGGTATGGGAAAAGGTTTCATGACTCCTTTAGGATGTTGTCTTCATGACTTCAGTTTTTTTCAAATGATACATCATGACACATAATTAGAAAACCCCCTCTTCATGTTGTCCCACAAAAAAAATTCTTCAAATATTTGTACATCTTAGTACTACCATGGTGTATAGATAAATTGGAGCTATGATAATCATCCAAAAATTCCATTTTTAGATCATGTATATTGGGAACAGAAAGCCTTTTCCCAAATTCAAAAAATTTTGTCCTCATATATTATTTCAATCAGTGTCCCATCATTCAAAGCTTTAATTTTATTCTGATACACCTCTTCATCAGTTTGAGAACTTGTTATCCTTTCTATTAAATATGGTTTGGAAAACATTTGAAAAAGTACTAGTGATTCACCTTTTATGATTATCCCCATAAAAATATTTACTAGATCTATGAACACAGGATCCCTTTCAACTCTAATCTTGTTCATAACTCCATGATCCAATATACTCAAAGCATTTTTCACTTTAGTTTCCTTCCCCATGTGGTAGTGTGTTGTGCAATCATAATAATTGAGTAGTTCGAGCCATCATCTTTTTCTCATGTTAAGTTCTTTCAATGAGAAAATATATTTCAAACACTTGTGATCAGTATATATATATCAAATTTTTCACCATAGAGATAGTGCCTCCATATCATCAGTGAAAATATTATAGCTACTAACTCAATATCATGAGTGGGATAGTTTTGTGATGAATTTTTAGCTATCATGATACATAGGAAATAACACTCTCATTCTGCATAATGACAAAACCAAGTATTTTATTTGATGCAACACTATAAATAACAAAACCATAATTCCCCAATGTTAGAGTCAAGATAGGATCATTGACTAATCTGTTATTCAATTCTTGAAAACATTCTTTACACTCTTTTGTACAAAAAAATTTAACTCCTTTACATGTGAGTTTGGTTAATGGGATAGCCAATCTGGAAACATTCTGGATTAAACATTGATAGTAACCTGTTAAAACATCAAAATTTTGTACCTCATTTATACTCTTCAGTGCTAGACATTATAGGATTTCCCTTATCTTAGAATTATAAACATAGATTCTATACTTAGAGACAGTATGACCATGAAATTGTTTTTTCTAAAGATAGAATTCACACATGCTAAACTTCCCATTCAATTCATTTCTTCAAAGAGTTTTTAGAATAGTGCGGAAGTGATCATCATGATATTCAAAGATTTTGGAATATATCCTGATATAATCAATAAGTACTAGTAGAATTTCATTACGATATACCTTGAAAACACTATTCATTAGATGCATGAAAAAGGAGGGTGCATTAGTCAGTCCAAAAGTCATTACTGTAGACTCTTAATACCCATACCTAGTTTGAAATGAATTCTTTAGAATGCCTTCCTTCACCTCGCACAGTTGATGATATCTATATCAAAGGTAAATCATTGAAAAATATTGAGCGCCATGAAGTTGACCAAATTAGACATCAATGTGAGGTAGGGGATACTTTTTCTTTATTGTTATAGTAATGATCTCCATGTATTCAATGCACAAACTCATAGATCCATCATTCTTCTTAAAAAAAGAACCTGGGCTCCCCATTGAGAAAAACTAGGGAGAATAACTCCTTTATTACTCAACTCCTCTAGTTCTTTCTTTAGTTCAACTAATTCCACAATGACCATTCTATAAGGTGTCTTTGATATGGGACTTGAACTCAGAATTAAGTTAATGGAAAACTCAATTTCTCATTCTAGAGGATGTCTAGGTAAATTCTCTTGAAACACATCAAAATATTCTTGCACAATGGGTATATCCTCTGTTTGAACATTCCATTCCTCACCCAAAGTTATTTTACTCCCTTTCACCCCAATAATTGAATTTAGTAGTGCAACTAGGGGTGGATCTTGATGAGAATTAGATGGTGATGTTTCTTCTCTAATGATAAGTTATTAATTAACATCATCAAAAACTATAACCTTCTTCTTATTAAAATAAATTTTCCCATCAGGGTCAAAAATATAATCCATACTAAGGATTATATCAAAGTCAATAATGGGTAGGACAAAAAGATCAGTGTATAAAGCATGTTTATATGAAATAATAGTAACTAATTGAGAAATCTTTTTCTCAATGATACAACCCTAAGGAGTTTTGAAGGACAACTCCCTTTTTATGTCAAATTAGAAATATATAATTTTCCTGGAAAACTGGGAATATATGAAATAATGCGATGATCTAGAATCAAATAAAGCATTGACTAATTTTGAGAAAACAATTAGAGTACCTACCACCACATCATTGAGAAATTCAACCTTAGATGTAGTGATCACATAAGCTTGGCCTTTCTCCCTTGGCCTTTTCTAATGTCAGTTTACTTATCTCTTAAGAAATTCATTTTAATAATTCCCCATTTCACTACAATTATTGCATTCAACATTGACAACCTATTTCTTTTCCTATCAATCATGAGTTGAGTGGCCTTTTTCTCCATATGTATAATAATCTCCCATCCCCTTTAAGCATGTACTGGGGTGTTTCTATCCATATTTACTACATGATGGAAAGTCAAATTTTCCCTTCATCACTATATTTCCTTTTTCATAGGGTTCAACTAATCTCTTCTTCTATTGCTTCACATTAAAGTCATTAGAGTGAGAGAATTCCTTCTCTATCTAGATTGAACATGATAATATATCTTTGTATGATGAAAAGGATTGTGAGACTGATGATCAATGGAGAAATGGTTTTAACCCATCAATGAATCAATCAATAATACTTCATGGGTTACGTACATAATCTATAGCATGCCTTGATAACCTTGTAATGTTAGGCTCATTAATTAAGACATTCTTATCCTGTTTTTTCTTCAGACATAGAAATTGCCTATCAATATCCACTTAATGATCACGAGGAAATTATTTTTCTAAGAAAGTCTCTTTTAACTCCCTCTATTCAATATTTGATACTTCTTCATCATCCTTTTTTAATTAATGACCACCATTGATCTGCATCTCATATGAGGCGATAAAAATCCATGACAACTTTTTCAATTTCGCTACTCCCCAAAGCATGAAATATTTTCTCTATGGAACTTATGAATTTCTCAGCTACAAATGGATTTGTCGTCCCATTGAATGTTGGATGTTTTTACCTAATAACGGGGTGTAACATTGATCCTCTACGTTGTAGATCAGGGTTCTCCATATGGGTAAGGTTATTATTTATAACCTGATTGTGTTATCCCAGTATAGTTCTAAGCTGATCTACACCAGTTGCATCACCAAATCCTCTATAATTATCATGTGTAGGAGGGAAATGCCTACATGGATTATGTGTGTTCATACAGTTTTGATTCCTTCTACTAGGTGCCATTTCTAATCAATGGCATACACTAGATTAGTTTATGAATCACAATACAGAATTCCAAACATGTTTAATACCTAACATAAATTGATTAGTTTATGTATATAATCCATATTCATAAAAATGTTTTCTTTGGGGAAGTATTTAATCATAAATCTTTCATAATGGTTTTTAAATAAAATGTGAATTATCCTAACCATATTTCCAAGGACTGTAGAACTAGGTGCCCAGTAGGGCACATTGTCGTGTACCTGGATACCTCTGGTCAATCCCAAAACTCTAGCCTGAGTTTTCACTCCTTGGTATATATGATCCAGAACCACGTCCACATGTAGTATCTAGACATGGATGTATTTCTTGAAAAACCCACATAATATCTACATTTCCAAAATTTATGGATGTTCTTATATACTAATCATCAAAGTCTATCTTAGGTCAATGTTCTCTAATCAGATATTTTCTAAATCTAGTTCACCAGGTTTGTACTAATCTTCCTCTAATACCAATTATAATGCCCTAACCACAGTTACCTAGAGTTGGAAAATTATTAATTAACATTGGCATGATCACAAGAGATAAGTCCCAAAATATTGATTAGTTTAGTAGCCTTGGAATTTCTAGATACATAAAAAAGTTTTAAATTGGAAAATGAAATGAAAAATCAATATTTTTTCTCCTTAGAACACACTCATATCCCATAGCCTATCTCTATAGGTCATCCATAATACAATTCTTCACATCCTAGGAAAAATAAAACATAATAAAGTGAGGAGTTTAGATGCTCGGTAAGGATTACAATACAATGGAAAAATTCATAAATAAGCATTAACATGTATGGAAATTTATAGGAATAAAAAAAAACCTTTTAAACATAAACATTAGCATAATATGGAAATGATAAATCAAATAATTCCATTTACGTATTCACATGGATATTCTACTAGTCTAATAATTACATTTAATATCAATAGCTAATATCATAATGATGGAATTCATAATATCGGACATCATAACCACATAGTCAAGGCCACATGCCAAGAATACATGATAAAATGTTGTCAAGGCCCTGGTCAAAGAAACTAATCTATCTCCTTAGACCTATCGATGCATTGAGGGGCTATAGCGGGCCCCACCCGTCACTTACTATGTCCAATTCATTTCTTGTTTGAAAAGGTTGAAACATAACATAAACATTCCTTTTAAAAAAAGAATATGAAAAGACAATACTTTAACGATAAAACATGATTGGTATAAAAAAGGAAATCCAAAGTCAAAGATATCACAAAACCATCAATAAAATATGGAATATCGTATGATAATAAATCAACTTCAAACAAATGTAAAATCCAACAACGGATGTTGACATAGATGAAATCAAAACTATTTGACAGAAATAAATCTTTCTATTTCTAAATCATTTAAAATTCATGTATTTATAAAATAAAACATTTATTTTTAAAATATTAATATATTCTTGTAAGGGAAGCTTTGAAGGTTTTATAATGGTGTAAAATAGCTACACCCACCATATACATTAAAAAAACATTCTTTTATTAATTTGTCAAAAAAGGCATAAAATAACTTGTTTGGAAAATGAAGGAAAGATTAGTTTCAAAAGAATTATTAAAATTCAAACAAGAGTACAAATTAGTTTATCCCAATAGTCAAACGAATAGTAAAATTATTTTGAAATACATTTTTATGAAACTCAAATGTGGATGATAAAAAAGTCCAAGTTGACACATACATATAAACAATCTTTGTTAATAAAGATATTGTAAAATTAACGCTTAACATGTACTCTTACTTAGTCGAGGGTACATTAAACTCCTGTATAATGTTTAAATAATTATTTTTAAATTATACAATAATCACATACATAAAGAAGATATCATATATTATCCTCTAATATTGGTTTGTTAATAATATTTTAGTAGTATCATTGTTTCGGGTGTTAACTGATTCATTTTTATTTATATGTTTTGTTACATAAGTCATTCTTCTTATGGATATGATGTATTTGATTCAAATATAGAATGATATTAAGTTCTTAAAAATTATTTTTATTCATCAAATTAATATTATTCTTGAATGGTTATGATGGGGAATAAAATCTCATCGTGTTGTGAAAACAGTAAGCTGTACGTACACACGTATGATGACTTAGTCATTCATAGGATGGATAGAATAATGAATATTGTTTTACCATACATAAATTAGATTATTAGTATGTATAAGTTACCTGACATATTATTTTAAAATGGAAATAACAAGGAAATAGTAAGTGGAAGAAGAAAAGAACTTTGAAAGAGGTGATGAAATAATTACCTCTTCTCCGGGTTCTTCCTTTTCATTTGAACAGAAGGGCTCCATAGGTCGACTTTCTAATCGAAGTATGTTTTATAGGATAAATTGAGGATTTTTGGATGGATATATGAGATGGATTTGGTAGATCCAAATGGATTTGGAGGTGTTATTTTAAGATAATGGTAAGTACCCTTTTAAAAGTGAGGTGAGGGGCACCTTATGAACATCTTCAAATATTAATTTATTATAAAATTATTTTTCGTTTCTAATAGCTCCAAATGGTTTTATTTCAATGAAAATGTGTTTATGGGTCGAAATACTCTCAAAAATAGGTTTTAGACATGTTTATGTCACCACATTAACCTTATCTTTAATATTTAACTCTTAGTTAAATAGTTTAACATATACCATGTCTTCTTGTATTTTTATATTAAATGGTTAATATAGTTACTATAAAATTACAAGAGAACATAAAGTGGTTAAATAATGACATATATAACATTATATAAGTTATTTTATGAATCTTATATTTTGAGGAATATTATATAATTTAATAAAAAAGTATTTGTTTTAAAAACCCATTTCTATCAATTTTGACATAATTTAGTATTTCGTATTTGTGATATTCATAAAAAATGTATTACATCAAAATAGATATATTTAATCAAACCTATCGTGTCATATTGAACTATAAAATCCATGAATATCATCAAAAGTTTTAATTTAAATTTATTTTAATATTTATAACATCAATTTTTTTAATCATTCATTAATAAGGTATTACTGCATCATTGTTGTATCATAAATAAATCTAATTAATTAATGTCAAAAAATTATAAATAAAATACCATGATATAGGAAATCAATTTATATATCTAATTAATATTTATATTCTAATTTATCTTATGCATTACTCTATTTAAAAATAGTTTAGTTATCAAAATTGTTATTTTACACTTTTAACTCCTCTTTAAATAAAATATAATAAATGTTTTAATCTAATCCATGTGGATCAAAAAGGATAATATTTTTCTCCTAAGATTAATTTTGGTCGAAATAAACATATCCAATAGAATTGGGACATGGTTTGAGGTAATTATAATATTATTTTTACCTTTAATTACCTTATTACATTTTCAGCGTGGTAAAAAATTAAAGAGTTACTATTCCCCAAAAATTATTTTCATCATATTGAACCACATTTTACTTATTTATTACAAGATTTTATATTGTATTTTTTAAATTCAATTCTCATTAGTGGTAAAATTACATTTTATGCAAATTTTCAAATGTTACTAGAGAGTGGGTAAAAGACGTTAAAAAGTTCAATAAAATTTTATATATCCAAACTTATTATAAAATTAATCTTATGAATTAAATTGGACTAATATAGGTTTTATATATCTATTACGACTTTAAAATAAATTTAAATTTAAAAATAATTATTTAAATAAAATTTCGGTTTTAAACAATATCAAAGTGTTTTTCACTATTCATCAAAAAAATTGAAAGTTTTGAAAAAAATATAAAAAACTCACCCTAAGCTAAATATGATATTTTGAATATAAAAACAAAGTCCATTTTTTTTAAAAAAAATTAAAATTTTCAAATGCTGGGTTTTACTATCCAAAAGTTCTTTTCAAATGGCTAGTTTGAATGGTCGTGATGTGCTGGAACTCGATGTTGTGTACAACACAATCTACTGTAATATTCAAAGACAAATGTACCGTGGAAGCTTGGGGTGTTATTAAGAATCAACTATTCTCAGTCAGTATGATGTATCTAGACCTATGGAATACGTTTAGGATTAATTTCATAGTCTCTCAAGGTTCACATTATAGCCTAGTAAATGCTAATTTTTTTGATATGACAAATAATCTATGAACATTACCATTTTAATAATAGAAAAAGAAATATATAAACAATAATTATCAGTTTAAATCATGTATAAATCAATATATACATTGAACAGTAATAAAAAAGTACTATTTATTTGGGTCTAGGGCACCCAATTTTAAAATAGAAGAAATGGATGGATAACTTGTAGGTAATGGTTATTTGCATCAAATGATTATAGTGAAAACTTTATTATGTAAATTATAATAAAATTTAATGTATTATTAATATTCATGATTATATTTTATGTATTATTATTCACTATATTTATTTTAACAAACATTTGAGTTGAGAAGAAATATCTTTTTCTAACCAAATTGTTTTTGATGAATTATATGGTGTTAATTAAGTGATAAACTTAAAAATATAGATATTTAATTTCATAAAATTTAATTCATTTTTATTCATTATAAAAAAATATCTTTGGGTCATTTTTGGGTATTTTTAAGAAAAACATATTTTTGGGTTAAATATTGAAAATGATGATTTTTGTAAAACTATCATTTATTTTCATTGTATCAAGTAATTTAAACACCCCATTAAATTTTAAATTTTATTTTAATGTAATTAAATATATATTTGAATATAAATAATCTAATTAATTCTATATTAATCAAAATTATATGTAATTTTGGTGTAAAATCATTTAAATGCTTAAAACACAATTTTTCTTCTAATTGTTTATGTTGCATTTTGTGCACAAATATGAAAAGTAATATATGTTACTTCTACATATTGAATCATGAAATTTCAAATTTCAAATTTTTAATGATGAGGTTCAAATGCATTAATGTGCTTAATTTTATATTTGGTCATTATAAATAGTAACTTTAATAAAAATGTTCCCACCATGTAAAAAGGGAAAAGTGGCTAAATTAAGGTTAAAATATGTGATAAGTCCAGAAAATATTATTTTAATTATTATTGGATGATAGGATCTAGAACTTTATCATATTATCATATAATTTTAATATATTATGTCTCGATTTACCATTAATAAGACTTTATATTATTTCAAAACATTTAATAATTAAACTATTGTCACTCTTATCAATTATAAATGGGTGCCCTGTAACTATCCATGATTTTTGACCATTTAGATTAATACCACCTCTAATAGCTTGTGTATCACGCAACTCCGAACTCACAAAAAACAAAAATAAAATGAAGAATGACATATTAAAGTTACATGAATAATATAGTCAATATCAGATAAAATGATAATAATCAATTGAAATAAAAATATATTATAATTCTCAATGATTAAACATTCAAAAGGATGTCTTTCGAATAAAAATTTAAAATAGGTGACATAATGTTTTTCAATAATAAAATTAATTTAGAATAGTTAAAAATTTAATATAATAGGTAATTTTTAGATGTATATACTAATATACAATATCCAATTATTTAGAAATCTATATGAAATAAGATTTAAAAAACTAGAATTTTTAAAAGGTTGTTTTTTAATAAAAGTTGTTTTTTATATATTTTTATTTAACAGAAAAATTATCAATTTAAGAATTTCAATTTGACAAAATGAGCTTCATTTTATATTATATTTTTTATATTATCTTATGAATATTTTTTTTGATTTTTCTCAAAAGACATATTTTTAGGTGAATAGTGAAAAATATTGTTTTTACAAATAAGTTGAAATTTATGAAATTATTAGTATTTAAGAAATAATTGAAAATCCATGAAACCTTTTTCTAAGAACAAAGATGTATTTTATAATAATATTTTTAATTTTTTAATTTTTTTAATTTACAAACCCATATTTGATATTTTACAACATAATTCATACTTTTTCAAAAATATTATTTTTAATAAATTATAAATTTATTATTTCAAAATTAATTTGTATCACTTTTAAAATTTTAATCAAATATAAATAATTTAAATTTTTTAATAATTATTTCCAATTTATATAATAATGACCAATTCATTTTTGGTCATAAATGATAAGATACATAGATAAAAACTAGTTGTCGTGATGAAAAGTGAAATGGAAAAAATGAGTAACCAAAAAGATAAAGAGCCTACCATGTTGAAAACATTTTTAATTTAGTGTTTCAAGTGTGTGTCGAACTTATATTTTACGTACTAAATATTTTTTCAATTTTGGATCCTATTTTCTGTAGAATGACTTCCAATTATTGAAATGTTTTGGGTATTTATAAAAAGTGTTATCCCATTTCTCTTATAAAAGAGTAACTCCTATCCTCACTTAGCCTTGCACAAAAAAACACTTAGTTCAACCCAAAAACATTCCAAAACTATCCTAAACACTTTTATAATACTTTCTGAGGTTAATTTCCTCTCAAAATGATGTCTTTAAAATGTTTAACCCCTTTATGAAAGAGATAATCTAATAAATAAAGTATTTATTTATAACCACTCCTTTGTCATTTATATTTCTCCATGTGCAATTCCTATTTATCAAATTGGATTGAAAATGTTAAAATTATAAAATAATTATCATTATTAAAAAAAATTATTATAATGATGTAAAAATCCTTAACCCATTTCCCATTTCTATTAAGAAAAATAAAACCGCCATCCATGCATCGTGCAGACTACCGTCTCCAGGATGTAACATGTTTGTTTTCCATCACAGTATAACATGGAATATATAGAAATATTATTAAATATATAATTTTATACATATAAATTATTTAATATTCTTAAATGATAAACCATATATATCCTATCTCTTAATCTAAAGAAAACAAAAGCATTATCCACACGTATGTGTGGTCTACTGCCTCCATGGAATGATGTGTTCCATTTTTCAGTACTACCATTAATAAATTGTTCTAAGAAATGTTTTAAAGGATAAATATTAGTTTTACTATATAAATATTTTTATTTTAATACCAATTTAACATCCTATTTATTATAATAATTATAAACAGACATTATAAAATTAAATGTCTAAAATAATCAAACAAAGAATGAAAAACAATTTATACATACTATGTAATTATTTCATATCTAACAATTATTATACTAATAATCTCTACTTGTGATATATAACCCTAATTAACACGAAAAAGGATAATTATTCTACTAATATAATGACATTTCAACTACAACATATCATAATTACCTAATTGTCATGGTATGTTGATGTTTGGGTCGGTATAACCCACTACATGAAATATGCTACAAATTTATATCATGAATGAAAATTGGAACTTAATCACAGGTATAATATGATATAAATATTTAAATAATTTTTTATGTTTTTTTGGAAACATTATATCAACATTTGACTCACTGATTAAGAAAACACTCTTCGTTGGTTAAGAATCATCAAAATATGTTTGTTGTCGATTTCATCTTCAAGGATAACGAATATAATGGTAATTAAAAAAGTTAAAACTTTTTAAAAAATTGTAAATTTCCCCTAAATGTAAATTTAATTATATTACAATGATTAAATTGGGGATAATAATGAATATCAACTCGATTTTTTCAAAACTATTTTGAAATGATCAATATTACTTATATGAGATATTGAAAATAGGTAAAAACATTGAATATATATGTATATAATGATTATAAAATAGGATTATAAGTTGTTATATTTAGGGATAATTTACATAGGTATGAATTTAATACACATGGTTCAATTATTCAGGATGTTTGGTGAATGTATAGAATGAATCCAGACTAAGGAATGGATTTTCATCTCAAATTCCTCTTTTTGAGACATGTTTTGTATTATGGACCTTATTTATTTTATGTGGAATATAGGATACCTAATGGAGATATTATATAATGATATACCTTTTATTATTAGTCATTTATGTTCAATTTAAAACTCTATATTTTGACATATTTTGATTTAAATGCTTCTTAATTTGTAAGGGTTTTTGTTAATTCTCATTATGTTGCACCCACAGTTTATGGTAATTAACCCTTTATTTGAGTATTTTAACTATAAGAACTAATTAATTTTTTTTTGGGTTTATATTTTTTTATAATGTCTTTGGGGATTCTTGATGGTTCATGATTTGAGCACAATTCATATAAATCATGCAATACCTCTAGGAAATCATACAAGGGGAAAAAAGTAATTGCTCATGTGCATGATTAGTGCATGTTTTGACCAAATCATGTGGCCACCCAAGAGAAACCATTAATTTTTTTTTGTATTTAATGGATGAAAATTATTGGTAAGTGCTTTTTCTAATTGTATGATCCAACTATTTGATGGATGGTTAGAGGTAGTGGCTAGAGTACAATTTTTTTAACCGTGCGCCTAAACCGTGAAACCCAAAATGTTAAATCCAGATTTTTGGGATCAAACTCATTTATCCCCAAACCCAATGTTTTTAAATTTATAAGACCCTGACACAATTTATTATCCTATAAAATTCTTTTTATACCATTCTTATTGATTTGGGAGTAATTAATTGGTGATTCTTTGTACGTTAGAGGCCAAGATACCATGATAAGTTCTCATTCTTTCAAGTTTTCCTTAGTTTTTATTTATATTACCTATCTTGGATTGCTAAATATAATACATTGGGGATATATCAATAATTTTTTCTAATAATGATGATATATTATAATTTGGTTTATAGGTAATAATAATATCAAAGGTGGGTTTTGGAGTTTCAACTCGGTTTTTTTGACGAATTTGTGTCGTTCTTTGTTTTCCATTACGTTTACAAGACAAGTGAATTCACTACAGAATACTCATATAATAATGTAAATGATTTATTTTAGGATTATTTATTTTATTTAATTTAATTTTTTAATTGATGTGAAAATCTATATGGAAACCCTCATTAATTACTGTTTTTAAAATTGTGAAAATTGGTTGTTGTGAAAAGTTTTTTGTTTCATGATTTTAAATTGATGATTTTAAAATATAGACTATTATGATTCATGGAAGTGTTCTGTTTCAAAATGTTTGAAATAAAATGATTGTTTTAATGAAATGGTATTGTATAATTGGTTTTAATTTTTTTTGACATAAACAGTTGGTGTGAGTTCATTTTCATCAATATGACCATGTGGAAGGGGTGTGTACCATAAGGTAACATGGTATATGGTTACCTTATGATGAATTGGTAGATCAACAAGAGACATCTCATGAGTTTGAAATATTCACTTTGGAAATCATGTGTGGATGTGTGCATGTGTGATTTTAATGGGTCATTACAAATGGTATTTGAGAAAATGGATTTGAAGTATTTTCTTGGTTGTATTAAATTAAAAGTCATTTTTGTTTTGAAAATTTTATTTTTAAGAAACTATTTTTTTATATAAACTATTTTAAACTATTTTTCTTTTAATTTTTTATATAAATTTTCTAACATGTTCTTTACTAGTGGCATGAGTAGGTAATTAATTTTGGGAAAACCTACTTGGTATTATTCTCACCCTCAGTTTTGAAACTTTTGTGGGTTTTTGGATATTGTTTTTCAGAACTCATACAAAGGGAAGGTATCTCATTTCATTAGTGATTCTTAATGATATTATAGGAATGGATTGTAGAGTTAGATCTTGGATCATTTTAGGAGTTGTGGGGTTATGACTATGGTTATATTTGAGTTTCTTTAGTTTTATTTTTCTCTTGGTACTCTGATATGGTTAATGGATGTAGTATAGTTTTTTTGCTAGTTAGTTTTCCTCGAGTTGAATTACATTGTACTCGCGCATTATTTAGTGATTGTTTTTATTTAGTTATATTGGTTTGGTTGTTTTAATATCAATGCTAAAATCGTCCGCCACTATTTACAAATATCGTGACATTTATTTGAGGCCTTTGGTATCTTGGGGATGTCACCTAAAGATTAGTAATGCCAATGCCTCGTCTAATGACAATGGGTGAGGGGTAGAATGATATAAATGTTATCAATCATGGTCAATCCATCTTCTATTTTAGGATGAATGGCATTGGTTTTTCTGTATTGAAGTTGATAAATAATTCTGGTTTAGACTTTGATTTGGGATGTTAGCAAAGAGTAGGATCATCAGGACTTGAAATGTACATGATAAAAAGGAATAGCTAATCTATTCATCCTAAACATTAATTTACCACGGAGTTGGGTACATGAGTATTTAGAGACACCTATAGGAATTATTATCTCATTTTCAGGGGTTTATCTAATGAGAAGAGTATGATTTCCATTAATAGAAATGACTTTAAACTAAAGGTGCATATTTCATTTTGAGTAATGATTTATGATTTGGAGACAAATGTTGATTTTATAAAAGTGTCGCTTTTTTTCAAATGTGATATTTTTAAATGACATGGATGTGATTTTTTTAAAACGGTTTCATTTTCAAAATAATGGTGTAATTTTCATAACATGTCTGAAAGTGATCAAATTTTGAATATTTTATGGCATCGTTGTGATATGTGTGATATGGTAAAACATGAAATTGTTATGCCTTCAGTTGCTCGAGAGTGAGATTAAATAATGTTTTTTCACTGTTTATAGAAAATAAAATAGGTTAGAAATATAGGAATCCAAATAAAAGAGGTTGTTGAGAATGTGGTTGAACCTGAATCACAGATTAAACAACAACCGGTTCAGAGTATTTTCTATATTTTCAAGTCATGGATAGAGGGAAACAGAGGGATGAACCAAGACAAGTGTATCATTCAATTTCATTATAGAAGTATAACCCATCTATCTTTTGGGGTAATTTAGAACTAGAGAAGGTAGATATTTGGTTGAATATGATGAATTGATTTGTCGATTTCCTAGGCACACTAGTTGAGATGAAAGTCATGTTGGCATTATATATGTTAGATTATCTAGCATAGTAATGGTGGGATTTAGAATTTTCAGATTAATTAGACCAAGGAATTTCATTAGAGGATTTTGAATAATTGTTAAATAAACAATTTTGTCCCCACACATTTAGGATTTATAGAACAACATACATTTTCATATTGAAGAAATAGAACCTCCTAGTGAAAGAGTGTGTAGCTAAATTTATGATTTTACTCACCTTTGTACCTGATGTTGCTGCAAGTGCATCCTTGATGGAATGAATTTTATAATTGGGATTAAGGCTATATATCAACTCAATTTTTTTTTAATTTTTAAAATTGATTATGCATAGATGTTCCATAGATAAATTTTAGTTGAAATAGACATAATTGGTAATACAGGTAGAGGAATAATATTTATAAGTCTAGGAAATGGTGGGAACTCTAATGGTGGGAATACGAGGAATAGAGAAACATATTTATAATGAATTGGGATGATTCAAAACCAGATAGATGGATTAGAGAGTCTTCCTCATAAAACCAAGAGTAAGCTAGATGTTTTCAATGTAATTCTTTTGATCACATGAAATGTGATTTTCAATCAACACCAAGATCTTGTCACAATTGCAACAAGATAGTGCATCTTCAGCACTATTGTCGACGTTCACCATGTTTGTGTGCTCGGGACACATCTTGTGTTTTAAAGACGTTATATTCTTTGATAAGATAAGGGTAGGAGAATATCTCTCATCCATTGAACTGAGGAATCCATATTGATTCTAGGAATAACATGACTCCTCAACAAGTGAAATCAAAATTGGGTAATAATGTTCATAGTGCAATGAGTAAGAAGTTAAATGGAGCTAAGAATGGGACTACGAATGATCAATCTGGACCACCGATGGTGAGATGTAAGATGGTTTTGAATTCTAATCTTAATCAATATTTTTAGATATAGTTGAATCCCATTTGTTTAACACATAATGTGTTGTTTGTGTTTTGGGTTTGCATGTTCTGATGATGAATTCTATTTGGAGACTTCAAACACTTCTTGCACAAATATATTTTTGAGAATTAATATGAAAATCATGTTCTATAACTGTCGACATAGCTAAATTAATATGGGATTTATCTTCACTTGATATGGATGTTTATAAAATAATCATGCATATAGATTGGATGAAAATGTTTAAATATAACATCAACTATTATACCCAATGAGTTGTTTTTAAAATTGAGGATGACATTGGCCATATCTTTTGAGGAGAGGAGATTGAAATGTTGGTTCAACATGCTTTTTGGAAATAAGGGTTTTAATTATCTCATACCAGTTGGAAGTGTTGATTGTGGTATTAGTGGATAATATCAAGAATTGATGTTTTACAACAATTTTTGATCAATTATTTGTATGTTTTTTAGAAACATTCTTAGGGTTTCCACCCACAAGTGAAGTGATGTTTATGATTTATATCTTACCACAGACTGGTCAAATATCACTTTCATATTATCGAATAAAATCAATATAATTAATGTAATTCAATTTGAAGTTGGAAGATTTGGAATGTAAAGGGTTCATTTGGACTACAATGTCTCTATGGGTTTTTTCAATTTTGTTTTGTTTAAAAGACGGATAAAAAACTAAGGCTTTGTATATATTATCATATTCTAAACAAATTTATTATAAAGAATCGGTATCCACTTCCTCAAATTGAGGATTGTTTCAATCAATTTATGGGACCCAGTGGTTCTCTAAAATAGAATTGAGATCAGGATATAACAAATTGTTGGTTCATAAGGAGGATATTATGAAAACATATTTCAGAAGAAGATATTTCCATTACGAGTATGTGGTTTTTCAATTCAGTCTTATGTATTCACCAACTATCTTTATGTAAATGATGAATCAGATATTTCAAGAGAATCGGGACTCATTTTTGGTGGTGTTTTTAGATGACAGATTGGGGTATTTCAAGACAAGGGATGAGCCTGAGAAACACTTGAAAATAGTGTTGGGCATCTTACAGGATCAACATTTTTATGAAAAACATTCAAATTGTGTTTTTTGGATACAAGAAGAACGTTTCATTGGAAATATAATTTCTGAATAATTGTTTCTGTGGATCCAAAAAAGATAGATAATGTGATCGCTTGGAAATGCCAAATATTGTATTCAAGATATGAAGATTACTTGGACTAGATAGTAATTACCAAAATGCTGTTCATTAATTTTTAGGACTATCATCACTAATACCAATTTTGATGAGGAAAATGTTTACATTCCAATGGATCAAGTAATTTTAAAAGTCTTTTGAAGATCTTAATGGTTGTCCTACATCAGCATCGATCTTGATATTGTTGAAATCAGGATATGGTTATGTGGCGTATTGTGATGATTTAGTATTAAGGTTGGGATGTTTTCTACGGAAAGGATACAATGTTGTTGATTATGGCTAACAGTAGTTATAGTTTAATGCAAAGAACTACCCAACACATGATTTGAAATTATTTGTTTTAGTACATGATTTAATTTGAGACAAATAATATGGATGCAGTATCTTCAAATGTTTGAATTTGACTTGATTTATTCATCGGGTAAAGGAAATTTTGGGGAAGTTGATTTAACCAGAATTTCATATGGTAAGATGCAAAAATAGGCTTCAATGTATTGGAAATTGATGTTAGTATTAACTAAAATTCACTTATATTGCGAAGACTAAGGTAGTGTTGTGATGATATTTCCAGTTTCTTTTCCTCTAAATTTGGTTGATATAGTAAAAGAGGCACAAGAATCTAATTCAGAATGTGTTTCTATGACACCAAAAACTCAATTGTGGGGAGAGAATTGAGGGATAGGGGCTCGACAGAGGATCACTATTATGTTTTCATGTTTGGATGGTCATAAATTTTGTTTATCATGAACAAATTCTTCAAGCACACCACTATTCGATATGGGATGTTAATCTTGGAATATAAAAGTTGTATAAGGTGTTGAAAGCAAGGTTTCAGTGTGTTGTCATTCAAAGAAAGGTGGTGGAGTATATTAAAATTTTCCTCACTAATTAGCTGGTTAAGGAAGATCACCGGCGGTCAGTGGGTACATTTCAATAATTACAAATCACTATTTTGAAATCATAGGAGAGATCAATGGATTTTTTGATAGGAATCCTTTGGACAACTTAGAAACATGATGAAATATTGGTGATAATGGATTGGCTGACAAATTAATACCATTTAAATCCATTCATGAATCTCCTATATTGGAGGAATTGTCTGAAATCTATAATTGAGAAGTGGTAAAGAGTCATGGAGTATATGTTTGGATAGTATAAGAATGAGATCCAAGGTTTATATCTTGTTTTTGGATATCCTTACACCAATCTCTTGATACTCAGTTGACTATGAGAATGGTGTATCAAACCTATATGGATAGAAAATACAAAATGATAATAAAAATGTTGGAATACTTGATTCATGCTTATGTAATCGATATTTCTATCTAATGGTAGGATAACATAATGTTAGTGGTGTTCTCGTATAACAATGGATATTAGGCCTTGAAATATATTGATCTTTTTTAATCATTATATGTAATCATTTTAACTATCCATTTTTTATGTGGAAACGGTTTATACATCACTCGTTGGATGGAGCCTTGTACAAGAGACTATGAAAAAGACTCAGATGACCAGGAAATATATGGATATGGATCAGAGTCATAAAAAATTTTATGTTGATCATCATCAGTGGCCATTTTCATTTTCGGAGAGTGATAATGTCTTCTTTAGAATCTTTCTATGGATTGAGAATCAAAATTTTGGGATGTAGTTAAAGTTATCTCCTCAATATATATACCCTTTTGAGATACTTGAATGTGTCGGTGAGGTGGAATGAGGGTTGGATTTTCCACCATTATTCAGATCTATGCATAATGTATTTCATGTATCTTAGTTGAAGAAGTATCATCCTGATCATGACCATGTGATTCAATGAGATCATATTGATATAGTGCTACATGTTTGGTTGGTTCATATTGTAGTATGGATTGTAGATAGTCAAAATAAAGTTTTGTTTGGAAAAAACGTTGGTCTAGTGTGGGTTTAATAGAAATATGGTCGGATTCTGGGATAAAAGTGGGAACATGGGAACTAAATGATCAATAAATGGCCTGAAATATTTTATCCAAAGGGTTGTTTTCAACATTATAGGTATGTAAAGACCAATGGTGAGGAGAATGTACCACCCCTGGTTTCAGGTAATTAACCCTTTATTTGTGTATTTTAAATATATAATGTAACTGGGTTTTGTTAAATAATTTTTAGAGGAGTTTTGAAATTTCATTCGGGATTTAATTGAGTTTAATGGTTTGAGAATGTTTAATAGAAAGTGAGAAACACCACTATGAAACCATGCAAGGGAAAACATAAGTCATTGGCTAGGCACACGGAATCTGCATAATTTTTCTAAAAGGTGCAGTCGCCCAGGTGAAACTGTTATTTTGTGAAAAGAGGTGATGATCATTTTTTATTAATAGTTTTTGTAAGGATGTTATCCAACCATGTGAGGTATGTTTTAAGGAAGTGGCAGGTGCACGGTTTGGACACGATTTGACTAACTGTGGGCCTAAACCGTGCAACATAAAAAGTTAGATCTGGGTTTTTGTAGACCTAACACATTTTAGTCTCTTAACCCATAATTTTTTACTTAATATAACCATATCATAATTTCCAATCCTTCCGAATACTGTGGAGACCCTTCATCTTGAACTGAGAGTATTCTATTTGTCATTCTTTGAGCATTGGAGATCTGAATTCCTTAGTAAGTGCTCGCTCTTTGGGGTTTTCCTAAGTTTTTTATTCTTCCCTCACTTATATTCATATATATAATAAATTAGAGATATTTATATGTTTTTTATTTTAATAATTATTTTATATGTTTTTTTTGATATTTAACAAGATATAAGGATGGTTTTCAGAGTTGCAACCCTGTTTTTTGGAAGAATTTGTGTCATTCTTCATTTTCACCTATGTTTGAGAGTTAGGTGCATCCACTCTTGACTACCCTTGTTAAAATGTGGAAGATTTATTTAAAATTGATTGAATTTATTGAATTTAATTGTGTAAATGATTTTAAAATCCTGTTATAAACCCTCTTCAGTGTTGGTTTTTGAAATTGTGAAAACTGGTTATTGTGTAAACTTCTATGGTTTTGGGTTTTAAAATCATGATTTTAAAATATGGGTTCTGATATTTCATTTAAATTGTTCAGTGGAAATTTGTCAATAAAATTATTCTTTTTATTTAAATGGTTTTTCATATTTTGTTTTACAGAGTTTTTGGAAGAAACTGTTGGTGTTTGTTCATTTGCATTGACGAGGCCCTACAGAAGGGGTGTGTGCTATTAGGGAAATTTGAATATGGATACCTTATGGTGACTTGGTATATCGAACAGATATTTCTCATTATTATGAAACTATCACCTAGCCATGAATGTGTAAATATTAATATCTATGTAATTAATGGTTTATGGAAAATTGGATTTGAGAAAATTGATTTTATGGATTTTCTTAGTTTCTTTCCATGGAAAATGGTTTTGGATTGGAAAAATGTATTGCATAAAAATTAATTTGGATTTCATTTATAATATTTTAAATTATTTCACATAAATTTATTGATATAAATGTTCTAACATGTTCTATCCTAGTGTCATGAGTAGAGAAGTAATATTATAAAAACTTATTGAGTTTTATACTTAACCCTTGGTTGGGAACTTTTGTGCATTTTTAGGTATTTTTTATCAGGTCATATTTAATATAAAGGTTTATCATTTATTTAGTGATTCTTTTTTATACATTGGGAATGGATTTTAGATTTTTACATTGGAGAATATTTGGACATGTGGATTTATGACTATTTTTGTATTAGTGTTTTATTGGTTTTGGTTGTTTCTTGGTACTCTAATATGGTTTATTATTGTACTCTATTTTTGATGTTAGTTAGTTTACATTGAGTTTTATTACATTGTACTAGTACATTATATAATTTTTGTTTGTATATGGTTAACTTTTATTGGATATTTTATTTTCAATGGAAATATCATCCCCCAACAGTTTATTAAGCACTTGGCATTTATTGTTAGCCATTGATGTCTTGTGGATGTCACCTAAGTACTAGTAATTTCAATGCCTTATCCCAAGCTAATGGGTGAGGGGAGGGATGTTACACACTTATTGATTTATAATTGTTCTCCTAGAACATATTTCATATAATTTGGGTAAATTATTCCCTATGACTGTATTATGTTCTATTTACTCTGTGAATTCTAGGGATTCACATTTTTTTACAACATAAACCCCTTTTAAAATGATTCATACTTCATGATCTATTTTATATGTAAGGGTCTTTAGTAAATAAAATATATTTCTTCTATTTAAATAGTTTCTTTTTAACTTTTTCCTTCAATATTATATATATTTATTAACATCCCATTTTTTATGGATTTCTATTTTATATTTACAGGGATAATGCCTCTTTTGATTCAAATCATTTTACTTAATAGTTCTATCACCTAAAAGTATTACTTTATCAAGAAAGAACTTCCATATATTAAATTATTATTTTTCATTCCTAATCATTTTTAGTGTATAATGATAATTTTTCTTCTATTGTATTTCCTTTTTAGAATAACATCTTTCTTGATCCATATGATAGAACAATGTTCAATTTGATTCCATACATTGATTGACTGAGTACAATTATTTTCATTACATTATACCCCTTATCTATACAGTGTAAATACCATCTGGTTTACGGAATTTACTGAATAGTATTTTTCTAGAATGTTACATGATGTAATTATACACCCCTTTATATTCAATGGATTTATTACGTAATGATTATTGATGTAATTTTGAATGATTTCCTTAAGTGAGTCCATTTGAAAAGGATATGAGACCCTTTTTTTATATGATTTCATTATGATGTGTTAAATGAAACAATTTTCACTACATGGTTTCTTTATACTATGAAAAAGGTGATTGATTTTTAATAGGATGTTTTATGCAACCCATTCTTGTTACTGTGTTTTAATGATGTGGTGGTTAAATGTTTTCTTATGGTACACATGTGTGTAGTTGATCATTATGTTATGAGTGGGTCCTATATATCTATCTAATATTTTGGGTAAATATTTAAATCTCAAGATATAATGGTGAAATGTGTATTTATTATCAACCAAAAATTGGAAATAGGTTGTGATTCTTGCTCCTCTATGGGAAACGGGTAAGTGAAACCTAATCTTCCAAGGGAAACGGTTGAGTGAGGCCTGATCTACTACTGGAGGAAACTAGTTGTGATACCTGATGAACTATGTTATTATTTCTATTCTTATGAATGTTTCAAAATTATTAACCATTCCATGTTTCTATGAAATACAACATTTTTATGATATATTCTTATTTTATTCTCAGATTTATGATATATTCTTTTTTGGATATTACTTTCTTAAATATCATGATTATACCCATATCCGTCTATTATGCTCAACTATAATCATTGGTTGTTATCAGATATGTTCACCCATAATAAGAATCTGAGTTTAATCGTTTCTTATGTTTCTATTTCACTAGGTTATTAATATAGTAAAATTATGAAATGTATAGAAGAGTTTCTTTTGTGGAGAATTTGTGGGTGACTTTGAAGACTCTTTATAAAATAAGTAATTATGAATATAATGGGAAACGTTTCTAATTGATACAATGAACAGGGATCTTGTTAGTTATTGTTTTATCCTAATTACCTAAAGCTCGAAGCCTAAAATGTTTTTTGAATATATTCTAATGAAATGTTTTCTTAAAGTCAAGTAAAGTATTGGTCACATCTACAGGTCCTCGTTGTTGGTATTTGAGTAGGATTTAGATAAATTTAGGGTTTTGGATGTCATTTCGTAGAGAAAAATTATGATTTATAAAGGTAATTAAGGATTGATAGGTTATGGTTAATTATGTTTTCAAAGGTATTGATAAACCATTAAGTTGGTTATACTAAATATTTTATGTAGTTTGGGTAATATGATATGTGTTATTTTGAGAGAACATTATGAATAATTTTAAGTATTGTATATCATCTTGATGTTTTGGAAATGTAGAGATTGTGTGATTTTACTAGAAACAACGTCATTTTATTGATACTATAAGTGTATGCATGATCTGACATAGATGTACACAGGGGTAATAACCCTAAAAAGTTTTTGTTGGGTATTAACCCATTTTTCACATAGTGAACTATAAAGATCCTTAACTGCACACCTATTTTGGAACTCTCGGGGGAGATTTATTTTTAAATTAAAATATATTTGTAATCCTTTATGTATTATATATTTAATAATTACTTTAAGATGTTAGATTAATATGTACAAGAAAATAGAAAGTATCCTTGGTAGAACAAAGGGATTTATAAGATGAACCAATTAGTACATAGTTGAAATGAGAGTATCATAGGTTGAAATGCAGGAGTCATTTGAGAATTCATCATAGGATTGTGAATTCATATTTATATGACTATTTAATCATATTTTATTATAAATAATAATTATCATTTTTCTTATAGTATTTGGTTGAAAAAAAATCATAAAAATAAATTTATGAAATAGATGTATCTAGAAACAACTTTTTCTTACAACCGAATAAGGGTCAATACGTAAAGGATTTTGAATCTTATTTTATTCCTTTTATGATCTAAAATGCGTGTTTACTCATTTTGTGTATGTTAGTGAGGTTGATATCTTAATAAAAATACACCTTGACACTCTAAGATATTTTCCACAATGGGTGATATTTATTAATGGTATTTAGGAATATTCTAAAATGTATGAGAATTAAGTAAATGATATCAGTAATTTTTTTTCCAACAATTTTTTTAAATGGTTTGAAATATATATCAAATTTCATTAATAACCTTGAAAAGTGATTTTATGGAATGGTTATAATTTGTGGAGAAAAATTGGAGACCACATGATTGACGAATACAGAACTCTTAGGTATAATATATAATTTATGTTTATGTAATCAAGGGTTTATTGATTTTGTTAAAAGTGTGGTAGATATTATTGAAAATATTGTAATTGATTATTGATATAATGAAATAGTTATCCATTATATTTATTTTGAAGTTTATCACATTTTTGGGATCAGGATATAAAAAGAATAGTGTTTGACTTTAAAAACCAGTTATTGAAGATAAGAGTTAGTTTTTAGTAACATTTTATTTCACTAGGATTTAAGGACTTAAAGATTAAAATGGTTCGAGGTAAAGGTATATAATGTAGAATATAATATTATTGTATACACATACATACTAGGGAACATGGTTGTATGAATAATTATTGTATTTTAGGAAAGATATGTAATTTGGTATAGGTTAATAGTGTTGAAGTTATATCATAATGATGAATATGTTAATATTACCTACATCTAAATTAATTAGTGAGTAAAATTTATAATTTTTAGGATGTAATTTATTTAAGGGGGTAAAATACAAGGACCTGAGATTTTGGACCCTTTAAATTAATACTGTTCTCAATAGATTGTGTCAAATGAAACACCAAACTAATGAAAAACCAAATTAAAATGAACCATGAAATTTTAAAATTACATGAATAATATAACAATTAATATATAAAAGAATGATAATCAATTAAAATGATTATATATTATTATTCTCCTTGATTAATATATTAAAAACGGTGCCTTTTGAAAAATCCTTTAAACAGTGTGTATTATATTTTTTCTTAATAAATTAAATTTAACATAGTTAAATGTTTATTATAATAGTTAATATTTATATTTATAAACTTAAAGATAAATAATAAATTATTTAAAAATCAATATGAAATAAAATTAAAAACACTTGAAGTTTAAAAATGCCATTTTTTAAATACAGTTTTCAATTATATATTTTCATTTTATATCTAATTTTTTAATTTTTTAATTTTAATTTGATAAAAATAAATTCATTATTTTATAAAGTATTTAAAAATAATACAATGGTTTTTTTTATTTTCCTAAAAATATTGATTTTTAGATGAATAGTGAAAAATACCTTTTTTCTAAATAACATGACTTTTATGATATTATTATAATATAAGTATGCATTTTAATTTAATGAAACCTTTTTATATGACCAAATATATATTTTATAATATAATTTATAATTTTAAAATGTTTTTTTATTTAAAAACCCATATTTGGAATTTTAGAACTAATGTTTTATATTATTTTCAAAATAATTATATTTAATACATAATACATTTAGTATTTAAAAATAGAGTCAAAAAAATCGATTTAACATTTGGAAGCATTTTTTAATCAATAAAATAATAAGAAACATTTTATTTTTTAGTGTAAGAGATAAATTACCATGATATAAACTATTTACTGTGGTGAAAACCGAAAGGGTAAAAATGATTAACCTAAGAGACACAGGGCCTAACATGTTAAAACATGATTTGAATTAAGTTTTTGAGATGTTTATTGATCTTATATTTTTATAAATTCCAATATTTTTCCATTTTGGATCCACTTTCATTGATGTTGACTTCCTATTAATGAAATATATTGATATTAACAAAAACTATCTTCCCTTTTCACTTAAAAAAGTAATACTCCTTTCCTCACTTACCCTTACACAAAAACAAACATGTTTTAGAAAAAAATCTTTCCAAAACTATCCTTGAAACTCATAAACTCCATAATTATGTTTTGGATTCCAAAAAATATCATCCCTAAAAGGTTAAACCCCCTTCTAATGGAGAAAATCCAAAAGGGAGGTATAAATTTCTAACCGCTCCTTTCTCATTTCCATTTCATCATGTGCAATAATTCATCCAAAAATTACATTAAACCATATTAAAATGATAATTCAGTATAATTAGAATAATTTTATGTTATTATAGTTATTTTATAATAATTAACCTCTTTTACTTTTTATATTAAGAAAAATGAAATCATCATTTGTGAGTTGTGTATACAACTACCTCCACAATGTAACATGTTTCTTTTCCTTCACTGCATAACCAGTATGGTTTGAAAAGGGAAATTAATATATAATTGTGATATATTTAAATTATTTAATATTTTTATATTATAATACATATTACTCTACTATCCGGTTATAAGTAAAATGTAAGCATCACCCATGTGTATGTGCATATTACCGCCTCCATAGAACGATAAGTTCTATTTTTCAGTACCACCATTCATGGATGGTTCTAGGAATGGTTTTAAAGGATAAATATGATTTTTATTATATTAATAAGTATTTATTAATATAAATTTAATAATATACTAATTACATGAATGATAAATAATCATTATAAAAGCAACCATTTTATATAGGTGAACTAAGAATTAAAAACAATTTATTCATACTATGTTATTGTTTTGTATCCATAAGCTATTATAATAATTTTATATAATTCTGATATATCACACTAGTTAACATGAATGATGATCATTATTATATTATTATAATTAAATTTTAACTATACCATATCATAATCACATATTAATCCTTGTATATTCAACTTTTGGTTAGTTTAACAACTTACTTGAACAATGATATGAATTTATATCATAGATAATAATGGGAAGAGAATAAAAATTATATTTTTATATAAATATGTAAATAATTTTTTATTTTTTTATTAAAGAAATTTCATATCAATGTTAAACTCGTTAATTAAAAAAACACCATTAGTTTCTTATGAATCGCCAAAATTTTCTTGTCGTCTATTTCATCTTCAAGGAAAAAGAGTGAAACAATAATGAAAGGAAGTTAAAAATTTATAAATCATTATATTTCATTATTAAAATTAAATTTAATGTAATTTTCATGAGTAAGTTTGATTAAATAATTAATACTGACACAAATATTAAAAACTAGTTTAAAACAATCAAGATTAAATTCAAAATATATTAAAAATAATTAAAAACTAATTATATATTTATTGAATTGTTAGAAATGATTAGTATAAACTATTATGGTTTTGAATAACTTTATTATTCATATATTCAATAAACATATATTAAGTATTAATTATTTTTAGTTCATGTTCAGAATCAACGATGACCAAGTTGAGGGTTTTCATCTCACATTAATCTCTTTGAGGCAAGTTTTATATTATACGCCTAATTTATATTTTTTGGAGTATATGCTACCTAATATGGAAATTATCCCATGAAATAATTTTTATCCATGTTAATTTATGATCTACTTAAATATATATATTTCTAGAAGATTTTATTTAAATTCTCCTCGAGCTATAATGGTTTTTGTTAACCTAATTCTCATTCATTAAGTCATAATTGTTCTTCTTGAACATATTTTATATAAGTTGGGAAGACTATGAAATATGATTTTATTATGTGGTATTTTCTCATTTAATTTCATTGATTTAAATTTTTTCCACATAAATCCCATTTCAAATGTTTTTTACTTCATGATCTATGTTGCTTGTAAGGGAATATTGTAACTCAAATCTCTTTCTTTATGTTTTATGGTTTATTTTGAACATTATCTAGTAACACGCTATAGATTTACAAATTTACCATTTTATATAATTTAATATTTTGAATTTATATATAGAATTTATCTTTTGATTCAAATATTCATACTGTATTTCTATCTCACCAAAACAAATAATGTTATGAAGAACAAACTACATCTCTTAATTGACTATTTCTTTCCAGACAATATTTTATTTCCCTCCAATTCCACCCCTATTTTTGGGAAATATAATATTTATTATTCTCTATAATTATAATAATTCCATTTACCCCTTTACAAAATTAACATTTAATACTCTTTTTAGGATGTGTACTTCCAAACAATGTTATTTAAAAATATTTTCCATCCTTTAATAATAAAATCTTTTATCTTCCACCCGACATTTACTTTGATAATATTTATGAATATTCAATGAATATTTTATTGATTTTAATTATTCAAAGGTAAATTTTTTGAAAAATTTTCACTTCACATTTTTGAAATTAACTTTTCAAATCAACCCATAACTTCACAATTCTATAAATATTTTAAAAATGATCTCTTTTTAAATTTTCTATGGGAACATTTATTTTTATCGCCTTTAATTTTTTATTCAAAACATTAAATATTTGTTTTCATGGTATATAAATGATATTATTTCCTATTATAATTATAGAATATATATTTTAAAATGATTTCAAAAGATCACATATATTTCTTTTTTAAGAAGTGATTTTTTCAAAACTCCTAAAATGTATTTTTCATCTAAGTCACTCATCTTTGAAAAATCCTATGATTGAATAATGATGTTTTTTTTCAAATGTATAGATATAAATTATATATCTATATGGATTTTTTAATTCCCTTATCTTTAAAAAAAATAACCATCATGATATATTTCAAACCAAATTGTTTTCGAATTATAATCACAATTCTTCTTATAATGAATTGTTTCTATAAATACCATATTATTTATTCTTTTTATTGAAGGGTGTTCACCAATATTCCATACATTGATTGATTTTGGAAAATTATTACCTTAACCTTATACCATTTATCTATAGGGTGTATATAACATAATTTTTGTTTTCTGGATTGAATGATATTTACCTAAACAAGTGACATGATGTCATTGGATACAAATTTATATTATTTGGGGTTTTCATTTTATAATTATTGAGGGAATTATGAATGAATCCTTTATGTAAAACCATTTTAATATAATAATGGAACCAATTTTATTCAATGGGTTATTTATCATGTGTAGAGCGGGATAACTTTTCTCTCCACGGGATCTTTACACTATAAAAAATTGAATGATTTTAATTATAAAGTTTTATGAAACCCATTCTTATTCATCAGTTTTAAGGACGTAAAAGTTAGATGTTTTCAGGCAGTTCATAAGTGTATAGTAAATCTTTAAGTGATAGGTTTTCCTTATATATACCTCCGATACATTTGGTAATTATTTTCATCTCATCACATAATGGCGAAATGAGTAGTGATGCTATATCTAAAATGGGAAACTGGGTGTGATGCTTGACCTTCTGAGGTAAACAGGTAAGTGAATCCTAATCCACCAAGAGAAATAAGTTACTGAATCTTGGACTAGTAATGGAGACTGTAACACCTCATGATTTTAATATACAATTGCCTATAAATAAGTCAATGAGTTTGATAGCTTTCTCTTCACGCAATACCGAACATAAACATAACTACAATATTTTTAGATAATAAAATAAATATTAATTATTCCCAAAAAAACCTATTTATTAAATTAATATGAATAAATAAGATTATCCTATTTATAATATATATATATAAGAATATAATGGTTACTTTTAATACACGTGACATTAAATTGACATATCCAAAACAACTAATATGATCATTTTAGGATTCTAAATTTGTTTTCCTAAATATTACCTTCTTATATGATATGAATTTATATACCAAGAAACTTATAATGGATTATGATAAAATATATTTGATATGAATAATATGTTAATACTATTTTAATTTTTAAATGATAGGATATATGAATGATTATTACAAATATTTTAAAAGATTCGTTTTCTTATATAATAGTTTTCCATTATATCTCATCTTTTTTATTTAAAACTTAATTTTCAAAATTTTAGAATTATAATTATAAAAAATTATAATAATTTCTAGATTCATCATTGTAATATTATCTTAATAATAATTTCTTGCATTTTTAAAAAATATCGATTCTCAGGTGAATAGTGTAAAAGCATTTTTTGTAAATAACATGAATTTTATGAAATTATTATTATATAAGAATGAATTGGAAATTCATTAATAATTTTTATAATTCTAAATATGTATAATATATGTGATTATATAATTTTAAAATTATTTTTATAAATTTATAATCCCATAATTTACAATTTAGAATGGAAGTTTTATTTTTCAAAAAAATAATATTTTTTATACATTATAGATCTTGTATTTTAAAATTAATTTTTACAAATTTCATAAATTGAATGAAATAAAATTTATTTTAAATTTTTAATCATTAGGTCCAAATTATTTAATAAGGACAATTTTACTTTTAGGATTATAGATAAGTTTCCTTAGGTAAAAACAAGTTACAAAGGTAAATGCTAAATTCATAAAAGTAATAATTCAAAGAGAAAAGTGATGTAATCATGATAGAAAAATTATATAACTGATTTTATGAGGTTTTTATTGACCTTATATTTTTATTAGTCCAATTATATCTCAATTTTGGATTATATTTATTTGATTTTGACTTCAAATTATTGAAAAGGTTATGGTATTTATAAAAATTCCATCCACTTTCTCTTATAAAAGGGTATCATCAATACTCACATCCCCTCATAACAAAACCCACATAGATATATGAGAAACTATTCTAAACATTATTATTAACTATTAATATGTTATTTTCTTCTCCAAAACTATCCTTCAAAGTCTTATCTCCCTTTGCAATGGAGATTATCCAAGAAGTGAGGTGTAAATTTTTAACAACTCATTTCCCATTTTTATTTATTTATGTGCACTTATTCACACTAAAATTTCATTAAAACAACATAAATTGATAAAATAAATATCATTATTATACTGATATGTTATTATAATAATTTTACAAATATTAAACACCATTCAATTTTCTATTATGAAAAATGAAAATCAACATTTTTGTTGTGTACGAACTACCACTTCTAAGAATCAATGTGATTATTTTAGATCAATAATTAAAAAGGATAGAGTAGAAGGTTGATTTAATAAATAAATATGATATTTATATCATTATTATTATTATTATTAAATAGTAAATAAAATTACTCCTTCCATTCATTGTTTGAAAATTAAATCATCATCTATGCATATGTGTGGACCACTACCTCCATTGAACGATGCATTCCATTTTTTTTATTTTATTTTAGGGATATATATAAGGATGTTATTTATGTATAAATATTATTTTCGTAATATCATTAGTTATGTGATATGAAAAATTGGATAACCTATTAATGATATTATTATTAAACAATTACCGTTAATTCAGTCATTTATATTGAGCATATTAAGAGGTAAATTATCTCATCATTCTATATAATGTTTTATATAAATTATATTATCCTTTTAATTATATAAAATTTATATATAGCACACTAATAAATATCAAATAATATCATTATTCATGTTTTAAAATGATATTACAATTAAACCACCGTATAATCATCAATTAATCATGGTAGGTTCATGATTGAGTTGGGTTAACCACCAACTTGAACAGTACTATGCATTTATATCATGGATAAATATGAGAAATTATTTAATAGTATTATATGATATAAATATGTAAATAATTTTTTTTGTTCTTGTAATTTTATATCATTATTTGACTCATTAATTTAGAAATCTCCCTTTATTATTTAAAAATCACCTAAACATACTTGTCGCTGATTTCATCCAAATAAATCGTAATAAAAACTAACATGAAATGAAATTATAGATTTATGAAATATATTTTAATAATTTTTAATATAAATTATAGGATATAATATTTATGGAATTTGTAAAAATTATAGATACCAACACTTCATTTAGAAAACTAGTTCAAAAAAATAATGATTACTTACACCCGATTTTAAAAATAGGAAAAAACAAACAAATATATATATAATGATTATAAATGAGGATTGAAATGGATAAAATTATTAATAAGGTTCTTGGGTATGTATTTAATAATCATAATTTAATTATTCTGGATCTTTGGTGCAAGTAGATAATGAATCTGGGTCAATGTAAGATTTTATTATCTCAATTTTCAATTCCTTGGGACATGATTCTTATTATACAAATGGTATATCTATGTCACCTTTAATATTATATATAATGATACTTTAATAAATCATATTTTTTAATGTTTCATTTAAAATCTTATCCTTCAAGGGGGTTTGACTCAAATGTTTCTAAGGTTGTAAGGGGTTTCGTCTTAAACAACTCTCTTTGAGACATGTTTAGTATTATGCACCTAATTTCATTTATGTGGTGTATATAATTACTATTGGACATATTCAATAAAAAATTATATTGAATTAATTTTTTATGAAGTTTAATTTAAATCTTTATGTCCTTCAATAGGTTTTGGTGATACTGAAGGTGTAAGGGTTATTTGTCTCTATTTTCAATTCCATGAGACATGTTTGATATTGTGCACCATTTTTTCCTTTTATTTGGTATACATAACACGTAATTTTACAAGTAATATCTTAAATATTTAGTGATTTTTTAATATTAATTCCATTTATTTTTATCCTTATTTTTCAATTTACAAATACCCTTTTAAAAATGTAAGGGTATTCATAACTCAAATTTATAATCCTTGAATAACATATTTTATCTTGAACTTCGTTATTCTTTTGTGGATTATTCCAAAATAATATTTATTATATGTTGTATTATATTTATATAAGGGAAAATTATGTTTTAGGTTAATAAATATTTTATAACTATTAAACACCGCAAGCTTCCATGGTACATTTTCCCTTGAATAATGAAATAGCTTGCATTGTACGCAACTTTGAGATTCTAACACATCCTGACCAGTAAAACTAGCCATTATGAATAGTAAAAACCACCTTTTGAAATTTTATAAATTCTATTTTTCAAAATGGACTTCATTTTAGGATTCGGAATATCAAAATTTTCTTAGGGTGAATTTTTAGTGCTTTTCTGATAACTTTAATATTTTGATGAATAGTGAAAAATACTAAATTGTACATCAAAACAACTTTTTTAATCAAAATAATTTATAGTGATAAATTATAAATTTAAATGGGTTTTATGTGTCATTATATTATATATTTTTTGATTTCATATAATTTAGGACATTGGATGTAATTTCACATTTAAACTGGACATAGACAAGTGTCAATCTTTTGATAGTCATTATTTCTTAAAAACACACTTTTTGTTTTGACAACGGGAATTAATTTTAAAATAATTTCTTCCACTTCTGTTTTATGAATTTGTAAAATTTGATTCCATATTTGGAATCATTATTTAAAAATTGTGTAAATAGGTTTCTTTTATTTTTAGACATTCTGTTTAATTACCTCGGTAAATATTTTATTTACCATGGTTAAAGGGTAGATCCGGTTTATAAGGGTTAAAAATAATATTCTAATAATATTAAATTACCCTAAAATGTGTCAAATTCCTATTAGTTGATACAGGTTGGACCATGGGAATCCATGGGTCTGTTTTGGGACCCCATGGAGCCACTTGAGAGTGATAATGACACTTTATATTTATTAATTTAAAGTAAAGACAAAAATGACATAAATATATATCGATTAGTAAAGTAATTGTCACATGGGGTTATATATGTTATCTTTTCGACTATAAATATTCATTTTAAATCTAAAAAATATATCCTATGTCATATTATTTTTTTATAATTTTTAGACATCAAATAAATGGAATTATTTATGACACAATAATGATGTAATGTATTCCTCATTAATGAATGATTTAAATATATGAGATTATAAAAATTAAACAAATATCCAAACCCAGTCCAATTCTTCTTGAATTATCTTATTTATATCAAAAGTCCGCTTATCTTTAACTTTATTGAGTTATGGACCTTTAGATACCGAAAATCACTAAATAATAAAATAATATTTTCAAAATTTCCAAAAGAGCCCTTCCCCCACTTTATAAAAATCCATCACCTCTAAACCATTTATCACACCCCTCAAGCCCCTTGGTCCATCCACCCTATGAAGAATGAAGCTCCTCACATCCCTATATTCCTCTTAGAAGACTTACCTAAGGTAGAAGGCACTTTAAGGAAGCCTTTTTTTCAAACCAAATGGAGTTACCCGAATTAAAGGTAACATCTCTTATTATGTTCTTTTCTTTTCAATTACTTCTCCACCCCCTAACCTCTCTTTATTATTTTATTTTATAAAAAACCCAGTATCTAAAATATATTAGGTTTCACTTAAGTGAATTATTTTAACTACACTTACACACACCTCTATCTAATGGGTTTATAACATAATGTTTCTGTGGACGGCGAACTACTGTCTAACGAAAGAATGATTGTTCAATCTTCTACTACCACCTCTTATGGTGGAAATTATGGTTGAACTATAATTATATATGATATTAATGATATATGTTTTATCTATAAGCTTCCCTAATTCTCTTTTATTATATAACTTTAATCTTTTTATGTTGCATATATACGATAATTTAATTTGAGGAAGTGTAGACTACTGCCCCATCAATGTGATATGACTCGTTCATACCATACATGGAATGTATAAAGGATTGTGTTAATGAAATTTAGTAACATATATAAAATATTATATTATACTAGAATAATAATATACCTATTTATCATTTGGTTTTATTTCTTTTTATAATAAAATAATGAATGTAGCATTTCGTGTGTACGTACAGATTACTATCTCCACGAACGTGATGAGATTCATTCACCATCATAACCATTAAAGAATAATTTTAATTTGATTTTAAAAGAAAATAATTAATAATATAATATCATTATGTATATGAATCAAATACATCCTATCCAAAACAAACATGACTTACATAACAAAACATATAAAGAAAAACTAATCAGTTAACACCATAAAAAAATGATGCTACTAAAATATTATTGACAAAGCAAAATTTGAAAATAATATATGATATAATATTTATGTATTTAATTCTTCTATAATTTAATAACAATGTTTTCACTATTATACATGAGGTTAACATTACTTCAACTAAGGAAAAGTAAAAGGTAAGGGTTAATTTCACAATATCGTTGTTATTCGAGGTTGTTTTTATGTAAGTATCTACTGAAAACTCTTTATAATCCACATCCTTATTTTTATGAAAATGTATTTAAAAAACATTTTTAGGATTTACTAGACTATGTTTTAAAGTCATTTATACCCTTATTTGACCTTATATGTTTTTGAAATGAATCTTTTCGTCGTTTTACAAACAAGGTACTTTTTGAACTTTTCGACAAAATTATGGTAAGAATGTTATATAACTTATACGATGGGTGCAACTATTTTCCGCCGTTATATCATCGTAGAAGCTTCCCTTACAATCCTATAATAATATTTTCAAAATAAATGTATTATTTCAAAATTATGGGACTCTTAAATGATTTGAAAATAGAAATATATATTTCTCTCAAATAGTTTTGATTTTATCTATGTCAACATCCTTCGATAAATTTTACACATGTTTGAAGTTGATTCATTGTGATGAAAATCATCTATATTGTATTTAAGGTTTTGGATATTTTTGACTGTGGATGTGTTATTTTTATACAATTCGTGGTTTATGGTTAATGAATTGACATTTTGTATGCTAGTTTTAATAGAACTATTTATGTTATGTTTCAACATTTTCATACGAGGAATGTATTGGACTTAGTAAGTGGAGGGTGGAACCCGATATAGCCCCTTGATGCATCAATAGGTCTCAAGAGACAATTAGTTGTTGAATTGGACGATGCCTTTCCCAATTTGATATATGGTTTTTGTCGAGGCCAAAATCATTTTTTGAAATCTTGGCTAAGGCCTTGACAAGATTTCTCAGAATGTCTGGCATTATACATTCCCTCGTTATGGAAATAATATTGATGGTTAATGTGGTTATTTGACTAGTAGAATACCCTTGACATGATTTATTATGTTATTATTTACTCAGATCATATTCAATCCATAAAGTGTTCATGTTTATTATTTTTAAAGGCATGTGTTTTCAATTATTCATCTTGCCTAATGTTTATGTTATCTTCTGTTGTATTGCTTACTCTTACTAAGAATTTGAGCTCACCCATATATTATGTTTCATTTTCCCAGGATATTAAGAAGTTTGTTATGAGTGACTTGAATGCATAATCTAGGAGGCATGGATTTTTCTAATGGAATAAATTAGTATTGTATTTATTTTCGAGTTGTAATATTGAACTTATGAATGTATCTAGTACTTCCAAGACTTTTAAACAGTTCGGTTTTTCGGGACATGATTCCTTGTATCCTGCCAATGTTATGTAATAATGCACCACCTCTGGATAACTAGGTTTGGGGCGTTATAGTTGGTATTATAAGATGTTTAGTACAAACCTTGGAAACTATATTTAGATAAAATCTAATTAGAGAACATTACCCTAAGATATACTTTGATGATTTGTATAGAATAACTTCCTAGAATTTTTTTTAATGTAGATATTTTTTGATTTTTCTGAGAAATACATCCCGTTCTAGATACAAGAAAGTAGAGGTAGCTCTAGCACATATGTACCTAGGATTAAAAACTCTGACAAAGAGTTTTGGGCTTGACCTGGGGTATCCTGGTACCTGACAACGGGCATTACTATACTATTGGTTATGAAACTCCTGGGGGATATTCTCAGGATAATTCACATTTATTTTCAAACCATTATGACAGATTTATGAGTTTATACCTCCTCAAGGATTTTTTTTATGATTATGGATTATATCTATAAACTGTTGAATTTATGTTAAGTTTTTTATAAGTTTGGAATTATGTATTCTGATTCATAAACTTATCTAGTGTATGACATTGGTAAGAAATGGATTCTAGTGGAAGGAATGGAAACTGGATCAACTCACGTAATCCATATAAGGATTTACCTCATACTCAAGATAATTATAGCGGGGTAGGCGATTCAACTGGTGCCGGTCAGCTTATCACCATACTAGGACAACTCACTCAGGTTATGAATAATAACCTTACCCGTATGGAGCACCCTATTCCACAATGTGGAGGATCATTGTTATATCTCTTCATGAGGCAACAACTATCAACATTAAATGGTAGTAAAAATAAATTTTTAGCTGAGAAATGGATAAATTCTTTAGAGGAAATATTTTATGCTCTGGGGAGTAATGAAAGGGAAAAATCTGTCATGGATTTTTTCCACCTCTTGGGAGATATATACCAATGGTGGTCAATGATTCAAAACCCAAAGGAAGATTTAGAAGTACCAAATATGGAATATAGGGAGTCTATAGAGCTCTTCATAGAAATATACTTTCCTCATGACCATCGAGTGGATATGGAAAGACAATTTCTAAATCTGAGGCAGAAGGAGGATGTGAATGTTGTAAAGTATGAAGCTAATATTAATAGGTTAGCAAGGCATGTTTCATATTATATATATAACCGAGGAAGTAAGATAGATCATATATTTGATGGGTTAAAACCATTTATCTATCGAGAATTAGTCTCACATTATTTCTCATTGTATGAAGATATTTTCTCATGTGCTATGAAGTCATAAAAGGAATTATATAAGTCTTACTACATTAAAGAAAAAACAAGAGAAGAAGAGATATATTGAACACTATGGGAAAGGAAATAAAGAAACAGGGAAGAATAGAAGAGTTTAATTTCTACCCTATGATAATTGTGGAAGGAAGCACCTCGATTCCTATCTAAAGAGAGAAGGAGTATACTGCAAATGCAGATAGAATGGCCATATTTTGGTGATTATAAGGGGAAGAAGGGAGATACCAATGTACAATGCTAAAATTTCAAGGATATGGGACATTATGCACATGAATGTACTAAGTGCCAAGGAAACATACCCTAGAAAAGGCCAAGGGAGCAAGTCCAAGCCTATTCGATCACTACTGGTGAGGTTGAAGCTCCGAAAGATGTGGTGGCAGGTAATTTAATTGTTTCCTCAATTTTAGCCAAATTCTTTATTTGATTATGGATCATCTCATTATTTTATATCTTCCTAGTTTTCTATGAAAATTAGATATTTAAAATTTGATTTAACAAGGGGGTTTTCATTCAAAACTCATAATTTAAGTATCATTGCAACAATGTTTTGTGAATCAGTTCCCATTCAGAAATATAAATGTTTGTTATCTTCTGATCTCATCTTCATATCAATGATTTAAATTGATATAATCCTCGTAATGGATTTTCTTTAGGACCATGATGAAAAAATTTACTATATGAAGAAGGAGGTTACAATTTTCGATGATGATAAGGAGTACCTTATCCTTATAGCAGAAATATCACCACCTTATTCTTACCCTGATCCTCCCCCAGTAGCTCTACTAAATTCAATTATTAGGGAGGAAGAGAATAAAATAACCATGGGTGAAGAAAAGAATTTTCAAATAGAATATGTACCTATTGTACATGAATATGTTGATGTATTTTTAGAGGATTTACCTAGAAATCCTCCAGAACAAAAAATTGAGTTTCCATTGATTAAATTATTGGTTCAAGTCCCATATCGGAGACCACTTAAAGAATGAAAAATGTGGAATTAGTGGATCTAATGAAACAACAAGTGGATTTGATCAATAAAGGATTTATTCATCCCCGTGTTTCTCCATGGGGATCCCCTATTCTTTTTGTCAAAATGAAAGATGGATCTATGAGGTTTTTCATTGAATATAGGGTGATCAATGCTATAATAATAAAGATCTAGTATCCCCTACCTTGAATTGATAATTTATTCGACCAACATCATGGAGTACCTATACAGATTTTTTCTGATCGTGATCCCCATTTTACATAAAGATTTTGGAAAAGTCTTTAGAAATCCCCGGCTACTGAACTTCATTTGTGCACTCCCTACCACCATCAGACTGATGGAAAATCTGAATAGACTATTCAAACCTTAGAAGACATGTTGAGATCTTTCTCACCTGACTTTCAAGTTATATGGGAACAATATTTATGTATGGTAGCCTTTTCCTTTAACAATAGATTCCATTCAAGTATTCAGATGGCCCCATATGAAGCGCTATATGGAAAGAGATGTCACACACCAACTTGTTGGGATGATGTTGGTTAAATAAAACTTGTCGTCCCAATACTTGTTGAGGAAACGATGGAAATGGTTAAGGTTATCCAAACCCACATCAAAGAAGCTAAAAGTAGGAAAACAACATATTCCGATAATTGAAGGAAGGATTTGCAATTTTAGGTAGGTGATCATGTTTCCATGAAGGTATCTCCATGGAAGGGAGTTATATGAATCAATAAGAAGGGTAAATTATGTCCCAGGTATATCAGACCATTGGATATTTTAGAATGAATTGGGGCTTTAGATTATTGTTTGGTAATGATTCCAAGTCTCTCCAATGTTCATGTTGTGTCCCACGTATCACTGTTGAGAAAATACATGCCTGGCCTGATGCATGTACTCACCTATGAGGAAATTGAACTGGAACCTGATTTGTCTTACTGTGGAGAGCCTTTCAAGATTCTTGATACAAGAGAACAACTATTGGGAAACTAAATGACTCATCTGGTAAAATTTCTATTGAGAAATCATAAGATGGAAGAGGCAATGTGGGAACCTGAGGAACTTATGATGAAGAACCACCCAATATTTTTATGTTGTAATATTCTTGAAATCTATAGGATAAAATTATTTTAAGTAGGGGAGAATTTAACACCCCAAGCTTCCACGGAACATTTCCCTTTGAATCATGCAACAAATTGTGTCCTAGGCAACTTCGAGATTCTTACTCACTACGACCAATCAAACTAGAAGTTCTGAATAGTAATACCTACTTTTTGAAATTTTATAAATTTTATTTTTCAAAATAGAATTTATTTTTGGATTCAGAATATCAAAATTAGCTTTTGGTGAATTTTTCAAACTTTTCTAATAACCTTAATATTTTGATGAATATTGAAAAATTGTAAATTTTAATTCAAAACTAACTTTTTAATAAAAATAATTTATAGTGATAAATTATAAATTTTAAAGGTTTTTAAGTATTATTATATCATATTTTTATCATTTAATATAATTTAGGTCATTAGATGTGTAACTCCCCGACCCTAGTTACCCAGAGGTTGTGCATTATTACATAACATTGGCATGATCACAAAAGATCAAGTCTCAAAAGACCGATTAGTTTAGTAGCCTTGGAAACACTAAATATATCCATAAGTCATACATTAAATGATAAAGTGAAAAACTACAACAAAATAGTCTATATATTCCACACTCATATCTCCTTAGACTATCCCTACGGGTTAGTCATAAAATACTTCTTAACATCCTAGGAAAAATAAAACATAGAAAGGGATGAGCTTAGATGCTCAGTAAGGATAACAATATAGAAGAAACATTCATAAATAATTATAAACATTTAAGGAAATGTATAACTAAAACAAAATCCTTTTAAACATTAACTTAAGCATAATATGGAAAAAATAAAATAAAATAATTCCATTTAATTATTCACATCGATATTCTACTAGTTGAATAATCACAGGCAATATCAATAACCACTTTAATAATGATGGAATGCATAATTCCAGACTTTGATAACCACATATTCAAGGTTTTGTTCCATGACTAAAAATAATATTTTGTCAAATCCTTGCTCCAAGACACTAGTTTGTCTCATGAGAGGTACCAAGTCATTGAAGAGAAATAGCAGGCTCCACCCGTCACTTACTAAGTCTAATGCATTCCTCATATGAACAGGTTTAAACATAACATAAATATTCATATTAAATCTAGAAAATGAAATGTCAATAATTTATCCACAAACCATGAATGATATAAAAATTATACATCCATAGTAAAACATATCACAAAACTTTCAATACAATATGGATGTTTTGTCTCATAATAAATCAACTTCAAATAAGCTTGAAATCAATCAAAGGATGTCTTCATAGATGAAATCAAAACTATTTGAGAGAAATATCTATTTTTTGAAATCATTTAAAAGTCACATAATTATAGAATAAAACATTTACAATGAAAATATTATTATAACTTTGTAAGGGATGCTTCAATGATTTTATAATGATGGAAAATATCTGCACCTGACGTATATGTTAAAAAATACATTTTTACCTTAATTTTTTTTCGAAAAGGTTAAAAAGGACCTTGTTTAGAAAATAATGGAAGACTTCTTTCTAAAAATCTTATAAATAGTCAAAAAAGGGTATAAATGACTTTAACCTATAGTCTATAAAATTGTAATAAAGTTTTCAAATACATTTTTATGAAACATGGATGTGGATGATAAAGAGGTCCCAGTAGATAATTACATATAGCAACCTCAGATAACGAAGAGATTTTGAAATTAACCCTTACCGTGCACTTTTCCTTTTTCGAGGGTACGTTAACCTCCTATATAATGGTGAAATAATTCTTATTAAATTATACATGAATCATATACATTTATATGATATCATATATGATCTTTTAACATTACTTTGTTAATAATATCTTAGTATTATCATCATTTCGGGTGTTAACAGATTCATTTTCTTTTATATTATTTTTTTATGTGAGTAATATTCATTATAGATGGGATTTATATCATTCATATCTAGAATGATATCAAGTCTTTAAACATTATTTTTAATCATAAAATGAAAAGTAGTCTTGAATGGATACGATGGGGAATGAATCTCATCGCGTTCGTGGAGATGGTAATCCGTACGTACGCACGTGCGAAAATATATTTATTTTGATGTTAAAATAATATATAATTTGATGGTATATCATATATGCAGAATAATTATCTCGTTATATTTATTATTTACATTAATTACACATCATTATTATACCCATCCAAATAATAATGTATTGAATACCAATTACACCACGACGTGGAGACTGTAAGCCGTACGTACACACGTATGGTGATATGTCATTAAAAGGATGGGTATAATAATGAATTTAGTTGTACCATATTTATAATAACATCACAGTGTATATAAGATACTTGAGGTATTATTTTATAATGTAAATAATAATGAAAAATGATGTGGAATAAGAAAGGAACTTGAAAGAGGTGTGAAATATTTATATCTTCTTCGGGTTCATCCTTTTGATTTGATCAAAACGGCTCTTAGGATGGCTTTATGACTAAATGAAGGCCTCTACGATGAAGGGAGGATATATTATAGGGTATTTGGGTTGGGGCTGGTAGACCCAAATGGATATGATGGTTTGAATTAGAGAGAAGGGGGAGTGCCCTTTTATAAGAGGGGCGAGGGGTACCTTAGGAAAAGCTAGAAATATTATTTTATAATAAAATAATTTTCGGTTTTTAATGGCTCAAAAATGGATTATTTAAAGGAAAATATGGGGATGGGTCAAATTCCTCTCAACCAATAGGTTTTATATAGGTTTGGGTCACTATATTAACTTTATCTTTTAGATTTAACTCTTAGTTAAATAGTTTGACATTTCCCTATCTCTTTGCATTTTTATATTATATGGTTATTAAACATAATATATACTTCCAAGAGAACACCAAGTGGTTCAATAATGATACAAATATCACTAAATAAGTCTTTTGGACGAACCTATAATTTCTAGTAATAGATTATCAATTAATAAGATAATATTTGTTTTAAAAACTCTTTTATGTCAATTTTGACACTATTTGGTATTTTGTTTTTGCTAAATTCATAACAGCATTATTACTTCAAACAATATTCTTCTAACTAGACCTAATATGTCATAGTAATCTAGAAAATTAGTGGAATTCATAAATAGTCTAAAATTACATTTATTGGGATATTTATAATATCAATTATTTTAATATTTCATTAATACGGTAATTACTGCATCATCATTGTGTCATAAATAAATTAAATTATTTAATTTCTATAAAATATAAATAAAATACAATTACGTATGAAATCTTTTTATCTTTCTAATGAATATTTATAGTCGAATTTATCTTTTGTTCAATGCTATATTAATAATGTATTTGTTATTAAACATAGATTTTAACTCTTTTAACTCTTCTTTGAATTAAATAACAATAAATGGACTAATCTAATCCAAGTGGATAAAAGAGGTTCATATTTTATTCCTAAGGTTTTTTTGGTCTATATATACCTATCCAATTGAATTAGGACATGTGTTAGGATAATAATAATATCATTTTTACCCTTAATAACCCTATTTACTTGTAACTGAGGTAAATAAAAGTAAAACGTGACTATTCAAAAAAAAATTATTTTCATCTTATTGAACCAAATTTTACTTAATTATATCAAGCATGTCTCTCAGATGTTTTAAATTCCACTCAAATAAGCAGTAAAATTATGTTTTATGTAAATTTTCAAATTCTCCTAGGAGGTGGGTAAAAGACGGTGAAAAGTTCTATAAAATTTTTATATATCTAAAATTATTATAAATTTAGTAAAATGAATTACATTGAACTTATATATGTATTACATGTCTATTTCGACTAAAAAAAATTGAAATAATATAAATATTTATTTAAATAAAAATTCGGTTTTAAATGATAACTCTGTGTTTTTCACTATTCATCAAAAATTGAATGTTTACAGAAAAATACCAAAAATTCAGCCTAAGCTAATTTCGATATTCTGAATCCAAAAACGAAGTACATTTTGAAAGATATAATTTATAACATTTCAAAAAGTGGGTATTACTATTAATAATGGCTAGTTTGATTGGTTTTGGTGTGTTAAAACTCGATGTTGGGTACAACACAAGCTACTGTATTATTCAAAGAGAAGTGTACTGTGGAATCTTTCGGTGTTACATTCTCCCCTCCTTAAAATAATTTTATCATCGAAATTTCTAGAATATTACTACATAAAAATACTCTAGTGGTTCTTCATCATAAGATCCTTGGGTTCCCACGTTGCCTCTTCCATCTTATTGTTTCTCCATAGAACTTTTACCAGACGAGTCATTCGGTTTCTCAGCACTTGTTCTCTCGAATCAAGAATGTTGATAGGATCTTCACAATAGGACATATCATGTTCTAGTTCTAATTCCTCATAGGTGAGTACATGATTTAGGTCAGGCATTTATTTTCTCAACAGTGATACATGGAACACATCATGAACTTTGGAGAGACTTGGCGGCATTGCCAAACCGTAAGCTACATCCCCAATTCATTCTAGAATTTCGAAAGGTCCGATGTACCTGGGACTCAATTTACACTTCTTACTGAAACATATAACACCCTTCCATGGATATACCTTTAAGAAAACATGATCTCCTACCTGAAATTCCAAATCCTTCCTTCGGTTATCAACATACCACTTCTGTCTACTTTGAGATGCCTTATTGTGGTTTTGGATTACCTTCACCTTTCCCATCATTTCCTCCACATGTTCTGGGCCTACGAGTTTTCTTTCACTAGCATCATCCCAACAGGTTGGTGTGAGACATCCCTTTCTGTATAATGCTTCATATGGTGCCATCTGAATACTTGAATGAAATCTATTGTTATAGGAAAATTCTACCAGAGGTAAATATTGATCCCACATACCTTTAAAGTCAAGTGAGCATGATCTCAACATGTCTTATAAGGTTTGAATAGTTCGTTCTGATTGTCTATCAGTTTGGTGGTGGTAGGCACTGGTCAAACGAAGTTCAATATATAGGTATTTCTGAAGAATTTTTCAGAATCATGATGTTAAACATGGATCACGGTTAGAAACAATCGATTGGGGTACTCCATGAAGTCTAATAGATTCATTAATATATAGTCTTTCCAAAGGTTCAATTGGTTATTCTTCTCTTATAGAATGAAAATGTTTTGACTTGGTAAGATGATCAACAGTGACCCGTATTCCATCGTACCTTCTAGGAGTCATTAGTAGTCCCATGAAAAAGTCCATTGTAATATTATCCCATTTCCACATAGGTATGGGAAGAGGTTTCATGAATCCTCCAGAATGTTTCCTTCCAGCTTTCACCTGTTGACAAACCCTACATCTTGACACAAAATCAGAAATCTCCCTCTTCATGTTGTCCCACCAAAAATGTTCCTTAAGATCTCTATAAATTTTGGTTCTCCTTGGTTGTATAGTGAAATTGGAACTATGGGCATCGTCCAACAATTACTTTTTTAGAAGGTATATCAGGAAATAAAAGTCTCTTCCCAAATTTCAAATTTCCAAATTCATACACAAAGTCACTCAATCTCCCAACATTCACAGCATTAATCTTATTTTTAAACTCTTCATCATCAGTCTAATAACTCTTTATCCTTTCTAGTAAATATGTTTTGGAATCCATTTGAAAAATTATTGACGCTTCCCCTTCCACGGTGAATCCCATATCCATCATTACTAAATCCATGTATATAGGATCCTTTACAACTCTCATCTTGTTCAAAACTCCATGAATCTTTCTACTCAAAGCATCTTCCAACTTATTTTCCTTCCCCAGGTGGTAGTGTATAGTGAAATCATAATCCTTTAGTAGTTTAAGCCATCGACTTCGCCTCATGTTGAGTTCTTTTAGTGAAAATATATACTTGCAACTCTTGTGATCGGTATATATCTCACATTTTCACCATAGAGATAGTGTCTCCAAATCATCAAAGGAAAGACTAAAACTGCTAACTCAAGATCATGAGTAGGATAGTTTTGATCATAAATTTTTAGCTGTCGAGATGCATAGTCAATAACCCTATCATTCTTCATAAGGACACAACCAATTCCATTCATTGAAGCATCACTATAAATAACAAACCCATCATTCCCCAATGGTAGAGTCAATATAGGATCATTGACTAATCTTCTCTTCAATTCTTCAAAAAATTCTTCACACTCTTTTATCCCAACAAATTTAACCCCTTTTCATGTGAGCTTTGTTAATGGGTTAGCCAACTGGGAAACATTCTGGACAAAATGTCGATAATAACCTGCTAAACAAATAAAACTTTGTACCTCAGTTATACTCGTCAGTGCTGGCCATTCTTGGATTGCTCTTGTCTTAGAAGGATCAACGAAGATTCCATTCTTAGAGACCATACGGGCAAGAAAATAAATCTCCTAAAGCCAGAATTCATACATGCTAAACATCTCATATAATTCTTTTCTTCTAAGTGTCTTCAGGATAATGCGCAGGTGATTTTCATGATCTTCATCAATTTTATAGTATAATAAGATACCATCAATAAATACCAATACCAAATTATTGTGATAATCCTTGAAAACATTATTCATTAGATCCATGAAGACAAAGGGTGAATTAGTCAATCCAAAAGGCATTACTGTAAACACGTAATGCTCGTACCTGGTTCGAAATGCTGTATTCAGAATTTATTCCTTCTTCAAAGACAATTGATGGTATCCAGATCAACGTTCAATATTTGAAAGGTATTGAGCTCCATGCACTTGGTCAAATAAATCATCAATACGAGGTAGGGGATACTTGTTCATTATTGTTATAGCATTGATCTCATTGTAGTCGATACATATCCTCATAGATCCATTTTTCTTCTTAACAAAAAGGATAGGCGCTCCCAATCGAGAAACACTAGAGAGAATAAATCATTTATTACTCATTTCCTGTGGTTGTTTCTTTAGTTTCAATAATTCTATAGTTTCCATTATATAAGGGGTCATCCATATGGTCCTTGATCCAGTAATTAAATTAATGGAAAACTCAATATCTCGTTCTGGAGGATGTCCAGGTAAATCTTCTAGAAACACATCAACATATTATTTAACAATATGAACATCCTCTATTTTGAAAATTCCTTTCCTCACCCATAGTTATTTCATTCTCTTCCTCCCAAATAATTGAATTTAGTTGAGCTACTGGTGGTGGATCTAGATAACAATCAGGTGGTGATGATTCTTCTCTAAAGATAAGGTGTTCTTTATCATAATCTTCAAAAATCATAACCTCCATCTTCTAACAATAAATCTTCGCATCATGGTCTGAAATCCAATCCATACTAAGTATTATATCAAATTCAATCATGGTTATGACGATGAGATCAGCAGATAAAGAAAATTTATATGCTCTAATGGGAACAGATTCACAAAACATTGCTGCAATGATACTTCCCTTAGGAGTTTTAACTGAAAACTCCCTTGTTAAATAAAATTGGAAATATCTAATATTTTTAGCAGACTAGAAAATATTAAAAAATGTGATGATCCAAAATCAAATAAAGTATTTTATAAACATGAGGAAACCATTAAATTACATGCCACCATGTCTTTTAGAGCTTCTACCTCAGCAGTAGTGATAGCATAATATCGACCTTGATCCTTGGGCCTTCTCTAAGGTAAGTTCCCCTGACGCTTAGGAAATTTATTTGCATAATGTCCCATCTCCCTGCAATTGTAGCAATGAACATCAGTAGCTTCTTTCTTCCCCTAGCAATCACGAGCTTGGAGGCCTTTTTCACCACACTTGTAATAGACTCCCATTCCCATCAAGCAATTACTGGGGTGTTTCTTACCACATTTACTGGAGGATGGATATTCAACTTTTCCCATATTTCCCTTATTTCCATTTCCAGAGTGATCAACTGATCTCTTCTTCTCTTTCTTTGCTTTAAATTCATAATACTTAGAGAATTATTTTTCTCTCTTTATAGAACATGAGACAATATCTTTATATGAAGAGAATGATTGTGAGACTATTGATAGACGAAGAAACAGTTTTAAAATATCAAATAAATGATCAATCATACTTCTTGGGTTACGTATATAATCTACATCATGCCTAGATAACCTTGTAAAGTTAGACTCATAATTTGCGACATTCTCATCCTCCTTTTGCCTTAGACTCAAAAATTGCCTTTCCATATCTGCTCAGTGGTCACGAGGAATGTATTTTCCTAAGAGATGCTCTTTAAACTCCCTCCATTCCATATTTGATACTTCATCATATTCCTTTGTGTTTTGAATCAATGACCACCATTGATCAGAATCTCCAGTGAGGTGCTAAACTACCATGATAACTTTGTCCCTTTCACTACTCCCCAAGACAAGGAATATTTTATCTAAGGTATTTATCCATTGCTCAGCTACAAATGGATTTTTACTCCCATTGAATGTTTTTGGTTGTTTCCTCATGAAGAGATCTAACATTGATCCTCCACACTGTGGATCATGGTGCTCCATATGGTAATGTTATTATTCATAACCTGAGTTAGTTGTCCCAATATGTTGATCAGATGATCAACACCAGTTGTATCACCAGCTCCACTATAATTATCTTGAGTAGGAGGGCAATCCCTATATGAAGTGCATTCATTGATACAGTTTCCATTCCTTCCACTATGATCCATTTCTAAACAATGGCATAAACTAGATTAGTTTATGAATCGATATACATAATTCCAAACTTGTAAAACACATAACATAAATTGAAATGATTATGGATATAGTCCATAATCATAAAAATGTTTTCTTTGAGGTAGTATATACTCATAAACCCTTAATAATAGTTTGAAATAAAATGAGAATTATCCTAATCATATCTCCCAATAGTGTCATAACCAAGAATGTAGCAAGGCCCGTTGTCGTGCACTGGTTCTCATTTGAGTCTAGCTCAAAGTGGTGTTTTTAGGTTTTACCCCTAGGTACATCTGTCCAGAGCCTCCTCTACCTGCACGTATCCATACAGGGATGTATTTCTTGGAAAACTCACAAAATCTATACAATACCAAAATTCTAGGAAGTTCCTATATACTAATCCAAAATGTCTATCTTAGGGCTATGTACTCTAATCAGATTTAATCGAAATCTAGCTTCAATGGTTTTTACTAAACTTCCTCTAATACCAACTGTAATGCCCTGACCCCAGTCCCCCAGAGTCGGTGCATTGTTACAAAACATTGGCATGATCACAAAAGATCAAGTCTCTAAAGACCGATTAGTTCAGTATCCTTGGAAACACTATATACATTCATAAGTCTTACATTACATGATAAATTGAAAAACTACAACATCATAGTCTCCATATTCCACACCCATATCCCCTCAGAATATCCCTACAGGTCATTCATAAAATACTACTTCACATCGAGGGACAAATAAAACATAGAAAGGGGTGATCTCAGATGGTCAGTAAGGATAAAAATATATCAGAAACTTTCATAAATAATCTTAAACATTTAAGGAAATGTATAACTAAAACAAAATCCTTTTAAACGTGAACTTCAACATAATATGGCAAAAATAAAGTGAAATAATTATATTTATGTAATCACATGTATATTCTACTAGTCGAATAATCACATGAAAAATCAATAACCACATTTATAATGATGGAATGCATAATGCCATAGTTTCACAACCACATAGTCAAGGCCTTGTACCACGACTACAAAAAGTATTTTTTTCAAGTCCATCTGCCAAGACACTAGTTTGTCTAATGAGACCTACAGATGTGTTGAGGATCTATAGTAGGCTCCACTCGTCTCTTACTGAGTCCATTTCATTCCTCATATAAACAGGATTAAACATAACATAAACATTCATACTAAAACTAGCATATGAAATGTCAATACTTTATCCATAAACCATGAATGGTATAAAAATTACCCATACATAGTCAAACATATCTCAAAATCTTCAATATAATATGTAAGTTTTGTATCATAATAAATCAACTTCAAATAAGCTCAAAATCCATCAAAGAATGTTGACATAGATGAAATCAAAACTATTTGAGAGAAATATCTTTTTTTTAAATATTTTAAAAGTAAAATAATTATAAAATAAAACATTTACATTTAAAATATTCTTATATTCGAGTAAGGGAAGCTTCGATGATTTTATAACGATGGAAAATAGCCGCACCCACTGTATAAGTTAAAAAAGACATTCTTATCATAATTTTTTCGAAAAGGTTATAAATGACCTTGTTTGGAAAACGACGGAATCATCCCTTTATAAAATTCTTATAAAAATTCAAACAAGGGTAAAAATGACTTTATCCCATAGTTTATAAAATAGTAATAATGTTTTCATATACAATTTTAGGAAACATATATGTGAATTCTAAAGAGGTCCTAGTAGATAATTATATATAACAACCTCAGATAATGAAGAGATTGTAAAATTAACCCTAAACATGAACTTTTCCTTTGTAGAGGGTAGGTTAAACTCCTGTATAGTGGTTAAATTATTGTTATTAAATTATAAAGTAATCATATACATTAATATGATATCATATATGATCTTTTAACATTGCTTTGTTAATAATATCTTAGTATTATCGTCGTTTCGGGTGTTAAAGGAGTCATTTGATTTATATTATTTGTTATGAGAGTCATATTTGTTATGGATGGGATGTATCTTATTCATATAAAGAATGATATCAAGTCTTTAAACATTATTTTTAATCATCAAATGAAAATTAGTTTTGAATTGATATGATGGGGAATGAATCTCATTGCGTTCGTGGAGACTGTAATCTGTACGTATGCCTGAGCAACAATATCATTATGTTGATATTAAAATAATATATAATTGGATGGTATATTATATATACAGAATCATTATCATGTTATATTTATTATTTACATTAATTACACATCATTATTGTACCCATCCAAATAGTAATGTATTGAATAACAATTACACCACGACGTGGAGATGGTAAGCCGTATGTACGCATGTATTGTGACATGTCCTTAAAAGGATAGATAAAATAATGAATTTGGTTGTACCATATTTATAATAACATCATATTATATATAATATAATAGATTTATTATTTTAGAATTGAAATAATAAAGAAAAAGTATGTGGAAGAAGAAAGGAACATGAAGAAGGTGATGAAATATTTACCTCTTCTTCGTGTTCTTCCTTTTGATTTGATCAGAAGGACTTCATAAAATTGATTTACGACTAAAGTAAGGCATCCAAGATGAGGTTAGGGAATTTGAGAGGGTATTTGGGAAGGGTTCTTCCGAGCCAAATTGCATTGAATGTGTGCATTAGAGAGAAGGGGGAGTGCACTTTTATATGAGGGGTGAGGGGCACCTTAGGAAAAGCTAGAAATGTTATTTTATAATTAAATAATTTTCGGTTTCTAATGGCTCCAAAATGGATTATTTAAATTATAAGGTGGGGATGGGTCGAAAACCACTCAATAAATAGGTTTTAGATAGGTTTGGATCACTATATTAACTTTATCTTTTAGATTTAACTCTTAGTTAAATTGTTTGACTTTTACCATGTATCTTTGTATTTTTATATTATATGTTTAATAAACATACTATATACTTGAAAGATAACCCCAAGAGGATAAATAATGCTACAAATATCATTATATAAGTCTTTTGGATGATCCTTAGATTTTTATTAACAGAATATTAGTTAATAATATAATATTTGTTTTAAAAACTCTTTTATGTCAATTTTGACACTATTTGGTATTTTGTATTTTCTAAATTCATAACAGCTTTATTAATTAAACAAAATTCATCTTACCAACCGTAATATATCATATTAATCTATAAAATTAGTGTAATTCATAAAAAGTCTCAAATTAAATTTATTTTTATATTTATAAATTCATTTATTTTAATATTTCATTAATACGGTAATTACTGCAACATCATTTTGTCATAAATAAATTAAATTATTTAATGTCTAAAAAATATAAATAAAATACCATTATGTAGGAAATATGTCTATATTTCTAATAAATATTTATAGTATAATTTATCTTATGTTTAACCCTATATTAATAATGTTTTAGTTATTAACCTTTGATTTTAACTCTTTTAACTCTTCTTTTAATTAAATAATAATAAATGTCCTAATCTAATCCAAGTGAACCAAAGAGGGTCATATTTTATTACTAAGGTTTTGTTTGGTAGAACTATACTTTTCCAAAATAATTAGGACATGTGAAAGGGTAATAATAATAATATCATTTTTACCCGTAATTACCCTATTTACTTTTAACCGTGGTAAATACAAGTAAAAAGTAACTATTCACCAAAAATTATTTTTATCTTATTGAACCATATTTATTTACTGATATCAACCGTGTCTCTCGGATATTTTAAATTCCACTCATATAAGTAGTAAAATTATGTTTTATGTGAATTTGAAACTTCTCCTAGGAGGTGGGTAAAAGACGATGAAAAGTTCTATAAACTTTATATATATATAAAACTATTTTAAATTTACTCTAATGAATTACATTGAAATTATATAGGTATTATGTGTATATTTTTTCCTAATATAAATTTAAATAAAAGTAGTAATTATTTAAATAAAATATTGGTTTTAAACTATAACTCAGTGTTTTTAACTATTTATCAAAAATTGAATGTTTTCAGAAAAATACAAAAAAATTCACCATAAGCTAATTTCTCTATTATAAATCCAAAAATGAAGTCCATTTTGAATGTTAAAATTTAGAAAATATAAAAAATTGGGTATTACTAATCATAACTGTTAGTTTGATTGGTTTTGATGTGTTAGAACTCAAAGTTGGGTACAACTCACGCTACTGTATTATTGAAAGAGAATCATATTGTGGAAGATTGGGGTGTTACATGATGTAATTTCACATTTAAACAAGACATAAAAAGTGTCAATCTTTTGATAGTCATTATTTCTTAAAAATAGGCCTTTTATTTTGACAACAATAATTAATTTTAAATTAATTTATGACACTTTTCAGTTATGATTTTGATAAAATGGATTCCATATTTTGAATCCGGAGGTCAAAATTTTGTAAAAAGGTAACTTTTATTTTGAAACATTATGAATAATTACTTTGGTAAATATTTTTTTTACCATGGTTAAAGAGAAAATCAGGTGGACAAGGGTTAAAAATAATATTATAATTATATTAAATTACCCTAAAATGTGTTCTATTCTTATTGGTTGATACATATCCGATGAAAGTCATCATTGGGTAGATTTTGGGACCCCATGGAGCAACCTGAGAGTGATAATGATAGTTTATATTAATTAATTTATTGTAAATGCAAAAACGAAAAAAAACATATATCTTCTACTAAAACAACTTTTACATGGGGTTATATAAGATATATTTTCAACTATAAATAGTAATTTGAAATGTAAAAAGATATCCTACATCGTATTATTTTTTTCTAATTTTTAGACATCAAATAAATGAAATTATTTAGGACACAATAATGATGCAATGTTTTCCTCATTAATGAATGATTTAAATATTTGATTATAAAAATTAAAAAAAATATCCAAAACCTATCCAATTCTTATTGGATGATGTTATTTTGAACATGAGTCATCTTATCTTATAATTTAATGTGTTTTTTATCTTAGAAACCGAAAATAATTATATAATAAAATAATAGTTTCAAAATTTCCTAAAGAACCCCTTCCACCCCCTTATAAAAATCCATCACATCTAACCCATTTATCACACCCTCTCAAGCCCATTGGCGCTCCAAAATGCTTCCAAATTAATCTCCTCACATTCCTATATTCCTTTTATAAGCCTTAACTAGGGAGAAGGCTCATCAAGGAATCCTTTTGGTTCAAACCAAAGGGAGTTACCCGATTTAAAGGTAACATCTCCTTTTAAGTTTACTTCTTTTATTTTACTTCTCTAACCCCCTAAAGTATCTTTATTCCTCTTTTTATAACAAAAAAGTATCCTCAATATAATAGGATGTAGTTATGAGAATTATTTGAACTAATTTTACACACACCTCCATATAATGGGTATAAAACATAATGTTTCTATGGATGGAAGACTACTGCCTCACAAAACAAAGATTGTTCAATCTTCTACTACCCCCTCTTATGGTGGACATTATGATGTAAATGTAATTATATATTATATTTATGATATTTATTTTATCTATAAGATTAAGTAATTCTCTTTTATAGCTTACCTTTATTCTTTTCATGTTGTATATATACGATAATTTAATTTGAGGAATTACGGACTACAGCCCCCTCAATATTATATGACTTGTTCACACCATACAAGGAACATATAAAGGACAATGTTAATAAAAATACGTTACATATTTTAAATTATTATATTATACCAGAATTGTAATATACATAAGTATCATTTGGTTTTCATTCCTTTTAAAATAAAAATGGATGCATCATTCTTGAGTACGTAAGGATTACCATCTCTACGAACGCAATGAGATTCATTCCCCATCATAACCATTCAAAAATAATTTTCATTTCATTATTGAAAATTATATTTAATAATATAATATAATTATGTATATGAATCAAATACATTATATCCATAACAAACATGACTTACCTAACAAAACATATAAAGGAAAATGAATCAGTTAACACCCGAAAAATACGATACTACTAAAATAATTTTAACAAAGCAGTATTAGAAGATCATAGATGGTATCATATTTATGTATGTATATAATGAATAACATAATATTTTTTTTAAACTATTATATATGAGGTTAACATACCATCAACTATGTAAAAGTACAAGTTAAGGGTTAATTTCACAATCTCTTTATTATTCGAGGTTGTTTTTATGCAAGTATCTACTGGGACCACTTTATCATCCACATCTGTGTTATCAGAAAAATGTATTACAAAAAAATTTAATATTTACTAGACTATGAGTTAAATTCATTAATATACTTATCTGACCTTATATGTTTTGAAATTAATATTTTCTTCATTTTACAGACAATGTACATTATAACCTTTTCAACAAAATTAAGGTAAGAATGTTTTTTAACTAGTTCGGTGGGTGTGACTATTTTATCTAATTATAAAATCTTTTAAGATTCCCTTACAATACTATAAGAATATTTTCAAAATAAATTTATCATTAATAATTATCTGACTCTTAGATGATTTCAAAATAGATTGAGATATTTATCTCAAATATTTTTGATTTCATCTATGTCAACATCCTTCGATAAATATTACACTTATTTGAAGTTGATTCATTATGATACAAATATTCCATATTTTATTGAAGGTTTTTTTATATTTTTGAGTGTGGATGTGTTATTTTTATTCCATTCATGGTTTATGGATAAATTATTGGCATTTAGTATTCTAGTTTTAATAATAATGTTTATGTTATGTTTCAACTTTTTAATATGAGGAATATATTGAACTTAGTAAGTGATGGGTGGAGCCTGTTATAGCTCCTCAGAGCACCGGATGGTCTAATGAGACAATTAGATGTGGAATTGGGAAATGGATTTCCCAATTTGGTATATGGTTTTGGCCAAGTCTAAATCATTTTTAGACATCTTGGCTGTGGTGTTAACAAGATGATTCAAAATGTACAACATTATACATTCCCTCATTTTGAAAATAATATTAATGGTTCAGGTGGTTATTCTACTAGTAGAATACCCATGAATATGATTTATTATTTCATTATTTAATCATCTCATATTCCTACCATAAAGTGTTCATATTTATTATTTGTAAAGGCATGTGTTTTAAATTATTCATTATGCCTAATGTTTATGTTATCTTATGCAGTATTCCATACTATTACTGAGCGTTTGAGATCACCAATTTCTTATGTTTAATTTTCCTAGGATATTAAGAAGTTATATATTAGTGACTTTTAGGCATAATCTAGGAGGATTGGATGTTTTCAATGGAAAAAATTAGTGTTTTATTTCTTTTAAGGGTTGTAATGTTGAACTTATGAATGTATCTTGTACTTACAAGACTACTAAACTGATCTATATTTTGGGAAATGACCCCTTATATCAGGACAATGTTATTTAATAATGCACTGACTCTGGGTAACTGGGGTCGGGGCATTACAAACTTTTTTTACAATGAGGGTTCTCAGTAAAGGTATTTTCAAAATATCAAAATGTGTTTTTTCCTTTTACATTCATGTGTTTTTTCTTACACTTCACATTTCTCCAAGATATTTTTTTGTATCTTTTGATACAATGAAATATGTGTTTTAGTAGAATTCGAGGGGTCCATGGATGATTCAAGGTGAATCTGTCTCAAAACAGGTTGAAAATCCACATAATGGACTGGATTCGCGAATAATAAACCCTTTGTGAAAGAGGAGGGTTCCAAACAAGGTGTTGGAGAACTTCAAAAGTAAATTTCATATAATGATGATAATATTTCATGAAAAGTATGTCCTAACCTCCTTAACACATATAAATCCCCCCTTTGGCCTTCATTTTTGTGGGCTGTGACCATTTGAATTCTACCAGAATATCTAAGTTCATGAAACATCATCTTCTTAATAAAAAGGTGAAATGGATTCCAATTGGTATCATTCATGGAAAACATACCATGAATTCCTTGGAACATAAGAACTTGGTAGATATTATGTTTTCAAAGTAACATTCCCTCTTTGATGGATAAAAATTATGTGCGCCCTTATAGGGTTTTTGGACCTCAATTTTCATTAAATCCCTTATGAGAACTAGGGCCACCCCAATACAGGGAATCCATATTTCACAAATGCATCAGCCTCATGATACCCACATATGATATCCCTCTATATTTTTGGAAACTCACCCACAATACCCCTATATTTTCCATCCTTCTATTATATATCGATTTGTGAAAGTTGAGTTTCCTTGGTTCTTATTCGTATCCATATTGGGTTTACTCATTCCCTAATATTCTCAATAACCAATACCATTAAACCTCCTGTCAATAAATTTCAGTAAAATCATGGACTAGAAAATATTGTCTCATCTTTATCATAATAATAGTCACCGTAACTTAGTACCCCCAAATGATTCTCTCACAGTTGCATCATCAATGGAAACCACTCTCTTTTATATTGAATTAGGAATAATGTTGCATCCTCCTCTCCTTCTACCTGGAAGATGAATGGGATTCCCCATGTGTATGTTCAAATAATATCTAAGATATAAGAATTTAAACTAAATAGCATCCACATATGAGAATAATGTCTATAAACTACATATAATCCAAGTCTGAGTTTTAACACATTAAATTTCATAGCCCCATGTCGTAATAAAATGATGTTAAACTACCCGATAATGTATTCAGAAAATGATGTTAAACTATGGGTATTCTCTATGTGATAAACATATGATGATTCATGTCATAAGAACAAGACGACCCTCCATCATCTGATCATAATATATTCATAATCCCCACACCATCCCTTTTTGTTTATCTTGTCATGACATATTCATCATTATTGAATGATTATATACTACATAGACTGGTCCTTCTACACATCTTTAAACTTTATACTCGAACTACATGGGTTTTGATCCTGATCTCATAACATTATACATAATAAACCTCCATTAGGTTCAATCCTGTTATTCTAATACTACAATAAATTTGCATGCCTTCACCTTGGGAGTTGGAAGCCCAAAAGTGTGACCAGTTCCCTTGATAACACACTAAAATTCACCATCCAGACATATGGTCCCCACTGGGCCTTGACATAACCATGTGACATTAACCCATATCTAACCCAATACATAAAAAATGTATATAGTATACATCCCCAATATACATTAAATCTATAACAATCTACCCATAATATTTAATCATGTCTTTATGTCCCCAATATCCATTAAAATTATGACCATGTACCCACATGACCTTAAACCTGTGACCCCATATGATACATCATAATATATACATTGTTTAATGACCATGGGTTGCCTGAGGAAACAAGCCTTATATTCTTTATTCCCTTGCTGTGAGTTACCCTATGACAGACATGGGATGCCTCAGCTTCCACACCTAAGATTCCCTACAAATGAGATTCCCTAGATTCAGAAAGTTAAATACCTTTTATATATTCCCATCACACCCAACATACATAGATACTCATATGTGTCTAATTTATAATCTATGATCGCATATAGATACAATGTTGCAAAAACATGAAACAAAATTGACTACTATCTACTTTATGCTGGAAACGAGAAGGATATTCATAAACATGACACAAATATGTTAGGGAGACCTAGACAAGGTAGTGACTACCACTGAGGAATCCATGAAGGGAGGAATTATCATACCATCATCCCATTTTTATTAAGGAGTCAATTTCATCAACCTTTTTTGAAGAGTCCTACCACCTTTAGAAAGAACTAATGTGCGGAAACAACACACTAGAGGGGGCATAGTCATTCCAAGGATGCATGCCACACTAGCTGGAAAAATGAAAGTACATATCCACCTCGATGAACAACCCAATTGAAAGAATCAGAAAAGTAATGGTATCCCCTACTTGAATCTCTCCCTATTTAACCGTGAATAGATGAGTAACATTGGACTTCAGTAGATTTAGGCATCACCAAACCAAACAATTTTTAGAGTTTGGATTCATCTATCAAAATGGTGAGTCCAATGTGAAACTATTATCCTATTACTGTGGGTAAATGAAGATATTTTTCAACCCCAGTCTGAGACACTGTTGACATGGATCATTCCTCCACCATAGAGAGAATGAATAAAATTTGGCACATTGGGCATCCCATGATGAAGAGTTTCACCACAGTTGTCCTTCCCACAACACCATAACCGATATGGTGGTTCTCCCCTTGTTAAATAATTCTCATACCTTGAATATACATCCTGGTATTGGAGGGGAAGCAACTATCATGTAGACCCATAATACTACACCAACCATAATGCACACATAAGAAACATTTGTGAACTCTAGAAGATCATGATTCGGGAGCTCCCATGATGACTGAGGTGGGGATGAGTAAAACATTACATAACCACTAACATATTAGAATATGAAGAAATGGAAAACTCAATTGATACACCTCTGCCATGACTAACAAATATGCGGGAAGGATCCCATCAGTTGACAATGACCATCCCCAATGCTGAAGACCACAATGTAGATAATACCTTTCTGTGGTGCATGCCTTGTATTACATCAAGATATTCTATGTGCAACCTAAACTAACACTATAATATTCCCTCTCCTTTTCCCCCACCATGGAAATATGGGATAAATCAATACATGGATTGGAACCTTCCGATAATAGTGAACACACTGCTAAGTTTAAAAGGCACAATGAACTTCTCAAATAGTAGAATATTAGAGATACCCCCATCTTATATAGACATGGTCATGAAGATGGACCCCCTACTAGAAGACCCTCTATCATTTGAATTATGGTTGGCCCATGTCATGCCCTCTATGCTAAAAAACAAACAATATAGAAGGTTCATGTCACCACCACATCTAGTTCCATGATCATTATATATTGGAGCCCAGGGAGATAAATAATAGGAAAAACCTCTAGAAAATGAGAAGAAGTAGGACTTTAAAGAGATCATGACCACAATATTTTCATTTGTCAGATTCTGGCCTCCTGGTCTTATATGCTTCATCGTCCAATAATTCCTCATCAATGTCCATGTGGTCTGCGTCCACTTGAATATCTATGTGACATTGAACTACATATTAGGGTACATTTTTGAGTATTAAAAAATCCTTAAGAATAACTAGGTCATCCATTAGCTATTATATAAGGTTGATATTGTTTCACTCCTCATGGATTAGTTCCCTAATTCATATGTGTCTCACATGTACTTCTATGAACCTACATTAGGGGCCTAACTTTTTTATAATTGGATTTGAATGATCTATATTTCCATGTTCATATCAAAGTGTGGGGTAGTATTCTACCTTTCATTTATGTCTTATTCCATGAAAATGATAGGATCGTCAGCAAGCCCACTCGCTGATTGTGACAGTTCCCCTCTAACCACTTACACGGTGAATGTCATCATGATAAATCCCTTGGATGATCAAAGAAACTAGGATGGTTAAATGATACAGGATGGAGAGAACCCACCTTGAAAGAAGACACAATATGATATGTTCATTTCATGCAGGCATTTCATATTATTTTAATGTATTTATTTGTGTATTTAATTGATTAATAATTCTAATTGTGTAATAATTTGACATGTATTATGATTTCTTATAGGAAACAAGGTATACATGAAAAGTGAATGAAAATGGCCAAATTTTGGAGCTAAATTTCACTTCACAATTCGAGTGAAGCGAAGTGGTGCAACAATTGATTTTTTAAGATTGATAAATCTAAAAAGCTAGAAAATGAATGATTACATGTCATGTATCCTCATTACACAATGTGAGATTGTGGAGAGGTATGCCACTACCTGTAAATTTCATGATGTGGTTAGATGTTGTCAATGATAGTCAGACATCATGAAACTTTAATACAAGTCCTAAAGTGATTCAATGATTCAAATCTACATATGAGATTTTTGTGAATTTTCATAGATGTGGAGGCCACTTGGATTATGATTACATGACGTGTAATATAATTAAATGTCCTGACCAGATCGAGAAACGAAAAAAATAAATATAGGTAGAAATATGTTACAAGGTCGAGGTAGGACAAACAACTCTATAAATATAGCCCCTCATCCAAGACTTTGGGACTATTCTGGAGGGTTCCTCGATAAGGGACGACACCAGATGAAGGCGCACCTATTGCACCACCCTACATCACCACTTTCTATAGGACTTTTATTTATTATTTTCCTACACCCTCTCTTGGTTAACATGAGCGAGTGATTTATTTGAGTTGAGGTGTGCGTGATGAAAGGGGATTGAATTAATAAGGTATTTTATATTTGATTTCAATTATTGTGTGGATTTCATATTGATTATTAATTTGTTTTGATTTCATGATTATTCTTGCATGACCATTGTGATCACGGTTAGGGAATTGGTTTAATTTTTTTTCATTCATTGAGCATTAATATTTCCTGAGTAGATTTAAAACATTTTATTAATTTGCTATCTAGGGTTTAGACATCCACCCTGACTATTTGGTTTGTCCTTTACCTATGTTTAATTAAGTTCTCAGGTTACTCATCCTTTATCAGCTGATGTACATGACCATGAGAAAAGGAGAACTTCGGATAGAGAGCATTTTTCATGATCATTGTAATCGCTATGACCTGATTCTGAAAAATTCATGATTTTCTATCAATTATGTTCTACCTTTCCATCCCGTGAACCTAGATTCATTGATGTCCAACACCCATTTTATATGTTATTCTCCCACATTCTTTACAAATCTAATTTTCTATATCGTAGATTCAAATTATTAAACTTGTTATTAGTTTAATATTATTTTATTTAATTAATATTTTAGCCAAACACATTTATATGGGTTCTACATCAGACTTTTAAATCATATACTAGTCTATAGTTTAGTGCTATGTTTGTTTCATGTTTTTAGATTTTTAAATTCAGTTTCCCAGCACGAATTAAAGAGGCACATAGGGATATCAAAATATCATATAGATCTATCAATAGACACCGAAATTCATCTAAATAGATAGCCACTAAGCATTATAAGTCCCCCCATTGAGGTAATGCGACCTAGATGTAAACTCCTTTACAAAGGAAAAGCGGTTTTTGAGAGTTTCATTCCTCTAAGGATTCACCAAAGACCCTGTTATATAATAGAATGGTCACATTAATATAGGGGATTTATGGATATAAGAGGCTCACCATCGATCTCCTCTCTGAAAAACACCTCGTTCGAGACAATGTCTGATGGGACCCTATCCCTCCATTGGATAATCCTCTTGTTGGATATGGAAATTAGGAATGATATGACCCAAAAACACCACATGAGTAATGTTACTTCCAAACTTGGGACCATGGAAACATTTCATCGTGAGCTAGAAATCCAGTCAATGTATTTATGACAAAAAACCATCACTAAGAATATGTGATGGCCTCTCTGATAACCTGTATTGAGGTGTTGGATATGCAATTGGATTAAATACCACCATAAAGAAAGCCTTATTCTGTATGGGTGGACCGAGTCTGTCCTCCCCATTGTTTACTAACCCATGTTCCACCCCATTCAATGGATGAGTGGTCAACTATAGCGTATATCCCAATTTTCCAATCCAATCATCTCAATTCACTGGACTCTAAAATAGCAGGAACCCAACAAACAGAACATAGAGGGACCCACATTTCAATTGTATAATGAGCTTTCCTTGTGATGCATTACAAGCTGGGAGGATCTCTATAAGTAGTTCCTCTACCAGTTTATCTCCCCCTAGTACAATACCAATATAACTAACCTATCCATCTGTATGAAGTGGTACAAAGATAATTTTTTTGACATCATTACCCAATGGATGGGGCTCACGTAATCACTTGATGTATCGCATTCCCAGTAAAAGCATTTATGGATCTTCAAGGAGAATGTTCAAGACGATTTGGTCCCTACCCTTATCTCCGTGAGATATCATGGAATATTTTGGGTGTTCACCAATGGATCTCAACACCTAATAGAATACCTAAAGAAGAAAAATAGTGTTCAAGCCCATTACCTATTTTATCCCCCATATTGTAAACTGTGTAGCTATAAATATCCACCATTGTATAGACTCAGGCCCCACAATTGGTTCATCTTTAGGAAACTCTATTGGATTTCCCATGCCAATTACCAAATCAGCATGAAAATTCATCCCACACCCCCATTAGGGTTAGTCACTCAGGGTTCCCTTTATGGAAAGGAAGAACAAGTTACGATCCTTAAATATTGCATAGATCCTTGTGTACTTCATTTGTGACCTAGAAAATAACATACTAAAGTTTCTAGAATTCAAGAGTCTCTAAGAGGACATAATTACAAATCATTCCAACTTATTCCTGTACCACATGGTCCTTCAACATAACATCAATGATTTATTCAAATGTACATATTATCTCCAAGACCAATTGGTGTATTGATAATTCAATTTAGTTGATGTCCAAGTACAAGTGTAATATGTATCCTCCACTGCTGATAGTGATGATGAAGAATTAAAAAAATTATAATAGGTTCCTAGGTGAGGTACATATAAGTAAAATGATTGAATTCATTATAAGTAATTCTCTCATACCCATGACATTATCCATGCCCATTTTAGAAAATCATAACCCCATGTAGCTGTCACAGCTCTTCTGGCCACAAAATTTTCATCTCAACCATCCATGTCTCTTAATAATAAGTTCCAAGGACACTAGTATAGATAGATCCACCCCCTAATATCAAAACCTACCTACACTCTCATTGAATTAAAGACCCCACAAATTGTAAGAATGTACTATAATTCATACCACCCAAGAATGTTTCCCCAATGATAAGTAGGAGTATTCTTTTGTGAATTCAATTAGGATAGTAGATATTTATGCAATACAAGACAATGAGGAGAACCATGTGGAAATTTAGGAACATATGGATGAGACAATTGATTGAAGGACATGTATTATGTTGGTAAAAAATATTTAGAATTAGGTACTTTAGATGGCACTATCTACACCACTATGACTAGAAATCAAACCTCACATAGATCTCACCATGCATAGTCCTCTAAACCCACACCACCGAGAACACCTCCACAAGTCACCCTAATAGTTGATCATGTGGATCAACCACATAATCCTAGCACATATCTATTGATGGCTAAGGTTTTACTTTAGCATTCTAGTGCCCAACCGATACCATCCTTTAAATAGAGGAATATTGAGGACACCAGCTAGGCCTTGAAACCTCAGACGGAGGAAAAAATTTCCCTCATTGTTAAAGAGAGTTCCTTGGTTGTACAAAAAATTCCATTGACCATAAGTATAAATTGATAAAACATATCACTAATATACTAGAGAGAATCATACTCCTTGGAAAACTCTTCATGTCAAAGGAGATGAGTGAGGCTCTCATTGAGGCCCTAAAGATTCCTCTATAGTTTGGGATCGAGGTAGTTTCTAGTAAGGCCTAAATTTTATAGGAATATGAAAGATAATAATATCTATCTATAATTTAATTCTCTAAGGAATATGAGGGTTCCAACATTCAGGGGAACATATGCCTATTATATAACACATGCCAATTTAATGGGGTTGAATTCCATCGTTAACTAGTAGTCACCGATTATTGGATCAATCTCATCCCAAACTCGATGCTTCCCAACATGGGGATCAAAAAATCAGATCTGACTCCCACCAAACTAAAAATTTAGATGTATAATAGGACGGATCAGAATCTGCAAGGAAATATCTTACAGAAGACTTAGTTTATGACATATTAGTAAGAACCAAGTTCAAGGTTGTCTCACAATATTTCATTTAAAATTCCTTATTAAGAAGGTCCTGGTTAAATCTTAATGTATTAGTCCCATATTTATACCATTAGTGCCACAAATACTCCCATAATGGTCAAGTAATATTACACTAGGCTGATGATTTTCCCTTAAATTCGTATGGAGCTTTCTATATTAACGTCGGGTCCTAAAAAGGGATGGGAATTGTGTCTAAACTAACAGGGGTTGAGTGTATAAATTCCCCCTAATGTTCTAAAATCCATATCAATGGAACCTTTGGTAGAATTATAAGATAATTTTATCATGTTAATCCACTAATTGAAGCTATGGACCCCGAATCTAGGAAGATATTTCTTAGTCCCCAAGAATAATTAATGTTCATAGATCAAATCATATTCCTACAAAGGATGGGAATAATTGTATCCAAAAAGTCATAATCTTGTTTTATATATATAGATTTACCCCATGGGAATCTATCCCTAAAAATACCACATGTTCTATAAAGCATGGAGAACTCAATAGAGGATGACATGTCATCACTTTTTTGTCATCAAAGATGGATATTGCAGTCAGAAACCACTTGATATTAGATCATCTTCTTTTTTATCCATGGAACTCAAATATTCGGAATCCCTCATTAAGGATTCCACCCCCACTGAAGTACATGACAATACAACTCTACAATCTCTAGCTCTAGAAGAATCAACTCCTTCCTCTGATCCTTGTATTTTAGAAAACACAGCTGATTTGGATGATGCCCCTCCTACCTTTTATAATGGTGTCTCCACCACCTTCGATGAGATGACTCAGGTGAATCATATCACATTGGAATATCTGACGCTGACAACTATTATCCTTGTCATGTCTCTATAGGTGTATTAGTAATATATGGACATATTAAAATATCACCATGAAATATTTTCCAAGAGCTACAATTAAATTCTAGGTCTTGATCCCTGGGTTGTTGTTCATCTCCATTCCCTTATAGCAGGTCCCCATGGATTCAAAAAACCTCTAATAAAAATAATCCCTTCCCACCATTCCATGGTTGAGGCTGAAGTTTATAGGTTTTTCAAATTCAACATCATTAGGGAATATTAGTCCCCAATCTATCTATCAAATACTATCCCATTCAATAAGAATAACATAAAAAATATAGTGTTTGCCTACTTTTTAAACCTCAACCAGTATTTCCCAAAGGATGATTTTTCTCTTCTAGCAACAAATCTTCTAATCGATGTTATGTTGTTTTCCATGCCCTATCTTTCATGGATGGATACTTTAGCGATAATTAGATCTAGATGGACCTTGATGATGAAGAATCCACTACTTTTAGAGTTTTGTAGAGAACCATATATTACTGAGTGATAACATTTTGTTTAAATAATGTTGGGGATACCTACTATAATTCTGTGCACCATATCTTCATGTATCTCCTTGGGATGATGGGGTAATTCTATACGAAGAATTTGGGGGTCAAATATCACAAATACCGAGTATATATCAAGGATCATAAAAACATTTCTTGACCCCCTACTCCAATCACCTGAAGATGAATCCCCTTTAGTGTGTGTTCTAGGAAACCTCACGAAGTTCCTAAAATTTAACACTAGGTATAGATGTATTGATATTGATCTAGAAAAGATCCAGGCCATTATCCAGATGCCTCCTCCATGAAATATCCAAGATTTGGAGGCCTCCTAGGCTACCAAGAAAACATATGATGATCCAATACTAATATTTCTATCAAGTGAAATCCATTTTCAAGGATCATGAAGAAAGGTAGCACCTATCAGTGGGATGAATACTTTTAGACCACATTTTATAACATCAAGTAGAATGTAATATATCCTCTAAAATGATTCCACAAATCCAATGAAATACTATGGTTCATTATGTGACCAATCTAGAATGGTCCCTAGGTTCTCTTCGAGCTCAAAATAATAAAGAGGGTAGAGAAAATAGCTAGTTTTACCTCAGTCACATGCTACTCAACATGGAGACCAGATATTAGCCCATTAATATGAGCATCCTCACTTTGGTATTCAAAATTTAAAAGTTGAAAATTTACCTTTATCATCGTGAGATACAGTTGGTATCCCACATCAATCTAATGGTTTATATCCTCAAATCCCCCATTCTGACAGGGTGAATTTCATGTAGTGTAGTAGTTATTTAATAATTTGACATCACGTTTTTCCCAAAAATCATTCCATGTATGTACACTGGAAGATTTTCTAGATGCATATTTGACCCCAAAGAGTTTCCCCTAGAAGTTACATCCTATATGAGGCCATCCTCTTTATAGATCAGTCTACATCCTTATGGAAAATGCACTTAGATGGTGCCTCCCAAATCCCGACTCAGATAAGACTCAACAAACATAATATAAATAAGTTGGGACTTATAATTTTCTACATCACTCCCACACATTCTGTTTTTCTATACTCATTTCTATTATCAAAATACAACACCAATAACAAGGCTATGTATCAGGATCTTATCCCCAGTCTTGAGTTGTCCCTCAAGATTGATGTCTCCCATTTTCATGTAAAGGGAGACTCTGATACAGTAATCATGATAATCGATTTTGATTCTGTGTTTAGGATGAAAGAAATCATACCCCGACTTGAGAGGTCTCATGAGCTGATGACCAAGTTCCCTTTACAGCTGAAGGTGACTCATGTTCCTTGATCATATAATAACTGAGATGAGGCCTTGTAAATCTTAGTAGCATCACTCTTAGATACTGACCATGATAACTTGGTCATTCATGTGTTTCATCATAGGTTCATCAGCTCCCTCACTTTTGACAATGATGACTCGTAGGTAAATCCAAATCATAGTGGCACTTCAATAGTACATCCCCCAAATGCCTTGAATATATAAGAATCTCCCAACTGGATGAATCCATTCCTTGAATATATCCAACACGTTACCCTCTCATAATATTGAGTTTATTGTGATAGAAACAGTCAATGTAAGGTTCAATTTACCCTTTGAGATGGCCCCAAAAAAAGATCTGGCCTTCTACTGGAATAATTTTGATGAAGTATGCCTCTATTATAAAGAATATATGGAGATCCCTCATGTCTTGAAAGAGGTACAAACTGGGACATGTGGGTCCCATTAAGTAGGATTGAATCTCTCTCAGTAGAACCAAAGATTGGGGTATTTCTAGCCTACTATGTTTTGGTACTACATTTAATTCAACAAGAAGTTTTATGCATGCTAGATCCAGAACAACTTCATGTGTCAGCCACCAGAGCTTCTCCATTCCCCCAAATTCTCTTGGACATTTTATATATGGGTACACAATGTTGTGGTACCCTACCATCTAGCAATATCTTGATAGTGTAGGTTCATTTTTACTTCCACCAAATTATTCTCAATGTGGTAGAAATTAAACCCCATAAAATAAGTCATGACCTAATCGGTTGTTGCGTTTTTCAAGTCCCGCATTATCTATTTATTTTAAATTCCCCACACTATTATCAAAGACAAAAACATCAATTTTTATGAGGATGAGTTGAATAAGTTGTTTTCCAAGAACCACATTTTGTCTAACTACACATCCTACTACCATATGAAAAGAAATTGGAATATTGAGGTGTTTTAGAAAACAAAATACAAAATCCTATCGAATATAGAGGGCTAGAATAAGAAGAGTTGGTTTGTTAAGCTCTCTAATTCCATTTTGGACCTTAAGATGATGAGTTTAAATTCTATCTAGGATACCCCATAACGCACGATGAATGGGAAAGAAGTTTTTTTAGATATATATTTTCAGATGTTATCACTTTGGAAATAATTTTTATGATCAATAGATTCCAAAAAAAGTGGATTGGTATTCATTCTGTAGAGTTGGAATCCCTGTAAGAAAAATGGAGAAAAAATTGGTGATTAGTGGAGTTATTTAGAGGGGCTTACGGACAACCCCCTCAAAATTTATTTTCAATATAAATTAGATGGGGTTATGCACAACCCTTAATATCAATTTAATTTAGAAGGGGATCAAAACCCCCTCTAATTTTATAATCATTAATTGTTACTCTTGGTTGGATTTTAGATGTGGTTATACCAAAACTGATGCTAATTTAATAACTAGTAATGATATATATTTGGTTGTATTTTGGAGTTGTGGGGAGTCAGCGGTGCAGGGGGAAGATGTAGAGAGCATGTTTGTTTAAAAAACCTATTGGTGGACTCCAACAACCCCTAATTTATATTTAAAATCCAATTATGGTTAGTTTGAAACTGGACCTAAAATATTAGTATCTGTAAATTTTTTTGATAAATTCAAGGGGGTTTAAACATCCTCTATTTTAACTACCACTAATTTTCACCACAACACACAAGTGTTTCAGGAAAACCTCCTATAAAAAATGATATATGAAAATGGAAAACAATTTCACAAAACCATAAAAATTGTGTGTGAGGGTGTACTAGGGACAAGAGCATGTGAGGGGGGTTATCGAAAGGAGAAACATGTGGGTGTGGTAAATAGAGGACAAGTCCTGAGAATATGAAGAGGGGGGAACTGGCATATTACAGTGGGGTGTAGTGTTTGGGGTGTTGGGATAACATGCTGATTTCATTAAAATGTAAAAATTTGAGATTATTGGAGGTGATCCCTAATTCGTTTCAAGTGTTTCATAGAGGTGATGGTACATGGGTGCTAGGGGGAGGGGTCACATGTTGATTTAAAATTAAAATTTAAATTTAAATTCATGTTCCAACCACCCGAAATTTGTTCATAGAACTCAATTAGGGTATGTCTACCCCTAAAAAATATTTATTTGAATTTTTATTTGGAGAAATTAGAGGGGGTTTAAACCACCTCAAATTTAACCATTGCTATTTTCACATCATCTTACTGACTCTTCATTAAAACATCACCTAACAAGATGGGGAAGACACATTATCATCAATTTCACATAACTATTTCTAATTGATTTCTTGGGGGTTATAACCCCCTATAAACAAATAAATAAATAATTTAATATATTCATTTTTTATTCCATAACGTGGAACAGAACCAGAATCAGGTGGCATGAGAGTTTAACCAAAAGGAATGCACCCAACCCTTTCCTTATGGTGTTATGGTACTAGTTCACAAGAGGATTATAATACATGGGAGGAAGGCAATAAATTTAGAACCAAAATGGGAAGAACATACATCATTCATATTTTCTACTCTAATGGTGAATACTCATTTATCTACTCATATGGGGATAACATCACACCTCCCAACAATTCCTATGTATTTAAGTGATACATTATGCAAATCTCATACCATCTTGGTCATATGACATAAAATTGTAGTAAATCATCCTAGTCACATTACCTAAAATTTTATGACATCATATCACTTGCATGATGTTAAACTATGGGGAAATTTCATGGCCACATGATGTGAAATGGTACAGTACCTTGGTCAAAGCAATATGAACTTAAAATGCAGGGACCACCCATCATTACTATATGATTGAAAACAACATATCGAGAAAATTTACAATAATATGTTAAACTGCACGATCCACATCCCTATCACATGATGATAATGGTGGTTATACCTTTATCCCTCACTAGATAGGAGTCCTCCTTTTACTAGTTTTCATCAACTACATCAAACCCTAGAACAATGTATAGCTTGATTTCCATTCCTTGTGAGATACATAGTGATTTTTGGACCTCATATCCTAGGCCAAGCCCCACTACAAACCTAATTTTTGGTTTTCCCCTATGAAAAAATATCCAATTCACAACCAACACAGATATGCGTATCCAATACGTTCAAATACATGGAGAATTATATCCCAATGTGTTTAGCTCCCCCTTAACATACCAACATGTTCACTTATACACCTTATTCCTTCCTCAGTTTGGATTCTCATCACCCCCCAAATATGAATAAGACCCTAACAAGGTTCCTGCGAAAACCGGATCTCCTCCCACCCGAGGAACACACCTCAAACAATATCTTTTGGAAGAAGATAGTTTCTATTTTTCGATCATTGTTAATTGTGGTTCCATCATTTTCTCTCCCAATCCATGACTATCGTATTTGTGGAATCTATGTTTCGAACAAGGGATATAGTAATTTCCTATCTATCGGTCTCCCCACATTGTGGTCTATATCTTTGATTCCATGATATACCTCCATTCAACCTCCCTTTATATTGGTGGAGTTTGAACATCATCAGTGTAACCCCCATGCATTCATGCATAGTGATGAATAAATTCAATATCATTGGGACCTTCCCAAGTTAGCTTCTTTTCCCTTCATTACTCTTTCCCCTCTTACAAAGGGAACTTCTTGATTCTAATTATTTCTCACACAAATTAGGACTCACATAGGATTATGAGTAGTAGTGGAATCTCCCCCAACATGGATGATATGAATATACATTGGAAAAAAGAACACCACTCCTAAAATTTTCCAAAGTACATGAATTTAAATTGGATGTAGCCCTCTTCATTCCATGAATTATGAAATTAAAACAATTCAAAATTAGTCTTAGAGATATTTTGTGTGGTAAAAGACATCCTTTCCCTTCTATTCACCTTGAGTTTATATTTGTTCACTCCCCAAATATCCCTGGAACACTAACGTCATCTTTTCCAAGATCTAAAAACAAAAGCTGGTTGAAATCCATTCTATTTTTATCACCATGAACATAAACTAATTTAAATCCTCTAGTTGGTGCTAGTTAAACATAAACAAAAACACTTAACATTCTAGGATCATGGTATAAAATTGTATGATTCTATCTTGCATGAATGATGTTAAACTATGGGACACCATTTGTATTGTAAGACATTAAATTATGTGACAACGAAAGTCCTAGATGTTTGAACCTAAACTACACAGGTAACATCTTTCTATTTGGTGTTCTTAGATACAATATTATATTTTAATTCTTTCCAAATAGAAGACCCCTTCCACTTCTCACATTTTTCTCTTACCATGACACATTTTAGAACTATGCATGGATTAATTCCCAAATACATAGGATACACAGTGATGCCTTGATCCCTTGCCTCATGCACCATCACAACCTCCTCCATCAGTTGAGATTATCTTCACTATAATTTTACCTCTTATCCCTCTGTTCTTGATAGGTTTTCTAATATGGGATAGAGAAACTGTATCACCCTTACTAGTTTTCTATGATCCATCACTTTAAACATGTAGAAACCCATACAATCTTAGCATCCTTACCTTAGGTTGCATGAAATTTGTCTTAGAAGTGTTTGTGGGGCACAAATTATCTTTGGACCTCTCGTCGTGTCAGTTTGGTACTCTCTCCCATTCTGCAAAAAGTTTTCCAGAATTCCATTTTGTCATAAAATCATCACGTTAATTTTTGTTCCGCTAATTTTTTGTGTCCCTTAATCCACGTTTGGTTTGTGTCACCTCTAGGGTTTCACATATCGATTCCCCATTTCCATTGCATCCTCACTTTATTGGGTTATCCCTTATGGTGTCATTATTCTACCACACCACATTCTATAACTATTTGTGGCTTAATTCATGGTTCTATGGGATACATAGTGACACCTGGGTCTCTAATATTGGGCCAAACTGAAAATCCTCTCATCACTCATGCCTGGTTTGGGAACCCCATGTCCTACTTCGTGTCTTAATGCCTTATGCATGCAATGGTGATGTGATAACTAGATAGAGACAGTCAAAAAAATATGACCTTATACTATATGAAACCATGTGTGGTACTGGGCCTCCTTTTCCAACCATTTATGTTATGCCTATAACACCTTCTCTCCCACAAATTTGTTTCCCAAATGGTCCATGATCTACAACCTCAGACCAGCAAACTTAGTCCCAGAATTATTACCTTAAACTATTCACAACATGTTTTGGCGATTTTAATTTTGTGTGGGTTATCCTTCACTATAACACTATAATATTTTAGGATTTTTTTCAAATAAATTAGTTTCTTTGATAGATTGTGTTATCTCAAACACTGTGTTTTAACAAAATCATAATATACTATTAATGTAATTATTTAATCATGACCATTTTTACCTAGATGTTAAACTTGGTGGAATGAATTGGAATAAGTATTTTTTATAAATTAATTATAATGGTTTTATATGAATAAGATATATTTATAAAAAATTATTTAATCTTTAGTAAAATCATAATATGCTTTGAAAATACATTTTTTTTAAAAAAATGTTTTTTATATGTTTCTATGAAATACTAATAAAATTAATTTATGAATTTTTTATATAATTTATTTTAAAAAATAAACATAATTTTTTAAGTAAACATTTCAAAATTTTCTTTGAGTGAAATTTTCGGAATTTTTTTAAAAAGAAGAATTTTCTGATGAATTGTGAAAAGATATAGTTTTTATTAAAAAAAATTATTTCATTAAATCATTTACAAAGATAATTTTTTTTTTGTAATGGTTTAAAAGTAAATTTAGTTCAATAATATTATTATTAATCCAATTTAGTTCAATGAAATAAATTTTAGGTTCTGTTTTCATATAAAAAGTTCTTATAATTATAATGAATTTTCATTAGAAAATAGCCTTTTCATCACATTTGAAGGTTATTTTTAAATTAAATTCATCCACTTCAATGAATTTAATTTGGAAAAAATAATTTCATATTTAAATCAAAATAATTAATAATATATTATATGTTGAACTTATTTTTTTATATATTGAATAGTAAAAATGGAAATAATTAAGTACCACAATAAAGGTTAAAAGAGGTATTCCAAGGGTTAAACTAAAAAGATAAGGCTTGAAATGACAAAAAACCTTTAAAATTATTATTTTTTATACATATTTCTAACTTATCTCATCTAATGTTTCAGAATGATAAATCTTCGATCCTTTTGGCATGAGTAAACCCTGGGTAATAATTTTTCCTTTCAAAAATTCCATGTGTGTCCCCAGCCTCTCTTATAAAAGGGAACACCCTCTCATCTCCTCTTCACACATAGTACTTTTTATTAGAAAAATACCTACACTAATCCATTAATTACTTAACTCCCCATGTCCTAGATGAATAATATTTATTTACAAAACTACTTTATAAAGATTTCGTTGAATACCTAGGGAGGTTATCTGAAGAAGAGGTGTCATTCATAACCAAGAATATTTGTTTTATTCCTTCTCCCACCTCCTTCAAATATTCATAAAATATCCTGATATATTAACAAAAGTATCGTCTATATACTAATATGTTATTATGTCAATTTAATAACCTATATCCAACTCATTCTCAATCAAATGTATAGTGACCTATACTTTTCATACATAGATATTACATCTTAATATAGGAATATTCATTACATAACATTTTAAACAATGATATATTTGTTTAGGTATAATATAGTTTAAAACATTAAAACATAAATATATTTTTCAAAAAAAATCTAATTCTTATCCCACTTATTTATTTATAACTATCCACCTTTTTAGACATACCATACTTAATACTTTTCATTATAACACGATAAAAGTAAACATAAGAAAATGGTTAGCCTAGATGCCCATTAGTGAAATAAAATGGAGATATCCATGATCATATAATATGATCTTGAGTACTATGGTGTAATAAAAAGATCTTAAAATTTGAAAAACATCCAATTCATATCAAATATCACACTCTTAATTCATGTTATAAATATTGGATGTTCATAAGACATGAATCATTAAGAAATCAAAGAACATGAGCCATGAGATAATAAAATTAACATAAGACATGTAATTTTGGATTAAAAAATAATAAAAATTCATTTCCTTAGTAGGGAATTATATTTTCCAAGTGTTTTAGAATTGAATTATTTTACTCCCCAAACCATCATAGTAATCATGGTTAACTCTCAAGAATATCATTTTTTAAAAATTATCATACTAAATTGGGTTCAATACCAAATCCATTCCTATTTATCTCATTGGATATAAATATTTAACCTATTATTTATTAGTAGATATATTTATCACCAATAACATAATTAAAAGCTTACATATATGTTCCAAAAGATCATAAAACATTCATCATATCAGAACCCTTGAAAAGTATTGGGTTTCATATATATTTCTTCATTTCATAACCCATAGAAAAGAATTTTTTTCATAAAAATCTTGTCATAATAAAAATAACCCATCTAGATATAGATAAAACATGGTATTCTTGTATTTTAAACCTTGTAAATCATAAGTGATATAGGGGTTGTTGAATTTTATGAAAAAAAATTCCACTTGAAGATCATGAAAACATTCTTCAGGAAAATATCCATTCCATTTTGAAATCACTAATTTAAAAAATTAACAATTAAAAAAGAAAAAAATTTATTTGAAAATATCAATGTAAAATCAAAAAGGAATCTTCGAATAAATATTTTTCATGATTGTGGGAGAATATATGCATTACATATAATTTTAAAAACACCCCTTCAATAATTTGGTTGGAAAAGTCATCAAACACCTTGTTTGGAAAAACAATTCTTTTAAAAATAATTTTTTAAAAGTAAAACATGGGAAAAATGACATTAAAAAATTATATTAAAATATTAAAAACCATACTTATAAATTTTTTATAAAATATGGATAAGGAAGAAAATTGTTTTTTGACCAAAAACTGAAATGAAGTTGATTTTCCATAAAAATATTTTAGTCTCTATAGTTTATATTATGATGAGAATGAAATAAAAACATTTATTTTAAATAAATTACTAGAGGATAAAGAAATTAATTAGCATATTAAGTGTTTTATCGTAACATTTCATCATCATAACTTAACCATAAACAACCCCAATAACCAATGATATTGTAACATAAATCCGCTTATCGTATCTTCTACTTGCATATAATGCACTATAACCGCATGTATAATAAATTTAATTTTTTATAAATATATATTAGAGTCATTTTAATTCTTATAAAAAAATATATGATCCATTTATAACACTTAAACACCCCCTTTTATCAATAAATCCTTATTAAATGCTTCATTTCCGGGAGTTGACTATTTTATTTATCATGAGTATTTCAGTTTATTAGTTTGTTTCCTTGTACATTTATCATGCATGCATATCATAAATAAAAATTATTCATGATATAAATATCATATATATTCATTTAATACATATTTATAGTCTCCCATTAAATGTTGAGATGAAAATGTGAATTACAATGTTCATGGAGACAGTAGGTCGTACGTACTCATTAACGTTGTTTTCATTTTTCGAATGATGAAATTAAAGAAATTTAAATACTACTTCACAATTATAGGTTAATTATTATATCAAATATATAAAATATATTAATCAACTTTTTCCTCATTGTCGTCTAAGAAAAATATATATTAAAAACGAATCACGTTGCTTCATAGAGGTGGTAGTCTACAAGTACTCATGAACTACATTATTGTTTCCAAAAGAAATAGATGGAAAGTAGTTAGATGAGATATTACAATCCAAGAAGTATAATTATGTTACAAATTTCATTTATAAACATTTAACCCATTATAATACCAATCCATAAAATATGGATATAACAAAATAAATTATATCACAACCTGGAGAAGGTAAGTCATGTGTACAAACAATCAATACATTAACCCCTTTTTATGTAAAAGAGGATTTATATTGGTTTTTTCATAATAAAAATAACATTTCAGAATGTTTAGGACTATTAAGTTTTTATTTTATGATAAACATGATATATTTAGAGGACATAAAAAAGATTGTAAAAGAAAGTGATCGGTAAGGTGATTACCTATTCTTTGAAATGACTCATTAAGATTGAATCTAAAATACTCTAGGGTTGGAAATGGGAATAAAAGAACAATTATAATGTGGAAATGTAAGTTAAGAAGAAAAATTGGATGATTTTGGTTGATCAAGATGGCTCAAAGTAGTTGTAACTACCCAAACTATTAGAAGTGAAATTTCAATTTTGATTAAATTAAATGTCTCATTTTAGTAAAATGGATATAGAAAAAACATGAACTATGTTCGTTTTATTACATCCAATTGGATTTAAATGACTATTATGTATCATTAACGTTGGTAAAATATCTAATGAACAGTGATCACAAGACTAGTATAAATATAGGGTTTCAAAAAATCTATTCGACACAGACAAAGGACGTTATGGCCTCAACTAGTTGGATCATTCCCAATGAATCCCTTTTATCATAGCTTCTGATGGAGACAGAATTTCTGAGCTTTTACCTAGCCCAAGCCCATTCAATGATCAAAAATCATAAGCATGAGGGAACCCACTTATGGGAGAAGTTCAAGCTCATCGAGATCACAACCCAAACCATATTCACTGAACGACCCCATGAAAGCCCCCCCATCACACACCTTACTCTTAGGGAGTATGCTACTATAATAAATGGATATATATCAATACAATATAATTATTATTATGTATATTATTTTTGTATAAAATAATGAATATACTTTCATTCTATTATTTCATTTTAAGCAAAAATAGTGACTATGGTTAATATTCAAAGTCAAATATGAAATGTATTTTGGTGAATTAATAGATTTTAAAAATAATTCATATTTAAAAAAAAATATTATCATTAAATAAATTTTATTAAATATAAATAATCATATAATTTATAAGTGGCCAAATGTATTTTATATTGTGGTTTAAAAAAATATTTTTTCAAAACCCACTATTATTTATTAAATGTTAGTTTTTATTTTAAAAGTGAAAATTGAAATGTATAGAAAATTATTTTGATAAAATGAATAATATTTTTTTTGTTAGGATGTTAAAATTATACAATTGTGAATTATTAATAATTTTTTGAGATAATTGAATTTTTTGGTACAAATTATATATCCTATAAATATTTTTTTTATGACATCATAATTTCCCAATAGTGATTTAATAAACATTATAATAGGGATATTTGAAAAAATATAGGTTTTCAAATTGATTTAAAGTTATTTTATATTTTTTTCCTTATTTTGAAAAGTCTTATTGAATCATCCAAAATGTGTAACATATTATATGATTTAAAGTTCATTTAATTAATAATGTGACTCACTTCCACATAATAAAGGATAATATTTTAAAATACTAGGACCATGCACATATAAAATAATTTTTTTCAATCCTTTTTGGAAAAAAAGGGAAAAAACCATGGAAAGGTTTGTGTTTATGAATATTTAATTATATAGATTCCAAAACATATGTTTGTGAAATATTAAAGAAATCCACTCTCATTTCTTATAAACCCCACCGTAGATCCCATATACCATCACTAAATATACTTTGAGAACTTCCATAATCTATCTTACCCCCCATAGAATACTCTCATGGTACCCTAAGTTCTCAATCACCCCCTCTTCACACTTTTGAAGTCACACAATTAAATATGGGATTCCTTCCTTTCCCATTTTTATCCATATTTCCTTATTCTGTTATACCATTTTATTTTTAGTTAAAAATGATGGGGTATGTTTTATAACCTTCACCATACTTCCTTATTATTTTTTAATTATTATATAACACTTTATCTCAGATAATCCCTCCCACATACACATGTTACCATGCCGAAATTTCCTTAGAGTTATTCCATTTCTCTACTTTTTCCATGTTTATTTATTATTTTATTATTTATATTTACAAATTCCATATATTGGGAGTTGTATATCTATGAAAATATTACTTTCCATTTCATTTATATACGATGAGATTCCCCTTTTTCTCTCATAAACCATTTCTATGAATTTTTATGTCACACCGTTATGCTGTCAAAATTGCAATGTGAATCTCTCTTCCAAAAAAATTGTGTAAGTGAATACCATAAAAATTAATTTTATGGTAGATTTAGACCTTGACAAGAAAAGCATGATCCCTTTATTATCAGAGTTAAAGTTACAAAATTTTGAAAGAATAACATTTACGAAATTTTTTTCTGGAAAAAGGACGGAGATCATCTAGCACATGATCAACCCAATGAAAATCATTACCATTAATTCCAATGTTGGAAATCCCATCCACCAACGCATTTTCCTCTCTATAAGCATGAGTCAAAAAGTGGTCTCTTGAGTAGAGAGATTATAGACTTCTAGTCCAGCAATTAGTGAGCTTCTGTGAAAGATGCAGAACCCCAGTTTGAATAGCAATGACTACAATAGTGGAGTCACATTCAATCCAAAGTCTGTTCCAACCCCGCCTTCCAGCTTGCTCAACCAAAATTATAACACCAAACATTTCTTCTTTAAGAGAAGAAGCAATACCCCATTATCCATAGATTCCCCCAAGAACGTTTTTCTGATAGTCCCTATAGATAAAACCAAAGCCAGAGGGACCCGGATTGCCCCTTGAAGCCCCATCATAGTTGAATTTAATCCACCCATTAAAAGGATCCCGCCAAATGACCTCCATTTTACCAAGCGGAGGATGAAAATTTCCTTTCACCCCAACTCTTTATGAGATCACCAATTGAATTGAAAAAAAGGCATAGGAACTTGAAATATATCATAAATCGCCCTCCAAATTACCGAAGCCGCAACACAACTGAAGAAAAGGTGGTCCACATCCTCCCTATGTTGAAAGCACATAGCATAAACTGAGCAAAGAGAAATACCACATACCTGCAGCAATTCATTAGGAGGAATTTTTTTTGAGCCAACCTCCATGAAAGAATTAACTGAGATGGACTTAAAAACATTATCCACGGGTTACCAATCCATTTCACGTTAATTTAACTACCAATAGTGTGATTATTAAATCCTTTAGAGATGATAATTATATTGATAGCAGGCTCCCAAGCCCAAAAATCACCCTTATGGGACAACCAATATTCATCCCCAATCAAAGTGAAATAATCTGGAAGATTATCCATGTTACCAAGATGGTCCTTGAATGAGAAATCAAAACCCAGGCTTGAATCCCCCTCCATTACTAAGCCAATCAGATGACTCAAATACTAATTGGATTTCCAAAAATGAAGAGAGGAATCCTTGGAAACGAGCCACTAAGAGTCAATATCAATTTTTTAAAAAATATTCTTGAAGGCAGAACACACTGAAGAGTTGACATAATTAAAATTGCCTACCTTAGGCCTGTGAATAAACCTATCCCGAAGAAAACGTGTAGCCTCAGATTGCATGTTCATAAGAATACTTATAAACCTGGACTGCAAAGAGTCATTGAAACCCAATAGATTCATGATTCCCAAACCACCCTCATCATGTGACTTGAAAAAATCATTCCAGGTAACCGTTTCTAACCACCATTCCAAAATACTTCAACTCCAAAAACATTACTTCATAAAATTATTAATTCTCTATATTAATTAAATCAACCATTTATACACCATAAAAGAGTACACAAATTTGGAGATGATGGTTGATTTCACCAGGAAAACCCTACAATTGATTGATAATTATTTTCCCTTCTGTGTGGAAAGTTGTGTTTTAATCTTGCTAACAATGCTAAAGAAATGAAAATCCTTTGCTCTCCACCAGAACATGGGAACTCCCAAATAGGTGAAGGGGAGATGTCCCTCATGAATTCCTAATTCCATAATGATATCATTTTTTCTGATCTATGAGAAGCCACTTCCAAAGTAAAAAAAGGACATGCTCCAAATAATCACTTGTGCAGAAACCAATTCATAATGCAAAAGGGATTGCTTTATATTCTTCATATTTCCCTTATCCCCTTCTGTGAAAGGAATGATATCATCAGCATATAGAAGATGAGAGGGGGAAACCCCCCCCCCCCTTCAATCATGAATTGACTTTAGTTTACCATTTCCAGACATGATAAAAAGAATCCTGCATAGATAATACTCAACAATAGAAAAAAGGATGGTTGATAATGGATCACCCTGCCTAACACCCCTTAAACAATCAAAATATACTTCAGGAGATCCATTTATAAGGATTGAAATATGAGCCAAACTTAATATGGTTTTGACCCAAGTAATGAAAACATCATCAAAAATATACTTGACAAGGATCCTACAGATGAGACCCCAATCCATTTTATCGAATTCTTTCTTAAAATCAAATTTGAGAGTAATATATTCACCTATGATCGAGTTTTTAATAATATTTACAAACTCCGAGGTAGTGATAAGAAAATACGAGATTGATATTTCATTAATGAAGCCAAACTGATTTGCAGAAACAATTTCTTAGGGAATGAAGGAAAGCCTATTAGCATGGATTTTGCAAATGATTTTATAAACTATGTAATTGAGAGAAACTGACCTTAAGAGATAAATTTCATTAGCATACTCCTCTTTCAGAATAAGAGCATGAAACTGGGAATTCAAACCTCAAGGAAGTGATCCACCTTTGAAAAAGTAAATAACTTACATGAAAACATCAGCACTAATGAGATCCCAAAAAGATTAAAAGTTGAAATTACCAAAACCATTCGGGCAAGGTGAGCTATTTGATTTGAGGATAGATCCAACCACCTTAATCTTAGGGTCAATAGGTACAACAGTGAGATTGGAATTGTCCTCTTGATTCACCATTCTCGGAATCACCCCATCCATAAGATCAATCATGGATTGGGGTTCATTGAAGGGATCCTTAAAATAGGATGTGACAGTCTCTATTAGATCCACTCTATTATCAATGATGTTATCCCCATTATTAATCAACGAAAGAGGCTTGGAGACTTTTTGATTTTTTTAGTATAATTGAAGAATTTTGTGTTTCTTTCACTGTCCTTTAACCACTTGGATCTAAAGGTGTCCCTTTTCAATGCATCCTTCATATCAAGAAGGTTGTTCAGTTTAAGAGACAACTCGGCTTCCATCGCAAATCCATCAGAGAAATCACCATTAGTGTTAAGATGTTTGACCTTTTGAAGAGAATCTTCATGAGTAGAGATATTAGAGTCAAGGGAGATAAAGAGATTTTGTTCCACATTCTTATGTTTATATTTGGGATTTTGAGTTTAATGATACATGCAAAGGAATCATCCCTACCATTCACCGAGCTCCAGGTGCTATGAACAATTTCCTTGCATTCTGGATGAGTGACCCAAGCATTGTTGGACCTAAAAGGAAAAGGGGGTTTGGGTTCCTTCTCACAAAGATCCAGCAAGATGGGATGATGATCAGAATTGAGTATGGAAAATGTTGAGCATGATATGGTACCCCAACATTGTAGAGAGGCCCCATTAAAAAAGGCCATATCAATCTTACTATACACAATGATTTGCAGGTTCCTTCTATATAAGGTATATTTGGCACCTACCAAATTAATCTCAATCAAATAATTGGGATCAATACATAACCAGAATTCTTTTGAAGAGATTGAGTTGTTTCCCACTCCCATTTTTTCATCTGGATTCAAAATTGCATTGAAGTCCCCCCAAATTAACCAAAGAATATAGATGATAGATTGGAGGGAAGCTATATCCATCCATAGATTTTTATGATCCTAATATCTGTTATGGTCATAAATGAAGGAGAAGGTAAATTGGGAACCATGATATGAGACAGAGAAAGTGACATGATGATAACTAAACATAACCATGGTGGTGTTGCATGTGGAATTATGGGCCATAACCCTTAGAATCTTGACATCTGATAAACACCTATTGCTTTCAACAAGGTGGAACCCCAAAAAATCAATTTAGGAATACCAGAGTAGAAGATTTTTTTGGCTCAGACAAACCTATAAGGTCGTTTTTGTGCTGTTGAATAAAAACCCAAATGGATCGACATGTCTCCATGTTACCAAAACCCTGAAAATTCCAGAGCATAATCTTCATTTAAATCAGGAGTCAGGGTTTGAACCCCTAATATTAATACCTCTCGATTTTTTTTGATGGTCTTACAACCATCTTCTTGGGAGGAGGAGATTTTAGATCACTAATATCAGCATTGCTGGACTGGGCGTCCTTCCCTTTGGATCAATGTGGAAAACATAATCATGTTGGAAAACATAAACATGGGAATAAAATGAATGTGACAGGTGCACCTGAAATTATATCACGCTCCAATGAAATGGGTAATGTTTAGTATAATTATACAACATGTTGGTATAGGGGTCTACCTGATTTCATTATGGGAATTTTTCCACTAAGATGTCTTGGATGTATATCCTCAACCAATGATTCAATGTTTTATGTTGTTGACATATTTCCATTGTTTGATTATATTTCTATATCATGAATTTAGGTTCACGTTTCTTTTATGATCCATTGATATGGCTATTGTCTAACATGTTTTTTCTTCATCATTTTATTCCATGTTTATCCCTTACTGGTCTTTATATCTCACCCATTTCTTATGTATATCCTCAGTTTATCCCATTAAATGTTATGTATGAAGGAATGATGTGGTTATATAAAATAATTTTTGAATAATAATGTTGTATTTAATGTTTTATGTTGTTATATAATGTTCCTAATTTCCCAAGAAACTGGAATTCTCGATATTTCAGGTTTTATTAATTGTAATTTTCTGTCATTAAATCATGTTATAATGTAACAAAAAGAATAGATTTTTTATACTTTCTATCAAAGGAATGGTATGTTATTATTGGTATTATTATTGGAAAACTATAGTGAATGCCTTAGAGATAAGAATAAGTACAAGAAAAACATCCCTAAATCTATGTGATTGTTGATTACGTGGTTAATCATGAAATTAAATCACTGTCTAGATTCAAACAATTAGATGTGCCTCAGGCATAAATGTATCTAAGGATAAAACCTGAATACACCGCCTTTAGATAGACTTGAATGGGAACTTCTACACAAAAATAAGACTTGCTGCACTTCGATTTTGAAACTCCCTAGGGATATGATTTGATAAATTCATAAGCATATTACAAACCATTATTAAAAGAATAAAAAATCCCATAAGAATATATATTAGAAAATAGATCTTGGATAACATAGATTCAAGCCTATAAATTCATAAGATAAAAAAATAAATGTAATATATAATTTGTCCCTTCAATTTCATTGGATTCCCCATTATTTTCTTAATTGTTTAAAATAATTACCCCTAATATTCCTTTTATTTTTGAAAATGGATGGTTGTAAGAGGAATCAAGCTAACTAATGATGTGAAGATCAATGCAATGACTAGCCTAATGAGAAACCCAATCTGAGGGGAGTGGGAATCTCAAACATTGTCATGATAATGTCTCAATTAACTCATGTTTTTCATAAAAACCCAGAACAAGTGGATAGTCCAACCCCCCCCCCCCCCAAGAAAGAACAAGTCACAATTGAGAGGTTCATGAGAAAAAAGCCTCCAACTTTCAATGGATCATCTGATAACTCGATCTATGAACAATGAATCAACTACATTGACATGACATTAACCATCCTTCAATTTTATGAAAAAGGGAAGGTTTATCTGGTTACTTATCAAATAGAGGGTCAAGCCGTCCAATGGTATAAATTGATAAAAGAAAATTGAGCCTAAGGGAGAGTTTGAGGTGATGGGATAGAACGAATTTCAGAAAATGTTTTCTGAATTATATTTTACTTGAACCCTCCTACTTAAGATGGAAATGGACTTCCTTTCCCCAAAGAAAGAGGAAAATGAATCCATCGGAACGTGTGAGGCAAACGTCACAACGCTTTCCGGATATGCCTATGGATTTGTTGTTACAACCGAATGTGAGGTTGACTGCTTCTTTGGTGGGATAAAACCTAGACTATAGAAATACCTTGAAATATGTGACATTGATTGCTATGAGGAATTTTTTTGATGTTCCCCATAATTTGAAATAGAGATCGGAAAATCATAGGGGTATCACAAGGATAAGAACTAGAAGGTGGAGTCAAATTATAGTGGTCTGATAAAGATATCTAATGGTTCCCAGAAATTTCAATACCACACTTGCAAATGGTATGGAATGAACCACCCTAAAATTGCCTAAATGGGATGAGAAAATACTTTAGGTGTAGGAAGGAAGGGCACCTGTCTAGCAATTGGCGGCAAGAAAACCTTGTTATTGTGATGTCGAAAAGGAATTCTATGGCAGACCTTTACTGCATTGTTCATTTCTATAACTACAAGGAACAAAGGAATTTCTAAAACCAATAAACAATGCCAAGGGTTTTCATAGGTAACCAATAATCTCCAAGGAAGAACGAGAGAGAATTTTCCATCACTACATCCATAGTGAATCCCAACAATGAAGTGGTAAAAGGTAAGCTAGTTGTTCATACAATAATAGTGATCATACCTTTCAATTCTAGTTATACACATTCTTTTATACCTCGAATATTTAGTAGAACAATCCAAACACCACCACAAATCATGGAAGTGGAGATGTCGGTTAAAATGGGAAATATGAAAATTATAGCATCCCATTGAATATAACTTCTCCCCTATCACAATTTTTGGATTGAACTTGTTGGTGAACCTTATCATACTTTCCTTGGTATAATTTGATGAAATTGTTAGCATTTATTGGATATCCTTATATAGAGCCATCATGAATTCCATGAGAAGCAACTCACACTCCATAGAGAAAATAAACCACCGATTATATACAAGTGCAAGGATAAGGATGAATGTTCTTTAGAACCATCATCCAAAGAATGAATATTAATTCCATATGAGCATATGTATCTTTCACATATGATCGATTCAAATGAAAGAACCATCCTTGAAGAAATGCCTATTTTGATGGAATTCACTAATGTTTTTCCTACAGAATTTATTGGTCTTCCTCCGAGTAGATATGTTTAATTATCGATTGATCTTATACCTGGGTCATTTCCAATATCCAAGAATCCATGTAGAATGGCTATTTTCGAATAAGAGGACCTAAAGAAACAACTATTTTAGAATATAGATAAAGAGTTTATACATTGAATTTCTGCAACATGGGGTGTTCGAATCCTATTTTTCAATAAAATGGATGGTTGAATTCACCTTTTCATTGATTATTATGAGCTCAAAAAATCACAATAAAGAACAAGTTTCCATTACCAAAAATTAATAACATATTTTATCATCTATGTGGAGAACAATACTTCTCCAACGTGGATCAACTATCATGTTATTACCTAGTAAGGGTGAAGATGGAGGATATTTGCAAGATTGCTTTTCGTATATCGTATGGGGATTATATGTTCATAGTGATTCCATTTGGAATCACTAATGCTCTAGAAATATTCATTAACCTGATGAATATAATCTTCAAGTATTACATCGATAAATATGTGGTAGTATTTATGGATAATATTATAATATACATCACAATTAATAAGGTGTGTGAGGAGAATTTATGTACTGTTTTAAAGACCCTGCAAAAGGAAAAGATTTATTCATTGTAAAGAAAATGTGTATTCTGGTTGAAGGAATCCTCTTTTTTGGGGATTATCATCATAAGAAATGGGATATATATCGACCCTTCAATTAATGTGGAAATTATCAGATGGATGAGGGCAATATTTTTAATAGATATCTGTTGCTTCCATGGATTATCTTGGTACTATCATCGATTTGTGAGAAATTTATCACAATTTTCAAACCCTATAACAAAGATAACAAGGAATGGAGTCATGTTTTCTATAAACTATGAATGTGAATATAGCTTCCAGGAGTTGAAAAGGAGGCTTATCACTGCCTACATTCTCACACTACCCAAAATTGGAGTGATTTTTGTGGTACTCAATGATTCTTCAAAGAAGGGCATGTGTTGTGTGTTGATGAAAAATGAAAAAGTCATTTCTTTTGCTTGAAGGAAGTTGATTGTTCATGAGAAGATCTGTCCAAAACATGATCTGGAGATTGATGTAGTGATCTTTGCATTAAAAATTTTTAATCCTTACCTCTTTGAGGAGAAGTGTGAAATATATACAGATCACATACTCCTCAAGTGTATATTTACACAGAACAAGATGAATATCCGCTAACGAATATGGTTAGAGCTGATTGAAGACTATGACTACTAAATTTACTACCATTCGGGAAAATAGAATAAAGTGGTAGATCCTATAAGTTTAAATGGTCCAAAAACTCTTTCCTTGATGGGATTTTAGAAGGATTCGATCTTCATATAATTGATGAGGATGGACATGGGAATCATAATGGTAGGAACATCATCAATATTTTCACAGATGATTTCTCAATCCTTTCTTCTAAAGAGTTTAAAGGATGAAAAAAGTGATGATGTGTGAATTTAGAAGAAAGTGGAAACTATTAAAATAAGGAAATCCATAGAGTACAATGTTAATGAAGATGGTGTGGAAATATTTTGGTCCATACTAGGTGTACCATCAAATCAAGAGTTAAAGAAGGATCTATTGGATGATGCACATAGATCAACCTTCACTAAACACCATGGAAGAAAAAGGATGTATCAATATCTCTAGGAACACTATTGGTGTGACAATATGATCAAGGTGATCGTAGAATATACATCATGATGTCTTGTATGTCATCATGGGAAGGCCGAAAGGATGAAATCTAACTGGATGATGCAACCATTACACATACCTACATAAAAATGGGAATACGTAACCCTGGACATTTTCACGGGGATTCTTAAGACATATAGATGAATCAATGTTTTATAGGTTATAATGGATCGTATTTTAAATAATGTACACTTTATTGTGATTTGATAGGATATCTCATTGGATCAACATGCAAGAATATAGATCAGATAATTTGTGAGGCATCATGTCATACCACAATCAATTGTATCTGATTGAGATCCTAGATTTGCCTCTAAGTTCTAGAAGAGTCTCCAACATGCTCTGAATATTGAGTTAAACTTACGAATACCCTATCACCCTAAAACTAAAGGCCAATATGACTGGACTATCTATAACTCTCAATGATCTTCAACAGAGGATGGGGGTCAACATATTCTTCTGGTTGAGTTCCCTTACAACAATAGTTTCCACTCAATAATCAAACTGTCTCCTCATGAATCCCTTTATGGGAAGAGGTGTAGAACACCTATATGATTTGATGATGTTGGTGAAGGAAAACTGATAGGTCCTAAAATGGTTGAGGAAATGGTGGAGAAGTTTAATACCACTCAGTAGTACATCATGCCTACTAAGAATCAATTGAAAATCTATACTAACAATCATCGACAAGACTGAGAGATTCATGTTGAAGACATCTTATTACTCCACATATCTCCATGGAATGGTGTAATGAGAATTGGAAATAATGAAATGATTAGTCCATTGTATATTTTCCCTTTTTAGATCCATGATCGCGTTGGTGCATCAGTATACTAAACAGCACTCCCAAACCTCTATCAAGTACATGATGTATTCCATTTATCCCTTTTTAGAAAGTACATACTATACCCCACTCATGTACACAATCTAGAGGTCTTACCTTTCTAGAATGACCTCTCTTATGAGGAGAAGCTAGTGAAGATCTTAGATCAGAGGGAAAAATTTCAACGGAATAAGTCAATGCACCTCGTCAATGTGTTGTGGAGAAACCAAAAGTTTGAAGAAGAAACATGGAAACTAGAGGGGGAAAGGAAAATATGTATGCTGGGTCTATTTTAATGTTGTAAATGAACATTTCAAGAGAAAAATATCTTACGGGGGGAATGATTATAACAACCCGAACTATTATAAGGTAAATTTCTCTTCTTATTTAATTAAATTTCTTATTTTGGTGGAATGGATATAGAAAATTCATTCAATATGTTTGTTTTATTATATCCAATTTGATTTAAATGACTACTATGTCATGACCCGCCCTTGGGGCCCGTGCTGTGACTACCCCACGCACGCCTTCCATAGGCCAGGGGCTGGCGACTAGCACCAAAGGCATAAATCCCGTTAACTGGAAAGGCATTGAATTTATAAAAGTAAACATAACACCACAGAGTACAAGCGGAAGTAATATACTAAGAACAAAGAAAGTGCTGAAAAAAAAGTGGGATAGAATACAAACCCAACTAAAAGTACAGCCACAACTGAACGAAAGTACAACATAATAAGACAACAGCTGGAAGAACGGAAGCAGCTCCTGGGTCATCCTCCTCGGATCCTACCTGAAGGGTAGGTACAGATAGCACAACTCCTAGATTGTCCACCATAGATCCTACCTGAAAGGTAGGTACAGATTGTGCAGCTCCTGGATCTTCCACCATGGATCCTACATGAAGGGTATGTAAAGATAGCCTCCTCTATGTCCTCGTCCGTCAACCTCCTCCGGGTACTGACTCGTCATGAGGTCCACCTCTGGGTACTGACTCGTCGTACACTCGATCCCCGTTAGCGCAGTCCGTCGTCTGCATCCAACACAACGAGGTGCGGGCATAGCCCGTGTAGGGGTGAGTATAACGATACTCAGTAGGGACCCCGAGACCCTCAAGGTCTCACTAAATCCAACAAGGATAACCATAATGAAGGATCTCAACAGATAACCCTTACTTAGGTATAAGCCCATACTTATACCTAAGTAATCAAGTAACCCATATCAATCATGAGGAAACACAAAGGTTATGAATTCAACGAATAACCACCACCCAGGTATATGCCCATACATATACCTAAGTTATCAAATAACCCATCTCAATCATGTGGAAACAAAAAGGTCATTGAGTCAGCTCAAACCAGGATTTTCATTATCGAAACCGTAACTGCTGAAGAGCCCCATCTCTGGACTGTACATTGGTCCTATCACGACTCCGAGGTACTGCTCACTATCCTACGACTGCTGAGGTACTCCTCCTGTCGAGTACTGTGGGTCAGCCACCCAAACACAGTAGTGCTTCCCACCGGGGTATGCCACCCAAACACAGTAGTGCACACCCCCTAATAGCCTGCAGAGGTACTCTCCGGACGAGTACCACGGGTCTGCACTATCACATAGTAGTGCTCCGTCCGCCAAGGTTCTGCACCCAAACAAAGTAGTGCTCCAACCACTGGGCTAGTCGACTCACTCCAAGTCGAGTCGGTCAAGCAGTCGTCAGGTCTCAGCCGGCTACACAGTCTCTGTACTCCATACGCTCGTCTCCGGGAGGGTCCGCTCCATGAGCTACAGGTCAATACTCCAAGTATCTCAAAGTCCCACGAAGAAGTATCTCGAAGGACTGCCTCTTCAAAGGGGTCTCAACGCAACAGACGGCACGTCAATCGGACCCCCGGTCTGTGAGTTATTAGCCTTTTTGTCCGAGGGGCCCAGTTGGTTTCGTGTACGAACCAATCCGGCCGTATCTCAAATGTACCCAGAACTCTCATAGGGTATACCCATAGGGTCCGTTTCTCAATTTGATCACCAACGTCGCTAACGGTTTGTCAAACGGACGTCCAGTCTGGAAGTTATCAGCTTTTCTGTTCCAGGGGCCCGGTTGGATTTCGGTTACAATCCAACCCGGCCATACTCCAACTGTGTCCAAATCACAGTCGAAGTATGCCAAAAGTTCCTTCTCATCAAAAGGAATCCAACAAAGTTGACGACACGTCAATCGAACGTCCAGAGATCATGTTATAAGCGTTTCCGCTCCGAGGGCCCGGTTGGTTTCATGTTCGAACCAACCCGGTCATACCCAAAGTTTTCTGAAACCTTGAGTGTAATATACCAAAATGACTGTCTCGATCCAGGGATCACATCGCAACTAACGGTGCATCGATCAGAATTCTGTAGCCCATGTTATGGGCGTTCGAACGGAAATAGTCCGAAATGGGGGGTCTGCGCCCGGCCCGGCCTGGCCCAACCCCTGGGTCGGCCCAAACCGGTTCGACCCGAACTGGGTCTGGGTCTAGCCTGGACCGGCTGCGTAGCCCGGCCCGGCCTGTACGGCCCGGGCTGGCCTGGGCGGCCGGTTGGCCCGACATGAACACACCCGCACGACCAGACTGGTTGTGCCGTTGCGGAAGAGGGGGGGGGGGGTCGGTTGCCCCCCATGATTGAAGCCCCCCCATGTGGGGGACACTTCGTTGACCACCGGGGGTTACGACCCCTTGTCTCCCACGGTCCCGCGCGGCCGCGGGACCAGCAGCCTGCCGCCGGGGCTTTAGCCGCGGCGGGCCTTCCCGGCAGCGCGCCGGGCACTGCCGCCTCCGGCCACCAGCACCGCTGTGTTGGTGTGGCGCGCCGGCATGCCCTTCCGCAGACCACCAGAGTTGCTCCGGTGGTCCGTTCTCAACTCCGTCTTCGCCTGCGGTCCTCCCGGGACCTACCCTTCGCTGCAAAGCCTTCAAAACGCCTATACGGCCCGTTCTTCCATGGCTCGTCGATCCTTACGCCAAATAAACGAACCGCATCTCTTCGTGGTTTTCCGGCGTGGCGCGAAAGCACCACAACTTTGTTCGGCTTCAACGGTGCGACGCGACAGCGCCACACATCCTTGCCGCATGATCCCGCATGGTGCGACGACACTGCGCCATCCCCATTCCAAACCACAACAACGTCAACAACAAAATTAAGGGAGGAGGGTCGGCCATGTTTGTGCGGTCTGGACCCCTCCCATTAATCGATATCAAGCGGACCAATTTGAAACGAGGAACGATGATGGAAGAAATCACGAACAAAAACAACACAATCCCCTACCTCGAAATTTACGTTGTACGTCATCCAAGTCGCGGAAGTTGAACGTCGCGGAGTGAAGATCTGTATACGTCGACGGAGAACGTCCAAGGAGGAAGTGGCGTCTACCTTCCTTTGTCAAGGAGAGATTATTATATAGTGACGTCGATGACAAGCTTCTGCATCGGTTCCTCCTCCTTGGTCATGGAGGAAGAAGATGACAGAAGAATCCGAGTCTCCGAGTCGATGCTCTCCCTCGGAGAGATAGCGTTCTTCGTTGAAGTGGGAACATTCATCGCCAAAGAAGATGAAGTTCTCCTAAGGAACAAGAGCTCTCCCTCACCCAATATCCTCACACAAATAGCCAACCTAATAAAATAAGGCATCCCCCTTATTTTATTATGTTTTCCATGCCTTTTCAAAAACTCAAAAATCAAACTCTTTAGTTAAATTAATTGATTAGGTTTAATCAATTAACATAAGGTGAGTTGGCATGAAATAAAGAGGGAGAGAGAGTGAGTTATACATTAATTAGAAGGGGAGTTAACAAACTTAAGAGGGGTTTATGAGAGTTATGGAAATGTGAAGGGTTGGGGCTCATGTGGGCCCCAGCCCACATTTATCCTCACATGAGTAGTTAGGTTATTGGAGGGACCCACCCTAACTTCCCCATGTTGAGGTTATAACCACTTAAGATATAATAATAAAATTGTACCACAATTTTTTTCACATATTAATCAATCCACAAAATTAAACTCCTTCTCTCGTGAAAACGCATCTACAATAAAAGTCCTCTTAAGCAATTACCGGCATTGCAGTTTCATCGGTGCCCTCAGATTTCGATTCCGAGCACCGGTTCAAAAGTTAGAGAAACCTACTCGTTCGTTCACTGAACGTACCCAAGCTAAACTTTGAAAATTGATTCCGAGCACACCGGGCCTCGGAATCAGGCACCATCAGAAACCGCATACTCACAAAGTTAAAATGAAATTAAGAAAAAAAAATTCCTTGAAATTTCCGGGTCATTACATTACACACACCTCAGGGCTTTACGTCCCCTTAAATCTATAACACAAAATATGAAAAAAAAAGTGGTATTGAGCACACATCTGAGCCTCTCGCTCCCATTGGCCCACTTGGAGGTTCCTGTGCTTTCAACGAAAGCGCAAAATAGGAATCGATCGTCCTTGTAGGACCCACTCTTGTTGATCGTCAACCTCTACTGTAACCCCACAAAAGCCACCCCATCGCCAATGTACAGCTTCCCATGGTCGGTGATATGCGTTGTGTCAAGCACCTATCTCCCCAGTTGAGAAACGTGGAAGATATCGTGCACTTGGTGCAACTGAGGTGGGTGGGTCAAACGGTAAGCCACCTCACCTACCTTGCTGAGGACCTGAAAAAGATCCGCTGAACCTCGGAGATAACTTGCCGCCTCGGCCACATCTCCGTAAACCTTGTCGAGGTGAGACCCGTATAAGTACATGGTCATCATCCTTGAACTATAGAGGTCTCCATTTCCTGATTAAAACTGAAACTCAAAACTCTTACAGACACGAGGGTAAGGTTGGTCGACCCAAGAATGATCGTCACACCCTCCTATGCACGAGTTTATCCTGTGCTGCCTGGGGTTTCCTTTTCGCCGACCAAGGAAAACCCATCCCGGCGTTGTAGATAACCACAACCTCTTTGCCTAATACAGTCAATATGAGCCTGAACTGTGAATCCAATCCATACCGAGACCAACGTTGTAAGGCCTCGACGCTACCACCAATAGATTCCAACTGAAACTCTCACATCGAGGGTCAAACCACACTGTCAGCGTAAGTGGGATTATAGAGTCTCCTCCCAAGGTATCTCCAGTTGTGAGGGTCAAGTCTACGGCTAACCGGAAACTATAGGTCTGGGACAAGATTCATGGAAGGAAGGAATGATTCATATCATAGATTGCTGTTACGGCAGCTAGTAATGGAAACAGACTGTCCCTTGAATCATTCTTAGAGCCATTGGGTCACACTCCTTGACCGCATGCAACTACTCTCTTCCACTGCCCTCCAGCTCCCTTAGCTTAGCAGGGACTACAATGGTGGGTGAGTGTAACATGTTATGATGTACACCACCTCATGCTGCTCTTCTAGCTCTGCCTCCACGTCTGCTGCTTCAAAAACTCATCTGTCCTTAACATTTTCTCTTCTTGAAACATTCGCACGCCCATGTCTCTAAGACTGGCACCAGCTTGCTGCATTCCAACTTCTAACATTCTATAGCTGTATTTGTTCAGCACAAGAACATTCAACCTCAAGATTCTCTCTAGAACCCTAACGTGAGTAGGAATGCATAGAGGAAAAAGTGATGGCTTGAATATCCTTAAACACACCACGCTCTGAGGTCCGAACTCTATAGCACTGATCGAATCGTATTCATCGAGTACCTGGAATGTTCGGTACGCCTTGATGAATTCTCAGCTACCGACACGTCATCCTGCCGAAGTTTTAAAAGCTCTAGAAAACTCTCATCCACTTCCTCAAGCCAGTGCTCAGCTACCTGTGAGTTGGGGTCACCTCGGAACTAGAGGGTATCTGATGTTGGAACACGTGTAAGGCAGTAAGCCTACATGTGTCACCTACTGGTACCACCAGATGTAACTATTGACCAACAGGTAGTGATGTATAGCTGACACACTACCCGAAGGCACTATCTCAGGCATCGGTCCACATATCGAAGCCTCATCACTATGCAGACCATCCTCATGGTCACTCACTGGAAAACTCTAGCAATCACCTCCTACCAGTCCTCTGCTGTCTGGGAATCTACCTCACCTCGCAACCTCAGAGGCCTCTACTGCTGGAACTCGTGCAACGCGCTCTGCCAGCGTGCACCGTCCACTAGTACGGAAAGTGGCATATGCTACCCATCAGGTTGTGGTGCTACTGGTACACCACCCGAGGGTTCCAATATAGTAAAAAGGGACTTGCATCAGAGCCTCATCGCTCGGTTGGCCATCATCGTGTACTATCTCAAAAATCCAACTGACTGTCTGTGTGGAGACATCCTGAACAGATGCGACACGGTCAACGTTATATACCTGGTGAGCTGACCTGGTTTGAGCTGACTTTAAAACATTTGGAAACACACACGCAATCAGTGTTTTCGTGCACAAAGTCGGAAATCAGAAGTCAGGGTCCTGGTGTACGGATACGTCGGCCGCCGCACCAACACTGGAATCCCTGAACTGAAGACCACAATTGGTTCCCTTAACACTATTGCTTCACATAAAAAAAAGATCAGAGTCCTGAGTTCTGCGGTAGACCCGATCCTCCCTCTGATACCAATTTTTCACGACCCGTCCTCGAGGCCCGTGCCGTGATTACCCCAAGCCCGCCTTCCATAGGCTAGGGGCTAGCGACTATCACCAAAGGCGTAAATCCCGATAACTAGGAAGGCATTTCCTTTATAAAAGTAAACATAACACCATAGAGTACAAGCAGAAGTAATATACAAAGAACAAAGAAAGTGCTGAAAAGTAAGTGGTCCAGAATACAAACCCAACTAAAAGTATAGCTACAATTGAATGAAAGTACAACAGAATGAGACAATAGCTAGAAGAACGGAAGCAGCTCCTGGGTCTTCCTCCTCGGATCCTACCTAAAGGGTAGGTACAGATAGCGCAACTCCTGGATCGTACACCACGGATCCTACCTGTAGGGTAGGTACAGATAGTGAAACTCCTAGATCGTCCACCACGGATCCTACCAGAAGGGTAGGTACAGATAGCCTCCTCAGTGTCCTTATCCGTCAACCTCCTCCAGGTACCGACTCGTCGTGAGGTCCACCTCCAGGTACTAACTCGTTGTACACTCGATCTCCGTCAGCGCTGTCTATTGTCTGCATCCAACACAATGAGGTGCGGGCATAGCCCGTGCAGGGGTGAGTATAACGATACTCAGTAGGGACCCCGAGACCCTCAAGGTCTCACTAAATCCAACAAGTATAACCACATAGAAGGATCTCAATAGATAACCCTTACTTATGTATAAGCCCATACTTATACCTAAGTTATCAAGTAACCCATCTCAATCATGAGGAAACACATAGGTTATGAAATCAATGAATAACCACCACCCAGGTATATGCCCATACATATAACCAAGTTATCAAGTAACCAATCTCTATCATGAGGAAACACAAAGGTCTTAGACTCAGCTCAAACCAGTATTTTCATTATCAAAACCGTAACTACTGAAGAGCCCCGTCTCTGGAGTGTACAATGGTCCTGTCACGACTCCGATGTACTGCTCAATAACCTAAGACTACTGAAGTACTCCTCCTGTCGAGTACCGCGGGTCAGCCACCCAAACATAGTAGTGCTTCCCACTGGGGTATGCCACCCAAACACAGTAGTGCACACCCCCTAATAGCATGCAGAGGTACTCTCCGGATGTGTACTGTGGGTCTGCACTATCACACAGTAGTGCTCCGTCCACCATGGGTTTTCACCCAAACAAAGTAGTGCTCCATCCACTGGGCTAGTCGACTCACTCCTAGTCGAGTCGGTCAAGCAGTCGTCAGGTCTTAGCCGGCTACACGGTCTCTGTACTCCGTACTCTAGTCTCCGGGAGGGTCCGCTCCATGAGCTACATGTCAATAATCCAAGTATATCAAAGTCACACGAAGATGTATCTCAAAGGACCGCCTCGTCATAGGGGTCTCAATGCAATAGACGGCGCGTCAATCGGACGCCCGATGTTTGAGTTATTAGCCTTCTCGTCCGAGGGGCCCAGTTGGTTTCGTGTGCGAACCAAACCGGCTGTATCTCAACTGTACCCCAACCTCTCATAGGGTATACTCATAGGGACCGTTTCTCAACGTGATAACCAACGCAGCTAACGGTTCGTCAAACGGAAGTCCGGTCTGGAAGTTATCAGTTTTTCCGTTCCAGGGGCCCGGTTGGATTCCGGGTAAAATCCAACCCGACCATACTCCAAATGCATCCAAATCACAGGTGAAGTATGCCAAAAGTTCCATCTCATCAAAAGGAATCGAACAAAGTCGACGACACATCAATCAGACGTCTGAAGCTCAAGTTATAAGCATTTCCGCTCCAAGGGCCCGGTTGGTTTCGTGTTCGAACCAACCCGTCCATACCCAAAGTTCTCCAAAACCTTGAGTGTAATATACCGAAACGACCTTCTCGATCAAAGGATCACATCGAAACAGACGATGCGTCGATCGGAGGTCTGTATCCTATGTTATGGGCGTTCGAACGGAAACAGTCCGAAATGGGGGGTCTGGGGCCCGCCCAACCCCCCTGGGTCGGGCCTGAACCGGTTCGACCCGACCCGGCTACGTGGCCCAGCCCGGCCTGGCCTGGGTGGCTCGGCCCGGCCTGGGCGGCCGGTTGGCCGGGCGTAAACAAACCCGCACGACCAGACTGGTCGTGCCGTTGCGGAAGAGGGGGGGGGGGGGTTTCCCCCCTTGATTGAAGCCCCCCCCCCCCCCCCCGCGTGGGGGATGCTCCGTTGACCACCGGGGGTTACGACCCCTGGTCTCCCTCAGTCCCATGCGGCCGCAGGACTAGCAGGCTGCCGCCGCGACTTTAGCCGCGACGGCGCTTCCTGGCAGCTCGCCGGGCTCCGCCTCCGGCCGCCGGCGCCGCCGTGTCGATGCGGCGCACCGGCAGGCCCGTCCGCGGACCACTGGAGTTGCTCCGGTGGTCTGTTCTCAACTCTGTCTTCGCCTGCGGTCCTCCCGGGACCTGCCCTTCACTGCAAAGCCTTCAAAACGCCTCTACGTCCTGTTCTTCCATGGCCCGTCGATCCATATGCCAAATAAACAAACCGCGTCTCTTCGTGGTTTTCCGGCGTGCTGCGACGGTGCCGTGGATTTGTTCGGCTTCAACGGCGTGGCGCGATGGCGCCGCACATCCTTCCCGCATGATCCTTCATGGTGCGACGGCACCGCTCCATCCCCATTCCAAACGACAACAAGGTCAACAACAAAATTAATGGAGGAGGGTCGGCCGTGTTTGTGCGGTCCAACCCCCTCCCGTTAATCGATAGAAAATGGTCCAATTTGAACCAAGGAATGACGACAGAAGAAATCACGAACAACAACAACAAAATCCCCTACCTCGAAATTTACATCATATGTCATCTAAGTTGTGGAAGTCTAACATCGTGGAGTGAAGCTCCAAATACATCGACGGAGAACGTCTAAGGAGGAAGTGGCATCTCCCTTCCGTTGTCGCGGAGAGAAGATTATATAGTGACGTCGATGGTGAGCTTCCGCGTCGGTGCCTCCCCCTTGGTCGTGGAAGAAGAAGATGACAGAAGAATCAGAGTCGCTGAGTCGATGCTCTCCCTCTGAGAGATAGCGTTCTTCATTGAAGTGGGAACGTTCTTCGCCGAAGAAGATGAAGTTCTCCCAAGGGACAAGACCTCTCCCTCACCCAATATCCCCACACATCTATCAAACCTAATAAAATAAGGCCCCCCCCTTATTTTATTATATTTTACATGCCTTTTCAAAAACTCAAAAACCAAACTCTTTAGTTAAATTAATTGATTAGGTTTAATCAATTAACTTAAGGTGAGTTGGCATGAAATAAAGAGGGAGAGAGAGTGAGTTATACATTAATTACAAGGGGAGTTAACAAAATTAAGAGGGGTTTATGAGAGTTATGGAAATGTGAAGGCTTGAAGATCATGTGGGACCCACCCCACATCTATCCTCAAATGGGTAGTTAGGTTGTTGGTGGGTCCCACCCTAACTTCCCCATGTAGAGGTTATAACCACTTAAGACATAATTATAAAATTGTCCCACAATTTTATTCACCTCTTAATCAATCCACAAAATTAAACTCCTTCCCTCATGCAAAGGCATATACAGTAAAAGTCCTCTTAAGCAATTACCGGCGTTGTGGTTCCATCGGTGCCCTCAGATTTCGATTCCGAGCACCGGTTCAAAAGTTAGAAAAACCCGCTTGTTCGTTCACTGAACGTACCCAAGCTAAACTTCGAAAATTGATTCCGGGCACACCGGGCCTCGGAATCAGGAACCATTAGAAACTGAGTACTCGTAAAATTCAAAAGAAATTAAGAAAAAAAATTCCCTTGAAATTTCCAGGTCTTTACATACTATGTATCATTACTGTCGATAATATATCCATTGAAAAGTGATCACATGGCTAGTATAAATATTGGTTTTTAACCAATACTGTTGACACAAACAAAAGAGGTGATGACCACAACTAGAAGGATTGTTACCTATAAATCCCATTTATTAGAGATTTTGAGGGAGATAGGATTTGGAGTATTTTCCCTAGACCAATCCCTAGCTGAGATCCAACAACTTAAGCATGATAAAAACTATTTACGGGATAAGTTCAAGATCATCGAGATCACGTCCCAAACCATGTTCACTGAAAATACCCATGAAAGACCCACCATCATACACCTTACTCTAAGGGCGTAAACTAGTGTAATTAAGGTATATGTATCAAGACCCTATCATTATGATTATGATCATTATTTTGAACAGAATAATGAATATAGTTTCATTCTATTATTGTTTTTAAAGAAAAAATATTATCCTTGGTTAATATTAAGATTCAGTTAAGAAAAATATTTTTTTTGAATTAATGTATTTTTAAAATAAATAATATTTTAAAAAAATATTATCAGTACATTAATTTTATTAAACATATATCATCATATAATTTTTTTGAGTCCAAATGTAATCTTTATTAAGGTTTGAAAACTGTTTTTGTCAAAACCTGTCAATATTCAATAAATGTAAGGTTTTATTTCAAAAATAAAAATTGAAATAATTAGAAAATTATTTTGATACAATGAATTCTATTTTTGGAATCAAGAACTCAAAATAATCCAATGGTGAATATTTCATATTTTTTGAAAAAGTATATTTTTTGGGTAAAAATTAAATACCATATAAATATATATTCGGTTTTATGACATTATAAGGCCCAATAGTGATGTAATAAACACTATAAAAGGTATATTCATCTAAATATATTTTTTAAAAATAAAATAATTTAATTTTATATATTTTTACTTTTTTTATAAATCCTTAGTGAATCCTCCAAAATGTATAATATATTTTCGGATTTTAAGTTCATTTCTTTAATAATGTGACTCAAATCCACATAATAAAGTCTAATATTTTAACATCTTTGGCCCATGGACATATAAAATAATTTTTTCCATTCATAATTGGAAAAAACATGGGAGAAAACCATGGGATGGTTTGTGGTTCTGAATATTTAATTATATAGATTCCAAAACCATTGTTTGTGAAATAATAAAGAATTGCCCACTAATTTCATATAAAACCAAACCAAGATCACACTTATCATTAAAAAAATTCATGGATCATGTCCTTATTATTTCTTCCCCTCTATAGAATCCCCCTAAGAGCCCTAATCTATTAATAAACCCCTCTTCAAGCTTTTGAAGTCACACACTCTTGTAATCCTTCCATTCTAAATTTTATCAAGGTTTCATTATATTGTTATACCCTTATATTTTCAATTAAAATTGATGGGTTATGTTTTCTAAACTCAAAAATACTTCCCTTATTATGTTTTCATGATTATATACCCCTTTATATATCTTTAATCCCTCCCATGTACACCTGTTACCATGCTGAAATTTCATAAGAGTTATTCCATTTCTCCTCTTTTTTCATGTTTCATTATTATGTTATGCCTTATATTTCAAAATTCATTATGTTGGGACATGTATTTATATAACCCTATTTCTATAAATATAATTTATATATGTTCATAGACATCTTTTTCTGTCATCATCCCTTTTTATAAATTTTTTTCACGTCCTTTGGCTACCAAAATTGCACCATGAATCTCCATTCCCAATCAATTTCATAAGTAAATATTCTACTCATTCCCTATCATGGGTTTTCACTCTTATACACATATTACATTTTATTTGGGACTCCAATTTATTTATTCCACAACCCTTGGTCATGGAATAAATTAGGATGACGAATGAATCCATGATTTAGGATCTATGTGGAAAACATAAGCATGAGAATAAAATGAAGTTGATGGGTGTGCCCAAAATTATATAGCACTCCAATGCATTGGGTAATGTTTACTATCATGATATAACTTGTTAAGACATGGTTGTACTTGATTTCTCTACGCGCCTTCATCCACTATGATGTCTTAGCAGTTTATCATTGACTTATGATTCAATGTTTTAAGTTGATTCCACATTTCCATGTTATGATTATCATGGTATATCATTCCATTATGTTCATGTTTCTTTTATTCTCCATCAATATGCCTATTTTCAAACATTTTTGACTTCCTAATGTTATCCCATTTTTATTCCCTTACTGGGATTTTTAGATCACTCCTTTATTATTTATTTCCTCATGTTATCCCATGAAATGTTAAATATGACGGAATGTTGTGTTCATGTGAAGGATGTTTTAAAAAAAATATTGTATTTCATGTTTTATGTTGTTCTGTGAGGTTACTATTTTCCCAAGACACTATAATTCTTGAACGTTCAGGTTATATTAATTATAATTCTATTTCATTAAATCATGTATGAATGTGATCAAAATAATAGGGTTTTATGGTTTGTATTAGAGTAATGTTTTGTTATTTTTGGTATTAGGATTAGAAAACTCTAGTGAATTCCTTATGGATAAGAAAAAATAAAAGGAAAACATCCCTAAATAATTTTTTAGTGTAGAGTTAGTGGTTTATCATGAAAATAAATCCCTATTTAGAAATGAAAAAGTGGATGTTGCTCCAACAAGGATGTATCTAGAAGTAAAACCAGAAAACACCGCTTTGAGATAGACTCGAATGGGGACTAGTGCATGAAAACGAGGCATGTTTCTCTTCTGGTTTGACACTACTGGTGTATATGATTTTATAATTTCATATGTTTAGTAAGAGATATTATTAAAGTAACCAAAACTCCCATGGGAATATATGTTAAGAAATATATCATAAATATCTTATATTGAAGATAGGAAATTCATAAGTTAAGAAAATTAATTTAATTTATAATTTATCCCTTTAATGTCATTAGATTCCCCTTTATGTGTTTAATAGTTTAAAATACATCCCTAATTTTCTATTTATTCTATCCAATGGACGATAATAAGAGTCATTAGTCTAACAATGGAGGTGAAAATAAATGTAGTGAATTCCCTAATGATATGTTGAATCTTATAGGTGTGAGAATCACAAACATTGTCCGGATACACTCACACATAAATAATTTTTGGAGTAGAAACCTGGATGAAGAGGAATGACCAACCTCCCCCCACCCACCCAAGAATGAACAAGTCATAGTAGAATGATTCATGAGACAAATACCTAATTATTTCAATGGATCATCTGATAACTCAATCATTGAACAATGAATAAACTCAATTGAGAATATCTTATCCATAAATAAATTCCCTGAATAAGAGAAGGTTCTTCTTGTATCTTATATAATGTAGGGTGAAGCTGATCAATGGTGGACATTGATAAAAAATACAAAGCCTAAGGAAAAATATTGAGACGATGAGATGGAAGGATTTATAGAAAATGTTTTTTTTAGAAATACTTTCCTTGAATCCTCCAACTTATGATGGAAAGGGACTTCTTTTCCATCAAGAAAAATGATGATGAATCCATCAATGTATATTAGAAAAAAATTATGAGTCTTGCATGATACACCTCTAGATTTGTTGTTTCACCTAATTCATTAATGACCACTTCTTTTGTGGGCTAAAACATAGCCTAGATAAATCCCTAAAAATCCATGACTATGATATCTATGATGAAATTGTCTGATGTTCCCTCAAAGTCAAAATACAGAATGGTGAATCTCAGGGGTATCACGAGGATTGGAAGTGTAAGGTGGAGTCATATTATGGTCGTCTTATAGATAGATTTAATAGTGCAATGAAATTTCAACACCCTAATTAAAAATGTTATGTAAATAAGCACCCTTATAATAGCCTGAAGGAGATAAGGAAATGATGTAGGTGCAGGAAACAATTGAACCTAGCCACTGATTTCCAGAAAAAAAAACATTGGTACATCGACAGAGGAATGGAATGCTACAGTAAAACCGCATCGCATTGTTCATTGCCACAAGTACAGGGAACTAGGGAATTTATCAAACAAATATAGTAATTAAAGGGTTTTTGAGGAATCCAATAACCTCCAAGGTAGAAATGGAAATATTTTTTCATCATTACTGCTGATGTGAATCCTAACAATGAAGTGCTAACAGGTAATGTAGTCATTCATATAATAATATTGAACATACTTTTTGATTTTAGTCATGCACATTCCTTTGTATTTCAAAATTTTCTTAGAATAATCCAAACACCACCAAAATTCATGTAAGTATATATGTCGGTGAAAATGGTAATTGAGAAAATTATATCATTCTATATATATAACTCCTCCCATATCACAATGTATCGATTGAACTTCTTGGTTAAACTTGACATACTTCCCTTGGAGAAATTGGATGTAATTCTTTGCATGGATTGGATATCTATAAATAAATACAACATAAATTTACTTGATAGGGGAATCACTCTCCATAGGGAAAATCAACCACTGATTCTATACAAGTGTAAGGTGGAGGATTAATATTCTTTATCACCATCTTCCCAATCAAGGATATTAATTCCATTTGAGAATGCATATCTTTCTTAAATTATCGATTCTAAGGAAGGAACCATCCTAGGATAAATTCCTTTTGTGAGGGAATTCACTGATATGTTTCACAAGGAATTTCATAGTATTCCTTCCAGCATGGTTGTTGAATTCTTGATTTATGTCATACTTGGGGAAATACCTGTGTCCTATAATCCATGTAGAATGGCTATTGTGGAACATTTTTAGCTAAATAAACAACTATAGATGAATCTGGATAATGGGATTATGCACACAAGTTCTTTACTATGGGGTGAAACATTCATCTATTTCAAGAAGAAGGATGGGTTAATTTGCCTTTTCATCTATTTTCATGATCTCAAAAAAATCACGCTAAAGAAAAAGTATCATTTACCATGAATTGATAACTTGCCTGATCAGCTATGTGGAGAACAATACTTCATCATGGTTGATAGGATGTTGGCATATTACCAATTTTGTGGGAAGAACGGGGTTATCCCCAAGACTACTTTTCATACAAGGTACTGGAATTATGAGTTCATAGTGATGCCATTCTCACTCATTAATGCTAATGGAATCTTCATTGACCTGATACATATAGACTTAAGATATTACCTCAAAAACATTGTTGAGGTCTTTATTAATTATATTATAATATACTCCAAATGTATGAAGGATCATGAGGAGCATTTATGTACTATTCTAAAGACCATGTGAAAAGAAAATAATTATTCCAAGTACATAAAATTTGAGTTCTGGTCGAAGGTAGTATCTCTCTTATGGTATATAATCACAGGAAATGGAATAAATGTAGACCCTTCAAATAATGAATCAATTTAAGGATGGATGAGGAAAATATATATAACGGATATCCATTGCTTCCATGGATTAACTGGGTATTATTGTTGATTTGTGATAAATTTCATATGACTTTAAAACCCTATAACCAAGCTAACTTAGAATGGAGTCTTGTTTGCATGGAATGATGATTAATATTAGAGAGTCATGGAGTTTAAAATGAGGATTATAATTGTGATCGTTCTCACACAAACCTCATGTAGAGATATTTTTGTGTTATTCAATGATAATTTGAAGATGATCTTGGTTTATGTGTTGATTAAAAATGAAAAATTCATTGCATATTCTTCAAGTTAGATGAAATTTTAGGAGAAGAACTTTCCAACACGTGATCTGGAGTTGGATATAATGATCTTTGCATTGAAAATTTAGCGACATTACCTATTTGTAATGATTTTTGAAATATATACGGATCACAAATGACTCAAGTATATATTCACATAGTAAGAGTACAATATGTGCTAACAAAGATGGTTGTAACTGATCAAAGGCTATGAATACTCAATTCAATACCATCAAGGAAGAATTGAATAAAGTGGATGACTCTCAGAGTAGAAATGATACAATAACTCTTTCATTGATGAGAATTGATAAGGATCCAATCATCTTATACATGAAGAGGATAAACAAAGGGAATCATAAAGGAAGGAAAATCATCAATCCTTTCACAAATAACTTCCCAACCCACTATTTTGTTGTGGTTAAAGGATGCTCAAACAGATGATGTTGGAATTCCAAATAATGTATAAACCATTTAAAAAGGGAACTCCTTGGAGTTAATTGTTAATGAAGAAGGTGTTGTAAGATTTGGGTCTATAGTATGTGTAATATCAAATCTCTAGTTAAAGAAGGAGTTGTTGGATGATGCACATATATCAACATTCTATATCTACCATGGAAGCACAAAGATGTATCGAGATCATCGGTAACACAATTGGTGGGACAATATAAAGAAGTTGATTGTTGAATATACATCAATATGTCATGTATGTGAGAAAGTGAAGGAAGGAAGGTAGAAATTTAAGGGGATGATGCAACCATTACCCATACCTAGATAGAAATAGAAAAATATCACCATATACATTGTCACGGGGATTACAAATACTCTAGAAGAAACAATGCTTTCTGGGTGTTTATGGTTCATCTTACAAAGACTACACTCTTCATTGTGATTTGAGAGGATTTCTCATTGGATCAACTTGTATGGATATAAATCTGATAAGTGGTGAGTCATCATGGTGTACCACTATCGATGGTATCTGATTGAGATCTAAGATTCACCTCTATGTTAAAGAATATTATCCAACCTTCTATGAAAACATAGTTAAACATTAGCACATCCTATCACCCTCAAACTGGTGGCCAATTTGAGCAGACTAGCGATACACTTGAGGATATGTTTAGCAAATTCTAAATGGATTTCAAAGAAGGATGGGATCAATATATTCCTCTAGTTGAGTTCTCTTACAACAAAAGATTCTACTCAATCATCCATATGTCTCCCTATAAAGCCCTTTATGAGAAGTGGGGGAAATACATCATGCTCAGAAGAAGTTGGGGATCAAAAACTAATATGACCTTAAATGGTCAAGGAAATGGTGGAGAGGTTTAAGACTATTCAGCAACACATCAAGAATACATAGAGTTGACATAAAATCAATGCTGACAATCATCGAAACGACCTAGAGTTTGATATTGGAGACATGGTATTCTTCCACATATCTGCATGGAAGTGAGTAATTATGTTTATGAAGAAGGGAAATCTTATTACTAGGTGCATTGTCCATTTTGAGATCCTTGATTGCATCAGAGCAGTGGCTTACCAAACATCACCCCAACCTAACCTATCTCAAGTACATGATGTATTCCATGTATCCCTCTTGATAAAGAAAATAACATACCCCACTCATGTACTCAATCATGTGGAGGTACCATTATTTAATGACCTCTCTTATGAGGAGAAGCTACTGATGATCATAGATCATAGAGAAAAAGTTCAACAGAATAAGACAATTCACCTATTTAAAGTATTATGGATAAACCCCATGTTTCAATAAGCAACATGGGAACACAATGAGGTGATGAAATAAAAGTTACCCGAATCTATTTTAATGTTTGAAATGAAATTTTTGAGGGAATATTTTATAAAGGGGGAAGATTTTAACAACCGGAACTATTATAAGTGAAATTTCCCCTTATATTTAATTAAATGACTTATTTTGGTAAAATTGATATAGAAAATGCTTGCACTCTATTTGTTTTATTTATTAAATTGGATTTAAATGAACATTAAGTATCATTACCATTGATAATGTAGTCATTGAATAGTTATCACAGAACTAGTAAAAATATAGGGTTTTAACAAATCCATTCCACACAAACAAAGGAGTTGATGGACTCAACGAGTAGGATCATTCCCAATTAAGACCATTTATCAGAGCCTTTGAGGGAGATATCATTTCTAGGATTAATCCTATACCAATCCCAAGCTAAGATCCAACAACATATGCATTAGAGAAACTGTTTATGGGAGAAGTTCAAGCTCATCGAGATCATAGCCCAAACCCTGTTCACTGAATGGCCCCATGAAATCCCCACCACAAAAAACCTTACTCTTAGGGTGTATGCTTGTGAAATAAAAGGATATGTATTAATGCCCTAGCATTATGGTTATATACATTATTTTTTTAAAGAACTGTGAATATACTTTCATTCTATTATTGTTTTAATGAACAAATAGTATCCCTAGTTAATATTGAAATTAAATTAAGAAATATATTTTGGTAAATTAATGGATTTTGGAAATAAATAATAATTTAAAAAAATTTATCATTAATTTAATTTTATTAAATATAAATTATCATAGAATTTTTATGAGGCAAAATGTAAGTTTTGTTATGGTTTAAAATATGTTCTTTTCAAAACCCATCAATTTTCAATAAATAACAGGTTTTATTTTAAAAGTGAAAATTAAAATATTTAGAAAATTATTTGGACAAAATGAATATTATTTTTGGAATTAGCATATCAAAATTATCCAATGGCGAATTTTCCCCAATTTTCTGAGACAGTCGAATTTTTGGGTAAAAATTTAATACCATATAAATATATATTGTGTTTTACGACATAATAATGGACCAATAGTGATGTAATAAACATAATAAAATATATATTAATCCAATTATAGGTTTTAACTTTAAGATAATGTTATTTTATATTTGTTTTACTTATTTGATTATGACATAGTGAATCCACCAAAATGTATAATATATTTTTTGATTTTATCTTCATTTCTATAATAATGTGACTCACCTCTACATAAGAAAGGCTATTATTTTAATATCCTCGGCCCATGGATTCATAAAATACTTTTCTCACTCCTATATGGAAAAAACATGGGCAAAAACCATGGTATGGTATGTGGTTTTTAATATTTAATTATATAGATTCCAAACCCCAAGATTGTGAAATATTATAGAATTCTCATCTCATTTCCTATAAAACCCACCCAAGCTCCCACTTATCTTCACTAAAAATACTTATATCATGTCCTTACTATTTTTAAATTCTCTAGAATCCTCCCAATCGGCCCCATTCTCTCAAAAAGTCCCTCTTAAATATTTTGAAGTCACAAACTCTGATAAAACTTCCTTTCCCATTTTTATCAATGTTTCCTTATATTGTTATACCATTGTATTTTAATTTAAAAATTAGAAGGTATTTTTTCAAAAATCCCCCATACATACATTATTATGTTTTAATTATGAGATACCCTTTTATATCTCATTATTACTTCCTACGTACACCCATTACCATGACAAAATTTCCTAAGAGTTCTTCCATTTCTCCTCCTTTTCCTGTTTGTTTATTATGTTATGCCTTATATTTCCAAATTACTTATTTTGGAACATGTATTTATATAATAATCCTAAAATAAATTTAATTTATATATTATTAGAGACCTCTTTTTCACTCATAAACTCTTTTTATGAATTTTTATGTCATGCCATTTAGCTACTGAAATTGCACTGCGAATCTCCATTCCAAAACAGATGTGTAAGTGAATATCTTACCCATTATTTATCAAGGGTGTTCACTTTTATACACATATTACTTTTTATTGAGGACTTAAATTTATTTATTATAGACCTGATGATCAGGGAATAAATTACGATGATGAATGAATCCATGCTTTATGATCAATGTGGTACACTTAAGAATGAGAATGAAATGAAAGTGATGGGTGTGCTCATAATTGTATAGTGCTCCAATGTGTTGGTTAATGTTCAGTATCATGATACGACATGTTGGGAGAGGGTCTACCTGATTACTTTATGGTAATTTTTCCACTATTTTGTCTTTGAGGATTATCCTTTACAAATGATACAGTGTTTTAAGTTGTTTCCACATTTCCATGTTATGATTATCATACTATATCATGACATTATGTTCATGTTTCTCTTATGCTCCATCAATATGCCTATTATATAACATTTTTTTTCTTACAAATGTTATCCCATGTTTATTCACTTACTGGGAAATATAAATCACATTATTTGTAACAACCCGGTTCTAGGTGCCACTCAACGGGTGCCTCGAACCCGGTTCGCCACGTGACCTCAAGCGTATTTCCCCAAACCCCAGAGGCTACTGACTATCAGGGAGGGCCCAGGTCTGATAGTGGGGAAACTATGCCCTCATTTGTCAAAGTGTAGTGCAGCGGAATACGAAATAAAACATAAAATAAACAACGGTAGCATTAAACCATACACAACTGAAATAAACAACTACAGTGGATACAACCAACCATATATAAATAATGATGCTACATGTCTCAAGTTCAAAGATAACAGCCAGAACATGTAGTACATCAATATTGAACAACAGAATGCAGAGTACAAAAACACAAGGAAAAACATATGGCAACGGCATCACGAGCCTAGGCTCAGTCTCATGACCTCCTACTCCACAACAATAGTCAAGTACCTGTATAGGGACTCTTTCCCCTATCCACACCTGCAACAATGTAATCTGTTTAGACTGAAAAGCATGGCCCAAACAAGGTGTGAGAAATATATCTTTGTAGGCACCCACCAAAGGCCCGTGCCCAACTTCGTGTAAGAATGAAACAACACTGTGGAATAGTAAAATGCAGTAAAGTAAGAATTAATGAAAAGTAACTAACTTAACCAGTTATATTTTCATTTTAATATTATTTTTAATCATTTAATTTAAAATATCACCACAGTGAATATTCTAAGTAAACAGCTAAAAGTCCACAGACGCGTAAACCCCTACCCTCAGGTAAAGAGTATCCATCACAATTATTTTCCCTCAAGCATAACATATTTTTCCCTCAGGCGTTGGCAGTGTCGCCCACAAGCACAGAATCAGTTTCCCATAGGCATAGAACAAGATGACCTCAGGCCGAAATAACTACTTCCCTCAGGCTAAACAGTGCAGTGCCCACAGGCTAATCACAACAACACCCTCAGGCTAAACAGGTAATCGGGTCATTCCCAACATGTAAACAAGAAGTAAACAAGTAATTCCTCTCAAGGAAATCCTACAATTTCTACTTTAAAGGCATACCCTCAGGTATCCTGTCCAAATAGCTAAATAGTAGAACACACCCATGGGGTGGTTCTGGATCCATGAAACGATCCCAACCAGCATTTTAATATCATAATTAATCACCTATTAAATTCTTGGTTTTTATTATAACAATGGCCTTAGCCACACGACACCCCAACATGGGTTCGTGGCACAAAAACACCCAAAACACACGAATGTTGGAAAAACAAACACCAAGCCACCTACCTTATATGCCTACGAGCGGTATACATGAAGGCAGATTCCAGAAACACCCAAGAACGACGTAAATCTGAGGTAATAAAACATTCATTTAGCCTTAAATAACTCCTGTTAGGGAAAGAATAGGTAAGTAACACACTAGGAGAAGAGAGGGATTACCCACGCAGTTCCAACGTGATCGATCGAAGTGAGATCAGATTCCCGGTGCACGATCGGTTGATCCACGAAGATCTAGCCTTCCTCCCGAGCTCCTTCCTCCGGTTCTAAGACAATCCTGTGAACAGGAATGGCTACTGCCCATTTTAAGTGAAAAAAAACAAGTACACGGCATGTACTTCCAAGTACACAGCATGTACTCCCTTCATCTAACTATTCCTCTGGTGGCACTACCACACTGTTCATCTGTCGACATGAGTACAGGACATGTACTCCTGAGTACACGGCGTGTATTGTCACCTAGCTGGCGGCTGCTCCACCGCCTTACTATTCTGGCCTGCTGACTGAGTACACGGTGTGTAAAGGACAACTACAAGGCGTGTAGTCAGTTCCTACACCCTTTGTCACCGACCTGGCCACACGACCCGTGAACTCATCCCACACGGCCAAAAGTACATGGCGTGTGGAAAAAGTACACGGCGTGTACTTCCAAAATTTAGGATTTTTCCCCATTTCCCATATTTTCTCAGAAACACGTAATGAGAGGAGTAAGGAAGAAACCTGTACCTCAAATATAAGAACCGGGTTATTACAAACATCTCCCCTTATAGCAATTTGTTCCCGAATTTCCCTTCCAAGGGTGGAGAAGATATAGTCGTGAACAACTCTGGGCATTGAGAATGTACGTCGGACTCCCACTCCCTTGGTCTCTTCTTGCACTTGGCTATGCTGCCATAACACCCATACGAGAGGAACTGACCGGCGTCGGAGGACCTTCGTTCTCCTGTCAATGATACGAATCAAATGCTCCTCAAAGGACGCATCTGCCTCCAGCTCAACCTCCTCGGGTTGAAAGATGTGAGATGGGGCTGGATGATAGTGACGCAACTAAAACACATGGAAGATGTCATGCATGGCTCCGTAGCGCTGCGGTAACTGCAACCGATAAGCAAGCAGCCGAACTCTCTCCAGAATCTCAAATGGACCAACATACCTCCGTGATCATACCCTGTCTCCTGATCTGTTTGTGTCCCAGCCTCGGAGAAACACACAATAAAACCTGATCTTCGAAAAAAAATCCAATGGTCGTCTGCGGCGATCAACATAAGATTTCTGACGAGACTGAGCAGTAGCCATCCGCTTCTGAATCAACTGGACCTATTCAGAAGTCTCCTGCACGAGCTGTGGCCCCAGTAAAGCTTCCTCACCTGCCTCTTATCTAGTACAAAGGTGAATGGCATGGAATACCATATAAAGCCTCGTATGGTGCCATATCAATAGTCGCATGGAAGCTATTGTTATAGGAAAACTCGACTAAAGGAATATGCTTCTCCCAAGAACCCCAAAGTCTGAGATGCATGCATGCAGCAAGTCCTCCATCACCTGTATCGTCCGCTCTGATTGGCCATCTGTTTGAGGGTGGTATGTTGTGCTCAGAAGCACCTCTGTACCCAGCGCCCTCTGATAACACTGCCAGAAACAAGACGTAAAGTGGGCATCCCTATCTGAAATGATAGAACGAGGGACCCCATGAAGACGTACGATCTCTCAGATATATTTCCTTCCGAGATCATCAACACAGAAGGTCTCCTTGATCGGCAAGAGGTGAGCTACCTTCATGAGTCCGTCCACAACAACCCACATGACATCATTGCCACGAGGCGACCACGGCAACCCTATCACGAAGTCCATCGCGACATCATCCTATTTCAACTCCGGAATGGGTAGCTGCTGTAACAGTCCAGCTAGCCTCTGATGCTCCGCCTTCACCTGCTGACAGGTGGAACACATCGTAACAAAACCAGCTACATCCCTCTTCATGCCCGGCCACCAGTACTGACTTATTAAGTCACAGTACATCTTGGTAACCCCGGGATAAACTGCCCATGATGGGGAATGAAACTCCCGCATTAGCTCCTCGCGTGTATCAATTGGAACCCACACTCATCCATGGAAACAAAAAACCTCATCATCACCTATCGTCCTCCCAGAAGAAGGTTCCCCACTTGCCACCAACTCCTATAGAACTGGGCCTTTTGATCATATAGTTGTCTCATCCTCACTATGTCCAGGAGGGTAGAAGTCACAACTAAAGATGAATGATAAGTCTGCCCCTGACTATCGTACACCTCCAGATGCATCTCAGAGAACAAAGCCATGAGCTGCCACTCACCAGTGGCCTCCTGCACCGCCTGTATCTGAGTCTTCTTGCTTAGTGCATTAGCTACTGCATTACCTTTACCAGGTGTATAGGCAAGATCAAAATCTAAGGACTGTAGGTATTCGACCCACATCCTTTGCCTTAGATTCAGGTCATGCTGAGTAAAGATATACTTGAGGCTTTTGTGGTCAGTGAAAACCAAAAAATTCTCTCCCAGTAGATAATGTCTCCAATAGTGCAACGCATGCACAACTATATCCAACTCTAGGTCATGCGTCGGGTAATTCCTCTCATGTGGCCTCAACTGCTGAGACCCGTACGCAACAACACGGTCGCCCTGCATCAACACTGCTCCCAAACCAATACCTGATGCATCACAGTATACTGTATATCTCTTCCCCTTATCTCGGAGTATCAGGATCAGTGTTGATGTCAAACTTCCTTTCAGGTCATGAAAAGATGCCTCGCAAGCTTTCGACCAAAAACACTTCACACCCTTCTTAGTCAGACCCGTAAATGGTGCTATTAAGTTGGAGAAGTCATGTATGAAGCGTCTGTAGTATCAAGCCAGCCCTAAGAAACTTTGAATCTCAAACACATTCTTAGGATCCTCCCAGGAAACTACTACTCTCACCTTCTCTTGGTCTACTGCAACTCCTGCCTCCTTGATAATTTGACCCAGGATGTGAATCTAGTCTATCCAAAAGTGGCACTTTGAGAGCTTAGCATATATCCTATGCTCTCTCTGTGTAGTAAATACGATCTCAAAATGGGTGTAATGGTCGTGTAGAGTGTGAGAGTACACCAATATTTCATCCATGAATACTACCACAAAATAGTCAAGATACGGATGGAACACACAATTCATCAGGTCTATGAAAACTACTGGTGCGTTCGTGAGTCCGAAAGGCATAACCAAGTACTCGTACAAACCACATCTGCTCTAAAAAGATATAAGCAGTATATCTGATGGTCTCACGCGCAACTGATGATATCCTGATCTCATGTCAATCTTCAAGAACACTCGTGGTCCATGAAGCTGATAAAACATATCATCAATCCTCGGAAAGGGATATCGGTTCTTAACCGTCAACTGGTTCAGCTTCTAATAATCCACGAAAAGTCTGACGGTACCATCCACTTTCTTCGAAAAAAGGACCAGAGAACCCCATGGAGAAGTACTGGGTCGGATAAAACCCTTCACCTGAAACTCCTCCAACTGCCTCTTGAGCTTCTGCAGCTCAGGTGTAGCCATCCTATAAGGAGGAATGGACACCGGTGCTGCTCCTGGCACAAGCTCGATAGAGAAATCCACCTCACGCACAGGAGGTAGACCCGAAAAGTTGTCTGGGAAGACATCCCTGAAACTATCAACAACTATAGGGAAATATATTTGAAAAGTCCCTTGGTCATCTAGATATAAGCTCGCAATTTGTGCTATGACCCCACCTCACCCATGATGCTCTGGTCCAGCTCAACTCGCCTGAACATCCCATTTTCCATTGTATAGAAACTCTCCTCCCTCTGGTGACGTGAATGTCACCCTACAACAATAGAAGTCTACAAAGGTTCGAAAGGGAACCAACCAGTCCTTCCTGATAATGAATTCATAACTTGTCATCTCTAATACATAGAGGTCCTAAAGGAAGTGACACCCACCAACCTCAAGGGGGAACTCCTTGCACCGACGCACACCATCCGTTCTAGTCCCCAACGACGTATCTAGCATCATGATATCGGAATAAGTAGAAACAGAGAGCCCAAGGCTGTCCACAACGGTCAGAGATATGAATCTATGTGTAGAACCCGTATCAAAAAGTACTGAATATAAGACATAAGCTACTAGAATAGTACCTCTGACTATAGATGGTCTGGGATCTTGCTCCTGCTGGGTCTGTTGCACTGCATATGTCTGCCCAGTGTCATGGACCTATGACACAACTTGCCTACCTAGAGCTGTTTCGCTTTGATGCCTCTGAGATCCTGGTGTCTGGCTACCATGACCACGATCACCATATCTGCCTGCACACCCAAACATATTCCAGTTCCATGACTAGTAAGAATCCAATGGTCCTTCTCCTGCATGGGGAGTCTGCACAGAACCCCTCTCACTAGCCACTAGTGGAAACGCCCTACAAAAGTGCTGCAGATGACCCATCTTTCCACAAGCTCGGCACTCCACTAGGTCTCATGGACAATGCGGTATATTGTACCCCTCTCTACCACATTGGTAGCACATAAACTGGCCACCTGAAGCAATATTTTGACTGGTACTACCGCCCTGAGAGAAGTCTATCTGTCTCTTCCTCTTGACAAAAGAAATAGTACCAGTAACTAGTGTTAAACTGCCCGGGCCCACACCACTAGATTCCTGCAAGTTCCAATCTGTAATCAGCACCTGGTTCACAATAGCGTCTATTGAAGGAAACCTGAAAAAATTCAATAGCGCTCAAATGTCATATCAGAGACCATCCTCAAAACGACTTTCTCTAAACGTCTCATCACCCACCAGCACAGGTGAAAAATGCTGAAGCTCAGTGAAATGAGAAGAGTAGTCCATCACCGACATAGCACCCTGTTGTAGATTCATGAACTCTCAAGCCCTATCTGCCCTCAGCATCTTTGGGAAGAAGAAGTCATAGAATACTGCCTGAAAATATTCCCATGCCATAGCTCTGTGATGCTCTGACTGGGTGGTAACATCCCACCACCTCTTGGCAGAATCACGCATCATATACGTCATGATCTTGACCCCCCTCCCTGGAGGAGTCTCAAGATGCTCGAAAATAGTATGCATCGACCCCATCAAAGATTCCATAGCATGTGGTCTGCCATCCCCTTAAAGCATAGGTGGATGCTGCTACTGGAAGATACGTGTCAGCTTGGCCATAGATGTGGCAGCCTGCGGTGCTCCCTGAAAGGTCTGCATGAACCACAAAAATCCCTCATTGAACTGTGCCTCCACGCCTGTGTCTGGTATTGAAACTAGTGACACATCTAGCTTTACTGAAGTATCCACTAGTAGCCCATGGCCCTCCATCTCTGGAGTATAATCGTCGCCGCTCTCCTGGCGAACAACGCGCAGTCGTCAAGGAGGAATGACACTACAAGGTTCAAAAAACGCCATAGATTCAGATTTATCAAAGTCTGAAAACGAAGGAACCACAAAGGGGACAAGAGGAACAAGTCATTTAAGTATTTTCAAAACAAGACTACATGGCATTGATACTGACTACATGACGTGTACTTGACTACCCTTCCCCTTCTCGGGTCCTTCGACACGGCTAAGCCACACGGATCTCGTTGAACAAAAACTACATGGCATGTATATTATCTACACGGCGTGTACAATGTTATTTTCCAACTGCACGTGTCATTTGTGACATGACCGACTAATCAGCTTGACACTACACAGCATGTTACACCAGCACACGGCGTGTACATCACCCCATTTCCCACCACACGGCTAAGTCCACACGTTCTGTCCTCAGACCAGACTACACGGCCTGTCCCATAGGTACATGGAGTGTTCAAGGAGAGGTGACACCGACCCGTGTTTTTAGTTACACGATCGAGTCCCCATGTCACACTACATGGCGTGTCCATCATTGAAACGATATATTCTATAAAGGAGTTCACCGACCCATGTTGTTAGTTACACAGCTGGAATCTGGGTGACCACTACACAGTGTGTACATAAAGTACACGACGTGTTTTAACCAAGATCTTCCCTTCCCCGTGTCGCCGCCCACATGGTTTGTGAAACGGGAAGAGACTACACAGCGTGTACTCCGGGAACACAGTGTGTGCTCAAAAAGTTTATTTTCTTTCCCATATAGAAGAACATACATGACATGTATGAGGTCCAACATGGCGTGTATTCTGGGTTTTCCGAACAGTATGCGTCAGAAACATCCCCGGAACCCAGGAAACAGTGAAAACCAACACCTAAGTGTCAAATTCCGACCCGTGAGGGCCCATACTCCCCACGAATCAATGTTTGAAAACTTCTCTGTGTTATAACCAAAAAACATTCAATGATCCCCCAAATTCCGGTCAATGGGGGCCCATACTCCCCTAAAACCGGAGTTTTGCATTCCATCTATAACAGGCTCAAATAAAAATTACCCTATAACACAACAGGTATTTTTTCAAGTAGCTATCACAACAACATGCTTTTATAACACAACAATGATCACAACAGCATGTAATTTTTAATGCATATACATGGCATGAAACTATGCACGACATGTGATTTTTAGCATGTGCCTATATGATGCATGAGATGGCATACCCTCATCTCATCGGGTTGAGACTAAATAGAACCCATAGATAAAATATAACAACACAATCCAAATGTGTCACTCATCGGGGAAATCAAATCAGCTGTAAAATTTTCAAAATCAAAAGAATTGAAAAAATATGAGGTAGACTGGAATTTCATTGTACACGGGTTAGCTATGCCCAGGCACAGCTTATTACCAACTACCGTTTGTATTATTCATGACTACGACTCGAAATAGTATGTCAAAGAAAAAAACCCCTCTGATACCACTTTGCAACGTCCCGATTCCAGGTGCCACTCAACGGGTGCCCCGAACCTGGTTCGCCAAGTGATCTCAAGCGCATTTCCCTAAATGCCAGAGGCTGCTGACTAGAAGTGAGGGCCTATGTCTGATAGTGGGGAAACTATTCCCTCATTTGTCAAAGTGTAGGGCAGCTGAATAAGAAATTAAACATACAAAAAACAGCGGAAGCAATAAACCATACACAACTAAAATAAACAACTGCAGTGGATACAACCAGCCATATATAGATAATGATGATACATGTCTCAAGTTCTAAGAAAACAACCAGAACAAGTTATACATCAATACAAAACAACAGAATATAGAGTATAGAAAAACAAGGAAAAACAGATGGCAGCGGCATCGCGAGCCTAGGCTCGGTCCGATACCCTCCTACTCCACAACAATAGTCAAGTACCTGTATAGGGACTCTTGCCCCTATCCACACCTGCAACAACATAATCTGTTTGGGACAAAAAGCATGGCCCAAACAGGGTGTGAGAAATATATCTCAGTAGGAACCCACCAAATGCCTATCCCAACTACGTGTAAGCATGAAACAACAGTGTGCAATAGTAAAATGCAATAAAGTAAGCAGTACTGAAAAGTAACTAACTTAACCAATTATATTGTCATTTTAATATTCTTTTTAATCATTTAATATAAAATATAACCACAGTGAATATTCTATGTAAACAGCTAAAAGTCTGTAGATGCGTAAACCCCAACCCTCAGGTAAAGTGTATCCAACATAAGAATCTCCCCTCAGGTATAACAGATTTTTCCCTCAGGAATAGCTAGTGTCACCCGCAGGCACAGAATCAGTTGCCCACAGGCATAGAAGAAGTTTCCCTCAGGCCGAAATAACTACTTCCCTTAGGATAAACAGTGCAGTGCCCACAGGGTAATCACAATAACACCCTTAGGCTAAACAGGTAACAGGGCCATGCCCAATATGTAAATAAGCAGTAAACAAGTAATTCCTCCCAATGCAATCCTACAATTACTACTTTAATGGAATACCCTTGGGTATCCTGGCCAAACGGCTAAACAGTGGAAGACACCCCCAAGGTGGTTCTGGATCCCAGAAACGATCCCAACCAGCATTTTAATATCATAATTAATCACCCATTAAATTATAGGTTTTTATTACAGCAATGGCCTCTAACCCACGACACCCCAACATGGGTTCGTGGCATAAAAATGCACAAAACACACGACAGTTGGTAAAACAAACACCAAGACACATACCTTATATTCCTACGAGCGGTATACACGAACACCGATTCCAGAAATGCCCAAAAACGACGTAGATATGAGGTAAGAAAACATTCACTCAACCTAAAATAAATCCCGTTAGGGAAATAATTGGTAAGTAAAATGCTAGGAGAAGAAAGGGCTTACCCGTGTGGTTCCAACGTGATCGACGGAAGCGAGATCAGATTTCCGGTGCTCGATCGGTTGGTCCACAAAGATATGGCCTTCCTCCCGAGCTCCTTCCTCCGGTTCTATGGCAATCCTGTGAACAGGGTTGGCTACTACCCGTTTTAAGCGAAAAAAAACAAGTACACAGCATGTACTTCCAAGTACACTGCGTGTACTCCCTTCATTTAACTATTCCTCTGGCGACACCGACACACTGTTCATCTGTCGACATGAGTACACGATGTTTACTGTCACCCAGCTGGCGACTGCTACACCGTTTTAGTATTCTGGCCTGCCGACTGACTACACGGCGTGTAAAGGACCACTGCACGACGTGTAGTCGGTTCCTACACCCTTTGTCACTGACCTGGCCACACGCCCCATGTACTCATCCCACATGGCCAAAATTACACGGCGTGTGGAAAAAGTACATGGCGTGTACTTCCAAAATTTAGGATTTCTCACCAATTCCCATATTTTCTCAAAAACACTTAAGGAGAAGAGAAAGGAAGAAACTCGTACCTCAAATATAAGAACCAGGTTCTTATACTATTCTTATGTATGTCCTCAGGTTATCCCATGCAATGTATAATATAGAGGAATTTTTTGGTCATGTAAACGATGTTTTCAATAATAATATTGTATTTCATGTTTTATGTCGTTATATAATGTTTCTAATTTCCTAATACACTATACTACTCAATATTTTAGTCTGTATTAAGTATGATTTAATGCCATTAAATCATTTATGAATTTAATAAAATGAACATGGTTGTTATAGTAGTGTAAATTAGTGAGGGAGTAGGTGCCCTTTTTGAATTGAGGTGAGGGGCATTTTTGAAATTTCAAAAATATTTTATTATAATAAATTCATTCTCAAGCCAAATGCCTCAAAATTTCAATTAATATAAAGATAATATTTGATAAGTATGTAATACCATTAAATAATAGAATTTAGACATGTTTTGGTGTCATTAAAACTTTATCATTTTTATTGACACTTAGTTTACGAATTTTAATTTTAACTATAACAACAATATTTTCAACAGTAAAAGGATGTATTTTTTACATAGAAAGGGAAAAGTGGCCTATATAAAGACAAATTATTACATTTTCTACCATAACATATCAATATTTTCTTATTTAAATATTTTTATTATTTTTAAATAATTTAATAAAATATTATTTCATAAAATATCATTATTTTCCCTTTTGATAGTTTTAATTTAATTTAACTTTAAATACATCAATAAAAGGAACTCATTAGAATATAATGATTTTATATATCCCTAATATTTAATATAGATATATAAAATTCGTGGGACACATTTACACATTCAAATTATATCACTTTTAGTATTTTTAAAATCATTATTTTATTTTCCCACGTGTTAAATAAATATTGATATGGCATTGTGTTAGGATTTAAGGTAATTATCAAATAAATAAATATTTAAAATAATTTTCCATTATTAATATAATTTAATTATACATTAAATTACTATTAATATGCATTTATAACTAATTTTTGGTCCCTATGTGAACACATAATTGATATTTAAAACTAAGAGAGTGACATTTTGTAACTTTTTTATGATTTTAATAATATGTAAATTGTCTTCATTGAAATGCATCCATTAAACAAATAAATTTATAGCATGAGGTTATAAGTTTCAAATTAACTTCATCTAATAAATATTATGAAGAAAAAATATGGCCTTATAACTTATTTTAAAAATAGATGAACATGATTTACCCTTTACTAAGGTAATAAATTTTACCACGGTTACTATTCATATTGACAACAACAAAAAAGAGACATGTTTTAAAATTTCGAAACTAATATTTCAAATTATTAAATTAATTTTATCTATTTAGATACCTATAAATTGAAAAAACATAATTCTAATATAAGTTCATAAAAAGAGAAAAAACTATTTTTTAGAAAAAAATAAAATTTAAGCATAAGAATGAATTAATACCCATCCTTGACTAGAAAAATATTTTTTGAATGTTAAAAGAATTTTATGAATTAAATAATATATATATTTCATTAAAATAACTCACCAAGTGTGAGTAATTTAATTTATTAACATAAAAATTTATCGCACACATAAATACAATTTTTTAGAAAAAATATCACATTTATTTTAAAATAAATTTTATTTTAATTAAATCATTTAATAACTAATGATTAAATTTTATAAATGTGTAGATAATATATTTTCAATAATTTAGCTATTACTATTCATACTTGCCTATATAATTGTTATGTGATATCATACACATAATATTTTAATAATGTTATGTGGTTCATCGAAACTCATTATTGCATGTAATGCAGGATAATAATGAAATAAAATAATGTAGGGAGAAATATTTTATAAACATCACAGGGAGTTACAAAATGTAAAATTAAATCATCAATCAGGTGTACGGTAAAGTACCACCTTGAAAACTAGTGTAATTTTAAATCCATTACCACCTCTTACGACTGGAGATAATGATGATGTTAATGTTCCTATATTATATTTATGACAAAATTATACTTCTAGAATTATAATATCACTCCACCAATGAACCAAAGGCCTTCATTTTTTTTGATTATTTATAATCAAACATTCAAGGGGTGAGGTGGAACCCTTACAAGGTTTATAGGTGTAATATTTACGTGTCCCATTGGCCTTAGATTAACCCTCACATCATCCTTTTTACATTATAATCTGTTGTAAAATGATATCATCACTCGTGCATATGTGTGGACTACCACCTTAATGAAGAAATCAGATTTGTTTTTCATTTTAATTTGACATGGAGGGTAATAAGGATATATTTAATTAATATATATGATATCTATTAAATAAAAATGATTATTTAAAGGTGATATATTATTTACCTTTCTTTTTCTTCATCCATCAAGAAAATGGAAATTACCTTCATGCGTAAGTATGGCTTACCATCTCCATGAACAACATAAATAGTTTTCTATCTATAACTATTATGGATTACTCTAAATACATATATAATGAATATATATGATATTTATATAATTATTAACATAGTATAGATCATGTAACTATGATCAATGTACATGAACTAATACTACTTAACTGAAACATACATGAAAAGTAAAGAAGTTATTAATTAAAATGGTGGTTTATTAAAGAATTATTAATAAATGTGTGATCTAATGTTACGAGTAAATAATATATGTCATTATATACATGATTATCAATTTTCAATAGATATATAATAAACCTATATTTATTATACTGAATGTTTATGTGTGTATGAAGAAAGTCAAGACTTGAGGTAATATATTTATAGTCTCTATTTCTAAGAGACATTCCATATTCACCACTCATTTCTTTTTTGTGTTGAATATAATTTTCCATTGAAATATAGAATAATTAAAATCATTATTTTAATTTCATTTAATGTTTTATTTGATATTATTAATTTTTGGGGCTTACAATTCACACTTTTCCAATTGGTATGTGATTTTTGTCCCAAATTGTCTTCTTTGGGACATATGTTATATTATGAAACTATATTATTTTATGAGGTCTATATAAATCCAATTTGACATGTTATAACATGAATTTATTTATTATCATGATATTTAACTTTATTCATTCATGGGGATCACGATTCAAATGTTACCAAAGAATGTAAGGGATTTTGGCCTCACTTATATTTCCAAGGCACACATTCCTTATTCAACACTTGCTTATTTTGTGTTGTGTATATAATACCAATGAATTAATTTTATGATTATTATCATAACAATTATTTGATATAAATATACATATATGTTTATTTATTTCATGTGGATTACGACTCAAATCTACCAAAGTGATAAGGGTATTATGCTATAACTTTATTGTTTATCGGGGTTGTTTATGATTAAGTTACTATGATGAAATATTATGATATTTTCCAAAATAAACTCATTAAAATTCTTATCTGGTGTTTATTTATATCGAATACATGTTTTCCATTCATTTTAATCTCTTTAAGAACTAAATAGAGTAAAAAGTGACTTTTAGAAAAATCGTCTTTATTTTTCTCTTCGGTCGATAATTCATTTTCTTACATGTTCATGTTTTTAAAAATATTTTAATACATTTTTGTATATTATAAAATAATTTTTAATGATGTTATATTTTTTAAAATGTTATAAAATTAATTTTCATATTGTGTTCCCAACACAATACTTTTGGCCTATTACTAAAAAATGTGAAAGGAATCTCTATTTTAACGTACAATATATGAAAAAATTTTATGCAATCATGAAACTCAATTATTTGAGGAGTCCATTATAATTTTTCATGTTTCTTTTCAAAAAAAATTAATTATTTAATGTTTGGTAAATTATTAGATTTAAAATAAGTTATTTCCATCTGAAAAGTGTATTTTCTTCAAGAAATGTTTTGAGTGATCTATCAAAATCATTTTTTATCTATGATGACATAATTTTATGTTACTTAAGATTTAATAGGGATATGATCCAATGATACCATCCTTATTCATTTCACATTTGTTTTTTATTTACGATGAAAAGATGTTAATGAAACCAGTTTCTTTTCAACATGTTGTGCTATGATGAAATGTTTGTGAAACATATTTATTTTAATGGGGTCTGATATGATTAATGTTTTATAATCTCATGAAAATCATATGTATGATTTTAATTATGTGATATATAATCCTCCAATGCATTGGGTATGATTGATATTTCTTGAGATAAACATGACTAGAATAGAGAGTGAACCCATTTCAGTAAGGGACTTTGTCCAAAATAATAGTCTTGGGAATGAAAATTGAGTATAGTGATGGTTTTGAGAGTGAACCCTTTCCACTATGATATTCTTGTAAATATTCATTGAATATTAATGAAATTATTTTCTATGGTTATGTGTGTTCCAACAAACTATGTCTTATGCAAATGTCTTTCTCTCATGGATTATGGTATTTGATTACTTTATAATTCATGTCTTATTAAATACTATGATTTATGCCATGAATCAAATTTATGATATATGATATGTAGGGTATGGGTTTCAAGTGTTATTATCATGTCCTCATACCCTTATTCTCATGTTATGCCTGTGTGATCATTGATATCTCCCCAATTTACCCTTACTGAGCATATGAGCTCACCCTTTATTATATTTCCTTTCCCTAGGTTATGAAGAAAGGTATTATGTATGAGATGCCTAATAAGGGTTGTTGTTATGAATAACATAGAGAGAGATGATTCAGTTCACTTATGAACCATTTTTCTATATACTCATGTTTCCAAAAACACTAAACCTATTTGATACTAGCTTGGATCATTATGTTATGTGATGAATATTATTCTATTAAGATGTGATATCTATGTTTGAACAGTGTGGGTTTCAATTGATGGTGTCAAAAGAAGGTTTTGTTAGCCTTTGGAAACTAGGATGGGAATACATTAGTTAGAACCATAGGGATACGTTAAAATATAGAAAAATGTCCAATAATTTTAGTAAAGTATTGAGAGTGTGGTTTTTAAGTAATTGAATCCTTATCTGGGAACTATAAATGGATGTGGCTCTATAATAGTTGTACCTAGGGATAATAACTCTGAAAATAGTTCATTGGCATTTGACATGATCTCCACTAGGTGTATGAATATGGGCCTTGTTTCCCACTTAGTTTGACACTTTCAGGGTGGTGTTTTGGAAATTTACAAACTATTGACGAACCATCATGAAGTATTAGATGAGTTGATAACCATGAATGACCTAGGATATTCCTAAAGTGTCATATATTGAAAATAAGGTGCCATGATTTAGTCATCCTATGATTGATTTTTCTTGATTATATAGTTTTACCACTACTATTGTTGTTGCTTACACTATGCTTTGTGGTTTTATTCAATGGATAGAACCAAGATAAATCATGATAAAACTAAATGATATGGAATATTCGGTGATTATTAGAATCCATGTCCTATGATGACATGAGAGAATGATATTCTGATTAATCATAATCATTTATCATAATATATGATTAACAACATGAACATCAGTGATATTAGAAATGAATAAAATAAGAGGTTGATGTACTTTTATCAATGTTCATGTGTCAATGAACATATAAGAAATAATATTTATATTCCTACATGTCAAGAAGGTGGGAATAAGAACCTATAATAATATCTTAAATGGATGGGATGATGGTTTCTATGTGGATATGAAGTTTATATAGAAACGAATTTCCATGTAATTTAATGTCTTGTATACAGACAACATGGGAATTATCTATGTTAATGTCCTAAACTAAGGGTTGGCCCAAAGACCAAGGAAGGACCTATTTTATAAAAAAAACATAATAATAATAATGATGTAGAATTTATTTATTCATAATCAATAATTATATTGTAAAGGTATTTTTACCAATGGAATTTTAGCTATGGACGTCATGAAACATCTAATGATTGTGTTAAATTTGGAAGCATATATGTATTCAAGTAATATTAACATAATATTTATCTATAACATCATAAATTATGATTTTTAGGTTGATTGTAACACCCCGACACCAGTTAGCCAGAGTTGGTGCACTATTACATAAAATTGGCATGATCACAAGTAAATCATGTCCTGAAAGACCGATCAGTTTAGTATTATTGGAAACAAGATTCATACATAAGTTCAAAATTATAACATGAAAAGAAATACAACACTAATTGTTTCCATTAGAAACATCCAAGCCTCCTAGATTATTCCTTCAAGTCAATCATAACTAACTTCTTCATATCCTGGGAAATTGAAACATAAGAAAGGGGTGAGATCAAATTCTCAGTATGGGTAAGCAATACAGCGGAAGATAACATAAACATTAGAAATGGTGAATAATTGAAAACACATGCCTTTACAAATAATAAACTTGAACACTATTATGATAGGAATATGAGTTGAGTAAACAATGCCATAATAAAACATAGTCATTGGTATTCTACTAGTCGAATAACCACATGAATAATCAATATTATTTTCATAATGAGGGAATGTATAATGTTGGTCATTCTGAAACATCTTGTCAAGGCCTCGACCAAGACATCTAAAAATGATTAAGGACTTAGCCAAAACCATATATCAAATTGGGAAAGGCCTCGACCCATTCCTTTTCTAGTTTTCTCATGAGACCTACCAATCCATTGAGGAGCTACAACAGGCTCCACCCGTCAAATACTATGTCCAATAAATTCCTCATATGAAAAGGTTGAAATATAACATAAACATTCATATTAAAACTAGCATAAAAATTGTCAATACATTAACCCTAAACCATTAATGGTATAAAAATAACACTTCCACGGTCAAACATATCACAAAACCTTCAATAAAATATGGAAGATTTGTATTACAATGAATCGACTTCAAACAAGTATAAAATCCATCAAAATATTTTGACATAGATGAAATCAAAACTATTTCACAGAAATATCTCATTATTTTTTGAAATCTTTAAAGGTCACATAATTATAAAAGAAAATATTTATTTTGAAAATATTCTTATAATATTTTAAGGGATACTTCGACAATTTTATATTGGTGGAGAATAACCGTACATGTCGTATAAGTTAAAAAACACATTCTTAGCTTAATTTTCTCGAAATGGTTATAAAGTACCTTGTTTGGAAAAGGACGGAAAGATTCCTTTAAAAACATATAAGGTCGTATAAGGTTATAAATTAATTTAACTCATAGTATAGTAAATAGTAAAAATGTTTTGAAATACATTTTTAAGAAAACATGGATGTGGATGATAAAGAGGTCACAGTAGATACTTACATAAAAATAAACTCGGATGATAAAGAAATTTTAAAATTAACCCTTACCTTGTACTTTTAAATGGTTGAGGGTAGGCTAAACTCATGTATAATGGTGAAATAATTTTTATTAAATTATACAAGAACCATATACATTAATATGATATCATATATGATCTTCTAATGTTTCTTTGATAATGATATTTCAGTAGTATCATCGTTTCAGGTGTTAACTGATTAGTTTTACATTATATGTTTTGTTACATAAGACGTGTTTGTTATTGATAGGATTTATTTTATTAATATCCATAATGATATTATGTTGTTAACCATTATTTTTAATAACCAAATGAAAATTATTCTTGAATGGTTACGATAGGGAATGAATCTTATCGCGTTCGTGGAGACGGTAATCCGTACATACGCACGAGCGACAATATCATTATTTTGATATTAAAATAGTATATAATTGGATGGTATATCATATATAAATAATCATTATCATGTTATATTTATTATTTACATCAATTATACTCATTATTATATCCATCCAAATAATAATGAAATTTGAATAACAACTACACCACGACATAGAGACGGTAAGCCGTACATATGCACCTAAGGTGACATGTCATTCATAAGATGGATAAAATAATGAATATGGTTGTACCATAATTATAATTAAATAATAGTATATAGAAGATACTGGAGTAAATATATTAGAATAAAAACAACAAAGAAACAGAAAGTGGAAGATGAAAAGAACCTGAAAGAGGTGATGTAGTATTTACCTATTCTTCGAGTTCTTACTTTTGATTTGACTTAAATGGATTTATATGTTGTCTTTATGACCAAATTAAGGCCACTAGGCTGAAGGGAGGATATTTTATAGGATATTTGGGCAGGTTTTGGCCGAACCAAATGGCTTTGAATGTGTGAAATTAGGAGAAGGGGGAGTGCCCTTTTATAAGAGAGGTGAATGTCACTTTTCGAAATGTTTAAAATATTATTTTATAACAAAATAATTTTCTGTTTATAATGGAACAAAAATGATTTATTTCATGTATATGGGGGGTATGAGTAAAAATCCTTTCAACAAATAGGTTTTATATCAGTTTAGGTCACCATATTAACATTATCATGTAGATTTAACTCCTAGTTAAATAGTTTGACTTTTACCATGTCCCTTTTTATTTTTATATTGTATGGTTAATAAACTAAATATAAACTACCAAGAGAACCTCAATAGGTTCATTAATGACACATATAATATTATTTAGGAAATTTGGCAGAACCTTATACTTTTTGGAATATTATATCAACCAATAGTATAGTATTTGTTTTAAAAACTCAAATATGCCAATTTTGATATTATTTAATATTTTATTTTTGATAAAGACATTACATCATTATTACTTAGAAAAAAATTCATTGAATATACCTTAACATGTTATATTAACTTATAAAATTAGTTTATGGAATGAAAAAGTTCTAATTATATTTATTTTAATATTTATAATATCATTTATTTCATTCTTTCATTAATAAGGAAAATATTGCATCATTATTGTGTCATAAATAAATATATTTATTTTATTTCTAAAAATTATAAATAAAATATCATGATGTATTAAATTGTTCTATCTTTATAATGATTATTTATAGTTGAATATATCAATTATATATCATCATATAAAATTTTTCTTACTAAAAGATATTAGCTTTTGTTATTTTTGTCATTACTTTAGATTATTTAATAAAAAATGTCATTATCACACAAAATGTCTCCATGAGGTCCCATAGAAAACCCAAGGATGCCCATGGTCGGATATTAATCAACCAATAGGAATAGGAACCATGTTAGGGTAATTTAGTATTATTATAATATTATTTGGTTACCCTTATTTACCGGATTTACCGTTTTACCATGGTAAAGAAAATATTTAGTGAAGTAATTATTCATAATGTCTAATAACAAAATTTGCCTATTTACAAAATTAGGATATAATGATTCCAAATATGGAATATATTATTCCAAATTCAAAACCCATAAGTGGAAGAAATTAATTTTAAATTAATTTCCGTTGTCAAAACAAAAAGCGTGTCTTTAAGAAATAATAACTATCAAAAGATTGACACTTGTTTATGTTTAGTTAAAAAGTGAAATTACTTCCAATGACCAACATTGGATTAAATTGAAAAAATATAATCTAATTATACTTTAAAAATACTCATTAGTATAATTTATCTCTATAAATTATTTTGATTAAAAAAATTGTTTTTAATTAAAATTTAGTATTTTTCACAACTCATCAAAAACTAAAATTTTTCAGAAAAAACGAAAAATTCGCCCTAAGCTAATTTTGATATTCCGAATTCAAAAAAGGAGTCTATTTTACCAAATTCAAAAAATAGAAGTTTCAGTTAATAATTTAAAATTAATTCACGCTGTCAAAACCAAAAGAGGGTTTTTAAAAATTAAAAACTATCAAAAGATTGGCATGTGTTTATGTCGAATTTAAATGTGAAGTTACTTATAATGACCAAAATTTTATTAAATGAAAAAAATATAATCTAAACATACTTATAATCCATTAAAATTTATAATTGAACGCCATAAATTATTTTGATTAAAAAGGATGTTTTGAGTTCAAAATTAATATTTTTCACTCTTCACCAAAATATGAAAGTTATCTATGAAACACCAAAAATTTATGAAAACTAAATTTTTATGTCCTGATTTTAATAAAGAAGTCTATTTTGTCAAATTAAATATATAAAAGTTTCATATATTGGATTTAAAAAGGGTTCACCATTAAAAGGTGGTAAAATTGCATTTTTTTGGAAAATAATTCTTTTATCTTTTTAATGAAATTGTTCTTATATTATGTCTAAGAAACAAATAATATGGATTCTAAAATTATATGGAGTATATAAAATTCAAAATTCAGTTAATAATATTCATAACTGCTTTTTTAACAGCTAGTTTGGTATGTTTTGTTGCGCTCAAACTCAGTGTTGCATAGTGCACAAGTTATTGAATTATATTGAATATATAATGGACTATGAAATATTGGGGTGTTACATTATCCCCACCATCAATAACTTGCATCCTCGCAATTTGAAAATTTTCTTCGAAAATCAAATTTTGTAAATAGAAAAAACCTTGGTGGAAACCCCAAATCGGAAATTGGGTTAATAAAATGAAGTCTTAATAAGAGATAAAGGGATATGAAATGTAACTACCAAATTATGATCTCTAATAAGAGATCATTGGTGGAAATTAGAGACACATAGTTAGAGGAAAAATTTAAATATCTATAGGGAGTGATTGAGGTCATTGATACCAAACAAGTGTAAAATTGAGGGCCTTAAATCCATCAATCTATGATGATTTAAAATATCAACAGTTCAACAAAACATAAGGTATTACGATAATACGTTTTTGGTTTTAAGGTCCCTTAAATAGAGTTTAATAATTATTTTCTTCATAGGAGAAGAGAAAAATATATACATGACAAGTAATGTTCTATCCTTTAACTAATATCTACTTCAAACTCATCTATCACTCTAAAAGATAATAGAACATAAAAATACTCTATTTATCCAAATCCTATAGGGTTCCAAAAAAAATGAATTTATAATTCATTTATGGTATTGTTTAAAAAAACGACATTATACAAACCAGGATATCACGTAGGCTAGTTGTAGGTGGTGCACCCTTGTCACCCTTCGATTGCGGATTCAAGTCTCACGACCTTTCCGGACGCAACGGGTTGTCAACCGACATCTGGGTTTCCCTTTTAAATACAATGGAAAAAATAATCATAAAAAAATATTTATCCTTAAGAAGAGTATCCAATTTCAAACGTAGTCTATTCCAACTATAATACCTATCCAAAAAACGTCTGTCTAGACTCTCTCTAAAAGGACTCTAAATTTCAAAATCAATGGTAAAATCAGATTCCCCAAATAAAGTAAAGTTTCCCTTATTTTCTCATTCTGAAAATATGATTACCATCAAAATATTAAAACCATAATGAAAACAACAAGTACTACAGTACAATACTTATATATATCACATTATTCTTATAACCAGAATATAATTCGTGAGTCCAAAAGCACAAATAAATTAATTATTCCACTTCAACTATAGTAATAGCATAATCTTGTCCTTTCTCCCTTGTCCTTTTCTGAGGTAAGTTTCTTTGGCTCTTAGGAAATTCATTTTCATAATGACCCACTTCTCTACAATTGTATCATTCGACATTGATAAAAACTTTCTTTCCCTTGCAATTATGATCTTGGTGGCCTTTTCCACCACACTAGTAATAGACTCCCATTCCTTTTAGTCAAGCACCATGGTGTTTCTTCCCACAATTATCACATAACGTAAAATCCTTATTTCCCTTTTTCCCTTTATCTGTCTCTTTCTCCACTGCTCTCTTTTTTATCTTGCAATACTTTATTGTCATAAAATTTAGAGAATTCATTTTCTATCTTGATATCACATGAGACAATATCTACATATGACGAGAAGGATTGTGATACTAATGATCGATGGAGAAATGGATTTAACCCATCAAACAATCGATTTATCATACTCCTTAGGTTACATATAAAATCTATTGCATGCCTCGCTATCTGTGTAATGTTAGCTTCATACATCATGAGATTCTCATCCTCCTTTTGTCTCAGGCTTAGAAATTGCCTTTCCATATCCATTCGATGGTCACGAGGAAATTAGTTTTCTTAGGAAATCTCATTAAACTCCCTCCATTACATACTTGATACTTCTTCATCCCCCATTGTGTTTTGAATCAATGATCACCATTAATCTGCATCACCTATGAGGCGATAAACTGCCATGAAAACTTTTTCCCATTCACTACCTCCTAAAGCATGAAATATTTTCTCTAAGTAATTTATCCATTACTTAGATACTAATAGATTTGTAATCCCATTGAATTTTTGTGGTTGTTGCCTCATGAAGCTATCTAACATTGATCCTCCGCATTGCAGATCAAGGTGCTCCATACGGATAAGTTTATTATTCATAACCTGAGTGAGTGGTCCCAATAAGGTGATAAGATGATCAACACGAGTTGCATCACCTGCTCCGCTATAATTATCTTGGGAATGAGGGAAGTCCCTACAAATATTACGTGCATTGATACAATTTTTATTCCTTCCACTAGGTTCCATTTCTAAATAATGGCATAAACGAGATTATTTTATGGATCGAAATACATAATTCCATACCTGTAAAACACTTAACATAAATTGAACAGTTTGTGGATATAATCCATAATAATAAAAAAAATTTATTTGAGGAATTATATACTCATAAACCCTTCATAATGGTTTTTTAAAAAATAGTAATTATCCTAAGAATATCCCCCGGGAGTGTCGTAACCAATAGTGCAGCAAGGCCCATTGTCCTGAACCAGTTTTCGTTCGAGTCTAGCTCTAATCGGTGTTTTCGGGTTTTACCCCTAGGTATATCTGTGCCAGAGCCATCTCTACATGCTCTTATCCAGACATGGATGTATTTCATAGAAAATACACAAAATCTCTACATTACCAATATTCGAGGGTGTTCTTCTATACTAATCCTCAAAGTCTATCATATGGTAATGTGCTCTAATCAGAGTTTATCTAAATCAAATTTCCATGGTTTTTACTAAAACCATCTCTGATACCAATTGTACTGCCTTGACCCCAGTAATCCAGAGTCGGTGCATTGTCACATAACCTTAGCCTGATGACAAGGAAATCATGTCCTGAAAGACTGATCAGTTTAGTATCATTGGAAACAAGATTCATTCAACAGTTCAACATTACAACATGAAAAGAAATAAAACAATACCTTATTCCATTAGAAATATCCAAGCCTCCTAGATTATGCCTGCAAGTCACTCATTACTAACTTCTTCATATCCTGGGAAAATGAAACATAAGAAAGGGGTGATCTCAAAATCTCAGTAAGGGTATGCAATAAAATGGAAGATAACATAAATATTAGGCATGGTTAATAATTTAAAACAAATTCCTTTACAAATAATAAACATTAAATTTTTTATGAAAGGAATATGATCTGATTAAATAATCCCATAATAAAACATTGTCGTGGGTATTGTACTAGTCAAATAACCACATGAACCATCAACATTATTTTTATAATGAGGGAATATATAATTTCAGACATCCTGAAACATATTGTCAATGACTCGGCCAAAACCATATATCAAATTGGGAAAGGCCTCGTCCAATTCCATGTCTAGTTGTCTCATGAGACCTACCGATGCATCGAGGAGCTATTTCGGGCTCCACCCGTCACATTATAAGTCCAATACATTCCTCATATGAAAAGGATGAAATATAACATAAACACTCATATTAAAACTAGTATATGAAATGTAAATACATTAACAATAAAACATGAAAGGTATAAAAATAACACATCCAAAATCAAACATATCTCAAAACCTTCAATAAAATATGGAAGAGTTGTTTCATAATGAATTGGATTCAAACAAGTATACAATCCATCAAAGGATGTTGACATTGATGAAATCAAAACTATTTGACAGAAACATCTCTTTCTTTTTTGAAATCATTTAAAGTAACATAATTATAAAAAGACATTTATTTTGAAAATATTTTTATAAGATTGTAAGGGAAATTTTGATGATGTCATAATGGCGGAGAATAACTCTACCTACCGTATAAGTTAATAAATATCAATCTTGCCTTAATTTTGTCGAAAAGGTCGTAATGTAACTTGTTTGGAAGAGAACAGAAAGATTATTTTCAAAAAATATATGGTATTATATGTGTATAAATGACTTTAACCCATAGTCTAGTAAATAGTAAAAAATTTGAAATACATTTTTAAGAAAACACTGATGTGGATGATAAAGAGGTCCTGGTAGATACTTACGTAAAAACAACCTTAGATAATAAAGAGATTGTGAAATTAACCCTTATCTTGTAATTTTCCATGGTCGAGGGTCTGTTAACATCCTGAATAATGGAAAAATAATTGTTATTAAATTATATGAGAACCATATAAATTAATATGATATCATATATGATCTTCTAATATTTCTTTGATAATAATATTTCAGTAGTATCGTCATTTCGGGTGTTAACTTATTCGTTTTACTTTATATGATTTGATAAATAATCCATGTTTGTTATGGATAGGATGTAGTTGATTAATATAAAGAATGATATTATGTTATTAATCATTATTTTTAATAACCAAATGAAAATTATTCTTGAATGGTTATGATGGGGAATGAATCATATCTTGTTCGTCGAGAAGGTAATCCGTACGTACAAGCAAGGGACAATATCATTTTTTGCTATTTTAATAGTATATAATTGGATGATATAACATATTTATATAATAATTATAATATCATATTAATTATTTAAATCAGTATTATTATACCCATCTAAATAATAATGTTATTTTAAAAACAACTACACCACTAAGTGGAGACAGTAAACTGTACGTACGCACATATGGTGACATGTCATTCATAAGATGGATATAATAATTAATATGGTTGTACTATATTGAAAATTACATCACATTACATAGATGATACTGAAGTTATTATTTTATAATGGAAACAACAAAGAAAGAGGAAGTGGAAGAAGAAAATAACATGAAAGAGGTGATGAAGTATTTTCCTCTTCTTCGAGTTCTTACTTATGATTTGATCAATAGAGCTCCTTAGGTTGGATTTATGACCAAATTAAGGCCTCTATAATGAAGTTAGAATATTTTAGTTGATATTTTGGCATGTTTTGGCTGCACCAAAAGTCATTGGAGGTGTGAAATTAAGAGGAGTTCCCTTTTATAAGAAAGTTGAAGGTCACTTTAGGAAAAGTTTGAAATTTTATTTCATAATAAAATACTTTTCTATCATTAATGGCTCCAAAATGATATATTTAGAGAAAAAGTTGGGGAGGGGTCTAGATAATCTAATAAAATAGGTTTTTGACTGGTTTAGGTCACCATATTAACTTTATCATTTGTATTTAACTCTTAGTTAAATATTTTGACTTTTACCATGTCTCTTATTAGTTTTATATTATATGGTTAATGAACATACTATAAACTACCAATAGAACCCCAGTAGGTTAATTAATGACACATATAATATTATTTAGTCCCTTTGGCCGAAACTTAGACTTTTGGGAATATTATATCAACCAATAATATAATATTTATTTTAAAAACTCAATTATGTCAATTTTGACATTATTTAATAATTTATTTTAGTTAAAGTCATAAATGCATTATTACATCGAACAAAATTCATTGAATCATCATTAACATGTCATATTAACCTATAAAATTAGTTTATGCAATCAAAAAGTTCATATTATATTTATTTTAATATTTATAATACCATTTATTTTATTCATTTATTAATACGGAAAATACTACATCATTATTGTGTCATATGTAAGTATATTTACTTTATTTTTAACAATTATAAATAAAATATAATGATTTAGTAAAACTTTTTATCTTTCTAATGACTATTTATATTTGAATAGATCAATTAAATATCCACATATAAAAATTGTTTTACTAAAAGATATTTTCTTTTGTTATTTTTGTCTTTACTTTATATTATTTAATATAAAATGTCATTATCACATCCATGTGGCTCCATGGGGTCCCAAAGTCTACAAAAGGATTCCATTGTTGGAAATTAATCAAACAATTGGAATATGACACCTGTTAGAGTAATTTATATTTATTATAATATTATTTTTTTACCCTTATTTACAGGATATACCCTTTATCCATGGTAAATATATTTTTTATCAATGTAATTATTCATAATTTCTAAAAAAAATCTTCCTATGTACACAATTTTAAACTCATGATTCAAAATATGGAATCCATTATTAAAAATTCAAAACACATAAGTGGTAGAAATTAATTTAAAATTAATTCCCGCTGTCAAAACCAGAAGCTTGTTTTTAAGAAATAACAACTATCGAAACATTGACGCTTGTTTATATCTCGTTTAAATGTGAAATTACACCCAATGACCAAAATTGGATTAAATTGTAAAAATATAATCTAATTATAAATTAAAACTACTCAATATTATAATTTATAAGTATAAATTATTTCGATTAAAAAATGTGTTTTAATTAAATTTTTGTATTTTTCTCAACTCATCAAAAAATGAATGTTTTCAGAAAAATACAAAACATTCACCCTAAGATAATTTTTATATTACAAAATAAAAAAGGAAGTCTATTTTACCAAATCAAAAACATATATGTTCCATTTATTAATTTAAAATTAATTCCCATTGTTAAAACAAAAAAGCGAGTTTTTAAAAAAGTAAAAACTATCAAAAGATTGACATGTGCTTGTGTCAAATTTAAATGTGAAATTACATATAATGACCAAATTTATTTTAAATGATAAATATATAATCTAATTATTCTTCAAATCCATTAAAATATATAATTTAACACTATAAATTATTTTGATTAAAAAGGTTGTTTTCAGTTAAAAATTTGTATTTTCACTATTCATGCAAATATGAAAGTTATCAGAATAACCAAAATAATTAATCAAAACTAAATTTTTATGTCTTAATTCTAATGAAGAAGTTTTTTTTGTAAAATTTAATATATAAAAGTGTAATATATTGGATTTAAAAAGGGTTCTCCATTAAAAGGCTGTAAAATTGCATTTTTAAAAAAATACTCCTATAATATTTTTAATGAATTTGTTCTTATATTATGTCTAAGAAACACATAATATGGATTATAAAATTATATGGAGTATATAAAATTTAAAATTCAGTTAATACTATTCATAACCACTTTTTGAACGGCTAGTTTGGTATGTTGTGATGCGCTCAAACTCAGCGTTGCGTGTTGCGCAAGTTATTGATTTTGAAGAGATAATGAACTATGAAATCTTGGGGTGTAAATTGATAATAATTTCAATGTCTTAGTCACGAATTTTTGGGTTTTCAGTGGTGTTATTTTAATGTGTTTAATTGAATTTTTGGAGAAATTTTATTGGAATAAGGTATATTTAACTCTTAGGTTCAAAATGTAGTATTATTTGAAGAAGAATAATATTTTCATAATTTTAAAGGTATCGATAAAATTCAGGGTTTATATAAGCCATGATGATTAACCATATTTTTAAGGATGTTCAATATATTTATATGGATGTTATATGAATTATATTTATATCATTTTTTAAGGATAACATGTCCCATCCAGATAGGCCAAAGTGATTGAACCCACAAATGAAGTGAGATAAGGGTGAAATGCCTACCAAAAGGCCTATGTGATGTCTCAGTTTGTATGAAATATTTTTAATTATGTTATGTATAAATGATAAGTTGATTTTGGGATAATATATTTTATCATAGAGATAAACATGGGATTTAAAGATGATGTGGTGATAATTTATGCGTCATGGAAATTGAAGGTTCATGATAAAAATTACCCAACTCATGATTTAGAGTCAACTGTGGTAATTTTTTCATTAAAGATATTGAGGAATTATATTTATTTAGAAATGTTTGGTATATGTACTAATAACGAGAGTTCAAATTATATATTCACATAGAATGAGTTGAACATGAGCTAGAGAAGATGGTTGGAGATTATTAATTATTATGACAACTCAATACATTACCACCTTGGGAATGCGAACAAGATGCCAGATGCTTTGAGTCGAAAGGATCATGCTAGATTATCTATAATGAAGATAAATAAGATCTAATATTAATTGATTTTCAAATCATAGATCTAATGATATTGAAGGAATGGGGGAAATCTTATCTTTCTCAAACTAGTGTTCAACAATTCATCCAAGTTAATATTAAAGAGACACATAAGGATAATGTTGTGTTGTAGAAGAAGGTAAGAAATGTTCCTAAGTTTGAGATTGATTATGATGGAATGATAATTCTTAAGAACCATGTATTTGTTTCATCAATATCTTATTTGAAGAAGGATTTACTAGACGAAGATCATCATTATTAATTCTCAATTTATCCCCGAATTAAAAATATGTATATAGATATGAAAGCGTATTTTTAGGGGGATGTCTTGAAGAGAGACATTGCAATGTTTGAATCTCATTTCATGGTTTTTTGGAATGTCATGAATTAGGGATAAAATTATAAAGGTATGTTACAACCATTACCCATACTAGAATTGAAATAGTAAAATATCACTGTGAATTTTTTCATGGGGCTCCCTAAAACATATAGATGGAACACTGTAAAATGGGTTGTATTTGATCACCTTACAATGTCCCTACACTTCATCACTACCAAAAAAGATTTATCTTTGGATTATTTTTCTATGATATATATTACGTAGGTGGAAATTTTTCATGTAGTGCCACATGATATTTTATCTAATCGGGATCCAAGGTTTACATTGATGTTTTGGAGAAGTATTCACCAGGATCTATATAAAGAGTTGAGTTTCAGTATGACGTATCATCCTTTGATAGAATGTTTTTCTAATGGGATCATTCAAACCCTATTTGATTTGTTGATATCATATTCTATGAATTCCAAATGTGGTTCGGATCAACCCCTTCCTCTAGTCAAGATTTCATTCAAAAATAGCGTTCACTCAAGCATTAAGATGAATCATTATTAAGAAATATTTGGAAATAAGTGTAGAAATACAACATGATCAGATAAATTTGGATAAATAAGTCTCCTAGGACCTGATTTAGCTTAGTAAACCATATAAAAATTCATTTACATTGAAAATCATATCAATATATCTCAAAGTCGAAAAAAGAGTTATGCTGATAATCATCCGCGTGATCTGATGTTTGAAGTTGGTGGGAATGTATTCCTATAATATTCCCCATAAAAGAAGGTTAAGAGATTAAGGAAGAAAGAAATGTTATTCAATAGGTATATTTTCCCTTTCAATATTCCTGATCGAGCAGGGATGGATTCTAATTTAGTTTCATTCCATTGAACCTCTCTCAAGTCCATGATGTGTTCCATGTATCTCTCCTGGAAAAGTACACATTTGATCCATCACATGTACTGAACATAGAAGACATACCACTAGATCATGATCAATCATATGAATAGAAACCCGTGGAGATTCTTGTTTGTAGAGGGAAAGCGATATGAAATAATACCACTAACGAGGTCAATGTTTTGTGGAAAAATCACTATCTTGGAGATTCAACTTGGGAACGTGAGGATATGATGAGGTAGATGTATCCTCAATAGTTTTAAACCAAGTGATAGAATTTTAGACTACTTGAATTTCAAGTATTTGTGACCACTATGGGAAAAATGGATATTTGCGACGGGTTATTTGTAAATGGCAGATTACCCCGTCACAAATAACCATTAGTTGCGACGGGGTCTTATCGCCCATCGCAACAGGTTTGTTGTGCAATACACACCAAACCAAGGGTACGGTTATTCACAAGGGGTCCTTATTCCAAGCACAACCAAAAGGTGGTTGTATTTAGTATTTGCGATGGTGCACTTACCCTATCGCAAATACTTTGTTAGTAGGTGGTATTTGCAATGGGGGCCATCACAAATGTCTTTTTAACGACTAGTGTAATTCATATAGGCCAAGGTATTTGTGATGGGGCCCATTGCAAATATCCCCATCACAAATAATCTAACCTGTACATACTGACATCTATTTTCCTATCATTTCACTCTTTAGTCCACTTTCTCTCTATCTGTAATGAAAAATTTTCTTCTAAAATATTTGAGAGTTTAAACATTCATATCATAGAATTATTTGTGACTTTCATACTCCGAAAGATTCAGTTTCATTGTATTTATATTTTTTTATTGTTTAGCCATTTTTTAAATTATATATAATTTTTGTTAATTAGATGTAAATTAATTAAATTACAATTACGAATTTGTTTTTTGGTACTTATTTTTACTAATAGTTATATCTAAGTGTTATTTAGAAACAAATTGTAATAATGAGTAATAATGAGTAACAAATAGAAATAATTAGTAATAAATTTTAATAATTAGAAATAAATTGTAATAATTAGTAATAAATTGTAATAATTACTATTAACTTTTTATAAATAGTAATAATTGAAAATAAATTGTAATAAATTGTAAATGTAACTAATAAATTGTAATAAATTGTAATAAATTGTAATAATTAGTAATAATTGGTTATAAAATTTGATAATTAAAAAAAATTATAATAATTAGTAATAAATATCAATAATTAGTAATAAATTATAATAATTCTTAATAAATTTTAGTAATTATTAATAATTGGTAATATATTGTAATAAATGGCAATAAATTGCAATAAATTGTAATAATTTGTAAGAAATTGTTTTAATTAGTATTAATTTGTAATAATTAGTAATAATTAGTATTAATTCGTAATAATAAATAATAATTAGTAAAAAATAGTAATATTTATTAATAATTAGAAATACATATTAATAAATAGGAATAATTAGTAATAAATTATAATAAATAGGAATAATTAGTAATAAATTGTAAAAATTGCAATAAATTGTAATAAATTTTATGAAATAGGAAAAAATTAAAATAAATATCAACAAATAGAAAAAATAAAAATAAATAAAAATAAATAAAAATAAATAAAAAATAAATAGAAATAAATAGAAAAAATTAGAAAAAATTAGTAATAATTAGTAATAATTATTAATAAATAGTAATAAAGAGTAATAAATAGTTATAAATAGTAATAATTAGAAACAAATAGTAATACATTGTAATAATTAGTGACAATTAGTAATAATTGGTAATAAATAAGAATAAATAAGAATAAATAGGATTAAATAGGAATAAATAGTAACAAATAGGAAAAAATATGAAAAAATATGAATAAATTGTAATAAATTTAAATAAATTGTAACAAATTGTAATAGATTGTAATAGAATGTTAAAAATTGTAATAAATTGGAATAATTTGTAATAATTTGTAATAAATATTAATAAATAGTAATAATTTGAAATAATTAGTAATAATTATTAATAATTAGTGATTATTAGTAATAATTTGGAAAAATTAGTAATAATTAGTAATAATTAGTATTGTTAGTATAGTTAGTGTAACTAGTATAATTAGTATATTAATAATAAGTAACAATTAGTAGTAAATAATAATAATTGTTAATAATTAGAAATAATTATTAATAGTTATTAATAATTAGAAATAATTAATAACAATTTGAAATAATTAAGAATAAATAGGAATAAAAAGTAATAAATATGAAAATAGTAATAACTACTAATAAATAGTAATAAATTTTAATAAATTGTAAAAAATTGTAATAAATTGAAATAATTAGTATTTGTTAGTAATAATTAATAATAATTATTAATAATTTGTAAAAATAAGTAATAATTATGAACAATTATTTATAATTTGTAATAATTAATAATAATTAGTACTAATTACTGATAATTCAAAATAGTTATTAATAATTAGTATTGAATATAAATATATAGTAATAAATATCATAATTATTATTATTAGTATTATTAGTATAAACAGTATCATTTTCATAAATAATAATAATTAGTAATAATTAGCATAAATAGAAATAATTAGTAATAATTAGTAATAATTATTAATAATTAGCAACGATTATGAATCATTAGTAATAATTTGGAATGATTAGAAATAATGAGGAATAATTAGAAATAATTAGAAATAATTTGGAATAATTAGGAATAACTAAGAATAATTAGGTATAATTAGGAATAACTAGGATTAATTAAGCATAAGTAGGAATAAGTAGGAATAATTAGGAATAAATAGGAATAAATTCATGTACATTGATAAACTAGCACAATTTCCAATGGATCGACCACATTCCTTTTGATCGACGCCTCATATCCTTGAAATTGAATTTATTCTCTGATTTAAATGCCTGAAACATGCTATTGGGTCTTTCAATTGACGGTTAGTATCCGTTTGGTTCTTACAGTATTCAGTATTCATGTTGGAATGTCTTTATAACTCCATATAATTTAACTCCAAGGAGGTTGATGGAGGACCCATATGTCTTTATGAATTTATTAATTCCAGGTCATCCAGAAAATTATATTGATGATTATTTAAATCCATTGATTGATCAGTTAAATTCACAATGGAGTAGTGGTGTTAGTACATATGATATTGTTTTTAAAAAAACATTTTACTGAATGTTTCGTTGATATGGAAAATTAGTGAATTACTATAATATGGCATGTTATTTAGTTAGAGTACACATGGTCCAAAATCATGTTCGTTTTGTATGAGAGATAATAAATAATTTATACTCTTTAATGGAAAAAATTTTGTTTTTTCAATTGTCATTGAATATTTCTTCTAGTCGATCTTCCTTTTTGAAGAAAAAAATATCATTTTAGAAAAGGAACAATTGAAAAAGATAGACCTCAAACAATTATCTCAGGTATAGAGTGAAAGTAAATTGTGTCCTCGTTACCTCCCATCACATATGGACCAATAATAAACCAACAAAAAATTGATCTGTTTGTAAAAGAAAACAATTGGATAAAACATAGAATTTTTTGTGATCTTCCATATTGGATTTATTTGTTGGTCCATCACATGTTGGATGTGATGCCCATTGAGAAGAAATATTTCGATAATTTATTTCATTCAGTTTTGGATACACTAGGTAAGACCAAAGACAATTTGAAGGAATGATAAGATCTGGCCCAGATTTTCAATTAACCAGAACATGAACATTTTGAAAATTTCAGATCACAAAAGTTAATGCAGCCAAATGCATTATATACACTATTCAAAGACTGTCATTCATTATTTTTTCAGTGGATTTTAGATATTAGAATTCTAAATGGTTATGATTCAAAATGGGTAGATGTGTCAAAAATGGTCATATTTCTGGATTGAAAAGTCTTGATTGTCATGTTTTAATGGAATGACTTCTTAAAATTGGATTAAGAGGTTTGTTAAATCCATTTATTTGGGATGCGATTATTGACATATCATATTTCTTCAAGGCATTTTTGTTTTGACAAAAAAAATGTTGTAAGAAAACATCAAGAAGATATTGTTTTAATTTTATGTAAACTGGAAAAAATATTCCCACCGGGTTTATTTGATTCAATAGAACAATTGATATTACATCTTTTACATGAAACAAAATATAGAGGCCTGATGAAATGTACCCAATTGAAGGATGAATTCGATTTTTTTAAAAAGTACATAACATAGCATCAGTTGGTGGATTAATTAGAGAAGCTTGTTTGAAAGAGTAAATTTAATTTTTCTGCTCTCATGACATTTAATAGGTATATCCCTCAAAACAAAAATTCATGAACCGTAAAGTGGGAAATGTTGACGATGACATGAACAATATAGTATCAGTTTTCAATCAGCCCGAACTTGGATTTGGTAGAGTTCATGAATGATGGATTTTAAAATGATGAACATCAGAGAGCTTATACATAAATTCTACTGAACAGTGATAAAATTACACCATTCATACTGTGACTACTCCTATCACTTATTCTATAATCATTATAATATTCTGTAATATTATTTTCTTTGTAGGTTATATGATAATAATATCAAGAAATAGTTTCCAAAAATTACAATAGTAGCTCTTGAAGAACTTCATCAAAAAAAATTCATCTAATTTCAAAACATGGTAAAGTAAATTATTATTTATATCACATAAAAAATCAATTTAATACTTGTTATGGTGATAATTGTTTTAAACCATTTCAGGTATCTCAACATGGTGATAAAATTGATAATCGATTGTCTTTACTAAGTAATCCAATATCTAAAATTGTTAAATATTATAATGTATATATTATTAATGGCTATCGGTTACATACACATGCATTTGGGGAATCAATAAAATGAATAATAGTGTTTTTTTAAGAGGATATCATTATAGAGAAACTAATGTTTACTTTTACGACATGTTGGAAGAAATCATTTAAGTTTGTTATCTGGGACAACATTATGTAATGATGTTTAAATGTCAGTTGTTGGATACTGAGAGAGTCTTACATGTTCATCTAATCCCTGGAAGCATTGTTATTGAATATAAAAGTTTTCTTGTTGTAAATGAACCATTTTTATTGGCTCATCAGGCAGATTAAATTTATTATGAAAATTATTCTACCACTTTATGAGAGTTTATTAATTGGTTGAGCATAATAAAAAATAAATCTCGAGAGAATCAATTTACTGAAAGTGAATTTGGTTCCGCTGAAGTGGAAGGAAATTAAATATTCCAAGAGACTTCTTATTAATCCTTATTTTACAAAAATAGAGATTAATTTAATTGATGACACCTCACAGTTAAGGGCTAATAATAACGATGATGTGAATGATATTACAACTTAATTTAAAATGATATGAGATGGTGAAACTTAAAATAATATGGAAATTAATGATGCTGATGTGGGAGATGAAGACATTAGAATCAACAGCTTTGAAGATGATGATGAATATGAACATTAACACAATTAAGTTCTATTTATAATCATATATAATATATTACTATAAATTATAGTTATATTAAATTGGTTTCTAACAACAATGATTGCATGTTTTAGATGGATGATGATCTGTTTCATATGTTTTAGGAGGGTACTATACATATTGGATGAGAAGGAGGTCGGATCAGCTGACCCTCACACTATTGGCATCTCAGGGGGCACCCGAAGGGGGTGTGGTCTTGCCTGGATGATGATTCGATCCTCTATACCTAAGTGATGTCCATATCTTGGGTTTGATCGATTCATGAAGAGGTATGTTTATCTTTAAATTTTAGTTATTTTTCATTAATTTAAATATATTCTAATTGTTTGATTAATTATTATTCTTTTCATAGATTTACACATAATGTGGTTGTACATGGGCGAGCTATATTTCACGATTATTTTTTTGATGCGTGGTTTTAATGGGATCAAATTCCCATCGATGTTCAGCAACGCATGTCCAAGAATTGGCTTGTAACATTAATAAATAATATTTATATTTAAATAAATTTAATTAATAACATGATAAAATAAATTATTTGTAAAGTTTATGGTAACTCATTGAGGAGATCATGTGTGAGCCTATTTGGAAGACATGGTAGGGAGCTAAGCATACATGTTGAACTCAGTGTTTTCCCAATTTGAAAATGAAATCAATGGATAAAGCAAGAGTATAGGGGTTTGATGAGACATGTCACATCCACCGACCTGATTATATTTCATCTAAAGTTTGGGATTGATTATGTACACACTGGTTGAGTAGGTGATTTCAGGGTACATCATCTGTAGGTTGACAAAATTGGGGGAGATAGGAGGTGACACATTAGTTGTATGTTCAGTAACCATATGGATCTTATGGTAAATACATGTCAATAAAATATTTTATATAAATATAAATGTAAAAAATTTAATTTATATTCATATATGCAGTCACAATACCCTACATTACAGAGTATGATGTTTATAGGGGGGATGAACATTGATCCATCAACTAGGGAGATTAGAGGTGCTCACCATCATCATATTGTAGTCAGTATATGTTTTTTTAGTATTAAATTTAACTACAAATAATATGTAAACTATATTAATTTTAATTTGAAATTGAAGGATTCATATCAGGGCGTGACATCTCATAAAGATGTATATAGTCAAGCCAAGACCGATGGTCAGACCAGTGCCCACCAATTTGATAAGGCAACATGGATGCTGGTGTCCCAATAATTCTTCGAGAAATGCCGAGTTATTGGTATTATCTCTCGAGTGAACCATATGGGTTTTTATGGAACCTCTGGGATGTCGGTGTCTAGTTCGAGAGAAGTTCGTGAAGATTCATCATCATCTCATGAACAATATCAGCAGCAGCTGCCCGTTTAATGTGAGCTTATAGAGACAATGTATTGGGATCAGGAGGAGATATGTCAATGACAGCAGCAACAGGAATAGTTCCTATGATAGCAGTAGCAGCAAAAGAAGCAACAAAAGATGTGGGATGAGATATCTCAATGAAAATAGGAGTAGGAGCAGTGGTAGAAGTAGATGGAGTAAATGCGACGTCTGACTCACAGTTTAGGTATGGAATTCCCTCTACCATCTCCTTCAGCTCCCCCAGACGCCCCCTTATCAGTGATGTATTTTCAGTAGTGAAAGACATCTATACATAGAAATTCATTTTTACAATATTATTATTTAATATAATAATGACATTGAATTACCGCATAATGTAATAAAATTAACTTTATTTGTGAATCAAAAAAAATCTGTTTTCCATGTTGATGGAATATGCCTCCAATCATCTTAAGTAATAGGAAAGGAACCTCGCTCTACAGCCAACTGACCTAAAATATGGCCAGGTATTCTAATGGAAACATCTATATGTACCCCATAAGAATCAAATGGGACAAAAATATTATCTCCATTCATATTCTACACATCTAAAATCTTTATATTTTCCCCCATAATTTCATTGTTTCCATGTTTTATTTAAAAAATTAGAATAATCAAAAGTGCAAAAAATTTATTCATATTAAAATTTTTACCTGTAACTGTCAACCTCTAGTATCCCCCTGAATAACTGGAGGTGGAACCCCACTCACTCTCTATTGAGGCTCCTGAAGGGGAAGGCATCACCAAATCTACTAAATGGATTCCCACAGAGGGTGTGAGAGACAGTTCAGGGGGAAAGTGGATGGGGTATCCCATGTTGTAGAGAGGGAGACAGATGGAACACCATTTGTTGGTGTGGTCAATGAAAAAATATAACACTTATACCTTGGTCTTCCTATCATTTAATCAGATAAAATTTTGTTTATAACATATATTTCAAAAAAAAATTCTTGAAAAAAATTAAAAACGATAACATATGCACAATACTAACAAAAAATATAAACATAACAATGATAATAAATAACTAGTCAAATGACATAAGTAGTTTATAAATGAATAGATAATTATAAATACCACCATTTTCTCCTTCAATTAAGTCAGTTTCCCACTCCATTACTTCATCAACATCATACACCATTGAAAGACTAATATTTTCAAAAACATGATGGAAGATAATTCTTCTTATTGTTGTGGATGAGATTCAATGTCAGAGGTCAAACCATCCACTTAATCAACTATATCATACATATCTCTTTGTTTTACGGGATAAACTACACTCCACCCTTCATCCACAACATCTCTCTTGTAATATACCATTTTCTCTTGTGATGATAAGAAATATAGATCATGTAATTCAAGGAAACAAACACCCATCAAGCGGGATATGTTCACAGTAGTAAATTTCATGGAATATTTTTTTCACCTATGATAATATCACCTCAATTACATTATAATTTAATAACTAAATAATACCCATGGTAGTTTAATTCGATAATATCAGTCAACTTTCCATATTATCCCACATCAGAAATAATAAACATACCACTATTTTGTGTTTTTAAACCCTCTTCTCGATCGACTGTATGAAATTGGAAGCCATTCACATTGTAAGCATTGAATTTTCCAGCTTGTATTATAGGACCTCGAGCAAGAAACATCAAATCATCTGAAAAATATGCTCGAGTATCTATATTCATGATCTAAAAAAGAAATATACATTATTCAATTTACAAATTATATAGGTCAAACCAATATCCATATTTATTAAAAAATTTATAAACATACACATTGTGTAAACCATTCTGAAAGCTCTTTATTAACAACTTTTGTTATATCTTTATCAATTATTATTCTTCCTCTCATTAATCTCTTTATTTTTATTATTAACACTTCAATAAATGGATATTTAATTTTAATATTTAGTAGAACTTATCTACATGCCTGTAATAATTCTATTTCTATAAGTGTAAGATTTGAGGTCCTCCCAACTGATCGGCCAATAGACCAAAATATTTTTGATTTCCCATGAATTTGAGATTCCATATTTGTTTCATCAGCATGTGCAACTTTATTAAATATTGAATCAATATTATAAATTTATTTATAATAAAAGGCAAGACACTCCTCTTCCAAATATCCTTCAGTAATAGAGGCTTCCAGTTGAGCTTTATTTCTCATGTATGATTTCAAATGCCGATGATATCTGTGAAATAAAAATGTAATTATATAATTAAGTAAGTTACAATAATTGTTTGCAAACCTAAAAAATAAATAATGTACCTATCTATTGGATACATACATCAATAATGTACATGGCCTCCTACCTTTGCTTCCTCAACCAAATGCAATGTTAAATGCATCATCACAGTTAAAAACAGTGGAGGAAAGATCATCTCAGTTTTAAAAATTGTCAATTCCAATCTCTCATGAAGGTTTTCAAGATCAATTGTAGGTAGATATATCTCACATATTTTTCTAAAAAAATTTCATAATTGGTGTACAATATTAGTAACCTTTTTAGGTAATAATGGATGCAATGACAATGGGGGTAACTATTATCACAAAATATGTGAATTGTGACATTTCAATCCATTTAACCTATGATACATTATGTCAAAACACAATGATATGTTACTTTAATACCCAATGGATAAATTCACATTTTTTAAAATTAGAATTAATATATCTTTATCCCCTTTTTCATCGCAAAAATTGTCGGAGCATACATTTCATTCTCATATGGCCAGATTTCACTCTCTATGTTCATTGTTTGTAAGTCTTTCCAAGCATTGATATTATCCTTAAACATTTAATTCTCATTAGAAATGTGACAATAAAATTGTCACAAAAAATTTTCTCAGTATGCCTCACATCAAGATAATGAAAAAAAATTAAATTTCCAATACAGAAGTTTGAATAATATTCTTTTTGTTTTCTTCCATTATTGCATTCCTATTTCACATTACGATGAATTTAGAAGTAGTTTAACACTATTATCAAAATGAATAACCTTCCCAAATTCTATTTCTAAATTTCAACATTGTGACAATATTTTAGAACCACTTAGAAACTTTTTAGGTGGCCTACGATTAATTAAAAAATTGAATTTTGACTTGTTCAGCCAAAATCTATGAGATGGATCGAGAAATCCTCGATTGAACAAGAACAACCATTTTCTACTGTGAGGTAGATGTTTGGGATCCAAATCAATTTTACACATAAGATAATCCAAACCCATATATGTGTTTTATCTCGATAAATTTCCATGTCTGAGGAAGTCACTAATGGTATACATTATAGATTCTTTCATTTTAAACATAGTTTTAGAAGAAGAATTATATATCTCAACATCATTGATCTATAACTCTTGTAATTATTCAATTAAAGGCTTCATTTATACATTAATACCATTTCTAAGAACATTTTTTCCAGGAATAATCATCAAAATGATAAATTTTTTTTGTTCCATACAAATCCACATAGGCAAATTATAAGGGATCAAAAAAACTCTCCCAATGATTTAACTGGTACTCAATGTCCCAAATAAGTTAAATCCATCAGAAACCAATCTCAATAAAACATTCCTAGAATCAGATGAAAAATCATGATGCATTGAATCAAAATTCTTCCACTATTTTGACTCTCATCGATGTGGCATTTACCCATCATTTGTATTATCTATAGAACTCCACCTCATGTGTTTGGTGGTTTTTGATGACATGAATAGTATTTGAAATCGAGGATTTAAAGGAATGTAACGTAAAACCTTTGTAGGTGTGTTCATTTTTCTTATTCTTCTTCATCGTAGTATGTTTCTTTAGACTTCCAACATCACCCAATGACTATCATCTAGAATAAGAACATTTTGTTCAATCCTTTCTACTTGAATCCTTTCACCAATAATGCATACAATGATTGGGACATGCATTTAATTTTTTATAATTCAGACCAATCCTATTAAAAACTTTTCTCACATCATAAAAATACTCGGGGATTTTATATTCGTGTAATGAATCACCGAACAATTACAATATCATAGATATTGCATTTTTGGTAATTCTACATAGGTATTTGATATTGTACAACTTTAGAAAAAAATATAGTGTCGAATATTTCAAATGACCACTATAAAACTCTTGATTTACATAGTAAAATAAATAATTAAATGAATTTTTCTTAGTAATGTTTTATCTTACATTAGTCTCCACATAATCAAGAGGAGTATCCCATGATATGTTATAATCTTAATCTGGTTGGCCTACAGTCTCAAAAACCCCCTTGTCACATTGCTATTTTTATCACCCTCAACCGGTTGTTCTGATATGTTATGATTTTTATGGTGGTGTCTTGAAATGCCTAATGAATCATTTATAAGGTTTTTCATTTCATTTTCCATTATCGATGAAGTAGAGAGATCATTCTGTTGATTGACATTAGTGCTCAACCATTCTGTAATGTTCGATTCTTTGTGCCAAAGCCAACACAAATATCGAGCATGGAATTTCTACAATATCAAGTGTTTATAAACAAATTATCTATTCAACCATATTCTAAATTTACATTTAGGAGATGTACATCTTATTCTCCCATCAATAGATTGATTTGACGTTGAAAAATCATAAAATTCCTCCAAACCCTTAGCATACGGAGGTGTGTTCCTTGGAAATTTGATCTAGATATTATGCATATACATCACAATGTTCCTAAAAATTATTATATAATATAAAACATATAACTATTAATAAAAAATAAAATAGATTCATATATATAGTTTAAAAAAATATGAATATACTAAATAATGTTTTCTATATAAATAAACAAATAAATAAATTAATTCTATATATAAGGGGATGTTTTGAAACCAAATTTTCTGCATTTCACAATGTATGTAAAACTATATAGGTTAGTCCTATGATATTTAGTGGAAATATAAATCTCGATATCTCTATGTCATAGTGAAAGTGTTTTGTTTTAATAGGATTCCATGCATATTGAATAAAAGAAGGAAAATGTGTATCATCATTTCTATTAATTAATTTTTGACAATATGGGACATCATGATCATTATTTACAAATACAATTGAGGATTTTCTTGTATAGTGATTCCAAATAAATAATATAAAGTATTATTTCCATTAATTACAATAAGAAATAAGGAACATCATGTTTGTATATTACAGGTGAACATTAATAAATTTCATATACTTATAATTAATAATAAAAATAAGTAATTTCATGTACATTATAGATGTTATTAATGATGTAATAACATCCCTTCCAAACTACATTCATGGATAGAAGATAACACTCAATACATTATTCATTTAATTTAATCATTTAATCCTTATAGTTTCTAAATAATCTGAGGAGAGATTGTGTATAATATGTTCCACTAAGTCAATTTATTAACTCAATTTATCAATGTTCACTAGCTAAATCAAATCCTAAAATGAATTAGTGGTTATTAGGTCAGAAAGCGAACATATGTCATTATGGAATGTAGTGTAACTGACCCATGTGGTGCTTTGGATGAGTTAATAAAGCTTCAACCAGATATCAAGGTCTCCTATCATGTCTATAATTGAATTCCAATAAATAATTTTGGCGTTTATCTATTTTAGGAGAAACATAGGAAAAATATGTAATATGGAATAAAAAACATAATAAAAAAACCCAATCAAATTATATAAAAGTATGATACAACCGACCTTATACCGATAGATGAATCTGTTAGACTGTATTTATTCCCCTTTGAAAGGAATTTTCAACCTCTAATAGAGGGATAATGACCATAGGAAATGAACACTGGATATGAACATTGAATGATGGTATATAATCTTAAATTGGAGTAATTTCCCTATTTATTGTAAAATAAAATGAATAAGAGATAAAATGATAGGCCACTATTCAAATCTATACATAAATAAAAATGAAATTCTAAATCATGAATTTAATGACATATATAACTAAAACAATTAAATTTTACAAAAATACATTGTAGAAATGACCGATAAATCTAAAAGTTTTTGAAAATCAATGAATTTATATGTTTAATACTACAAGTTTTCACCAATAATGACCAATTTGAGTACTAGTATATGTGAATTGTTTTTTGAGAAATATAATTTTAAAAACCTGAGTGAAACATAACCACGAGCTTATAACTCTTGCACGTAACTGATAACGCATAACCAATTGTATTAATAACATGTATTATATAACCAATATATCGAAAACATATATATATATATATATATATATATATGAAAATCAAAATACCTCTATGTGAAGAAGAAAAGTATTTACCCCATAAGGAAGTTCTAACAAACAATGTAAGAATTCAAAAAGCATTCCAATTCATAAAGAAGATTTTAATTTAAATGAAAAATATCTAAATTTAATTATATCTAAACCAAAACTAATAATTAAGGATATTAAATATGGAAATCCTGTATAAAAATCAGAATTTTTTCCTAAAATGGAAAATAAATTATTTTATCTGGGTTAATACTATTAATGAACTAATAGATAAACTATTGTCAATATTAATTTTGATCCTCTAATCTAGAAAATCTACGAGTTGTAATATGAATTCATTATTAAGAAAATATAAAACATTTCAACGAATTATACAACATTTGTGAAGATGTGTCTAACCATTTTACAATAATTCATTACATTCTCACCCCTTTCTTTAAGAATACATATCAATTACTATTTTTTAAAATTTCCCCTTAATATTCATTCAATTATAAAAAAATCCTCAAAATAAATTCCTATCGAAAATTATACTCACTTAATCTATAAAATATCTCAAAATCATAATAAAAATTAAACCATATTATGATCATGATAAGAATTTGATAAGGATTCATGTCAAATGGGGAAAAAAGATTATCACGTCATAATTAATGGAGCAAGGCACGGTGTGGGACCGCGAGCCGAGGGGTGGTGAGGGTTAGTGGGGAACGAAGAGGTGAGGTGAGGGGCATGGTCAGAGGAGATCGGTGATGCGAGGTAGTAGGGATTTGGGGGAGTCGCGGGGTCAAGGGGTCGATTGTGTAGGGGGGAGGGGGAGAGTCGACTGTTAGACAAATGTAATTATTCGGTGGCGGTTTAGTAAACCACATCTAATAAACCGCCAGTAAATACTCATTTTGTTGTAGTGTAATTTACACACGTATAATATTTTGGAATTTATACTATTTTTTATACTAATTAATTAATTTGTCTCTAATATTGTGTGTAGGCATAATATTTATTGATAGTAATATTTTCATGCACGCAAAATATTTTTTTACAATAATATTTTTTATAGTAATATTTTTTATAATAATATTTTTGTACGGATGTTCATATATGTATGTATGTATAAATATTTATACGCATCATATTTTTATGCTAATTTTATTTGTGTGAGCTCATATGTGTAATAATAAATTTGATGTTAAGAAATTTGATTAAGAAATTATGTAATATATATAATATTTGCAATATATATTATCGATTGTTTTTTAATAATGATGGGACAATTAATTTAAAGAAAATATTTTAATAAAATATTATTTACAAGAATCCATATTATAAAAAACTTTTAAAAATTGTTTTAATTAAAACTAATGAAAATTTAAAATATGTTATATTTATTAAGAAAACATTTTATAATAATTATGATAAAGTTTTGTTGTAGTTTGTAAAAAAGTAACTAATATAAACAATTATTATAAATCTGTAAAAAATATAAATCATTAAAAATATAGTATTAATTTAAGTAATTAGTAAAAATTAATAAATAATTTATAATATGTAATAATTAACTATAATTTATTATTAATAAATTTTAAATAGTTTTGAAAAATATAAAGTAATATTAATTTGTAAAAAAATTATAATAAAATATTACAACATTTAGAAATTCAAAATAATTCATATAAAATGTTGTATTAATTAAAATAATCAGTAATAATATATCATATAAATATTTTTATTACACCCGACTTGCACAACTATTATAACACATCTAGGGTTAGAATTATTAATTCAATAATTATTAATTCAATATAACTATAAAATAAAATTAATTATTAATTCAAAAATATGAACTCAATTTTATTTATAATTTATTTATATAAATTATAATTTAAAGGTAATCAAATTTATTTATAGTCAATTTTAACTATAATAAAAAATATTTATAATATCTATATATGTTTATATTGATTCAAAATATTTTATTTTTTTAAAAATTAGTTAGAATATATTTGGTGCATTTTAATTTATTAATAAATTATGATATATATAGTAATTATTAAAATTTAAATAATTTACCAAATTTTATAAATAATAATCATTACCGAATAAAATTATAATAATAAAATAACAATAATAATTTAACAAATTATCACATATATATATATATATAATAATTACATAATTTTTAATAATTTAAGTAATGAATAATAATCGTTACATAATAAAGATAACATAATGTATAATAAATTTTAATTAGTAACAATGATCCTTACATAATTTATAATAATAATCATTACATAATTAATAATATTCATTACATAAATTTTTAAAAAATGTGATTTATATATAATAATTTTTAATTAACTTATAATCATTTCATATAAATGTTTAATTAATTAAAATAATATGTATAAATAATTTCAATAAATATTGTAGTATATATTTATATATATATATAAAATAATTATATAAATAATATTAATAAAACATAAAAAATGATATCACCGCGTGCAATGTAACGAACCACTCGACACAAACAAATATAATGTCGCCCCTAGGGTAAACCCCATCGCCTAGACCTAACGTTGGTCTCTAATTTTTTATATGATAAATAGTTTAAAAGATACATAAAATTTCAATATGAAATTATAATAAAAATATTAAATGAATTACCCTCCCATGAAATCTAATGAAACACTCAATGCTAAGAAATGTTATGTCATGCTTAGGGGAACCCCACATCTCGGACCCAACAGTGATATTTGATTTATCATACGATATATAGTTTTATAGATATGTTGAACCATTAGAGCAATTTATAATACAAATATTTGTTGAATTACCAATTCATGCAATGTAACTACCCGGCGCTCACAAATCCAATGTCGTGTCTAGGGTAAAACCCACATCCCAAACCCAACGACGTTCTCCAATTTATCATATGAGATATCATTCAAGAGATATCTTAATATTTTCAAAAAATAGAATGTGTATTATAAAATATATATAATATTTTAATTTTTATCTACACTGAGCCCCTACGGTCTTTGTGAACTAGTGTTAACCCAGTACCTCACTCTACTCATATTTCCCAGAATATTTCAAGATTGTAAAATATAATAATAATTTTCAACTGGTCAAAATAATATGCAAAAATTATTCTTCTTGTTGCTCTTTTTTAGATAATTATGGACTTAGTAAGTAGACACCAGTATATATTACATGATCATGATTGGGTAAATAATCAAAAAAACCCCAAACTAATATGGTTTAAATCATGTCTACATTGAAGGTGTTGATACCTTTGTATCATTTTCATCCTCACATTTAGATTTTATTTCTAAAGCAATAATTAAATACCAGAGTTAGAAATGTGATCCAAGTACATTCAAAACAATTAACAAAGTTGGACATCATCTATTTCATTCTGATTTTTAGAAAGATTATATTTTTTGGTATCAATATGGTGAAAATAGTTCAATAGAAAATATATTTTTCTTTTAGATCCATTATTTCAGAATTTAATACATGAGGTAGTTGGTCCATATATTCCTAAAAAACCCCAGAATGATATTCCAAATCCTGAATCAAAACCTTCTCAGTTTTACAATTTCTTCAAATCCACTAAGGCGGCCTTATATAAAGGACGCCAGATGAGCAAACATGAAGATATAGAAAAATTAATATCTATTAAATCATATTTTTGAATGTTTAATAGTTGTTTTGATCTGATTTTTTTATTGTTTAAGATGTTTTTTTGAAACATTCCTATTATGGGGTGTTAAAAATAAATTATTTACTATGTTAAGATATAGAATAGTTGTTAACAAAGGTTGTCTATAGAGAGGATCTCAAAAACAATCAGGTTTGTCATATTAAATATGAGAAATAAGTGCGGTTGTTCTTGAATTGGTTTGGTTTTAAAAACAAAGCGTTGAAAAGAAAGAAAGAAGTAAAGTAAATTAATTAAGTTAAAATTATAAATAATGTGATTAAAAATATTAATATTAAATTGGTGATCATGGTGGGGCTGGTTTTTCAGTTCCAATGTTATCGTAGTTCTAATTTTACTCAATTATCTTCTGCTAAGATGCTCAATGTGATATTTCATGATCTCATACTATCACACCCTTGGTAATTGGTGTTGATGAAATTAAACCTTCCCATTATTTATGTGTGATCTAATATCCTTCCTTTTGTGAAATATGTTTAGAAGATACCCTCAAATAATTTTGGAAATTCCCGACCGGGTCTTGGTTATCACTCATAATTAAGAATAATTACTACAATTCTCACACGTACTAACGATCGCAAAGGAATTAACCACTAATATATGATCTATTCCATTGTATGTAGATCTTAATATTATTTAGGGATATAATTATAATTTAACAAATCAATTATTAAAATATAATCTAAAATCATATACCATCACACCAGATAATAAAAACTACTTTTATAATTTAAACCAACTTGGAGAAGAGAGAAATATTTTCTTGACATTAATAACATAAACTCAAAAATTTCAAAAGGTAAAACCTAACCTTCAATGATCACCCATACGTTATACCCCACCATGTTAATGGTGATTGATAAAAATGGGATGATGAATACATTACAAATCTAAATGAAATAAAACAGAGATAAATAAGAACATAAAATTGTATCCTCCAGAATCTATCTTCCATAAATGTTTCATCGGTTCTCAAAACTAATGGTTGAATCAATGTGATATCAATTATAATATACATTTAGAATCATAGTTTTCCATCCACCCATTAATTGTAAGGCATTTGGAGCCATTTTGAATGAGATAGGGATGAAATTCTAGACACGACTTTTTCTGGATGAGTAACACTATTCTACCAATGCAACTTTGAACGGTTTAAGAGAGGACTTAATGAAATTATTTCTCCATTGTATTTAATTAGAAACTTAATATTTGAGTTCTCCTTCAATACCATCTAAAAGAATCCAATTTAGAGTTTGGTAGTCTGAGATATGGCTCATTGAATGAGGCATGGCCCATTATGCTGACCATATTATGTCTTCAGATTTACTAATTTGTTTTGGATTGTTTAAATTATAATTTGAACTGGGTCTAGCCGACTTATTTGTATCCAAAAAATATTTTATTCCTATAAAAAGGAATAATGTTAATTGGATGAAAATTGTAGGAGTTATTCAAGAAATACCGATGAAACATAAAACTGTTAAATGTACAGAATTAACCAATTCTCACACATAAGATACAAAACTCACTAAAAGTTATAAAATGACTCAAATAAGATAAAATTTATTAAATAGAAGAGATTAAATAATTGAAAAAAATATTAAAAATAATGAAATTATTAACTCTATTATTTTTTCCAGATATAAATATATTACCCACAACATTCTATGAAAGTAAAAGGTTTGTTCATAATTTGGGTCTATGTTATCAAAAGATCCATGAAAGTTCCAATGACTGCATATTATATTATGAGGGTTATGAATTTTTGTTTGGTTTTCCAACATGTGGATAACCTAGGAATAATGTGTGACAATACAGACAGCAGAGATCTCCCATGAAACAGTTGAGTTATTTTCCCTTTACACCTCGTTTACATTAATTATTTATGTCTCACAACACAACTGGATTGATGACATGGCATAAATCAAATATTTCTGTCATGAAAACATAAAATTATCCAAGTGATGGTGATTCATGGAAACATTTTTATCATAAGAATCCTTATTTTGTTTCAAAAGATTATAATATATGGCTGGGACTTCCTACTTATTTTTTTGTCGATTTTCTTCTTACTGTAGTTGATATTCACATTGACCTATTTTCATTACTCCTTACAACATTCATCCTTGGTTGTTGATGAAGGAACCCTATATATATATTTCTATTAATTATAATACATAAAATAGAATAATATTAATTCATATTTGAAACCACTAATTGATCAGTTAATTTTGTTATAGAACAACGGTGTGACTGTATTTGATATAACAAAATATCAGATTTTTATATTTGACGTTCCATTAATATAGAAAACCGGTGACTTACTGGCATGTGGTATTTTATTAGGATGGATCACACATGGCCTAAAATCATTTCAGTACTACTTGTATGATAAAAAATCATTTATTCTTGGTAATGGTATAAATATTAGTTATTTTGACTATCATTGGATATTTATTCCTTTAGATTACCCTTGTATAAAAAATAGAATTAATTTTACAAAATGTCAAATTGATATAGATGCACCTCCAGTAGTTCTATCATGTAATAAGGTAAAATATATTTTCCTTGAATTACATCATGTTACTTCTGGACAAACCATTAACAAGAAAAGGATAAAAGGTTTTTGGAGAGATCACAATTGGATAAAGAAAAGTTTTTTTGGCACCATCCATATAGGTTTGATTTTTTTGTTCGTCACATGTTAGATGTAATTCATATTGAGAATAATTTTTTCGATAACATGTTTTATACTATGTTGGAAACACCTTGTAAGACTAAAGATAATGTAAAGGTGTGATTATATTTTTTAAAATTTTGGAGATATCCTGAACATAAATTAATTGAAGAAGAATGATCTCACCAATTAATAAATCCAAAATCAGTTAAATCTCTTAGTAAAGAAAACCATTAATTATTCTTTAAATGGATTAGATATTTCAGTTTACTATATGGTTATATATATAATTTTTCTCATTTCATTATCAATAAGCATATTGTCAGGTTAAAAAGTCACGACTGAGAAGTCATAATTGAAATATCACTATATGTTGATCTTAGAGAGTTGATAAATCCTTCAATATGGGATGTTTTTAATGAAATATAATATTTTTTTGAGATATTTGTGTGGAAACCAAAAATTATGTTGCATTGAGTTATCTAGAAAAGGATTTCTTTTATAATTTTATATAAATTGGAGAAAAACATCCCACCATGATTCATTGATTCTATGGAACATTTAATACTCCATTAGGATCATGTAGCTATATGTGGAGGGTCAATACAATCTTAGTGGATGTATCCATTTGAAATATGTAAGGAAAAATTAAAGAAGAAAGTACCTTACAAATCCTCAATTGAAGGGTCTATTGTAGAATAATACTTAACAGATGAAATTTAAAATTTCTTCTCTTATTATTTTAAGCGGGAATATCCTTCCAAACATTATCAAATGGGAAATAGTGAGACAAATTTTTATTATGTGAAAAACAATTATTTTTCAGTGTTTAGTAATCCCAATCATGGTTTCAATGGTTATCATGAGTGATGTATTACAAATAACGAACTACATAGAGCTCATACTTATGTTCTACTAAATTGTGAAAAAATGACCCAATTTGTGCAGTAGGTACTACTTTTTTCTTATTTCATTAAATTTTTATGAAAAAATTTATTATTTATATTAACTTTTTTTGTAGATTAAATGATGACCATATCAAAAAAATTATACAAATTCTATCTCCTACTTTTGAAGAACGTTGGAAACAATAGTTTTCCTATCGGTTTGAAAGACTGGTAAGATACGTTTCTTTCAATGGAATATTAAATCAATTTTTAAATGATATATATTATTAATAATTATTATTTATAACATGTAACAAAAAATTAAAATAAAATTGATATTAAATTATGTGGGCTCAAAAAACCCTCCATTAAAATTGGTAAAATCTTATAATGGGTATGCTGTTAATGGATTTCGATTCCATACACACATTTATGGTGACTCAAAGAAATAAATGAATAATGTTATTATATTGAAAGGATACAATCATAAGGAATGTGAAGTATAATATTATGGTATAATTGATGAAATAATTGAGTTGAGTTTTATCGGATAAAATTAGGTTACAATGTCATATTTCAATGGTTTGATACTTATTGGGGGTTCTGAGTTCATCGACATCATGAAGTCACTGAAATTAAATATATTAGTCCTTTTACATCAAATGAACCATTTTTATTGTTCAGAAAGCACATAATGTTTAATATGAAAATCACTGTGATGTTTCATGTGATTTGAAGGACTTGTAAAGTGTGATAAAAATAAAATCATGTGACAATTAGTTTATTGAAAATGAAAATATTTTTTGGAACTGCAAATAATTGAAATTTTTCTAGAAACATACCACAATATATATCTTTCCATGTGGGATATAAATATTTCTGATGAAACCCCCCAGTAAAAGTCCACTGATATAGATAATTTTGATGAAGTAATAAGGGATGATGAAATAGAATGTCATATGGATACTGCCAATGCAGAAGATGAGTATGAAGAAATTGATGTCGATGAAAATAGTGATGAAGATAAAGATTGATTATATTCAGGTATAATGTTATAGGTAATTCTAATGTTCTGATATTGAAATGTTTTTTAACTTTTATATTTTTATTAAAAATCTGTTACAGGTACCATTATATAATTCTGACGTTTATTAGTTTTTATATTTCACATCTATCTTAACGATATCTTAATGGTGAAAATATTTTTTTCAGATGGATAGAGACAATCCTGAGAATATATTATGTTCTCTCATGGATTTCATACTTCTTTATGATGATCATAATTTAGATACACCTCCTCAGACTGGTCCGCCTACAAAGAGAGGGTATAGTCTTACTCGATTACTGATTATAGATCCTATTTCAAAGATATCACCATCTGTTAATTTTGATTCTCATTTAAATATGTATGTTTAATTTTTTAGGAAATTAATTTTATATTAACTAAATGTATTAATTTTTATAATAATTTTATGATTATATATTTCATCCAATTTTCATAGTTTTTCTTATTTATCCACTAAGACGACTGGTGTGATTATGAGAAATAATTTTTCCGAGGCTTGGGTGTCATGGGACATGGTACCCATCATCGTGTGTGACAAGATTTTTGACCCCAATATTGTATGTTATTAAATAATATACGATTGTTAATAATTTACTTAATTACTAGCATATTTATTTAATTGCATTTCATTATTCATTTTCTCTAATTTATGATATCGAGAGAGGTCTTATCTGAAAGGCATGGAATAATTTTATGTGTGAGTTCTGTTGTCATTTTCTACACAATAGTTGAATGTGTGATATGAATAAATCTTGTGCTGCCATTTTCGACCAGTCTTGAATATATAACCGTCCCGACTATATATCAACTCAGGTATGGGATGGGTTGTGCTTTGTTTGGCAAGGAGAGACTTTTAGGAGGATATCATCAGCTAGAAATTAGAGATGGGGGAGGAAAGAGGTCACCCATAGTGTCATTATTCATACATTTGGTATATATCAACGACATATGGTAAGTGGTATTTTATATTAATATATATTTATTTTAAATATAACATTTTTTTATATTATATAGTACGTTCACTACTGGAAAAACAGCCTACACCCATGGTTCAAAACCGTGGGTATAGCCCCCAAAAACCGTGGGTATAGCCTATACCCACTGTTTTGGGAACCGTGGGCTGGAACGACGTCGGTATAGGTCCCCAGCCTATACCCACGGTTTTCCAAAACCGTGGGTATAGGTTTTCTGCCACCGTGTCAACGAAACATAATCAATTGCCACGGTGTCATAGGTTTTTCCCCATGGTTTCAAAACCATGGGTATAGGTCCTAAAATAATGCGGGTTGCGGGTTTTGAACCGAAACCACTCTATTGCAGACAACAACCTTACCACTACCCCAACACCGTTTTTATGTATATATATTTGTATTTAGTTAAATATAATTATATAAACCGTGGGTATAGAGGGATGAACCATGGGTATAGGACTCCTGCAAAAAAAAAATTTTCCTTCCCACAGAAACAAAAAATTTCCCGTGCACACACGCGAAACCTATACCCACAGTTTTCCATATCCGTGGGTATAAGTATTTTAACCCTGACCTATCCCCACAGTTTCCCCCAAAACCATGGGGATAGGTACCCCAATACCCATGGTTTTGGAAAACCGTGGGAATAGGTGAATTTTCAGGACCTATCCCCACGGTTTTGGAAAATCGTGGGGATAGACCCCCCTATACCCTCGATTCTTCAAAACCGTGGGTATAGGTCTTAAAAATTGACCTATGCCCACGCTTTTCAAAAACCGTGGGTATAGGGGTACCTATCCCCATGGTTTTGGGGAAAATCGTGGGGATAGGCCCATTTTCCAGTAGTGGTTACTAACCTATCTGTTACAATGTTTTATGTTTATATGAAGTTGTATATTGATCATAGTACATGAGAAGTTGTATGCAAAAGACAATGACATATTGTGGTTAGTGATTTTGATGAAAAATTTGATGAATATTAATTTAATTTTTATTATAAATTTTCGTTGTATTTAAAGGAAAAAATATGATGCTGCATCTTCCCATTCATGAGAGAGTCAAGATGAGACTAAACAAAATTTCACTATTTATTAAAGTTTCAATGAGGTGGCTTGGATACAGGTGACATCGTAGGGTGTTTAGAAAGGAAGAGTGGCTAGTATTAGTTCTCGACTGAAACCTACATGTTATTATGGTACTTCTGCAATGGAATAAATAATCTCGAAGGGAGATAAAGAAGAGTCTTCATCAATGTCGTCATCAATGATACAACAGATGCAGAAGCAGAGGGAGGGGGAGCATGAGAATTAGTGTCTGATAGATGAAGAGATGATGGAGTATATACGACGATTTTTACATGGCATTGGTATGGAATTTCTTCCCCCTCTTCCATCGAGTGATCTGTTTCCACCAGATTATCGTTGATGATTTAGGATGTTCTTATGACTATTTTCTAATTTGGGTTAGCAGACATGTTTGTTTATAACTGATTTATTTCTTTTATATCTATTTTTATTTCAATAATTTTCTACAATTTTATTCAAATATTTGTAAATTTATCATATTTTTTAAAGTGGTTACAATATTTTAATTAATTTTAATTTTTTAATTATTCTTATATATATATATATATATATATATACTTTTTTAGTAATCTATATATTTAATATTTTAATTACTATCATTTATTTAATTATTTAATTACTTTTTTATATATATTTTTTAATTAATTATATTTTAAATAATATTTACATTATTTATTATTTATACTTTTAAAATTATTTTAATGATTAATTTTATATTTTTAAAAATAAATTTAATTATTATTTTATTATTTTAGATTTTTAAGGAAAATATGTTATTTATGGCAGATGAATTCAACCATTGTAAATAAATTTTCAAACCTTTGGTAATATAATGTCACAAAGGTAATTTATAACACCTTATGTGAGTATTTAATGATGGCCATAGTATCTGTCTCAATTATATTGTCGTAATTACCTTGAATTCATATAGTTTCATGGTAAAAATTAATTTTAAGGGGGATTTAATTTAATACCCATTGATTTTATCAAAGTTATATTTTTCAAATAAATTAATTTTTTTCATAGCTTGCGTTACAGGAAACACCATGTTTTAATGAATTGTAATATAATATTAATAATATTATTTAAACATGAACATTACAACGTAGCTATTAAACATGGATATATAAATAAAAATAATCACATTTTAAAATTAATGATAAGGTTTTATATAATGAAAACATATTTATAAATATAATTAATCATTAGTAAATTCTCTATAAGCATTGAAATTTGTTTTTTCTAAAAAAATTATGCTTTTTTAAATAAATAATAAAAGTAATTTTTACTATTTTAGAAATAATATTCTAAAAAATAATCTTCATTTTTTAATTAAAAATTTTAAAATTATCTTATAGTTAAATTTTGATAATTTTCTAAAAAGATTCATTTTTACATGAATTGTGAAAATATACTGATTTTTGTTAAAAAAAATTTCGTTAAAACATTTAAAAATTTCCATTTTATAAAATGGAATAAAATAAAATTTACTTAAATTATATTATTATTAATCAAATTTTCATAATTGTAATCAATTTTATTTTCACATTTTATATAAAAACTTATTATAGTTATGAAAACCATTTCTTTTGAAATCAGCCTTTTCGTCGCATTTGTAGGTTTATTTTTAAATTTAATTCTTCCAATTATGTGAATTTAATTTGAAACAATTGATTCTATTTTTATAATCTGAATAATTAAAATTATATTAACCGTTTAAATTAATTTTTTGACATAATGAATAGTAAAAATAGTAAAAATTAATTACCACAGTTAAGTATAAAAAGGGTGTAATGGGGGTTAAACTAAAAATATAGGAGTTAAAATGATCTAAAATATTGTACCATTCCTATTTAATTGAAATATTTTGCACTTTATTATCTAAGGTTTTATAATGATCCATTTTAGATCCTTGTGGCTTGTGTAACATGTTTGTATAACTTATTATTTTCAAAAACTCAAAGTGTGTCCTCTACCCCATGTATAAAAGGGAGCCCATCTCCTCACCTATTCATTTTTAAAAATAATTTTAGTTTGTGAAATCCATAAAAAAATCCATTCTTTAATTCCATAAACATTTCCAAGAGGCCTTTGTTTCATTATGAAACCCTCCTACGATGGATTTTGGTGTAAACATAAAAAGGTTTTCTGAAGAAGAGGCATCATTTTTAACTGAGAGTTTTTGTTTTATTTATTATTTCCTTATACTTCAATTACTATTAAATTATTCCGATATAATTACATTAATATATTCCCTATATAGTTATTTTATTATGTTAATGTAATTACCTATTTCCATATACTCCTATATTTATTTGGAAATGAAACTCTCGACCGTGTGTACCATAAACTACCACCTTTTGAACTGCTGTAATTAGTTTTCCATTATATTATTTTACAAATAAATATAATGATGGATTTTATGTTAATATATTATATATATTTTATAATTATAATTATATAATTATAATATCACATCTAACTTCTTACCATCTAATCCATTGGAAAATGATAGCATCACCCGTGCATATGTGTAAAATGATGCCTCTACGAAGAAATGTGATTTGTTTTTCAATTTATTTTTACATGGATAGTAATAAGGATAGATTTAATGAATATATTTGTTATATACGATGGAAAAAATATTCTATAAAGGTGATGTATTTTTTAACTTTCATTCCTTCCATCTGTCGAGAAAATGGAAGCAATATTCTACCATACGTATGACCTCCCATCTTCCTAAAGTGTGTAATTCAATTTATATCTCAAGATATTATCAATTACTATAAATAAATATATAATGAACATGTTTTATATTTATATAATTATTAACACTCTAGAGATTATGTAACCGTGATCAATTTACAAGGACCAAAACTACTAAACCAAAACATACAAGAAAAACAAAGTAGTTATTACCCAAAACAATGATTTTAAAAAATATTTTTAAATAAATTGTTGATAAAAGTTTACAAATAAATCATATATGGTGTGATATATATGATAATTTTTATGTAATATATTTATAATAAACCTATATTTTTTTATAAATTATTTTTGAACAAGTATGAAGAAAGTTGATACTTGATGTAAAAAATTTGGAGTCTCTATTTTATTTCAAGGAGACATAGGGCATATTCACCACTCATTTATTTTTTATAGTGTATATATTGAACCTTTTAAATTTAATAAAATTAATATAATAATTTACAATATATTTAATTTTTCATTTTATGTTATATTTTAATGGGGCTTAGGATTCAAAAGTTACCAAATTGGTATGGGATTTTTGTCCCATATTATATTCTTTGGGACATATGTTACGTAATACAACCATATTATTTTATGAGGTTTATATAAAACCCCTTTTATAATTAATTTAATTTATTTATTTATAATCATGATATCTAATGTTTCATTTAATTTTATTCTTCTATGAGGTTCATGATTTAAACGTTACCAAAGCATGTAAAGGAATTTTTGAATCACTTTAATTTCTACATGACACATGGCATATTCTCCAGTTGTTTCTATTCTATAGTGTATATAATACCCATGAATTAATTTTGTGAATATTATCATGAAAATTATAGGATATAAATATCCATCTAAGGTTCATTCTTTCCTGGAACTTATTATTCCAAATTTACAAAAGTGATCAAGGTATTACGTTACAACCTCATTGTTTATCAGTGTTGTTTATGATAAAGTTCTATTGATGAAATGTTATGATATATATATCAATAAAATAATTAATTTTATCCAACTATTTTTATTTATATTGAATAAATTTTTTCCTTTAATTTTCCATTATTTAATAACTAATGAACCAAAAATAATGTTTTTAATAAAAATTGACATTATTTGTTTCATTTGTCGATAGTCATGTTTCTTCTATGTCCATATTTTCTAAAACCATTTTAAAGAAAGTTTCTAATATTATCCAATGATTTTTTAATATTCATTTTTACACATGTTATAATTTGTATTAAATTTTTTAGAATGAATATTCCTGTTGTTTTCTAGATGAGGTACTTTTCAATTTTTCCCGAAAATGTGAAATGAATATCTGTTTTAGCGTACATGGAATGAATGGAATTTTACATCATAATGAACACTCAATTATTTTAAGCATCATTTAAAATTATTCATGTTTATTTTCAAAGAAAATATTTTCTTTTAATATTTGTGGAATTTTTATATTTTAATTAAGTGCTTTCAATGTGAAAAGGGTATTTTCTCCAATAAATATTCCATGTGATATTTTTCGAATAAATATCCATCTAACATAGAATCTGTTGAATTTAATTAAGATTTAATGGGGCTATGATCCTATATTTCAATCCATATTATTTATCCAGATGGTTTATGCTTATGATGATAAAATGTTTATGAAACGCGTTTCTCTTCAACTGGTTAAGATTTGCTAACATTTTTGTGAATCCCATTTATTTTTATGTTTTCTGGTATGATGAATGTTTTATGATATTATAGAAAACACATGTAAGATTTTAATTATGTGATGGGTGGGCCTAGAAATATATATCACTCTAATTGATTGGGTAATATTAATATCTCATGAGTTTACCAGAATGGGGAGTGAACCCAGTTTGGTAAGGGTGTTTCTCCATTAAGATAGTCTTGGTAGTGAAACTTGAATACCAATGATTTTTTGGGAGTGAACCCATTAGACTATAATATAATTTCAAATTATCCTGGATTACTATGTAAATGATTTTAGATGCTTATTTTTATTCCTTAAATCTATTTATAATGTTAATGCTATGATTTCATGTTTTATACACTTTGATTCATTTATGATTCATGTCATATTAACTGCCAAGATTTATTCCATGACATAAGTTTATAATATATGATATGGAGGGTATAGGTTTCCAATGTTATTATCATTTTCACAAACCCTTACACTCATTTTATTATTATATGATCATTGATATCTTCCTTGTTTTACCCTACTTTATCATATGAGCTCACACATTATTATGTTTCCCTTCCACAGGTTATGAAGAAAGGTATTTTGTATGGTATGACTAATAATGGTTCTAGTTATGAAAAAATTATTTTAATATTTTGTAGTTCACTTATGAAATATTTGTACATGTATTAATCTTTCTAACTACAGTAGACATGTATTATTCTGTCATAGATCATTCTATTATGTAATGAATATTAATCTATTAAGATGTGATATATACATATGAATCATGCAAGTAACTATATTTTACCTCTATTTTTATTATTTTCAAGCTCCCCCACACCATACAAACCTCTCTAAAGCACACACCTTCATGGGTCCAAGATCTTTGAATTGAAAAGGTATCATTTTTTGAAGAATTGTGACATTAAACCATGTGAAATCATCCACACATATGACCATAAATGTGTGTCCATCCAGTTCAACTATCATGACCATAAACTGACCAAGGTAAGAGGCACAAGTGTTTGTCATGTTGAAAACCTGTAAACGGAAATATGAGAACAATTCATGATTTTTCCTTCTGAGTAACCCCTATGACATGTAAAAAGGCTAGGGCAGGAACAGAAAAGGTACAAAACCTTTGATACACACCATTGGGCCTTGAAAAAAACCTATTTGTGCTCACTGGACCCACCAGTTCATGAAAATGTGAGATAAAACCATATATTCCTTTTTTACTCTAATTCATGAGGTCCTTTAGAAAGTGCCACCATCTATGTTCTCCTTTATTTCACCTTACTACATCCATTAGGGACGTTTCTATTCATGTCAGTTCACATGTCCTGATTACAAGATGTTAAATTGTGTGACACATGTCCTGGTCATCCACTGTAAAATTGTATGATGAATCATCCTCACCATATAAGGTTAAATTGTACATTAAATGTCATCACCAAAATATTTTAAAACAACATGAATCCCATTATCATTCCTTGACATAAAATTATAAAAATTTATTAATCCCTCGCCTAATTGTACATTTCCACCCTTCAGTGTTCATCACATTCCTCACCACTCGATTTCCTTGACAATCTATTAGAAACCAAGACGATGCTCCCATTTTAAGGTGATTTTAGATTTCACTCAATTCAATATTCCCACTCAATGTGCTTAGACACATATAGGAAAAACTCATAAATTATTTTAACTCCATTCATACATTTTGTAAGTTAACCCCTTACTTTGAATCTTCACTTATTTGGACCCCACTATCATCCACATCGGATTCGACCCCTTAACGGTGATGGTGCAAGACCAAAATGGATCAAATCTGATCCCAGGCACATGCATCGAATGAATTTTTATTCTAATTTGACACGTATTATGTTTTGAACAAAGTCAATGTTCATCCATAATTTTTTATGCTCCCAATCTTGGCAGTATGATATGGAACTTGCATTTTGTATATAGTTATTAGTCTTCCTCAATCATATTATCACCCCTCATTATGTTCCAAGTCATGGATGCTTCAATTCAATTCTTCCATCCTCCCTATTTTTGGGTAATATCCCATACCCAAGCATTAACTCACTCATGCAATCATGCACATTATGAATGCAAGTAGGTTTTGTAGAGACCTTCTCTCCAAACCATGTTTTCCTAGCCAGGACACTCCCATGAGTCAATGGATTATTCCAAAACCCATATTTTGTTCCCCATATGGAACACTCACATAAGTGAAAAAACCTTCCATTTACCTCTTTTTTCTCACATAGAGCATAACTCACATGTGCTCTGAGATTTATAGTTGATCATATTGTTAATGTGGTTGAGATATCTTAATAAGCAACCAAAATATAGAAGTAAAAAAAATTCATCCTTGATGAGGGTCATCCACTTGTTGGAGCCTCTCCATTATTATAATAAAGAAGATGGGTAACCTGTGGATCACCCTAGGTGAGGGACCATTACTGCTCGAATAGCCTCTGTCCGGTGGCCTCGAGAGCCAACTAGCTCTTGGAAAGCTCTACCGCCTCATCCCTAGTTGTAGGGTGACCCTAATCGGTTTGGATTTTTACCAGGTATTTTCATCCATTCACAACTATGCTAAGTATTCATCAACAAATTCTTCATCCTCAATAGCTTCCAATTTTTCTCTCGGGTGTCTAATCATCTATACCCTTCTAGTGATGATGACCTAGTATTATTTCCCCTACCCCTCCCTTTAAGTGAGCTCCTATTCTACAAACTGATGTTCTTTTTTACCAAATGAGTTATTCACGTTGTAGGTGTCATCAAACTATTGCTACTCTACATTCACTATCATGGCAAGGAAATCCCAAGATAGAGTGTGGAGGTAATGGGGTCCACAATGCTAGTCCTTGTACTCTCCATCTCATGACAATGTGACCTCATCCAGCCTATTAGGTCAGACGATGGGGTTTAGGTGATGAAGCACCAAAGGTAACTCTATGCCATGTACCAAATGATCTGGTTCTCCTCATCCACATAAAACTTAGAATATTTAATATCCTTGTGAGGTGTTGTCTTGTAATTTGGAAAGGATTACAACACATAAAAAATGGGATCATCCAAAGGAATTCTCTCAGACAGACATTGCTCAATGTCATGAGGGAGATCAACTTTTCTTGTAATGGGATACTCAACAAACTCCTCATGTAGATTCACCTTAGGAGTAAGAGCTAACATTAAGGATTCCGTATCCACCACCATCGAAGATAGAGAATTCTTCATCGTTGCCTCAACTATAGGCTTCGTATTTTCAAGCATCACCACCATTGGAGGGGTCCCCAACATGGGAAGCACTACTATTAAATTAAAGGGTTAGTGAATCCCAAATTTTTGTGGGAAAAGAAAAATAATATATGAATTAGAGATAATAATTATAGATAGCATAGATACAGACAAACATATCAAATATATTCTCCAATGAATTTGTCCTCGAGGTCAACCATAGACAAACTAAAGCCTTAGCTGCTTGAAGTTTCTCCACACCTAAACATGCTTGATTTGATTGAATAAATTAAAAAGTAAATACAATTAATAAAAATGAATTTATTTTTCCAATTAAGTATAAAAGTGAGGGTTTTTGGAGTTAACCCGGGTCCCCTATGAGAACTGAGTGTCAACTCCAACCATAGATAGTGTCCCAATGGTGGGTGCATGGATTCCTATAATTGAAACGTCATAGGGTGGTTTCAGGCCCTGAACATAAATATTTTGGGCCCACTCATCCAACCTTGGAGATTTATTATGAATCTCACCCTCTTCAAAATCTACTGATCTCTGTAGAGGTTAATGAAAGAACGTTAAAAAACTAAAATAATAACAACTGGCACAAACCAACAAAAATAAAATTTATAGATTTAGTTGATTAGAAGTGGATTATTCATCCTTCAAGGATTCTAGGAAAGCATCACTCCACCACGACTCCTCCTTAGTTGATCCCTCATCCCAAGCTATGAATTCAGTCGATAGAACCCGACAGATTTCCAAAAGATAGAATGTCAAAAAATGTCCTCACCAGATCAGTCACCGGGCCTAGCACACCATAGGAGTGGATCATATCTTCCAACTCCCATATGCAGTACAACACATTGAATTAGAGATTTCTGAAGATGTACTTAATGTGTCCTATCTCATGAAGAAGAATTCCATCACATTGGATTTGTAGCCGCATCATCCTAAGGGAGCTGAATTGTTGAAAAACTCCTAGTACCTCTTGTAACTGGGTAATACCACATCGTTGGTCACATGTACACGGAATAATAACTTCCCTATAGCTAAAACATTTTACCCTAGGACCCCTCTATAGGGTTCAAATTTATCCCAAATACACTTCCCCCAAAGCCATGGGACCTATATTGCTCCTCCCTCAGGAGCCAAACCCCATGCAGGTAAGAGGACCTGTCAGACCATAACCACCACTCCACTTATTGGTCTAACTCTTCTTCTACTATGGGATCCCCCTACTACTATATACTCTTATCCACTTGGCTATGGTCTATCCTCGTATTGTGATATGATCATCAGATTCTATAACATCTCCTCGATGTATGGAATATCCACGCTTCAGGTATAATTATGGAAGATCCCATTTGGGGAATCTTTCAAAGGAAGAACCATCCTACTACCAATGAATTTCCTCGTGAACATGCCACATAACTAACGTAGGACCATAAAATTATTTTTTATGTACACCACACTGTAAGCCTTCATTGTGACCTTCTAGGGACACCCAAATTAGAAAGAGAACATATATGGGATGTATGGTTTACAAACTACCTTATTTTCCACACTCACTGCTAATACTCAACCTAGATAGTCTTGGAGGCATAATAACTACTATATAGTGCATACCCTATCATAAAAAATGACCCCAATTAAGAGGGAGAATGGATGGAAAACAATTTTATACGGTAGCACAATATTTTCCAGCACCCCTATCTACTCCAACTGTAGAGGGAGGCACCTGGTGATGTTCCCCAGCGATGATCAGATGTCTGTATCGAAAGGTAATATAGGGTTTAGATACCAATAATCATCCATGTTTTCAGTTAACCATAAATAAAAAAAGGGAAACACACATACAAGGGGGTCTATTACTTGCTGATATGATGAAAAAAATTATATAGCTTCTTCAACAGAAGGACAATAAGGTCAATGTGTAGACCCATCAATAGTTTTTATATCATGAAGAACATTATCAGATTCAACCCCATGTGTGTGTCATGAACCATGATAATCCATCTACATAGGAATGTAGAAATGGACCCTGGTAGTCTAGCATCGAGGCGAGGTCCTTCACGTTGTACCCCCATAGATGAAAATGTCTCACCTCTAACATCACCCAGTGAGAGTGTTCCTTTCCACACCTCAATGCTCTCAAACATTGATGGGGCCTCTCAGGTAACATCTCTAAGGGTTCATTAAAGAAATATATAGACCTCTTCTTGAATGGGATGTCCTTCATCCTTGGATTTTTCAAAATCCCTCCATACACTATGTCCCATAGAGCCTCTCTAATTTTGGTAGTTGATTTTAGTTTTTCAAAACATTATCGGAGTGGTAGAACTCATCATAGATATCCCACTTGATAACAATACAACTAAATTGGTAAAGATCCCAACAACATATTCTAACCTCCTCTTCCTTTTGGTGAAAATCAGTGGTCCTCAGTGACCATCTGCTTAGTAACTCAGGAATGATATCCGGGTGGTGGTAGATGTTGAATTGGGAGGTCCACGTCATCTCATACAACTCCACTTTTTTTGGTCCACCTAATACTCATCAAACAACTATCATATCCAGTATATCCAACCACATTCTTCAATCATGAGTTCACCCTAGCGTAGGTCCCACTCCTCGATCTAGCCATAGAGACAGTCTGTCAGGCCCTCCTTAAAGATACAATTGTATTATATCTTATTTTTGCCTATTTAGTCATATCTTCCCTATTGATCATTATTATGGGGTTCTATATATAATGAGCAGTGATGGATGCATAATTATTGACACATTGACTTCTAGTAGTTGTGTTCCACTGATATAACCCTAGAGAGATTCTGAACCATTATTCATGGGCATCCCAATCGACATTAAGGATCAACACATAATACCCAAACCTAAATCCATATAGTGGAAGCCTCTAGTAATGAGGTTAATATTATTATTTTTCTAATAGCTTTTTGAGTAGCATGTGATGATATGAAAGCATTTGGAAGTGCTCCACAATTAAGATATCCTTGATCATCTCCCATCATAATGCATTAGAAACTTTAACACCTTTGAATTATTGTATAAGGAATTTGAAAATTATATAAGACTAATTCATTGAAGATTACTCCTGAATCTATATCCATCACGAAAGATTGTCTTCATGAAATACTATCCTATTAAAATTATTCATGATATATTATTTTATGTTAGAAGTAATTATAATGATTGTTTATGATTTAAATAATAAAACACTCGTGAATGATTTTATTGTTTCTAAAATAGAGGATTAGGAAATTTTCTATGAGAATATCATGGCCCCACCAGGGGCCCCTCCCTAATTATATTCAAAGGGAAGATCGAGTATCATGAACTAGGATTCCCTTAACAAAAAATTTCAGTGTTTTAGCATAATAATTTTTCCATCCTCTCCCCTATTAAAAATCCTTCTTGAGGGTGAGGGGAACATTTTTATTCTCAATACTACCTATTTTTCTCAACAGTACCACATTTTTAGCTCTAAAAACTTATAGAATGAATGATTCTTGACTTGCTGGAATGACATAGGGAATTTTTATTGACTTTTTGAAGCTTTTCCATTTGATCATTCAGTAAGTATTTGAACAACTGGTTGAAGTTAATATCCTTCAACCCCATCCTATGGTGTCTCCCCCCCACCCTAACCCCACAAAAAACATAGAAAACCCCTTTATGTTGAAGGAATCTGGTCACAGTCCACCCAATCATCTTATCTGGGGAGGAATTCATTATACATGACCCCTGGGATCTAGATCATAGTATTATGATAGAATATTTATAGACCTTTCACCCTATCCATAGAATTTTGGTTTGGTTATTTTTCCATGTAAATGAGCATGAGAGATTTCAAGTTATTTTAACTCAGAAGAGTCTAAAATACCATCTTGATATAAATTTTCCAAACACTTCTCATTTACATGACCAAGATTGTGATGCCATAGCTTAGTGTGGTATGATTCAGGTGAACATGATTCATTATCAATTTCCAATACATGGTTTTCATAATTCAATACATAAAGACCATTATTTAAATAATTCATACCATATCCTGTTTTTTCTTTATAAAATAAACAAATTTTATTTCCAAACATGAAAATATACTCATCTACATCTTAGAATGATGCCGAAATTCTGTTATTGTTAACAGTTGGTACATAAAAACAACATTTTAAATCCAAAATCATTTTCTTTTGGAATGAAATGTGGTAGTCACCGATTTCTAAAGCATCCATCCTCGCACCATTAACAACTCTCAAATCCACATATCCTCTAGAAATATTTCAGAATATACATGGTTCATATATTTTGATATAGATATGAGCACCAAAATTTCGTCCAAATACCAAATGTGTAGATATTTAAATACATAACTGAAAAATGAATGTACTTTTAGAATCCTCTTTCTTCTGGTTGTAGTTCTTAGTACAATGACCATTCCAGAGACATTAAAATCATAATGGAATCTTCTCCTTACCCTTCCTTTGAATCTTCCTCTTCTTGAAAGGATAGTTATCATATTCTTTAGACATGTTGTGAGTCTTGGGACCCTTTTCATTGTTCTCCCTTTTCTTATTCACTATAAGGACCGTGGGTTTTTCACACCCCATGTCCTTATCCACAGGGCACATCAGGGTAGTAAGTTTTGAATGACTCTTCTCATTATTCTGCATATTATATTTAACAAAAAAATATAAATAATTCCTTTAGGAGTTAGTAATGTATAATATCATTACATAACTCATCTGATAATTTAGTCCCTAATATATCTATGTGTTCAATATTGCCAATAATATTGACTACATGTGGCCCAACTGGTGGAGACTCTCCCAGATTAGTTGTAAAAAAAGTATTTGAGATCTCATATCTCTCTTGAATTTCCTTCTCTTAATAGAGATCTCGAAGGCCAGACATCATGTTATACGAATCAATGACCACATGGTTCTTCAAAATATAATTGTTCAAGGGTTATTGCATGAAACATTGAACATTTATAGCATCGATCAAATGTTTCTCGTAGAGAGATAACTCTTCCTCACTAACCTCATTATCAGACAAGTCAAGTATAGGTTCATCCATCACAAAAAAATTCCTTTCATGGAATAGGAAAATGCGAAATCACCTTTTACACTCTTAGAAATTTGTGCGAGTGGGAAGGTTATCCTTCTCAAGTATGGAATACAATGATATGTTTGAATTCATTTTTATTGGTATTTCTACAAATAAAATGTGCATAATTTTAGTAATTATCTGATAAACATTATACAAATAAATAATATTATGTTTATTAACCTCCCCCTATTTTATCGAAATCCAATTGCTCTAACTATTGGCACTAGAATATCTTGTCGCTGGGATATTCTAGTGGAAGGGATCAATATTCCCCATCTTTTTACTCCAAATTTGGTTGGTCAAGAAATGTGAAGGATTTTAGGTAGGGATTTTGAATGCCAATTGCATTAACTCATAGTTATTTGATCTTTTGGCTTGACTCCCCGATCCTAATATCCTTAAATTATATTTCCTCAACCCTTGCCTCTTAGTTACACAAAGTACCTATTTGGAAGTTAATTTTTGGTGTCATCTAAGTTAAATAAACACAAAACATCTTGTTAGAATTCCTTGATTATTGAAATCTTCCCAACTTTGGTTGGTTAATCACTTTAAACTATGGTTCAATGTTAACTACAGTTGTAGAAGGTTATACCAACATTTGATAGATCTTTTAGGTTATGGGTGTAGAGGAAGCATGTTATGGGATATTCCCAACTTGTTTTTTTCATGATTGATAATCAATATAAGATTTACAAAATGCTGAAGTTCGTGATCAATAGAATTGAATCAAAGATAATAGATAAGGGATAGAACACTGGAACCAAGTGTCGGATAATTACTTATTATATATAATTAAGGTAACCAATTAAGGATCTAACTTATGTGAATTATTTCTTCATTGATGGATATGAAAATAAATCAATGATGTGTTGTCATTTCATTGTAGGAATCAAGAGACGATTCCATCTAGAGGTGATCCATACACGTTCCAAAAATCTACAATCCTCACGGTAGGAATCTTAAGTCAACAGAATGGATGATCATGTCATTTACATCATTCATCTTTGACCATCATGAGAATCACTTCCAAATTGTTCTACTTAATAACTCTAGACTTGAGAGTGGAAGGTGGAGGAGTATTAGTCTCCATTATTGGTAGCATTCTTGAATAAGGGAGCTCTCTATGACTCGAAAGGATTCTCTAAATTCATTGTGCACAAGAAAAAAATGAATCAGTTCTCCTTGAATATAATTTCATTGGGATTAAATTTATCTAGGGTTTGGAAATAAATATTTCCACAAGATACCTTTAATATTTATTTAATACCTATTGAACCCCATGTAAATAATATTTGTAATAATATTATCTCTCAACATGTGATTGAAGTTCAAATTAAATTTAAACATTATATATTCAAATAATATTCAATATATATTATTTCTCACCAGACCATTAAACTCATTTTTTCATTCCTCTATAAAATTTATTTGTCCTTGAATAACACCTATTTACTTGTTAAATAAATTTCATTGTGTTATTTCCCATTAAATAACTAAATATTATATTCAATAAATAGTAAATAAATATTTATTAAATATTCTGCTCATATAAAATTATCTCAGATAACATGTAATAGAATATATACGATCAATAAAAGAGGAATAATTATTAAAACATTTGTGAAAATATTATTTATTCAACTTTTTAAATAATAAATTATAATATATTATTTAACTAGGATTATGGATACACATCATGTGTTACCATCTAAGCCAATTTATTTTTAGAATCAGATGAAGTAGCCTAAAGTCCAAGGTTAGCATATAGAAACATTCTATGGAACCCATAGAGAAAGGCATTAATGTTGAAATGACATTATACATCATACAGATGCTTACTGTGTGATAAAATCCCTTTATCATTATATCTCTAATAAAGAAGGATGCATGTCAATTCCATCAACCTATATGTATGTTGTCTTTTTCTTTGGATTTTTGGAAATTGATCTTTTCTATTGAACATTATGGCCATTGATTTATTTAGGATATATCACTCCCATGATTGGCAAGGAGATATCAACTTCCATGAAATAAAAAAAGGGAAAACTCCTGCCTTACATTATTCATTAATGCAATATTACTTGTGACACACACAATGTATCCTACCTCACCACAAACATGTTTCATCACAATTGTCGTCAATACATCAATGTATGATAATTATAATACTAATTAATAATAATCTTAACTTAAAAAGATAAACACACACATATGCCGATATGAAAATCAAAGGACACATATAAATTTGGATTTCTTACCAGTTGTACTCAATTTCATAATATCCTATATCAGATATTACAAAGGTATTATACCATGGGAAGGTGCCTCAATTTCCTATGAGTCTCCACCTCTGATAGCCTATATCATTTGTGTCCCTAAAAAGATATCATCTAACTATTGAACATATATTTATGAATAGTATTATAGGACTTCTATGTTCATATCATAGTGGGGAACAGTTATGACCTTCTAGTGAAATAACTACTCTCATGGTATTATTACATACTATGTTACATAGAAGAACAATCATGATGAGATAAGGACATTACTTTTAATGACCTAGACTTTTAGAATTATATTTTTTTTCTTAGAAAATGTGTGTTTTATTACATTTTACTCCAAAAAACTATATCTCTTTAATAATTTAGTCAGTATAAACTAAAATGTTACTATCCATATTTGACTGTTATATGACCATTGTTTATTATGATCATTGAAAACATTACTCATGGTAATAATTTTTACATTATAATTAATAAGTTGAAAAGAGAAAAATAATTAATGTAGAAAGGAGAAACTGTGGCCTCAACTAGTATAGTCATGCCATATGAAGACCCATTTTTAGATAATGGGAGGGTAGTATCATCACTAGGATTATCTCTTGACCAAGACCAATCCAGGATTTAACTTCTGAATCTTGAATGGCATCGCCTCTGAGAGATGTTCAAGTTATTGTCAATTAGTACTCAAGCAATGTTAGCAGAGCCGCCACATTAATCTATCATCATCGCACACCTTAACCATATGTCATATGGAGGTTTTGTAAGATGTTATGTGTCTATTACCTATCTACTTTATGTTTAATTCCATTTTATACATAAAATTATCATTTTTTCAATTCCTTTTTATGAATAGTATTTCTTAACAAAGTTGAGATGAGATTTGATAAATATAAATTTCTAAAAGGAATTGTACTTTCATGAAAATATATAAATATTTTAAATAAAAAATGATTATATATATAAACCTTATTTTAATGAAATTTTCTAACAAAAACTATTTTATTAAAATATTAATGATAAAATAAATTTATTTTTTTCAAGTGTCAAAATTTTTTCCACGCATTTTCAATCAGCTATTACTTACAATAAATGAAGATTATAATATTTAAAAATTAAAATAATCATATTTATATAATTATTATATTTAATTAAATATCATTTTTGAAATCATCACATAAATATTAGGTTATGGTGAATTTATGAGAATTTTCTAAAATTGTTTATTTATTTCTTGAATAGTAACAATATAGTTTGAGTTTTTTGGTATGTTTAATAAATTAATAATAATTTCACAATGATGTAACAATTAGTTAACCACAATAAATGGCTGAAATTATGATATATTATTTATATAAAGTATTTTAATATATTTTAATCTATTTAATAACCTATTATTTACTTTCCAAAGTCTAAAATTGAATCTTTAACATTAAAACATTATATTTGTCGAAACATTAAATTCCCAAGCCAAAAGTATTAATATAAAATTATGTTCAACTCTCTTGCAATTAAAATAATCTATAAGAAGAACCAAGTGTCCAATACCATGCTAAAACATTTTTTTCATTTTTCATAACCTATGTTTCCACGGACTAATTTTGGAAATTTATAAAAAAATCCGCCACGTTTTCTCTAAATACCCACCCATTTATCCATTTAATTCACCTCCAAATCCATAATCCGCGATGATCTGGTAGCTTTACCTCACATTGAGTCCTCCCAATGTGTTCTCAATCACCCAAGGTTCAAATCCTCAATTATTAAGAATAACTCTTTAAAGTAATCGAAATATTCTTTTTTCTAATCGTTTCAAGAAATTATTTTTGTTTATGTCTTATGAATGTCATGGTCACAATGTCGTATTTCATATTTATTCATTAATTTATCGTAAAATTTTATTTTATCAATTTTGTGCTATGTTCCATTTAATTTAACCCTTTGTAGAACGTAATTTTATACCAGTTATGTTGTCGATTTTACATCTCAAAATATCTATCTTCTCCTTATGAAATTCCCTTTTATTTTATTTTTGTGAATACCCAAACCCCTTTATTTTCAGTAGGTATTCAGAAAGATAAAAAAATGATTTATTTGATTCTATTGTTGACATAAATAAAACCCATATTTCATTTTTGTGGGTTAAAAATGATGTAATGATCAGGTTTTTAAAATATCTTCTGAAATTCCATGATTTTTATATGAATCTCATTTCCTTTTATTTTCCAAATGTTATTTATGAATTGATTTATTAAAATCTATATGACTCACATGAAAATTAATAAATATAAAGGGTATTCCCTGATAATGCTCTAATTCATTGGGTAATGAATTTAATCTCTAGGGATGACAATTTCTATGATGCCTTGGTGAATAACCTTTGTAATTTTTTTGACTCCACTATGACAAAACATCATGATATGCTTATGAATTCCACATTTAATTGATTTATCCACATTTCCATGTTATGATTCATGTTATTATTCTACACATTTTTCTCACACTTTATCATTCATTTTCATGTTCTTATTGATATTCCATAACATCATAATAAAACAGTTTCCCATCCTTTCCCTTACTGGGCCTAATGCATTCCCTTTCCTTTGATGTATGTCACCAGGTTATGAGATGCATTAAATATACATAGGATAAACCATTTATGAATAATTTCAAGGGTATTAGAACAAAATTTTAAGTTTTTATGTATTATGTACCTTACTTCAAAGAAAATGTCCTTTATAATATCCCCTATTTTGTACCATGTTATTAATATTATATGAAATAAAAAGGTGGGATGTAATAGTTATAATCAAAGGGAATTTTAGTTATTTTTGGAAATTAGGATTTTAATACTTTATTAATAACCATTGAAAAATATTTAAATATTGGAAAACGTACAGATATTTTTGTGAAGTATAAAGTAAGTGGTTTCTGAGAAAAGAAATATCAGTCTAGATTGAAACAAGTTGATATGGCTTTGGAACATATGTTTCTAAGGGGTGAAACCTGATAACACCACTTTGAGATATACTATTATGGGAAGTGGTTCCCGATAACGGGAATTTCTATACTTCCAGTTTGAAACTCTTAGAGGATATGTTTGGTCAATCACAAGATTTTTATGAACCATTATAAAGGATTTATAGAAAATGTATTTGTTGTTAAAGAATAAAATAGTTAGGAATGATATTGTAATACATAAATTTATTTTAGAGTTATAATAATATTAAAATAAACAAATCATTCACTAAGGATTTATTATTTTTTGAAAATGGTGTAATATAGGAGGAACCACATAACTGGTGAGTGAAACAGACCATGCTCTAATGGCACTTAGATGGAATCCAGAATGAAATACATCATTAGAAGGATGAATGAACAAGATTGCATTATGAATAATAACATCAATCAAGCTGGGAGACGTGATTCACCACGAAGGGAACAAATTTATATTGAGTAATTAATTCATCAATGACCACCATCTTTCAGTTGATATACCAACCCATTGATTGCTGAACAATGGATAAGCTCTATAGATAAGGTATTTTCTACAATATTTTTTTTGAAAACAAGATAATTTCACCCTGGACATGTATCTCTCATAAGGAGGATATTATCTGTGGTAGAGACTGATTAAAAACACAAATCCAATAAGGGATATTGAAGATATAGAGTGGGAAGAGTTCATATGACCCTTATTCAAAAAAAAATCCCTGTTTGATGTGAATTAAAGAGGAGAAGGAATTCCATGAGCTGAAGAAGATAGAAAATGAATATGTTGGATGCTACAAGATGAATGTTACAAGACATTCTCAATATACCTCCGTTGAGTCAATAAGGTTTTCATTATGACTTTTCCATTCCTTCTTGTTTTGAAAATCACAAACACCTTATACATAAGCAAATCTATATTTATTTCTATAAGGAAAATTTCCTTCCTTAAGGAAATTTAACCTAACCTAGATTTCCTTATACATGTAAATATTTTTCTTAAGTATAAAAATCGGATTCATACCCAAAATCACAGAATAATATAATGCTAAGATATGATGCATTCTTTTTTAGGATCAGAATTCTGGATACGAACTCTAATAAAGTTCCACTCCGAATTCAGGATACGAACATTAATAATGTTCCGCACCGAATTGATGATACAAACTCTAATAAAGCTCCATTGCGAATTCTGGATACGAAATCTAAAAATGTTCCATTTTGAATTCTAGATAGAAACTCTAACAAAGTTCAACTCCAAACTTTTACTAGTTTGACTCCGAACTTTTACTAGTTTGACTCCTAAATTTTACTAGTTCGACTCCGAAATTCTATAAGTTTGACTCCGAACTTCTATGAGTTCAACTCCAAACTTTTAATAGTTCGTCTCCGAACTTCTATAAGTTCCACTCCAAACTTCTATGAGTCTGACTCCGAACTCTTTCTAGTTCGACTCCGAACATTGTATGTTCTGGTTCTGAATTCAAGTGAAACTAGACTCCGAATTTCCTTATAAATTCAGACTCCAGATTTCCACAGAATTCAACTTCTGAATTCATAAAAAATAGAATCTAAATATCTCTTTATTATAGACTCCGAATTTCATTTTGGTTAGACTCTAAACTATTATTTGGTTACATTCCGAACTTCAGTTTTGCTTATACTTATACTTGTTTCATTATGAAACGATGTCGTACATTCAGTGATTAACTAACCATTGTTTGAGTGACACGTGTATAGGTCCCATCTGAAATTCAAGGAAAAATATGACCGTTGGAGGAGGGAGCCGACCATTGGAGCTTCGCCTATAAATAGGAGCTCATTGGAAAAGAAGCGACAACTTTGACAACTTTGACACTGATCTTGGACTAAGTTCTGTTGAAGAGATTTCTAGAGAGAGAGGCTCTTATTAACTATCAAAGCTTCGTGCAGAAGGTTTGAATAGCTTGTTCAAACTTTTCCTTGTGCAGATTTCTTCATGAGACTCCGAATGTTGGTGATTACATTCGAGGGATTCTGGGTATAGGAAGATAGAGGTGCCGACTACCTTGAAGTTTGAGGGATTCATTACTGAGGAAGACAGATGTTCCAACTACCTTGAAGTTGTGGGCTTTTGGGGATAGTAAGACAGAGACTCTGATCTTCATATTAGGGGCTTACTTGGGTGTGGGTAAGAACGAATTTCTTGAAAGTATATATCAAGGGACCCTTATCCAAGGTTGTTGGATACCCTTCTCTTTGGGTTAAAAGATTTATATCTTGTTACTTGTTTTTGTTACATGTTTTTCCACTGCATTTTGTATTATAAGGAAAGTATAACCTTCTTATCTTTACTCACACTTCTACTCTGACTTTTTTTAGATTTTATACACTTTATGGTAGAATCTCATATTGTAAACATTGGTTAAGTTTCAATTTCCGGATCCATATTTCTGGAACCTATTTTTCAGAATCATTTTTTAGTTTTAAGAAAGTGTGTAGAACTTGAAGTTTATAACTTCATACCTTGTTCCAATTATCCAATTAGTGTTAAAGGTGTTGTGAATTTTCTTAGATTAACTTTGTTAAACTTATATCATTCATTGTTTAAGGAAATTTTTAATGTATTCACCCCCCTCTTGTATATTGAGCATATACATCGTTATTTTGATCCTAAAATTGGTATCATAGGGAGGTTTCTGAAATACATATACTCACATATAAATTTTTATTTATAATTTTTTCATTGTTCTATATTTTCCTTGCTTAGTAATACTTTCCTTGAATCCAAACTTTTGTTATTAACAAGTTTTTTTGTAGAATGATATTTAAAATGACAGGAATCAATGTTGGTTCCATCGACAACCTAAACCCTACAAGACCCCCAATTTTTTATGGTAATGCTTATGAGTATTGGAGAGATCAAATGAAAACAGTCATTATCAATACTAGAGTAGAAAACTTTTTTATACTTACTGGAGGTTATCAAATTCCTGATAAGGAAGTTAGTACTTTCACAAACAAAGAGAAGCATGATTATCAACTCAACTGTAAGGTACACAATACTTCACTACGTTCAATGACTAAGAATATGTATAGCCAAATTTCGTCTTGTGAATCACCTAATTGTATATGGGAGAAACTTGATGTTACTCATTTTGGTACATCTAAAGTGATTGAGACTAGAAGAGCTATGCTTAGAGATGAGTATCATGGTTTTAATTTTCCTTACGAAGAACCCATTTGTAAGGTGAAACAAAGGTTTATGACTATCGTGAATATATTACAATCTATGGGATAGAAATATGTAGATTATGATGCTCTTGTTGACAAGATCATTGATATTATGCCCAATGAGTGGGAATCAAAGAGAACTGCAATTGATGAGAACATAAAGGTTACTCAAATTTCTATTGATGAGTTGTTTGGAACTCTTCTTCAACATGAAACAATAATGAAGAGAGATGTTGAAAATATCAAAAAGAAGAATGGGAATAATACTGTAGATTTTACTAAAACATCAAATCACATGAAAGCTAAGACTCATGAGAGAGTAACTAGATCCAAATACAAGAAGGTTGTGATCCAATCCGAATCTTGTGAGAGTGAAGTCTCAGAAAATGAGTTAGTAAATCTTGCTCGAAGGATGAAAAAGATAGCTCGACAAAGAAATTTCCATTCCAAGTATAATAAGAAGGAAGGGAAAGATAAGAAAGATTCAGATGTATCACGCTATGAATGCAAGAGAGATGGACATGTAAGACCTGATTGTTCTTTTCTCAAGAAGAATGAAAGAAAAGAGAGACATTTTGAATGGAATAGGAAGAAGTATTATAAAGCTAAGGATAAGAAAGTTATGAAAGCTAATGATACTTGGAGTGCTAGTTGTGGTGACTCTTCTGATGAATCTACTGATTATGAATCTTCAGGACAGAAGAATTATGGTCTTATAGCCAGATTACCTATTAACAATCATTGCTTTATGGATAAGGTACAAAATGTTGAATCATTGACCTATGTTTCTTTAAAAGTTAATGGTAATAAATATTATAACTCTTCTAATGGAAAATCCTCTTCTAATGAAGAAAATACTTTACCTAACTATGAATAATTTTCTAGGTTTGATGAACTTCAGGAGATTGAGAATTCAAAACTCAATAAAAAGCTGGATAAGGAAAACTCTAGGAATATTATTCTTACAATGGAAATATCAGATCTTTCTAAATATCTTCATAAGAAAAATTCTGATTTTATAAGTATTTCATAAAATCGTGAGGTAGTAAATTCTGAGAAGAACTAACTTTCAAAATATCTAGAAAAAGTAATTTCTAAGAAAAGTGGTTTCGAGCCTAGCTCGAGTTCCAAATCTAATGATTTTGAAGGTAAAAATCTGGTTATAAAACACAAGTCCAAAATATTTTCCGTAATGAAGTGTCTATCAAACTTTACATTAGTGCAAGAAAATTATGATAAGATTTATTCAAAATATGACCTTTAAAAAAATCCGGATTTGGTTATACCCATACACAACCAACTTTTAGTAACAATTATTTTGTCCCTCAAAGTTCCCCATTTTTTACCAAGTGTCAATGCCACGGTCATTGGGCAATGTGTTGTTCTTTAAATAAAACCCAATATTTAGGTTTTCATATGGAATAATTTTCTAAGAAGATGTGGGTACCCAAAATTTTCTTATCTGAAAATCTTGGATCCAAAAAAGTTTAGATTCCGAAGGTCTAATTCATTTATTACTTTCTGGAAGATAAAGGAAGTACCAATAGAAATACATGGTACATGGATAGTGGATGTTCCCGACATATGACTGGTAACAAAAACAATTTTGAAAAGATTATCAAGATGAAAGGAGGAAGAGTGAATTTTGGAGATAATGCTCAGGGAGAAATATTTGGTATAGGTAATATTGTTCTTCTTGGTAAAACTTTGATTTAAAATGTATTGTTTGTTAAGGGACTTAACCACAAACTAATTAGCATAAGTCATTTATGTGATGAAGGGTACCTTGTGAATTTTAGGAATGATAAATGCTTAGTAAACAATTCCAAGGAAGAGTTTATTCTCTCTGTCAATAGGCAAGAGAATGTTTTCATACTAAACTTAGAAGATCTTAGGATCCAAGACCTACCTTGCCTAAGTGAAATGGAAGATCATTCTTTGTTATGCAATAGAAGACTAGGTCACTGTAACCAAAGGAACTTATGTAAACTCTCTAAGAAGAAACTAGTTTAGGATCTACCGGAGCTTAGATTTTATTTTTCTAAATTTTTTGATCCTTGTCACTATGGAAAGCAACATAAATCTAGTTTTAAATAAATAGGTGATGTCTCAACAACTGATGCATTACAGTTGGTGAACATTGATCTTTTTGTTCCAACACAAACTGGAAGTATTGGGGGAAAGTATTATGTATTTGTCTTAGTTAATGATTACACTAGATTTACATGGGTCTATTTTCTAGCAAATAAGTTTGAAGATTTTTCTTATTTCAAAAGTTTTAGAGCCCATGTAAAAAATGAGAATAACCTTCCATTGAAAACTATTCATTGTGATCATGGAGGAGAATTTCAAAATTCTGATTTTGAAACTTTTTTTAGTAGAAAAGGTATTACTCACAACTTTTTCAGCACCTGGAACTCCTCAACAAAATGGTGTAGTTGAAAGAAGAAATATAATTATTCAAGAGATAACTAGAACCATGGTGAGTGAATATTCTGTAGCTAACGATTTTTGGGATGAAGCTGTAATACTGCTTGTTATACTATAAATCAATTTTTGATTAGACATTTTCTTAATAAAACTATTTATGAGTTATGGAATGGTAGAAAACATAGACTTTCATACTTTAAGGTTTTTGGATGCAAAGTATTTATTCTGAATACTAAGGATAACTTACACAGACTCGCACCAAAAGCTGATGAAGGAATTTTCTTAGGCTACTCCACAACTTCTAAGGATTATAGAGTTTTAAACAAAAATAGTTGTACTGTTGAAGAAACAGTACATGTCAAATTTGATGAAACTGATCCTTTTGTTTTTAAACAACCTCATCCTACATATTTGGATGTGTTTTCAAAAAATTATTATCAACCCTTGTTAGAAGTTCCTTCTGATAAGGAAAAGTATCAGGAAAATATTTCTAAAACATTTACCCCAGAAGATTACCTACCTTATGTTGATGAATAGGTTCTTCAAAACCCAAATCATTCGTTTCTAAAGAATCATCCCAGTGATAGTATCATTGGGGATGTGAATAAACCTGTAAGGACTAGAAGTTACTTAAGAAATGAAGTAGAAAATATAGAATTTCTTTCTCAATTGAAACCAAAAAGCACTGATGAAGCTTTAGGTGATTATGATTGGATAAAAGCCATGGAAGAATAACTAAATGAATTCGATAGGAATAAAGTCAGGACCTTGGTTGAAAGACCTAAGGATACTTCTGTTATTGGAGTAAATGGGTCTTCAGAAATAAGTGTCATGAAAATGGATTTATTGTTAGAAATAAAGCTAGACAAGTTGCAAAAGGCTATAATCAGCAAGAGGGAATAGACTATGAAAAAACTTTTCTCCAGTAGCTAGACTTGAATCTATTTGTATTCTACTTGCCTTTGCAGAAGTCTTCGATTTTAAACTTTTTCAAATGGATATGAAATGTGATTTTATTAACGGTTATGTTCAATAGGATGTTTTTGTTGAAATACCTCCTAGATTTGAAGACAAAAATATCTTGATCATGTTTTTAGACTTACAAAAGCTTTGTATGGTCTTAATCAAGCACCACGTGCTTGGTATAATAGACATACAAGATTTTTGCTTCAAAATAACTATGTTAAGGGAAATGAAGATCCAAACCTTTTTATAAATAAAGATAAGAAAAATGTTTTTATCATTCAAATTTATATTGATGAAGTTATATTTGGTTCAACTCAGCAATCATTAACTGATTACTTTGAAAATATAATGAAATCTGAGTTTGAAATGAGTATGATGGGTGAGTTAACATTTTTCCTTGGTTTTCAAATTTCTCAAAAACCAGAAGGAACCTATATATCTCAGCATAAGTATATTAAATATCTTCTTAAAATGTATGGATTTGACAATCTAAAATTATTAGTACTCCCATTAGTACCTCAAACAGACTTGATCTTGATGATGCTGGGAAACCAGTAGATCAAACATCTTTTAGAGGTATGATAGGGAGCCTACTATACTTGACATCTAGTCATCCAGACTTAATGTTTTCAGTATACTTATGTACAAGATATCAATATAATCCTAAGGAATCTCACATAAAGGCAGTGAAAATAATTTTTCGCTACTTAAAGGGAACCATGGATTTATGAAACTTTTATACTTCTGGAAATGATTTTATCTTAATGAGTTTTTTAGATGATGAATTTGGTGAATGTATAATGGATAGAAAGAGTACATCTAGAAATTTTCATTTCATAGGAGATTCATTGATTTCTTGGTCCTGAAGAAGCATCACTCAGTAGCACTCTCCACTGCTAAAGCTGAATATGTAGCAGCCAGAAGTTATTGTGCTCAAGTGTTGTGGATGCAACACACACTCATAGACTATGGATTGAGTTTTACTAAACTCCAATTTTGTGTGATAACACAAGTGCCATTTCACTTAGTAAAAACCCTTCACATCACTCCCATTCAAAGCACATATATATTAGGCATCACTTTCTTAGGGATCACACACTAAAAGGAGATATCATTAATCAGTTTATCAAAACGCAAGATAAATTTTCTGATATTTTCACAAAATCTTTACCTTCTAATAGATTTGAATACATTAAACAGAATTTTGGAATGATAACCATGAGGTAATGCTTCTTCATTAACTTATTGTTGAACAATTATCCTTAGAGTAATAAACTCCTTTCCATTGGGGGAGTAGATTTGATTGTTAGTGTAATCAAAATTATTCGTAGTCAGTTTTTCAAACTTTCGTAACAAAAGTTTTCATTTTAAAAAAAAAATTTATGAGAATTTTCGTAATGAAATTTTCGTACTGAAACTTTCATAATGAAATTTTCGTACTGGAACTTTTGTAATTAAATATTTATACTGAAATATTCATAATGGGAATTTTCATAATGTGAATTTTCATAATATAAATGTTTGGAACTGGAACTTTCGTAATGAGAATTTTTGTACTGGAAATTTTAGTAATGAAGTTTTCAGAACAAAAATTTTCATAATGGAAATTTCCGAAACTGGAACTTTCGTAATGAGAATTTTTCGTACTCGGAATTTTCATAATGAAAATTTTTCATAATCATAATTTTTGTACTTGAGTTTTGGTACTCAAAGTCTTCTCAAATCTAAGTTTTTCGTAGTTACTTTTTCGTAGTCAAATTTTTCTTCAAGAAGAATATGAAATATTACGAATAAACTTCCAAGATAATCTGAAAGGTATGATTTCTTTACATAAGTTTTCATAGTCATATTTTTCTTGATGGTATTTTCTTATGAGTTTTTAAATTTTCCAGATTCTATTTTTCCTAAAATCCGATAGTTTTTCTTAAAAACCTCAAAAGATCGGATTCAAGATTTCTTTGAGGGTGTGTTTTCAACCATCAGATCAGATCAAAGGGTTTTTCAATCGATAGATGTTTTATGGAAGTTCAAATTTCAACTCCATCACCTATATAAAGGGGACCCCTGAGGTTCATCCCACATCGTTTTTCCAAAGCTCTCACGTCTCGATGCTCTACCTCTATTCTTAAGGTCGTTCCGATCTTTGCTAATCATGTACCAAATCTTCCAGAACTCTCCATTCCGAGTGTCTATTGAAGCTACTTCCCATGATATTTCTACCTCAAATATGATTTCAAAATGGCAGCTGTACAGAGAAAGACTATTCCATCAAAACTTTTACATTTACGATTCTATCATCTCTAAGAATATCAAGTTGAATGGTTGGGAAGATGCATGAGTATCCAAGACAAGTGATCAAGATGTTTTCTATCTGGAGTTACTTGTAGAATTCAATGGATCGTCATGTTTTTATAAAGAAGAGGGAAGAGAAAAGTTTTCTTTCAAGTCTTATGGCAAGACTTACAAACTTACTTACACCAAGGCGACAAGCTTGGTGGGGCTAGCATACGAAGGAGAAGCTGAATTTTGTTCCCACAAACTACTGGATGCCCAATGTAGTTTTGTTAAGGATAAGGCCTTACAATTTCTTGGACATGCTGATTCTAAGACAACAATGATGTCTCACCTATCTCCTAATAATCGGATTCATCGGCTCTAGGTACAAGGATTCTTGGTTCCGAGAAAGGGTGATAAAGATACCTTGAAGAAAAGTGACATATTTTTCATAGACTTCTTGATAAATCTAAGAAAATAAATCTGATGAGGCATGTCCTTGTGATGATCATGAATATCAAGGAAGTAAACATAAGAGCTCAAATCATCATGTACCCTGCCTTACTATCAAAGCTGATAGTTCGGTGCTTAGATTCTTTCAAGGTTTCATGTTAGTCTAATGTTCGGAATTGCAAGCTTATGCATATCAATGATGACACACTGAAAAGAATGAATATGGATTTTTCTAATGAAACAGGAGAGTTTTATAGTTTTCTGGAGGAAGAGTCTGAAATCATTCCAGAAAATGTGGAAAAAGCTGAGCCAGTGAATAAAGTTACTAAGAAGAGGAAGATTAAGGAAGTGGTTACTGAAGACAAAACCCCCAATGCTAAGGAAACCCAGTCCGCACCTCCTAAGCTGAAAAAACAGAAAGCATATCCAGATGAGGAAGCTTCTAAATGGAGAGAAGACAAGGAGAATATGAAAGAAAGGGATCCACAGTTCGGATTGGACCCCACTTTTGCTAAGGCCTTAAAAGAGAGAGTTGTTGTCGTGTTAGAAAAGCGAGAAAAAGAGAAAAAAATGAAAAAGAAGATGTCTGAATCTGAAGTTGTTCAATATCCATTGAGAGATACTGTAAAAGCCTCTGAGAAGATTCCCATTCCGAAAACTTTTGATGTCCATCCTTTACCAGAGACTCATGGGAAGAGATACTTATCTTCAGAAAAGTCCAAAGAAAAAGAGATTGTTTTAGAAGTAGAGAAAACAGCTGGTGAAGAAGTAGAGGAAGATGTTGTTGAAGAAGAAGAAGAAGTAGAATAATGAAGTGATGATCTGGACGACTTGATCAAACAAGTAGACGATTATCAAGAAAAAACTGAATCTACAAAATTAGTCACTTTGGGAAAGGGAGATGACAAAGATGATAAGAGAGATGAATTTGAGGAAGAAGAGAAAGAAAACGAATTATCTGAGGAGGAAGTAAGTTAGAGAAGCATTATCTTGAAAAAGGAACAGAGTAGGAGAAACCAGATGAAGACACAATTGTTCAAGTATCTGAATCCGAGGAAGAATCTCTTAATGAGGAACCCATTCTGAAAATAGATAAAGGAAATCAAGTGCTCATGGATACTACTACATAATATATTATCAGGAAGAAAGAAGTTTGTGGTTCTTTTAAAAGGAAATCAGTGCATATTAAAGAAGAACAATCCAAAAGCAAGTTATCTGATTCAGAGTCATCAGCACACTATCATGACATTATCATCCAGTCTTTGAAAAATTTGGTGGACACCATTCCGATATTTCCCACTATAGACTCTAGATGCCAGATGCTGCAACATAGCATGAATCAGAAGACAAAATCCTTATCTATGGTGATGGATAAGTGTGTGAAGATTGAGTTCGATCATAGAAATTTCCATATCAATTATGACATACACTGGAAATCATGCAGAAAAATAACTTTGTGGTCTAAGAAAGTTGAAGAAGACATAGCTGACTTTGATCATTTTCAGAATGAGGTAAAAGATGTCTTTGACACCATGGATAACAAGATTAAGAATATTCAGGATGATCTAATCATTGAGAAATGTTCTTGGAATCAATAGGCCATAGATCTAAATGGGAAGCTAAACTCAGTTTCTCGGAACTGGAAAGGGGAAATATATTTCTGTATTGAGTTTAAAGAGAAGATGGAAAAGAAAAGATGAGTTATTGAAGTTGCAGGAAGAGGCCATGAAGGCTCAGGCATAAGTCTTGAAAGCTCAATATGAAAGGATAAAATCTTCAGAGAATCAACCCGAGGAGGATCAAAAAGATTAAAAGAAGCTGAAAAACTTGTTGAAGAATCTAATCCTGAAGGAAAAGGAAGAGAAATAGACAAATCCGATGTTTTGTTGCATTTGTCTTTCCTTGTATTTTTTTCCAACTCTAATGAAATTTTGGTTGGTTGTATCTTTTTTTGTTATATACTAATGTTTCAGGTACCATATTTATTTTCCATTCCCTTAAATTATTTTTGAAAATCACAAAGGGGGAGAAGGAAAATGAACTACTTAAAAAGAGAGAAGGAAAATTTTAAAATGGAGAAGGAAAAATTTCTAAGTGAAGATATCCTTAAAGTAAGGGGAGTTTCTCATTACAAGTTTTTCATTCCCATGATAATTAAAACACTACTCCGAAAATTCATAATATAATCCTTAGAGTTTCAATGCCTAAGGGGGAGTTAGTTGTATTCATCATCATATATGAACAAAGGGAGACATATTTTAATTTCAAAGTCTAACAAAAGTTTTCAAAGTCCTTATATTTTTTTGTATGGTTTTTTGTGCTTTCCAAAAAGGGGGAAATTTTTGATTCAATAAGGTTTTCTTTATGAATTTTCCATTCCTTCTTGTTTTGAAAATCAAAAACACCTTATACTTAAGCAAATATATATTTATTTCTCTAAGGAAAATTTCCTTCTTTAAGGAAATTTAACCTAACCTAGATTTCATTATATATATAAATATGTTTCTTCGGTATAAAAATCAGAATCATACCCAAAATCTCGGAATCATATAATGATAAGATATGAAGCATTCTATTTTAGGATCGGAATTCTAGATATGAACTCTAATAAACTTCCAATCCAAATTCAAGATTTGAAATCTAATAAAGTTCCACTCTGAATTCAAGATATGAACTCTAATAATGTTTCATTCCGAATTCAGGATACGAACTCTAATAAATTTCCATTCCAAATTCTGGATACAAACTCTAACAATGTTCAACTCCGATCTTTTACTAGTTTGACTCCAAACTTTTATAAGTTCGACTCCGAAAATCTATGAGTTTGACTCCGAACTTTTACGAGTGAGACTCCGAACTTCTATAAGTTCTACTCTGAACTTCTATGAGTTAGAATCCAAACTTTTACTAGTTCGAATCTTAACTTTTTAAGTTCTGGTTCCGAATTCTAGTGAAACCAGACTCATAATTTCCTTAGAAATTCAGACTCTAGATTTCCATAGAATTCAGGTTCCGAATTCATAAAAAATAGAATCTGAATATCTCTTTATTATAGACTTCGAATATCATTATGGTTAGACTCCGAACTATTATTTTCTTACATTCCAAACTACATTTTTGATTATACTTATACTTGTTTCATTAAAAAATGATGTCGTACTTTTAGTTATTAACTAACCGTTGTTTGAGTGACACAGGTATACGTACCTCCAAAATTCAAGGAAAAATATGACCGTTGGAGGAGGGAGCCAACCGTTGGAGCTTCACCTATAAATAGGAGCTCATTTGAAAATATGTGACAACTTTGACAACATTGACACTGATCTTGGACTAAGCTCTGTTGAAGTGATTTCTAGAGAGAGGCTCTTATTAACTCTCAAAGCTTCGTGCAGAAAGTTTGAACAACTTTCTCAAAATTTTCCTTGTGAAGATTGCTTCGTGAAACTCCGAATGTTGGTGATTACATTCGAGGGCTTCCGGGGATAGGAAGACAGAGGTTCCAACTACCTTGAAGTTCGAGGGATTCCTTGTTGAGGAAGAAAGGGGTTCCAACTACCTTGAAGATGAGGGCTTGCGGGGATAGCAAGCGGGGACTCCGATCTTCGTATCGAGGTCTTACCTGGGTGTGGGTAAGACATACTTTCTTGAAATTATAAATCAAGGGACCTTTATCCATGTTTTTTGGATACCCTACTCTTTGGGTTAAAATATTTATATCTTGTTACTTGTTTTTGTTACATGTTTTTCCACTGCATTTTTTATTGTAAGGAAAGTATAACCTTATTATATTTCCTTACACTTTTACTCTAAATTTGTTTAGATTCTATACACTTTAAGGTAGAATCTCATATTTTAAAACTTGGTTAAGTTTCAATTTCTGGAACCAATTTTTCAGAATCATTTTCGAGTTTTAATCAAGTGTGTAGAACTTGAAGTTTATATCTTCATACCTTGTTCCAATTCTAAAATTAGTGTTAGAGGTGTTGTAAATTTGATTATTTTAACTTTTTTAAGCATAGTTCATTCCTTATTTAAGGAAAATTTTAATGTGTACAATTCACCCCCCTCTTGTATATTGAGCATTTACATCGTTATTTCGATCCTATAACCTCTTTCTTCTTCATGGATCTTAATGGAAGGGTTGATTAATTATTTGGTGGAATTAGACCCCATATAAGAATGAATCTAGCTAATAGAGACTATAATAGCTATTATGAGATGGTGAAAAGTGTTATGAGTGTTTAAATGGAGTTCAGAGAGATGTATTGGTCCCATAGATCAAATGAAAAGAATATATAAATGGATCCAATCACAGATATGAGATTTTATCCGGAAATGGGGGAAATAAATTGAAACTTCCCACATGAAAAAATGTGGTAAGAATTATTTGGGAAACACCTTTCTTGAGAGTGGAAAATGTTACAAGTGTGGAAGAGATGTCCATATTTATCAGAACACTCATAGTGAGGTGAAGCCTCAAATTATCAACACTAGTAAAAAATTAAATATGGAGAAGGACTGGCCTGAAGTCCAATGCTTCAAGTGTGGAAAGCTTGGGCACTTTTCCAATTGTTGTCCAAATAAAAATATAATGGAATAGAATCAACATAAACCGCATCATTTTCCAAATAAGAAAGATAGTACATTTTCTATCATAAAGGCTAAAGTTCAATCTCTAAATTATGTGGAATAAGGTACTATATTTTTTCTCTAAAATCTATAAACTACAATGTTTGAATAATGTTATGCTCATTCCTTTTTTCCTCTGAGTTTTAAATGAATCTAGAATCAGTCCCTGAATGAATGAATGGTTAGTTATCAATAGAGACAATTGGAGGGATTATCCAAGCATCAATAGTGTATAGAAACACTAGTATTAACATTGGTGACCACATTCTACTCTCAAATATAGTATTCATTCCCATATTAGAATTCATAAATATAATAGAGATGAAATGGATCTCAAAGTATAATACTTAAATCAAATATATAATCAAGGAAATCCTAGTTATATTTAAAAGAAATTCTTTTTAAAGTAGAGATATCTTGGCCTATGATTTGTCTAGAAGCACATCCTTTAGCCATATTTATGGAAATTATTGATGAATTTGAAGAAGGAAATGAAAAAATAAGAATAAAAAATGTTCCCATCATTCAAGAATATGTTGAAGTATTTCATGAAGAGTAACCTAGTTCTCCCCTAGAAATAGATGTAGTGTTCTTCATTAATCTCATGCTTGGATTCATGCCAATAACAAAGCCCCTGTATAGATTGGAAAATTTAGAGATGGAGGAATTAAAGAAACAAATCCAAGATCTTTTGGATAATGGATTTATCCCACCAAGTGTGTCACCGTGGGGAGAACCTATTCTATTTGTGAAGAAGAATGATGGATTAGGCGGCTATATAATGATTATAGAGAACATTATAGGATCAAATTAAATAAAAAGTACCCACTTCGGAGGATTTATGATTTATTTGACAAGCATTGTGGTGCTCAATTATTCTCCCAGATTGATCTTCGATCTGCATATCATCAATTGAGGGTGAAGATATAAGACATTATAAAGTCCATCTTACGATAAAGATATGGTTATTATGAGTTTTTTTTTTATTCCCTTACTATTAAGTATTGAAAATTATATTTTTATGGATTTAATGAATAGAGTATTTAAGGACTAACATGATAACTTTTCGGTAGTTTTTATTGATGATATTATGATATATTCCAAAATTTTATAGGATCATGAGGTCCATCTAAGGGTTATATTGAACATTTTTTAGAAGTAGATTCTATTTAGAATGTTAAAAAAATGTGAATTTTCATTACAAGAAGCTTCTTTATTTGGGAAAATTGTTTCCAATGATGGAATCTCGGTTTACCCTACCAAGACAAAGGTTGTGGATATGTGGCCTCATCCCACAATAATAAATTATATTCTTAGTTTCATATGTTTAGTAGGATCGTATATGTGGTTTGTGAAAATATTTCCATGAATTTATAATCCACAAACCATGTTAACTTGAAAAGGGTCCATGTTCATCTAAAAAAATGAGTGTGAAAAATGTTTCCAGGAGCTAAAGAATAGATTGGTTACTGGAATTTTGTTAACTCAACCCTCTATCAGAGAAGGATTCATTATTTTTAGTGATTCACATCTAAACGGTCTTCGTTGTGTCATCATGAAAAATGAAAAGGTGATTTTTTATGCATCTCAACAGTTGAAGCCTCATGGGAAGAATTACCCTATGCATGAACTGAATATAACTATGGTTATGTTTGATTGAAAATTATGGATGCATTATTTTTATGGGGAGAAATGTGATATATACACATACCAATAATGTTTGAACTATATTTTCATGCAGAAGGAGTTTAACATGAGATAACAGAGATGGTTGAAACTTCTTAAATACTATGATTATTCAATTCATTATCACCCCTAAAGGGAAAAGAAAGTTGTTGATTCATTAAGTAGGAAATACCTTGTTGTTTTAGAAATGGTGAGGATTTAAGGATATCGATTGATCAAGGACCTAGTAAAGTAAGACATGGTAATAATGAGTGAAGGGACATCATCCAACCCATCCCAAATGATATATAAACCATCATTACTAGATAATATCAAGAAATTTCAAATATTACATCTATTTATACAAAATAAGATAGAGGCTGTGATTAATGGGATTTTTTTATTACAATATTGATCAAGAATGTGTACTGAAATTTCGTATAATGAAATCTGTTTCATCTATTTCAAAAATAAAGATTTATCTGATGGATGAGGTTTATAGCTCTACATTCTCTATACATCCTCGAATCACTAAAATGTATAGGGGCCATTATGATCATTATTTGTGGGATAACATGAAAATGGAAATTTCCGACTATACTAAAATGTGTCTGGTGTGTCAACAAGTAATGGTAATGAGAAAACATCATCATGGGGTACTGTAACCACTTCCTATACTAACATTTAAGTGATAAAATATCACTATAATGTTTTTCAATGGTCACCGGAGAATATACAAAGGAAAAAAATATGATATGGGATACAATGGATCATCTCATCAAGACTACCCATTTCATCGATATTCAAGAAGACTTATCACTTGACCAACATGCCATGGTTTATTTAAATAAGGCTGTGAGATATCATGGGGTAATAATTTCTATCATTTTTTATCATGATCCAAATGTCACATCAAAATTCTAGATAAATATTTTACATCCTCTAAATATTGAATTGAATTTCAGTACAACCTATCACCCCAAAATTAATAGCCAATCTGAAAGGACTATTTAAACACTCTTGGAAATGTTGAGAACATTATCAAGTGAATTTAAGGGAGGATGGGATCAAAATCTCCCATTAGTTGAGTTCTAATAAAACAATAACATCCATTTGAGTATTCAAATGACACCCTATGAAGCACTATATGTGAAGAAATGTATAACTCCCACTCGTTGGGATAAAGTTGGTGAGATAAATCATCATAGGACTAATTGTATGAAAATACGATAGAAATTGTTCATATAATCCAAAAACACATTATGTCTACTCTGTGTTATAATAATATATATGCTAACAACCATCAAATGGAATTGGATTTTGACGTTGGTCGAAAATTCTTCCTTAAAATTTCACATTGGAAGAGAGCCATGTGGTTTGAAAAGAAATAGAAGTTTATCCCTAGCTAAAATTTCCCCACTAAAATCCTTTATTACATACAAGTAGTTATCTATGAGATTTACCTTCCTCCAAATATAGATCATAATCATGATGTATTCCATATAACTCTCTTAAGGTATTACATACCTAAACAATCACATGAACTGAATCCTAAGGTGGTACAACTGGAATATGAACTCTCTATTTAGGATTAGCTGATAGGGATCTTGGATGGTAGAGACAAGATTCTACATAACAAGACTACACAACATGACAAATATTTGTGGAGGAGTAAAAAATATGAAGAAGTGATGTGGGAACCAGAGGAGACAATGGGAAAAAAGTACACACACAATTTATCACCTGAGGGAATGAGTTGATATTTTGGGGATGAAATTTCGTAAGGTGGGATAATGTAATAACCCATACTTTTTGAATGAAATTTATTGCCTAAAAATGTGTGTTATATTATTTTGTACACTAGAAAACTCTATCTCATTAATAATTAAGTGAGTATAAAATGAAATCTGACTATTGAGATTCAACCATTATATGACTCTAGATCAGTATGACCGTTAGAAACATTACAGTTGTTATTAATTTTTACAAAATAATTTATAAATATAAATGATAAATACTAATTAATGGAGAAAGGAGAAATAATTTCCCAAACTAGTAGATTGACACCATATGAATCTCATTTGTTAGATCATGGGAGGGAGGGAGCATCATCAGGGATCTCTCTTCATGTAGCCAAATTGTATCTTCAACAAGTGAAGCTTGAATGATTTTACATATGGGAGAAGTTCATGATAGTAGAAATTACCCCTCATTGGATGTCAGTCACACCGCCCCACAAATCTATCACCATTGCACACCATAACCATAGGTCATATGCATGTGTTATAAGGGTTTATGTGTGGATTTAATAGCTACATAAAGTATAATTTCATTGTATAAATAAAATTTTAATTCAATATATTCTATTTTAAGAATAGTTTTTCATAATAGAATTGAGATGGGATTTTATTAATTGAATTTTGAAAAGGAAATTGTACATTCTGAAAAAGAATATAAATATTTTTAATAAACTATGATATTATGATTAAAAATTATTTTAATGAAATTGTATGATAAAAAAATTTATTTAAATATAAATGATAAAATAATTTTAGTTTTTTCAAGTGTTAGAAATTTTACAATGCATTTTTATTCTACTGTTATTTTAAATAATTAAGGATTTTTATATTAAAAAGTTAAAATAATCATATTTAGATAATTATTCCAATAAAATAAAGAAAATTTTTGAAATCAACATGTTCATATTATGTTAGGGTGAATTTATGATAATTTTCTAAAATTATATATTTTTTCATGAATAGTATAAATATAGTTTGACTTTTTATGGTATGTTCAATGACATCATAATTATCTCATTTGGATGTAAAAATTATTTAACCACAATAAATGACTCACATTATGCTATTTTATTAATATTAAGCATTTTAGTATATTTTAATCAATTTACAAACCTATAATTTACATTCCAATGTCTAAAAATTGAAACTTTAACATTCAAAATATTATTTTTATAGAAACATTATTTTCCTATGAAAAAATAAGTAATATAAAATGTTTGTAGACTCTTTTTAAATAAAACATAACATAATATGACCCAATTTTACAATACCATTGGAAAATATTTTTTTAAAATACAATGGGAAGGCCCATGGTATTTCATTTTCCACAACTGAGGTTTCCAAGGCCCGTGTTTGGAAATTAATAAAAAAATCATCCACTTTTTCTATAAATACATACCAATTTATCCTTTTTCCCTCTACTCCAAATCCATCCTCCATGAAGATATGGTAGCTTTACCTCGCATGGTGTCCTCCCAAGATTTTCTCAATCCCCCAAGGATAAATCCTCATGTTTTATGAGTAAATCTTTAAGGTAAGGTAAATATCCTTCGTTTCACTCCCATTAAAGAAATTATTTGTGAAAATGTCTTATGAATGTTATGTTAACACTATATTATTTCATTTTTATTCATTAATTTACAATAAAATTGTGTTTTATCAATGGGATATCCATATCCCATCTCATTTTACCCTTTTTGTTACCGATTTTACTTCTCAAAATTTCTCTCCTCCACAAGAATTTCCATTTTATTTTATTTTTTTGAAAACCCAAACCCTTTTATTTTATATGTCTATTCACTAAGACATAAGAATGACTTATTTTATTCTATTATTGACATACATAAAACCAAAATTCCCTTTATATGGGTTAAAAATCACACGATGATTATGTTTTTAAATCACTTTTGAATCATCGTGATTTTTATATGAATCCTATTTCCTTTTATTATCCAATGGTTATTTATGAAATTATTTATTTTGAACTCTGTGGAATGAAAGAAACAAATGAAAAATGAAGGGTTCACCCTGATATCACTCCAATGCATTGGGTAAATATTTAATATATAAATATTACTTGTTATACAATTCCATTGTAAATAACCTTGTTAATTTTTTTGACTCCTTAGAGAAAAACCTTCGTTATATGCTTATTAATTCCTCATTTAAATTATGAAGCCACATTTCCATGTTATGATCAATGATTTAATTTTTAATATATTTCTCTTTCTCATGCCTTATCATTATGAGTCGTGTTCTTATTGATATTCCCCAAAATCATAATTAATTGGGTTCCCTTAATTTCCCTTGCTGGGCCCTATTCTCATCCTTTCCATTGATGTATGTCCCCATGTTATGAGACCTAGTAAATGTACCTAGGATGAACATTTGAAGATGCCTTTCATTTGGGTGTGAATAATTTTTTTTGTTTTCACGAATTATGTACCTTATTTCCAAGAAACTAAACATTAAAAGGTCCTCTATTTTGTACCATGTAATAAAATGTTTATGAAATAAAAAGGTGGGATCCTAGTTTATTAATATTCAAAACTATGAATACATGTTAAGATAAAGTAAATAGATGTTGGTTATAGGTAACCAACTCTAGAAAATCTGACCTTGGCACCTATTCTAATTATCCTAGAGATTGTTATAGGTTATAAAATGTTTTGTGACTCATTAAGAATTTGTATTGGTCAAGTTATGAGAGGGGAGGATATAGTTTTTTCATATGAATATGGAAATTATATTCCCCATTAGATAAATTAACGGATTCATGATCATGATCTAGTAGTTGTTTTACATGATTTATGCTACTAGAGACACTATCTAATGGGTGAGCACTCTGTGGTGTATAAAAACCATAAGATCCTAAAATATATCATTATGTTGAATTATGAGAATATTAGATAGTGAATATGGGATTAATAGCTATAGTATTTATATTTTTATCATGCTTATATTTCTCCAATGGGAAATGTCGTAACTGATGTGCTGAATAAGAAAACTCAGGCCCAAGCCGTAGAAAAAGATAGTGATGAATGGAAATTAATTTACCTCTTCATTGAGATGAATATGAAGTTTAATGACTATGAGAATAAGTCTTATATCTCATCCTTAACAGTTACCTATTCCCTTATGGATAGGGTTATGAATAGACATTTCTCAGATCCTGAAGGATTATTTCTCCATGATAGTATTTCACTTGAGGACCCATCTCAGGATCAGTCTATTGACGAAGATGAAATCCTATGTATACATGGGCATGTATGGGTTACAATATATATTATAGAGGAACTGATACGTGAGCCTCAATCTTCTCAGTGGTATGCTCATCCATTAACCTCCAAGATTTATTGATATATGTGATTCCAGTATTGGTGGATTGAGATGAAACATAATATAGAGGGTTTCATCACTATGTGTTCTGCCGATTAGTAGGTGAAGGCTGTGAATTAGTGACCTTGTGGATATTTACAGTCTTTACCAGTCTCAATAATGAAATGGGAAGATATTAAAATGATATTTTTTTTATTACTAAGGTTTCCTTGAGTTAGAGACACTTTTTTGGTAGTTGGATCGACAGAACAAATTAACCCACATCCTTTCTATTTGAGATACATTATCAGTGGATGTGATGGGAAGTGGAAGATTATATGTTGGTGAGATCATATAGCTACACAGGGTCCCTCATATTATCATTTCAGATGGTGAGTCTTATTTTACATCAAGGTACTTAAGGGGGTTAAAATGATTTATTGTTATGCAAATCCTTCTACGCACAACTTTCCACCCTCATAAGGATGTCCAGTCATAATGAATGCTACAGGAATTATAGGAAGTTATTTAAGCATGATTTCTTAATTTTTAATGTTCTTAGGAAAATAATATCTGTCTCATTGAGTCCACCTACAATAATATACATCAAGCGATGATTCAGACGAATCCTTATGAGGCATTGTATGGTCAGTCATGTCATTCACCCCTATGTAGGATAATGGTAGGAGAGGTCATTCTAATGGGTCCTCATCTAGTATAAGAGAAATAAGACTAGGTTTATTTCATTTATAAGAATATTTATATTTCTCATTCTAGACCTAAATATTATGTCAATCATTTTCAACGATCTCTAGAGTTCAAGGATGGATATCATTTTTTCTTTTTGTATCACCCGAAAATTGGTATAGACAAATATGGAGGCAAGGGAAACTATTTGTGTATTATGTAGTGTCATTTTATATTCTGTATAGAGTCGGTTCAGTAGCCTATCTACTGATAAAACCACAATGGTATTGTTCCATGCATGATCTCTTACACGTTTCACAACTTCACCATTATCATGCCGACCTGTCTCATAAATTTGATCCTAACGATGTTGTGTTGGATATTGATTCTCTATTTGAGGAGTATCCCATATTCATCATTGACCAAAGAATCAAGTCTCTCTATAGTCTTTCTTTCCCTTTAGTATTTATTTAATAGTAGCACAACTGGGTACATGACGAGCCTTGGTAGCGGGAGGTGGACATATGGGCTCATTGGTAAGAGTTTTTCCAAGACCATGTTTTTCCTCCTTTGGAAGGTGAACATAGGGATGAGTTCCATTAATGGATGGATAATATATTAACCCTATTTTTCTCTTAGGAATGGATCCTTTAAATTTTGGTCTAATTATTTCTTACTTAATATAGATTCCAAATGTGATCACAAAAGTTACTAGAGTGTCTGGGTCTTGTTCGAAGCTCAAAACCCCAGATGATAGAGAAAACAACTAGGTCACATGGTTAGTAGGAACCATGTTACCCAGTATATATGGTCTCCCTGAACAATGCAGACCAATTTATTGTGCTATTAAGGGTGCATGACATTCCCTAATCGTGCACTAGTAGTTGTATTCCCATGGAAAATGTTTTTAGTTTTTACAAGAGATAAATTTCATGATAGGCACACAATTTCTATAATCATGCAGCCTAACCATGAAGGTCCCTTTTGAGACCATGATCCAAGAATGATTGGAACATGGTTTGTCCATAAGCACTACCAAATTGTACACCCCATTAAATATTGGGTGAAATTACCAAAATTCCCTTAAAGACTTATGTGTTTAACCCTTCCTCTATTTTTCTCATTCCAGTGGAAAGTAGAACCTATTTTCCCCCTTTTGAGCTCCCAAACCCCCTATCTATAGGCTTTTATAACGATTCTTCATCTTGTGTCTTAAAAAATAATCATCCATCTCTTTAAATTCTTCTAGGTAATCTCTACAGTCCTTTTTCTTAATTCATCATTTTTCTTCTCCTCGATGATATTATTTTGATGTAGGCACATATGCCCTATTTCCAGAGAATTGATCCACTATTTGATTTTATTCAGATTCAATCAAAATTAGTGGTGTATACTAGATAAGGATAGTGTTATAAGTTCTAGTTATGTGGTCCATGACTCATCCTCAACTATCATTGTTTTAAAAACTTTTGTCTTTATGCGCACAATGACTTCATCAGACATTTCTTATTGAATTAATATGTCAATCTTATAGTCATGAGAATTGTATTATAAGACCCTTGTTATATATTACCATTACATCGTTGGAGGTAATAATCTCAACACCATCCACCCCAAGTAGTGTGCATCTTAAATTATGACTTTAGTGGTTTGTTATGACTATCTACGCCACCATTTGGATGTGCTATCATGTTACCCATATAAGGAAAGTATTCATATATAAGTAATGCATCCTTAGTTTCTAAATTGATATCAAATTTATTGTTAATACTTAACCCTTAAAAAGTAAGTCTTCCAATTAATTAATTAACCATTAAAATGTTAAATGGAAAATATATTTACAGATATCGGTTCTAATAGTCAATTATATCTAAATTATGAATGGTTTCATGTCCTTAGACAACATTTTCATGATTATTAAATGTAAACGAATGAAATAATTAAATTATTATGTAATTAAAGTACTAAATGGTTTCATGAACTTGTTATACCTTGGCACACTAATTAAGGTTAATGGAACTAGAAAATTTGCCTATTACACGGCATGAGTTTTACATGATCTGAATTAAATAATTAATTAATTTTAATGTTCCTATTTCATATGGAACATTTAATAATTACAGGAATATTCAAAATTGATCCAGCCTTGGATTCCCAATGGAATTCCTTGATCACTCAGAGGACATCATTCCGATTCAAGGATTTGGATTTTAAGGGCGATACCCGCCTAAGAAAATGGTCCTTGTATACTAGAGGATGATTGGAATGACATCGTAGGACCCCTTCACTATAATCTAGATATGATTCCTTGGATACATTCCTTGGATTGAGTTTGACATCTTCAGACAAGAAGAATCAAGGATTCAGGCCATTGGTCTTAGTCATGCTTAGCCCATTTTTTCGTGAACATGTTCGTTGGACTTGATTAGAATCTATTACATTAGAATTATTTGGGGGATACCCCTCAGATTACAATCAATCCCCTTATATTCATGTTCTGTGTTATTAATAAGTTGGCTCGACCCCTGAGGTCATGTATTCCATGGTTTTTACCTTCGATCATCTTTAATTATTATCTTCATTATAGGATTCCTTAGCATACCTTAGATCCTCTATTAATATAATTACCATTCTATAATTGTTAGTGTTGTAAGAACCACATGTGATTTATATATGTTAAATGGAACATACATAATTGATTGTTCACATGTTTAGAGATAATAATAGCTGAGGCTGAATAAAGTATTATTTATAATTATAGAATTACTTAATATTTATATATACATGTGCACTATTTCTGTTTATATTTCATAGATCGGAAGGTATGGACATCATTAGTGGTGGCATACTGTGTTTTATCTCACACTCTATCTGGGCCGCCATTTGTAAATAGGTAGATTACATGAATAATGGTGTTGATAAGGGGAATCATCCCACATTAGACATTTGATCTTGATTTCTTGAATTACGTTGGATCTTTGAAGAAGATGATTAGGCCTGCGCTTGGGATACATGGATTGTTTTTGGATTTCATTTGGATTATTGTATAGCATGTATTTCCTAATGCATTGAATTCATTTTTTTCTCAACAGAGAAATCACATTCCTTATGATCTTTTATATATGATATTATTCAGTTATTAGTTTATAATCAGTTTCTTGGATGTTTATATGGTTTTCCATTAATTATTAAATTTTATACTACTTCCACTATTTAATCTATTTATTATATCCATTATGATCCACTCTAGTTATGAGGTAATAGTCTCCCCATAGACACACCCTAGTCCCTCACTACTAGTTGGAATATTCTTGTGTATGAAAAGGAATGCTTGAGGCTATGTGGACACCAGGCTTAGGGAACATTTTGGTGGAACCTAGTTTCAAGGATTTAGAAATAAAGTCACACAGAAACCATACCTATGTGTTCATAACAAATCTCTATCCAACTCACAACCCTTCCACTTTCACTTCCACCTATAAATTCATACCACCAAACAAACCACAATCCACATCTCACACCACCAACCAATTACATTATCCATCCCATTCTTTCATTATATAAAAACAACCACATTTAACTGCAGAAACCATCATTTATTTCTTCATTATTCATTTCTAGCCCATTACCCAAACCGAACTCTACAAATTTCAAACATTATTAACTAATTATTCCATTACTACCCTTGCATCTTGTACAAATATACCATTATTATAAGTACCTCATCATTCCCATTGAACCATTTCCTTACCTCCCAAAAATCACGGAAAAAAACCACCGCCTCACCACCATAATATCATATCCAAACAGACCATCACTACGCTGCCCCAAAATCATGGCTAAAAAAAATCACCTAATCACCCAAAATGCACGATCAGACAAACCATTACCTCATCACCCCAAAGCATTTCCAAACAAGCAATCCCTATGCATACCCAATGCAGGGCCAATGAACCATCACCCTGCCTCCCCAAAAGCACGGTCAAACAAACCACACATCACCCCCAAACTAGATCACAACAACACATTTTTACCCCACAACACAACTAAAAATCACAACACATCAAAGATCATTTTACAATTATAATATGTGGATTTTTTCACATTTCAATTTATTTTAGTGGAATTATCACATGGGATATAAATCAAGGGGGAACCATTTTAATTACCAAATATAAATGTTCCATAGATTTTCATTTTAGGGTGATATCACAATTACAATAAAATAATTTCTTCACAGCCCATATCAAACTAGTGAAAACGATTCCCCCAATTGCCACAATTTAAAATGGGTAATTCATCCAATACAATCACAACATCAAAGTAATATCAAATCTATAAAATCATGTGAATCATTATAGTTCCCCTTCAATTTAAATTATCTAATTAATTTACCTTGATTAGTTCAGTGAAAACTATCAACCACAGATAAACAAGAGAAATCCTCTCCTGCATGATACTTAATATTGAGAAACGGGGGATTCCATTTCGTAAATAATATTTAAAATCTCACTTCAAAACACATGGTGAAGAAAGACTACTCAGAAACCACAATAACACCACGAGATCACAAATCAACCTTCATCAAATTAAGGATTATCAAAATACACCCCAACTCACAACCCAAACCAAAGAAACATCCTTTAAAAGAATCTCCAAGAGAATAATGAAATAATACAACATGTAAAAGAGAAGAACATGTCGAGGATCACCAATAAACAACCACCTAAATCATAAAATCATATAAGGAGGAAAAGGGATGAAAGATCATACAAATAGATCTAGGGTTATTAAAAAATAAGAGAAAGAGTGGTAAAGATGATTGAAAATAATTAGTAGAAAGGGTTATGAAACAACCTTGATCCCACCAGTTTCATCTCGTGTATTCTATTCATGGAGAGAAATCCATGGGTTTTCAAAAAATTCCAAAATTCAAAAAAATTCAGGCCACCTCAGTCTTTATATAATTACACATCCTAAATTAATTTCACTATGTGAATTCATTTCAAAGTTTACTCCTATCCCATATAAAATCTGTGAAACCAAATGGCTACACAATTCGTGAACCAAAAATTTTAATTGTGTACCCCTTTAACATTGTAAATTTCATGTATCATCTCTGCTACACCACCTACCACCACCAAAAATTATCAAGCCACCTCTGAAATTGATCCAACACCCAAAATTATAAGGTAAAAATATGTGAAGGAACACACTATTACAAAACCCATGAGATATTCTTTATGGGATTTTCTATAGACAAGTCATCACTTAGATATTTTCACCCATTTCAAAGGTCAGTGAAATGAGTAAACATGCTGGTAATAAATTCATTTTCAAGAATGCAAAAACATTCAAAATAATGATGATAAATTTATAACAAAGTTTCCTTTACTTTAGTTGTGCCTTTGTGTGCGACTTCTAATAATATCCAAATTATATAATGTATTTTATAAGAAGAAATGTGATTAAACTCATCACATTCAAGACCATATTTTAATGTATTCAAATCCTTTACATCTAATTAAAAATATGAAATGTATTGGGGCCCCCATTTATCATTGAATTCAGTTGTAGGAGAATAACCATGAATTACCATTTTCTAAACAAGATATCAAATTATTTGGAGAAAAATAGACATGAGTGTTCTACAATATGAGTAATAAATAACATTAAAAACTATAGAACGTGATTAAGAATGAGATTGTATAATAAAATTCAACATTAAAATCGATACCGATTTTGAAAATAAAAAAATAGAAAATAATAATTTGATAAAATAAAGACATATTTTGATACCAATTTTTTGTATCATGGAATAAAAGTATTTTCAAAATGAGATTTTGAAAGAAGTTCAAAGGTGGATTTAGATACCAGTTGTAGGATTAGGGATCCGGTTATCCATGAGGTTAATTACATATTTCAAAATTAATGAAAATATATAATTTGATGTGATAAATGATACCATGATATAACAAAGGCAATGATATAATTCAATTAAAGTGTAGTAGAAATTGAAAAATGCAATAATATGATATCAATGAAAAAAATAAGTATTGAAACTAAATAAAAAACACACATTGATAAAGGATTTCAAAAAATGTACCTAAAGGTACACTATATCTCCACCCCTCTAGAAGGATCGAGAGGGTATATAATACCTATATTTTAATGTGAATCAATAAGAAAATAATCCATTTCTTTTGAATGGAAAAGGAAAAAACCATGAATACATGGTTTTAACAAGAACTAGGAATAAGAAAAAAAGAATATATTACTTGTGAATATAACAAGTAAGAAACCAAATAAACCCTTGGTGGTAATTGGAACCAAGAACCAATAAGATATCGAGGTTGAAAATGGAAGATTTTTCTTTTTATAAAAAAATTACAATGTAGTCTCATCTATCGCTAAAGATAAGAAGGTGAAAGGAGGTGAGATGGAGAGAAATTTCAATTGAGAGTTAGGAGTTATAAAACAATGAATAAAGGCTCATGATAATATGAAAAAATAATAATACGTCCCAAATAAATAATAAATCAAATGATGCTTGAAAGCACTTGAACACTGTTTTTGAATCTGGTGTCTCCTTGGGGTGTTCCTTTGAAGAAAATTTTCAATTCCCACAGATGATGATTTATTGAAATAATATTGGTATTAATAGATAAAGGATAGAACATTAATACTTGTTTTTATTTTTTATAATGATATTTTTAGAAAGAATCAATTGGAAGATAGCAATTTTGGAGATTCATACAAGAGTATTATATTTCTTTTAAGGGTTTTTATGAAGAAGAATATGAATAATAGATAGTAGAATAAGAGTGAGACATTAGATTACTAACCCTGCCAACTTCCTCAAGATGTGTCATGAGGTATTTTGGACTTTATCTACTTGATGATGATGAATCACTCATAGTAGAAACCTTAATAATACTTTTACCTTTCTTCATGTCTTTTACCCACCTTTTTAGATTGGACGTTATGGTCTAATATGACCTTATTTGTTTCATTCATAACATGTCACGTCCAAAATATCGATAAGGCCTTGTTTTTTTGGCACATTAGGATTATTTCTTCTTCATTATCTATTTTTACATCATTTTTATAATTTTCTTTAGTTCCCCTATTCTCTACGATGTCACCTCTCTTCTACATATCTTTGGTCTTGCCCAACCATTATCCTCTCTTTGGGTTTCGCTCCACCACCATCGACATCCGACCTTTCTAGATCTAGGGTCCCCGTGCATCTATTGGAGGTGTTTCCTTCATCCTGATCTTCGCTTCGTATCTATGCCCAGATCATTGACAATCATGGTAATTTTTATCCCCTTATTCTATTTTCGTCTTCCCCAAACATGTTTGACCCCACCTTAGTCCAACACAACGATTCTGAAGACGAATAGGGAATGTTTTTGGTCGAGATTAGTTGCTCATGTTACTTCAATTTTTGGTGGATTTTCATATTGTGATGTTTTTCTTACTCCATCTAAACGTCTTCATTTGGTGATGAAGTTTTTCGGAATTCTCAATGGTTTTTTCTATCTGACTATGATCGTATTGGATGTTATTTCCTGATGGTTTTCTATGAATCATTAATTTTGAGTTTCATCTTTTCTGATTGGATGGATATGGTCAGTGTAATGGTGATGGTGCTTTTGAGGTGTGTAGTTTGTGGTCTAGTTGAAGGTCACCCCTCCTCAGTTAGGCCTTCCCTCTCCAAAATCTTTTTTGCCCTTTATTCCCCTCTCGCCATACAAGGATAGACTGTTGCATTGGATCCTGTTGATGTTTTGGGATGGTGTGGTTTGAGAGAAGGTTGGCCTCTATGGAGGTGAGACATAGAAGACATTGGATTCTCCCAGGGTGGTTTGTATGTTCACAATGGTAATGCTACATCCAGTGTGTATCCAACAATTATTCTGATGCGTATCATTGATGATGTTGGATCCCAAATGATTCCTCACTAGTGACTGGTTATGGGTGGTGATGGTGGTGGATTACCCATGCTGTTGATGGCTGATGGCCAACAAACACACTTTGGATGACATGGGAAACTCCTGAATCTAGGTATCAGTTTCAGTGTTTTTTTTGAAATTCATATTTTTAAACTAGTTATGTGATATATTTTGCAGCATTGGATTCTCTCTTGGTGATGTAATATATTTTGGGATTGTAACATAGATTATTGATTTTCCTAAGAGCAGATATTTTGAAAAAAAAATGAATTGTCCACAGTTTTTAATTACTATCATCAGGACTTTTGGATCCCACAAATACTCTCATGGAGAAAGAAAAACTATATGAGGAAAATATCTACCTTCATAAGTATCGAACGATACCCCAGCCATATAAAACCAAGAAATTAAATAAATTCATTTAAAATTAGGAAATTATATATAGAAATCAGACATTAAATTATGAATAATAAACAACGAAATTGAAATACCAAATTCATAAAATTGATAAATTTTAATAAAATTATTCTTGATCATGTTCACATTGTTATTGAAATCACAGCATCATATTGGTCTCATAATTATCATAAAGTGTCTATCTTTATATGAATTTAAATCAAATTTGTTTACTAAATACCTTGAATTAAAAAAATGAAATCAAGGTTTAGACAGATGGATTAAAATATAAGGGGAAGAAGTGAACATTAGTTTAAAAGAAAAGTTAATCCACATCCCTACTACATGGTATATATTACCACCCACTACTCTCAATGTCAAACTCAAAATCAATAGTCAGATCCTCCTCAAATTGTTCATCCATTTCCAGAAAACCCATCTGATAATGGTCTAGGTCCGAGTCCTAACTGTTGGCACCGCAGCCTCAGCAATTATATGCATGATATCATCCATGTTATGAATGGGTTGTATTATCTCCTTAAACTCACTTCTCATCATGTTCTCATTGATGAGGCTGGATGAGAGGTTCTTCAGAAACAACCCATGGTTTCAGATCACTTGTATATTGATTCTCTATCAAAAATCAATGATTGCTTTAAAGTGATTTAGGATAATGAATAGAAAAATTAAATGAAGTTATGTGAAAGGGTAATTTTGTTAACAGTTTAAATTAATGTTTGGTATTTATTGGGGTTGATGGTTGATATTTAATATATGCAGGAAACCCCATTTTAATGTGTTTAAGGAATTTTTTTCTCCAATTCATTTATAAAATGAAGTACATTTTTAGATTTTTATCTTAGGGATTTTTCTGAGTTTATATTCTCTATCATTGGTCTTGTATCTGAACATATATCACTATAAATAAAGTGTTTCATACTCATTCAATAGGAACAATTTATAGAATGAAAAATTATAAATATTGATAAACTATTTGGTTGAAAAATATAATATCTCATAAATAATATATTTAACATATATAAATACAAAAACAATTTACATGAAAAATCTATTTATTATGATAAATTATGTGACTGAAAAGAATATATTAGGTATAATATCATTCCATTTTATCTTGGAACAATAACTTGATTCATCAATGGTATTTAAAAACTATCATGGATTTGGCTGAGAAGAGAGTAGGACTATACTCTAGGAAGTCTATGATGGATTCTAAGGATTTCATATTACATAATGGCCTCTAGACCTCAGTAAAAGGATGAAATAGGTGAATAAAAAAACAATGTAGTGTATTGCTCCACAACCAACAACCTATCACTCTTATGATTTAATCTATCTTGTCACCTATGTTATCGCATCGTCTATCTCTTGATTGCATAAACCTCACACCTCTCATTTCACCTTTATATCCCCTCATCCACTGCTCCATACAAGCTCATTGTTCATCATCTCCAAACTCACTTTTAATCCCTATAATTGAGCCCTTGACAATATCCCTTAACCTCATCTCAACTCTACTACCACGCCACCCCCGGTCGTGTGTTTCCCTCCTTTGATTCATCTTCACAGCAAATAACTCTTGTCTACAAAGTAACCCTTTTGTGATCTCATCCCATAACCATATTTCCTTTTCTCTCACTTTGTCTCACCACGCCCCACTGTTTCCTATAATATATCTCTGATACAGTTTCACGACACCTTCTGTTACTCACCCTACACCACCATCTGGTCTTCCTCTAGATCCATCATCTCACCTCACCCTACCCCATGTTGGTTCCATTGTCTCTATTACCTCATCTCTAGTTAACCACTATGCCACCCTACTACTCCGTGTTTCCCTAATCGCCCTCATCTTCCATTACCCAATATGAAATCACTCATCAGTAGTTTCTATCTCACTCATTATTCCATGCCCAACAAGTATGCCTCCCTGTTACCGTATTCTCTTTCTGACATTTCATTGTATATATACTCACACTACTCACTCATCATTTTTTACCATAAAACAGTGTATGGTCATCCACTAGATATGTTGTCTCACCCCACTCCTTATAACACTCCATGATTTCATAGTATGTACTTCTTCAAAACAATTCAATAACATGCAGTACACGTAACACAGAGTTCAAGCGCACCGTGACTTACCAAACAAGCCGTTAAAAAGAGGTTATGAATAATATTAAATAAATTTTGAACCTTATATAATCCTTATAATTTTAGAATCAATATTATGAGTTTCTTAGACATAATGTAAGAACAAATTCATTTTTTCAGATAAAAGAAGTATTTTTAAAAAATGTACTTTTACCAACTATAATATTGAACCCTTTTTAAATCCAATATTTTAAACTTTTATATATTCAATTTGACAAAATAAATTTATTATTTATAATGGGGACATCAAAAATTTACATTGTAACACCCCATGATTCCACGGTACGCTACTCTTTGAATAATACAGTAGCGTGTGTTGTACGCAACTTCGAGTTCTAACACACACTACAACCAATCAAACTAGCCGTAATGAATAGTAATACATACTTTTTAAAATTTTATAAATTTTATCTTTAAAAATGGACTTCATTTTTGGATTTGGAATATCTAATTTAGCCTAGGGTGAAATTTTGGTACTTTTCGGACAACTTTTATATTTTGATGAATAGTAAAAATTACTACATTTTAATTAAAAACAACTTTTTTAATAAATATAATTAGTAGTGATAAATTATGAATTTGAGTGGTTTTAAAGTATATTTAGAATATATTTTCACCATTTAATACAATATTGGTCATTGGACATAATTTTCAATTAAACCGGACATAAACAAGTGTCAATCTTTTGATATTTATTATATCTTAAAAATATGCTTTTTGTTTTGACAGCGGGAATTAATTTTAAATTAATTTCTACCACTTATGTGTTTTGAATTTGGAAAAATGTATTCCATATTTGGAATCAGGTTTTACCAATTGTGTAAATAGGTAACTTTTATTTTTAGACATTTTGAATAATTACTTCGGTAAATATTTTATTTACCATGGTTAATGGGTAAATTTGGTAAATAAGGGTTAAACAAATAATACTTTAATAATCATAAATTACCCTAAAACGTGTCCTAGCCTTATTGGGGTATACATGTCCGACCATGGGTATCTTTGGATCGATTTTGGGACCCCATGGATCCACTTGTAAGTGATAATGACACTTTATATTAATTAAGTAAAAATAAATACAAAAATGACATAAGCATATATCTTTTAAGAAAACAATTTTTACATAGGGTTATATATGTTCGATTTTGGACTATAAATATTAATTATAAAGATAAAACTATTTCCTACATAAATGTATTTTATTTATATTTTTTATACATTATATAATTTATATTTTTTTATGACACAATGATGACGTAGTAATTACCATAATAGTGAAAAATTAAAATAATGTATATTATAAACACCCAAATAAATATGATTTTAGAATTTTATGAAATAAACTAATTTTATAGGTTAATATGTCATGTTAGGATTTATTTAATTAACTTTTTTTGAAGTAATAATTCTGTTATGAGTTTTACAAAAAACAATTATTCAATAGTGTCAAAATTCACATAAAAGAGTTTTTAAAACAAATAATATATTAATAATTGATATTAAATTCCTAAAAATCTAAGGTTTGGCCATGAGACTTATGTCATGAAATTTGTATCATTAATGGACCAATTTAGGGTTTTTAGGATGTATATAGTATGTTTATTAACTATATAATATAAAAATACAAAGTGACATGGTAATTGTTAAACTAATTATATAAGAGTTAAAAACTAAAAGATAATGTTAATATAGATACCCAACCTGTATAAAACATATTTATTGGGTGGTTTTAGACCTATACCCACCTTAAAATTTATATAATCTACTTTGGAGCCATAAGAAACCGAATATAAATTTATTATAAATTAATACTTTAAGTTTTTCTTAAAGAGCCCCTCCTCCCCCTTATAAAAGGACCCAACTTTTAACCAATTATTTCACACCGTAAAAGCCTTTTGGTTCTGAAAAACCCTGCCCAAATACTCTCTAAAATTCCTTAAATTCATCCCAGAGGCCATAGTTTGATAATAAAGCCACCCTATGGAGCCTTTTTGATCAAATCAAAAAGAAGAACCTGAAGAAGAGGTAACGTCTTTACCACCCTCTTTAAACTTCCTCTCTTCTTCAACATCTTATTTCCGAGTTATTTAAATTCTAAAATAATAACTCTAGTATATTATATATACTATGATGTTATTATAATTATGGAACAAACAATTTCACTATTCTATCCATCTCCTGAATGACATGTCACCATACGTGCGTACGTACGACCTACCGTCTCCACGTTGTGGTGTAATTGTTACTCAATATATTATTATTTAGATGGTTATAATAATGATGTATAGTTCAGGTAAATAATAAATATAACATGGTAATTATTCTTCATATATGATATAACATCCAATTATATATTATTTTAATATCAAAAGAATGATATTTTTGGTCGTGCGTACGTACGGATTACCGTCTCCACGACACAATGGGATTCATTTCCAAGTTCACCATTCATCGACGATTGTAAAAATATATATTACTAATAAGTATGTAATATATGACATAATAATGATACTGGAGATATATATATTTATATATATAAGTATTTATGTACTTACATATATCATATTCACTTACTTCCGTTCAATACTATATGAAAACAGAAACTGCATTTAAACGTACGTACGGACTACCGTCTCCATAAACGGTGTTTTACATTTAATATATAGTCTATTAGACATATTTATATTCTAAATATATATTATATATTTACCATGTTTTATATTCTGGATGTATTTAAATCATGATCTAAGTGAAACAATCAAGAGTAACAAGTTAAAATCCGTATGATAAAGAAAGCGATTATTACCCGAAATGTTAATTTAACATGGAAATTATTATTAACTGGTTAGTATAAAGTCATAAATTAATCATTTATGATATCATAAATATTAATATGGTTCTGGTATAATTTAATAACATACAAGGATCTTTTTAAAAGAGGTTAAACATACCCTCGACTAAAGGAAAGAGCAAGGTAAGGGGTTTTCATCTCACTCCTTATTCCCGTGAGATTCATTCCATATAGACACTATTACCTTTTGTGTGGTGTATGTACTGCCCATATTTGTATTATTTGTGTAATACAAATTAATTTATGTGTATTTACATATTCATTGTATGATACCACTTTCATGGGTTGTTTGTTTCATAAGTTACGAAATTGGTAAGGGTTAATTCCTCAATCTCATTATTATCCGAGATTGATTATGTGTAAGTATTTACTGGGAAATTTTTATCATCCATGTCCATTTTTCAAAAAAATGATTTCAAAATGAAGATTTTAAGGATTTTTAAAGGTTCTGTTTTTCAAGATCATAATTTCCAATGTTTTTAAAGATTTATCTTTCTAAATCTTTTTAATTAATGTCCATGTTTTCAGAATGATTTTAAGGATTTATTTATATGGAAATGAATGTTTTGAAATGATAATTATTTTCAAAAGTTTCTAAGTGGTATGAGATACTTTGATTCAAAAATCTCTTTTAAATGAATTCATTTAAAAATGTGTGACTTTTAAATAATTTTACAAAAAGGATATTTCTCTCAAAAAGTTTTACTCATCATTTTAATCTATGTCAACATCCTTTGATGGATTTTAAGCTTATTTGAAGTTGATTTATTATACAAAGCTTTAATTCAAGGTTTTGTGATATTTTTAACTGTGGATGTGTTATTTTTATACCATTAATGTTTTATGGAGAAGGTATTGACATTTTGTATGCTAGTTTTAGTTTGAAAGTTTATGTTATGTTTAAACCTATTCATATGAGGAATGCATTGGACTTAGTAAGTGATAGGTGGAGCCCGCTATAGCTCCTCGACGCATCGGTAGGTCTAATAAGACAAACCAATGTCTTGGAACGAGGCCTTGACAAAAATCTTATTTGTAGTCTTGGCACGAGGCCTTGGCTATGTGGTTATGATAGTCTGGCATTATGAATTCCATCATTATGAAAGTGGTTATTGATATTGCATGTGATTATTCAATTAATAGAATATGCATGTGAATAAGTAAATGACATTATTTCATTTTATTTCTGCCATATTATGTAGAAGTTCAATTTTAAAAGGCTTTTGTTTTAGTTATACATTGCCTTAAATGTTTATTATTATTTAAGAAAGTTTCTATTGTATTTCTTAACCTTACTGATCATTTGAGCTCACCCCTTTCAATGTTTTATTTTTCCCAGGATTCCAAGAAGTGTATTGTGATTGACATATAGGGTTAATCCAAGGGAATAATGGCATTCATAAAGATTATTTATGTTGTTTTGTATGTCTTAAAGTGTAATGTAACATTCACGTATGCAATCTATTTTCCAAGACTGGTAAACTGATCTGTCCTTCAGGACTTCATTCCTTGTAATCATGTCAATGTTTTGCAATAATGCACCAACTCTGGGTAACTGGGATTGGGTCGTTACTGTTAGTATCAGAGGAAATTTATCAATAACCTTGTAATCTAGATTTAGATAAACTTTGATTAGAGCACATAGCCCTAAGATAGACTTTGAGGATTAGTATAGATGAACTTCTTATAATTTTGGTATTGTAGAGACTTTGTGAGTTTTCTGAGCAATACAACCATGTCTAGATAGGAGAAGGTAGAGGTGGCTCTGGCACAGATGTACCTAGGGTTAAATCCCAAAAACACCGCTTTGAGTTAGACTAGAACGGGAATTGGTGCACGACAACGGGCCTTGCTGCACTCTTGGTTACGACACTCCCGGGGGATATGCTTAGGATAATTCTCATTTTCTTTACAAACCATTATGAAAGGCCCATGAGTATATACTTACTCAAAGAAAACATTTTTATGATTATAGATTATATACATAAACTATTCAATTTGCGTTAGGTATTTTACAAGTATGGAATTATTCATTGCAATTCATAAACTGACCTAGTTTATGATATTACATAGAAATGGCGCCCAGTAGAAGGAATGTGAACTCCAGAAATACATATGATCCAAAGAGTAAGAAGGATCGTATCTTTCATGGTATTGATCCATCATTTAGAATTCAAATAGTCTCCCACGTATTATCATCATATGAGGAAATGGTATCATGTGTTTATAAGATAAGTAAAGAGTTTACTGAGTCCTATGGATTTGAAGGGAAATAAGAGAAGAAAATGATGGAAGAGAGAAAGATGGATAAAGGGAAGAGGGAAAAGAAGAATTTCCCTATATGTGATAACTGTGGGAAGAAACACCCAAGAACTTTCCTGAAAGTAATGAGAGTTTGTTATAATTGTGGAGGAAAAGGGCACCAAGAACGTGACTGAAAGTGTAAGAAAATGGTTTCAAATGTACAATGCTTCATTTACAAGGAGATTGGACACTACGTAAACCTATGTCCTAGTCATCAGACTATGCCACAAATGATGCTATTGGATAATAATCATGTTATGATACTACCACAGATGAAGAGGAATGATTAGAGTTCTTATGTTGATTATGTCATTTGAGTGTTGTATCAACAATGTACTTGTTATAATAATTATGGAGTATATAATGATTGTACTACAGTACTACAACAAGTTAAACCTTTTGTAAATTATATGGTTAATTGAAATATAAACCTTAATATGGTCCTAATATTAAGGTACTAATTTTGGAATAAGATGTGGTTGATTTGGGTAAATTTTATTGGATATTCTTGACTGCCTGGAAACCGATTAAAGATTTGTATCTTCCATCATTGTTGGAGTTTACAAAACTTTTGGATGGATGAAGTATATCCAGTATTCTATATGGAATAAGAAATCCTGAATGTAATCAATAATGATTATGGTAATTCAGGATATTTTAATGTTTTAAAAGAATACATGATGAAGGTATTCACATGCTATTACACGGTAAAAAGGATCTACATTATGTTTACCATCCTTATTAACGATGGACTATGAGTTTGGACAGAAGTATTTTTGATAGTTCTAGCTTGAGATTAATTTTGGATTGCCATAAAAGGAAAACCCAGAGGTTGGGCGACAACCCGTCGCGACCGGCAAGGCCGCGAGACTTGAACCCACATCCGAAGGGTGACAACGGTGTATCACCTACCACTGGCCCACGAGATGTCCTGGATTAAATAATGTAGTTTATTTTAAGAAGGTCTAGTAGATGAATTATATATTCATTTTTTAACCCCAAATGAATAGGATAAATAGAATATTTTTTATGTTCTATTATCTTTTAGAGTGAAAGATGAGTTTGTGGTAGAAATTAGATAAATATGGAACTATACTTCTCAAGTATATTTTATTCTTCTCCTCTTATTCTATGATGAAATTAATTCTTATACTTTATTGAAGGGATCTTAAAACAAAATATGTGTTACCATAATACCTTATGTTTTTTTTGAACTGATGGCATTTTAAATCATCATAGATTACTGAATTTAAGGACCTCAATTTTAAACTTGTTTATGATTGATGACCTCAATCACTACCTATAAATATTTACATTTTTCCTCCATTTATATGTATTTAATTTCCACCAATGTTCTCCTAATCGAGATCAACATTTGGTGGTGACCCTTTCAGTTCTCTTTTCCTCTTATTAAGGCTAAATTTTATTAATGAAATTTCCGATGTGGGTTTTCCCACAAAGATATTTTCTATTTTCAACCATTATTTTCAAAGAAGAATATCAAATTGTGAGGATGAAATTTATTGAAGGAGGGAATAATGTAACACCCTAAGATTTCATAGTATGTACTTCTTAAAAACAATTCAATAACAAGCACTACATGTAACACCGATTTCAAGTGCACCATGACTTACCAAACAAGCTGTTCAAAAGAGGTTATGACTAGTATTAAATAAATTTTGAACCTTATATAATCCTTAAAATTTTAGAATCCATATTATGAGTTTCTTACACATAATTTAAGAAAAAATTAATTTTTTTCAGATAAAAGAAGTATTTTTAAAAAATGTAATTTTACCAACAATAATATTGAACCCTTTTTAAATCCAATATTTCAAACTTTTATATATTCAATTTGCCTAAATAAATTTATTCTTTAGAATAGGGACATAAAAAATTTACATTGTAACACCCCAAGCTTCCACGTCACGCTTCTCTTTGAATAATACAGTAGCGTGTGTTGTACGCAACTTCGAGTTCTAACACATACTACAACCAATGAAACTAGCTGTAATGAATAGTAATAATTACTTTTTAAAATTTTATAAATTTTATCTCTAAAAATGGACTTAATTTTTGGATTTGTAATATCATATTTATCTTAGGGTGAAATTTTGGTACTTTTCGGATAATCTTTATATTTTGATGAATAGTGAAAATTACTAAATTTTAATTAAAAACAACTTTTTTAATCAAAATAATTAGTAGTGATAAAATATGAATTTGGGTGGTTTTAAAGTATATTTAGAATATATTTTCACCATTTAATAAAATCTTGGTCATTGGACATAATTTCACAATTAAACCGGACATAAACAAGTGTCAATCTTTTGATAGTTATTATATCTTAAAAACATGTTTTTTGTTTTGACAGCGGGGATTAATTTTAAATTAATTCCTACCACTTCTGTGTTTTGAATTTGGAAAAATGGATTAAATATTTGGAATCAGGTTGTCCAAATAGTGTAAATAGGTATCTTATATTTTTAGACATTTTGAATAATTACTTCGGTAAATATTTTATTTACCATGGTTAAAGGGAAAATTCGGTAAATATGCGTTAAAAAAATAATACTATAATAATAATAAATTACCCTAAAACGTGTCATAACCTAATTGGTGGATACATTTCCGACCATGGGAATATTTTTATTGATTTTGGGACCTCATGGATCCACTTGTATGTGATAATGACACTTTATATTAATTAAGTTAAAATAAATACAAAAATGACATAAGCATATATCTTTTAGAAAAACAATTTTTACATAGGGTTATAGATGTTTGATTTTCGACTATAAATATTCATTAGAAAGATAAAACTATTTCCTACATAATTTTATTTTATTTATAATTTTTATACATTAAATAAGTTATTTTATTTATGACACAATGATGATTCATTAATTACCATAATAGTGAAAAATTAAAATAATGTATATTATAAACACCCAAATAAATATAATTTGAGACTTTTTATGAATTAAAAAAATTTAATAGGTTAATATGTCATGTTAGGAATGATTTCAGTAACTTTTTTTGAAGTAATAATTCTGTTATGAGTTTTACAAAAATCAATTATTCAATAGTGTCAAAATTGACATAAAAGTTGTTTTAAAACAAATATTATATTATTAAATGATATTAAATTTTTACAAATCTAAGGATCAGAAAAGAGATTTATATCATTATATTTGTATCATTGATGGAACAATTGTGGGTCGATATGATGTATATAGTATGTTTATTAACTATATAATATTAAAATACAAAGTGACATGGTAATTGTTAAACTAATTAACTAAGAGTTAAAACTAAAAGATAAGGTTAATATAGAGACCCAAACCTATATAAAACCTATTGGTTGAGTGTTTTTAGACCCATAACCACCTTAAAATTTAAATAATACACTTTTGAGCCATTAGAAACCTAATATGAATTTATTATAAATTAAGACTTTAAGTTTTTCTTAAAGAGCCCCTCCTCCCCCTTATAAAAGGACCCAACTCCTAACCAATTCTTTCACACCTTCAATGCCTTTTGGCTTGGCAAAACCCTGCCCAAATACTCTCTCAACTTCTGTAAATTCATCCTTGAGGCCTTATATTGATCATAAACCCATCTTTGGAGGTCGTTTGATCAAATCAAAAGGAAGAACCCGAAGAAGAGGTATCGTCTTCACCACCCTCTTTAAAGTTCCTTTGTTCTTCAACATCTTTTTTCCTAGTTATTTCCATTATAAAATAATAACTCTTGTATATTCTATGTACCATGATGTTATTATAATTATGTAACAAACAAGTTCACTATTCTATTCATCTCTTGAATGACATGTCACCATACGTGCGTACGTACGGCCTACCGTCTCCACGTTGTGGTGTAATTGTTATTCAATATATTATTATGTAGATGGTTATAATAATGATGTATAATTCAGGTAAATAATAAATATAACATGATAATTATTCTGTATATATGATACACCATCCAATTATTTATTATTTTAATATCAAAATAATGATATTTTCGGTCGTGCGTACGTACGTATTAACGTATCCACGACGCGATGAGATTCATTTCCAAGTTCACCATTCATCAACAATTATAAAAATATATATTACTAATAAGTATGTAATATATGAAATAATAATTATACTATAGATATATATATATTTATATATATAAGTATTTATGGACTTACATATATATTATTCACTTACTTCCGTTCAATACTATATGAAATCAGAAACTGCATTTAAGCGTACGTACGGACTACCGTCTCCATGAACGGTGTTTTCCATTTCAGATATATGTCTATTAGAAATATTTATATTCTAATAATATATGATATATTTACCATGTTTTATATTCTGGAAGTATTTAAATCTTGATCTATGTGATAAAATCAAGAGTAACAAGTTAAAACACGTACAATAAAGAAAGCGATTATTACCCAAAATGTTAATTTAACATGGAAATTATTATTAAATGGGTATTATAAAGTTATAAATGAATCATATATGATATCATAAATATTATTATGGTTCTGGTATAATTTAATAACATACTACGATCTTCGTATAGGAGGTTAAACATACCCTCGACTAAAGGAAAGAGCAAGGTAAGGGGTTTTCATCTCACTCCTTATTCTCGTGAGATTCATGCCATATTGCCACTATTACCTTTTGTGTGGTGTATGTAATGCCCATAAGTTTATTATTTGTGTAATACACATTAATTTATGTGTATTTAAATATTCATTGTACGATACCTCTTTCATGGGTTGTTTGTTTTGTAAGTTACCAAATTGGTAAGGGTTAATTCCTCAATCTCATTATTATCCGAGATTGTTTATGTGTAAGTATTTACTGGGACATTTTTATCATCCATGTCCATTTTTCATAAAAATGATTTCAAAATGAATAATTTAAGGATTTTGAAAGGTTCTGTTTATCAAGATCAGAATTTCAAATGTTTTTAATGATTTATCTTTCTAAATATTTTTAATTAATGTCCATGTTTTCAAAATGATTTTAAGGATTTATTTATATGGACATGAATGTTTTGAAATGGTAATTTTTTCAAAAGTATCTATGTGGTATGAGACACTTTGATTCAAAAATATCTTTTAAATTACTTCCTTTAAAAATGTGTGACTTTTAAATGATTTAAAAAAAAGGATATTTCTCTCAAAAAGTTTTACTCATCATTTTCATCTATGTCAACATCCTTTGATGGATTTTAAGCTTATTTGAAGTTTATTTTTTAGACAAAACATCCATTCAAGGTTTTGTGATATGTTTGAATGTGAATGTGTTATTTTTATACCATTCATGGTTTATGGAGAAAGTATTGACATTTCGTATGCTAGTTTTAATTCTAATGTTTATGTTATCGTTAAACCTATTCATATGAGGAATGCATTGGACTTAGTAAGTGACAGGTGGAGCCCGCTATAGGTCCTTGATGCATCGGTAGGTCTCATGAGACAAACTAGAGTCTTGGCACGAGGCCTGGACAAAATCTTATTTGTTGTCTTGCCACGATGCCTTGGCTACGTGGTTATGATAGTCTGACATTATGCATTGCGTCATTATGAAAGTGGTTATTGATATTGCGTGTGATTATTCAATTAGTATAATATCAATGTGAATAAGTAAATGGAATTATTTCATTTTATTTCTGCCATATTATGTAGAAGTTAAAGTTTAAAAGGATTTTCTTTTAGTTATACATTTCCTTAAATGTTTCTTCTTATTTATGAAAGTTTCCGTTATATTGGTTACGCTTACTGATCATTTGAGCTCACCCCTTTCAATGTTTTATTTTTCCCAGGATTCCAAGAAGTGAATTGTCTTTGATATGCAGGGTTAAGCCAGGGGAATAATGGCGTTCATAAAGATTATTTATGTTGTTTTGTATGTCTTAAAGTGCAATGTAACATTCACATATGTAATCTATTTTCCAAGATTCTAAAATGATCGGTCCTTGAAGAATTCATTCCTTGTAATCATGCCAATGTTTTGTAATAATGCACCGATTCGGGGTAACTGGGGTTGGGGCGTTACTTTTGGTATCAGAGGAAGTTTAGCAATAACCTTGGAATCCAGATTTAGATAAACTCTGATTAGAGAACATAGCCCTAACATAGACTTTGAGGATTAGTATAGAATAATTTCCTATAATTTTGGTATTGTAGAGACTTTGTGAGTTTTCTGAGGAATACATCCCTGTCTGGATACGAGCAGGTAGAGGTGGCTCTAGCACAAATGTTCCTAGGCTTAAAACCCGAAAACACCGCTTTGAGGTAGACTCGAACGGGAACTAGTGCACGACAATGGGCCTTGATGCACTCTTGGTTACGACACTCCCGAGTTATATTATTAGGATAATTCTCATTTTCTTTACAAACCATTATGAAGGGCTCATGAGTATATACATAATCAAAGAAAACATTTTTATGATTATGGATTATATCTATAAACTATTCAATTTGTGTTAGGTATTTTACAAGTATGTAATTATTCATTGAAATTCATAAACTGACCTAGTTTATGCTATTACATAGAAATGGCGCCCAGTTGAAGGAATGTGAACTCCAGAAATACGTATGATCCAAAGAGTAAGATGGATCATATCTTTCATGTTATTAAGCCATCATTTAGAAGGGAAGTAGTCTCCAACATATTATCATCATATGAACAAATAGTATCATGTGTTGATAAGATAAGTAAAGATTTTACTGAGTCCCATGGCATTGAAGGGAAATAAGAGAATAAAAGGATGGAAGAGAGAAAGAGGGATAAAGGGAAGAGGGAAAAGAAGAATTTCCCCATATGTGATAACTATGGGAAAAACACCCTGGAACTTGCCTGAAAGTAATGAGAGTTTGTTATAAGTGGGGAGGAAAAGGTCACCAAGTACGTGACTATAAGGGTACGAAAATGGTTTCAAATGTACAATGCTTCATTTTCAAGGAGTTTGGACACAACGCAAACATATTTCCCAATCATCAGACTATGCTGAAAATGATGCTATTAGATAATAATCAAGTTATGATACTACCAGAGATGAAGAGGAATGATTAGAGTTCTTATGTTGATTTTGTCATTTGAGTGTTGTATCAACAATGTACTTGTTATAATAATTATGGAGTATATAAGGATTGTATTGTAGTACTATTTCATTGAGGATTTGGGATTTTATGGTACTATGAAAAGTGACTCTAAAACAAGTTAAACGTTATGTAAATTAGATGGTTGAAGGAAAGATAAACCTTAATATGGTCCTAATATTAAGGTACTGATTTTGGAATAAGATATGGTTGATTTGGGTAAATTATATTGGATATTCTTGACTTCCTTGAAACTGATTAAATATTTGTATCTTCCATCATTTTTGGAGTTTAAAACATTTTTGGATGGATGAAGTATATCCAATATTCTATATGGAATAAGGGAGCATGAATGTAATCAATAAGGATTATGGTAATTCAGGATGTTTCAGTGTTTTAAAAGAATACATGATGAAGGTATTCACATGATATTACACGGTAAAAAGGATCTACATTTTGTTTACCTTAGTTGTTAATGATGGACTCCGAGTTTGGATAGAATTATTTTGGATAATTCTAGTTTGAGATTAATTTTGGATTGCCATAAAAGGACAACCCAGAGGTCGGGCGACAACCCGTTGCGATCGGCAAGGCCGCGAGACTTGAACTCGCATCCGAAGGGCGACAAGGGTGTATCACCTACCACTGGACAATGAGTTGTCTTGGATTAAATAATGTAGTTTATTTTAGGAAGGTCTAGTAGATGAATTATAAATTCATTTTTTAACCACAAATGAATAGGATAAATAGAATATTTTTTTATGTTCTATTATCTTTTAGAGTGAAAGATGAGTTTGTGGTAGAAATTAGATTTAGATGGAACTCTACTTTTCAAGTATATATTTTTCTTCTCTTCTTATTCTATGAAGAAATTAATTCTTATACTTTATTGAAGGGATATTAAAACCAAATATGTGTTATCCTAATACCTTATGTTTTGTTGAACCGATGGCATTTTAAATCATTATAGATTGCTGAATTTAAGGACCTCAATTTTAAACTTGTTTATTATTGATGACCTCAATCACTACCTATAAATATTTATGTTTTCCCTCCAATTATATGTCTCTAATTTCCACCAATGTTCCCCTAATTGATATCATCATTTGGTGGTGACCCTTTCATTTCTCTTTTCCTCTTATTAAGACTAAATTTTATTAACCAAATTTCCGATGTGGGTTTTCCCACAAAGATATTTTCTATTTTCAACCTTTATTTTCAAAGAAGAATATCAGATTATGAGGATGCAATTTATTGAATGAGGGAAGAATGTTACAGCCCAAGATTTCATATTTTGTACTTCTTCAAAACAATTCAATAACATGCACTACACGTAACACCGAGTTCAAGCGCACCATGACTTACCAAACAAGCCGTTCAAAAGAGGTTATGAATTGTATTAAATAAATTTTGAACCTTATATAATCCTTATAATTTTAGAATCCATATTATGAGTTTCTTAGACATAATGTAAGAACAAATTCATTTTTTTCAGACAAAAGAAGTATTTTTCAAAAATGTACTTTTACCAACTATAATATTGAACCCTCTTCAAATCCAATATTTTAAACTTTTATATATTAAATTTGACAAAATAAATTTATTCTTTAGAATGGGGACATCAAAAATTTACATTGTAACACCCCAAGCTTCCACGGTACGCTTCTCTTTCAATAATACAGTAGCGTGTGTTTTACTCAACTTTGAGTTCTAACACACACTACAACTAGTCAAACTAGCCATAATGAATAGTAATACTTAATTTTTAAAATTTTATAAATTTTATCTCTCAAAATGGACCTCATTTTTGGATTTGGAATATTGAATTTATCCTAGGGTGAAATTTTGTTACTTTTCTGATAACTTTTACATTTTGATGAATAGTGAAATTTACTAAATTTTAATTAAATACAACTTTTTTAATCAAAATAATTAGTAGTGATAAATTATGAATTTGAGTGGTTTTAAAGTATATTTAGAATATGGTTTTAACATTTAATAAAATGTTGGTCATTGGACATAATTTCTCAATTAAACCAGACATTATAGGTGTCAATCTTTTGATAGTTATTATATCTTAAAAACATACTTTTTGTTTTGACAACGGGAATTAATTTTAAATTAATTTCTACCACTTTTGTGTTTTGAATTTGAAAAAATGGATTCTATATTTGGAATCAGGTTTTCCAAATTGTGTAAATAGGTAACTTTTATTTTTAGACATTTGGAATAATTACTTCGGTAAATATTTTATTTACCATAGTTAAAGGGTAAATTCGGTAAATAAGGATTAAACAAATAATACTATAATAATAATAAATTACCCTAAAATGTTTCCTAACCTTATTGGTGGATACATGTCACACCATGGTAATCTTTGGATCGATTTTGGGACCTCATGGATCCACTTGTAAGTGATAATGACACTTTGTATTAATTAAGTTAAAATAAATACGCAAATGACATAAGCATATATCTTTTAGAAACAATTTTTTACATAGGGTTATATACGTTAGATTTTCGACTATAAATATTCATTAGAAAGGTAAAAATATTTCTTACATAATTTTATTTTATTTATAATTTTTATACATTAAATAAAGTATTTTATTTATGACACAATGAAGAGGAAGTAATTAACATAATAGTGAAAAATTAAAATAATGTATATTATAAACGCCAAAATAAATATAATTTGAAACTTTTTAATAATTAAACTAATTTTATAGGTTAATATGACATGTTAGGATTTATTTAATTAACTTTTTTCTAATTAATAATTCTGTTATGAGTTTTAAAAAAATCAATTATTCAATAGTCTCAAAGTTGAAATAAAAGAGTTTTTAAAACAAATATTATATTATTAATTGATATTAAATTACTAAAAATATAAGGTTCGGCCAAGAGACTTATATAATGATATTTGTATCATTAATGGACCAATTTTGGGTCTCTAGGATTTATATAGTATGTTTATTAACTATATAATATAAAAATAAAAAGTGACATGATAATTGATAAACAAATTAACTAAGAGTTAAAACTAAAAGATAAGGTTAATATAGAGACCCAAACCTATATAAAACATATTGGTTGAGTGGTTTCAGACCCATACCCACCTTAAAATTTAAATAATCGACTTTTGAGCCATTAGAAGCCAAATATTAATTTATTATAAATTAATACTTTAAGTTTTTCTTAAAGAGCCCCTCCTCCCCCTTATAAAATGACCCATCTTCTAACCGATTCTTTCACACCATCAAAGCCTTTTGGTTCAGCCAAAACCTGACCAAATACTCTCTAAACATCCATAAATTCATCCTAGAGTCCTTAGTTCGATCAGAAAGCCACCCTATGGAGCCCTTTTGATCAAATCAAAACAAAGAACCCGAAGAAGAGGTAATGTCTTCACCACTCTCTTTAAAGTTCCTTTCTTATTCAACATCTTATTTCCTAGTTTTTTATATTCTAAAATAATAACTCTAGTATATTATATATACTATGATGTTATTATAATTATGGAACAAACAAGTTCACTATTTTAACCATCTCTTTAATGATATTTCACCATACGTACGTACGTACGGCCTACCGTCTCCACGTTGTGGTGTAATTGTTATTCAATATATTATTATTTATATGGTTATAATAATGATGTATAATTCATGTAAATAATAAATATAACATGATAATTATTATGTATATATGATATAACATCCAATTATGTATTATTTTAATATCAAAAGAATGATATTTTCGGTCGTTCGTACGTACGGATTACCGTCTCCACGACGCGATGAGATTCATTTCCAAGTTCACCATTCATCGAAAATTATAAAAATATATACTAAAAATTAGTATGTAATATATGACATAATAATGATACTGGAGAGATATATATATTTATATATATAATTATTTATGTACTTACATATATCTTATTCACTTACTTCCGTTCAATACTATATGAAAACAGAAACTGTGTTTAAGCGTACGTACGGACTACCATCTTCATAAACGGTGTTTTCCATTTCATATATATGTCTATTAGACATATTTATATTCTAAATATATATGATATATTTACCATGTTATATATTCTGGAATTATTTAAATCATGATCTATGTAATACAATCAAGAGTAACAAGTTAAAACACGTACGATAAAGAAAGCTATTATTAACCGAAATGTTAATTTAACATGGAAATTATTATTAAATGGGTAGTATAAAGTCATAAATGAATCATGTATGATATCATAAATATTAGTATGGTTCTGGTATAATTTAATAACATACTACGATCTTCGTACAGGAGGTTAAACATACCCTTGACTAAAGGAAAGAGCAAGGTAAGGGGTTTCCATCTCACTCTTTATTCCCATGAGATTCATGCCATATTGCCACTATTACCTTTTGTGTGGTGTATGTACTGCCCATAATTGTATTATTTGTGTAATAAAATTTAATTTATGTGTATTTACATATTCATTGTATGATACCTCTTTCAAGGGTTGTTTGTTTCGTAAGTTACCAAATTGGTAAGGGTTAATTCTTCAATCTAATTATTATCTGAGATTGTTTATGTTTAAGTATTTACTGGGAAATTTTTATCATACATGTCCATTTATAATAAAAATGATTTCAAAATGAAGATTTTAAGGATTTTAAAGGTTCTGTTTATCAAGATCATAATTTCAAATGTTTTTACAGATTTATCTTTCTAAATCTTTTTAATTAATCTCCATGTTTTCAAAATGATTTTAAGGATTTATTTATATGGACATGAATGTTTTGAAATGATAATTATTTTCAAAAGTTTAAAAGTGGTATGGGACACTTTTATTCAAAAATATCTTTTAAATTACTTCCTTTAAAAATGTGTGACTTTTAAATGATTTTACAGAAAGGATATTTATCTCAAAACTTTTTACTCATCATTTTCATCTATGTTAACATCCTTTGATGGATTTTAATCTTATTTGAAGTTGATTTATTATAAAAAACTTTAAATAGAGGTTTTGTGATATGTTTGACTATGGATGTGTTATTTTTATACCATTAATGGTTTATGGAGAAAGTATTGACATTTCTTATGCTATTTTTAATTCGAATGTTTATGTTATGTTTAAACCTATTCATATGAGGAATGAATTGGACTTACTAAGTGACGGGTGGAGCCCGCTATAGCTCCTCGATGCATCGGTAGGTCTCATGAGACAAACTAGTGTCTTGGCATGAGGCCTTGACAAGATCTTATTTGTAGTCTTGGCACAAGGACTTGGCTACATGGTTATGATAGTCTGGCATTATGCATTCCATTATTATGAAAGTGGTTATTGATATTGCATGTGATTATTCAATTAGTAGAATATCCATGTGAATAAGTAAATGGAATTATTTCATTTTATTTCTTCCATATTAAATTGAAGTTCAAGTTTAAAAGGCTTTTGTTTTAGTTATACATGGACTTAAAGGTTTATTCTTATTTATGAATGTTTCGATTGTATTGCTTACCCTTTCTGATCATTTGAGCTCACCCCTTTCAATGTTTTATTTTTCCCAGGATTCCAAGAAGTGTATTGTGATTGATATGCAGGGTTAATCCACGGGAATAATGGCGTTCATAAAGATTATTTATGTTGTTTTGTATGTCTTAAAGTGCAATGTAACATTCACCTATGTAATCTATTTTACAAGACTGCTAAACTGATCGGTACTTCAGGACTTCATTCCTTGTAATCATGCCAATGTTTTGTAATAATGCACCGACTCTGGGTAACTGGGGTTGGGGCGTTACTCTCCTTATAATTCATCCCATCATGTTAGCCCCCCTCATGTCCGTTACCATCAACGAGTACCTCATCTTCCCTCCTCCAACATACATTTCATATAGTTCATTTCTTGTATTCTTCTGACTTATCTCATGTCATTGAGATTTCGAATATCAAAGATTAGTTGGAAACAAGTACAATTAATTATTTTGATAATTTTTATTTTTTAAAAAACTATTTATATATGTATTACAAAAAATAGATTTATATTGTTACATGTATTTTTTTGGGTATACATAATTATAGATAATTTAAAAAATATTTTGAATAAATGTCTGAAAAGAAGGTTATCTTAAAAAATTGATTTTATGGGAGAAAAAGAATGGAACAACAGCATTATTGAAATATTTATGAAATATATCCATGAATTTGGAATATCTTACGATAAAGGATATCCATTCATAAGACACAAAGGAAAACCATCATGGAATAAAGGTCTCAAACTTTAAATAAAAGAGTAAACACAAATCAATAAAAATATTGAATAGAAAAAGAAATAAAATCTATATTAATTGAATTATCATTTGATAGTGAGGTTTCAAATTGATACTAGTTTCAGGATTTGTTCGACTTCTAGAAGTGTGAGTCCAAACCTATTTATTTTTATTTAAATTTCATGAAATATTGTTATTTATATATATTTTTTAATTATATTTTTTATTATGAAGGAGACATATAGAGGGGTGAATGATGAAAATTTTTGGTTTCCACTGTATTCTGACACTGGGATGGGGTATTGATGATAAAGGAGTTAAGTTTAGGATATTTAAAAATAGATGGTGAACTATTTTGGGTAATGAAGGCTATGGGAAAATAATAAGGGGTTTAAATAATATACATGGTTTCAAATTAAATTCTATTACCAAATTAAATAATTTTGACTAATTATAAGTTTAAAATTTTGTCATTTTATTTTATCATTATATATTTAACAGGTGTTTAATTGTAAGAAAAATTTTCTAGAATTGACGATGCAGATTAAAAACCGAACAATAGATGATGTAGTGGATGGAACATGATTATCCCACGATTTTTTTAACAGTGAAAATAAACCACTCGAGGTCTCCCTTGAGGTAGTGGAAGGAGCATAGTTAGTGCACAGTTTTCCTAACAGTGTGACTAATCATGCACGGTTTAAAAATAAGATCCAAAGATTGTGGATATAGGTCAGGATTAAGAATTAGACCCCTCGTTTGTTTTCCAAAACAACACTAACATGATTTTTTATAATCCCAAAGGCAGTAGAGGTTTCTCCCATCAATTCTATGGTGATTTAAAGTCTTCTGTTAGTGTGTTGAAGCTAGATACTCATAGTATGTCATCATTTTGGTTTTTTGGGGGTTTTTATTATATTAACTTCTCTATCTGTCTCTATCAATTTCATAGATATAGTTTGATGTGTATATATCTAAGGGTCTTCAAGACAATCTTGTTATATTTGGCCTTTTTGGTTTTACAAGAAGGGAACTATGTAAGATTTTTGGATATTCAACCTTGTTTCATTGGTGTTTTCATGATTTTCTTCATGTTCATTATAAATTTTCAAGGTTTGTGGTTTCACTCTCGACTCCTCTTTCTAAAACTAGAAGGATTGATTTAAAATTGGTTGTTTTGTGAAAAATTAATTGTGAAATTGTTGTGAAATGATTAATAGAAACGTTCTTCAACGATCGTTTATTGAATGGTGCAATTTGAGTGTTTTTGGGAAGGTGGATTGGGTTTTATGATTTTAATGCGAGGATTTAAAAATGGTTATTGGGTTTTGAAACATACAAAAAGGGGTTTTTAACACCCCACGGGTTTGAAATTAAATATTGAATGCATGAAAATAGAGTCCCTACAAGACTACACATTTTATAATCGATCTGATAGAACCCACCTATTTTTTTATTGAATAGTATCACACCCTAATTAATAGTAATATCAATAGTAATATGACCCTTAGGAATAGTAAATAATAACATTATTTTATTTTATTAATTCTACAAGATAATGAAATCTTCATTAATTTTTTAATGTAATATAAAATGAATTATCATTTTAAAATTGATATTTTTTGAATAAACTGTGATTTTATTAAGAAATTAAATTTATCATATTTAAAAAATTAGTTTTAAAAAATGGAGTTCATTTTTTTAATTCTACATTATGAGAAAAAATTTCGGCTGAATTTTTGGGGTTTTTTTTTGAATTTCGGAATTTTTGATGAATAATGAAATATATTAAAACACCATATATACAAGCTATTAGTTAAATACACTATTTATGTCATCATGATTGATTTAAGTCCACTAGGTTCTAACTCACATGAACCTATTACCATTAGGGGTTAGATTAAAAAATAGGTTTTCTTGAGGGAAATAATAAAATCATGTGTAAAATATTAAAAATTCACTCCTCTCCTCCTCTATAAATTCCCCCATCAATCCCTCTTCAATTCACATCTCTAAGAATTGAAGATCTTCAATTTTCTACCCAAATACCCTTCCTTAGTCACTATTCACGTCCAATAATCTCTTTTTCTTTCCAAAAGACAAAAACCCCTTTCCTTAAAGAGAATCTCAATGAGGTGGATTCAAGAGGTAAACTCACATTTTATTTCTTAGATTTTCATTTCAAGTTCATTTCTATTATTATCCTATCCTCACGTCCTCTATCGAAATGACGATGATAAATCCAGTATCATTTATATACCGGACTTCTATCATGTTCATGGATGAACCATCATCAATATTCTTAATCTCCCTTTTATTTTATAAATGAAATCATCGTTTTTCACGTTCCAAATTACATCCTTCATGGATGACAAAGATTAGTTCTTCAATTTAACCTTCATTACTGGTCATAAAACCATTTTTATTTCGTAAAATCTTATAATATATGTATTATAAAATATTTAATATTCATGAACTAGTATACATACATATTATAAAATCATATCACCAAACTACTTCATAATAATATAAATACTGTTAAAATAATCTAAGCGAATGCCACATATATTTCATCAAATCATTCATCCTCATTCTATGTAAATGATTTTATAAATTACCATTAACAACTATTTATGTTAATAAATATTATGTAAGTTCAATTTTGGAGATTTACATCCAATCCACATGAAATCCATTACATAAAAAAGTGATCTGATTATGAAAATCAAGAGAATGAATACTATGGAACGAAAAAAATTCAATCTTAAAACTAATCCATAAGGACATAATAACCATAATAAAATCATGAGAAAATAAATAAATGTCAAATTAGATCTTAATTAAGTTATTAATAAATCTAATTTTATACTCCAGGATCTTATGTTCATGAGCGGAACACATTCAGACATTAGGTAAGGGTTTTATACAGCAAAACCTCAATTTCTTATAGGGTTACCTTTATTGTCAAATTAAGTCAATGAAATTATTATGAATTATTATCTAATCCTCATAAATTCTATGTGACTATTCTATATATTTTTACCAACCATAATCCCGCCTTATTTAATGGGGAGTGACACATTTTAAAAGAACATTCAAAATTATTTCCGAAATTCAATCCCGATTCAAGGGAATTTCTCATATTCTTACCTATTTTCCGTGGAACTCTATAATTTGTTTTTAAAACCATAATATTTATAAAATCACTCATTTTATTTTGAAAATAATACCTTAATTCACTTATGGTTTTATTCAAATACATTTATAAAATAAACATTCTTTTAAAAGTAAAAGAGTATTTATCTCACAAATTACTTGAAGATTTTTATAGGACTATCTTCATTTATTTCAACAAAATTTTTGATTCTTATATATTATTGGGATTAATATTTTATGATGTCATCTAACATATTTTTTTGAATTATTTTTGATTATTTTGACTATGGATGTGTTGATTAGAAAACATTGACCATATTACTCTAATTGATTAGCATTTTTGTTTAATAGTTGGAGAATGTTAGATATATTTCAAATGTTAGTTTCAATATAAACATATATGTTATTTATATTTATCCCTATGTATATGAGGAATGAATTAGACTTATTATTTGATGGGTGGGGACCGCTATATCCCCTCGATGAATCGTTAGGTCTCATGAGACAAATAGACCTGGACTTGCCTGAGGTCTTACCCATTTTGAGTTATGGTTTTGGCCGATGCCATAATCATTTTAGAATCCTTATCCATGGACTTGACAGTACGTTTAATAATTTCCTAAAAAAGAAATTCTCTCATTATGATTCAATTAATTAAATGTTCATGTGGATATTCAACAATTATAAATCCCATGATTATGTTTTATTATGTTATTATTTACTTTGATCATATTCCTTCCATAATGTGTTCAAGATTATTATTTCTAAAGGCATGTGTTTCCCATTATTCACCATGCCTATTGTTTATTTTGAGGTTATCTTCCGCTTTATTTCCTACTCTTACTGATAATTGGACCTCACCCCATTATTTCGTTTCATTTTCCCAGGATATTAATAAGTAATTTATGAGTGAATTGCTGGTATAATCTAGGGGGAATGGATGTTTATAATGTAAAAAATTAGTGTTTTTTCCTTTCAAGATATAATGTTGAACTTATACATGTATCTTGTTTCCAAAAGCTACTTAACTAATTGGTCCTTCCGGATTTACATTCCTTGTTTATATTCCAATTTAATTAAATAATACTTCAACTCGGGGAAACTGGGGTTGAGTCCTTATAGTTTGTTTCAAGGTATGTTTAGTAGACTGCTTGGAAACTAGATTTAGAAAACATAGATTAGGGAAAAAATACCTAAGATAGTCCTTGATGATAAACATACAAGAACATCCTAATATTTTGTTAAGGAATAGATTATGTGTATATTATTAGAAAATACATCTCTGTCTGGATACTACATGTGGACGTAGTTGTAGCACAGATGTACCATGGTGTGAAAACTCTGACAAGGAGTTTTAAGGTTGACCCAGGGTATCCTTGTACACTACAATGGGCCTTACTGCGCACCTAGTTTGACACTTCTGGGAGATATTCTAAAGATAATTCACATTTTCTTTACAATCACTTAATTATGATTTTAATGTAAAATTTTCCTCAAAGAAACCATTTTTGTGATTATGGGGTTATCCATTCATAGGATTTAAATTTATGCTATGTATTTTTATTAGTTAAGATTTTACTTTATGATTCATAACGTAATATAGTGTATTCCATTATCTAGAAAGGGAACCTAGGGGAAGGAATGGAAACTTCATTAATATTCGTATCTCATATAGGTATTCCCCTCCAATGCAAGATAATGATGTTGGATATGGTGATGTAACTAGTGCAGAGAAACTTATAACAATACTGGGACAACTTACCCATGTTATGAAAATTAACCTTACATGAATGGAACATTCAGTTCTAGCACATGTAGGAGCTTTGTTATATTTATTTATGTGACAAAATCCTCCTCCATTCAATGAGTCTATGAACCCAATTGTAACTGAGTAGTGAATAAGATCACTGGAGAAGATATTTCTCGCATTAGGATGTAATAAAAGCAATAAAGTCATCATGGATGATTATCTTCTAACAGGAGATTCTAATTAATGGTGGTCATTAATCCAAAACACAAAGGAGGAGGAAGAGATAGAAGATATTGAATAGAGGTAATTTATGGAAATATTCCTAGAGAAATACTTTCCTCTTGAAAAACGAGTAGATATGGAAAGGCAGTTTCTAAATTTGAGGAAAAATGAAGGTGAGAATGTTTCAAAGTATTAATCCAACATCCCAAGGATTTCAAGGCATGTTGTGGACTAAAAAATAAATCCAAGGAGAAAAATTCAACAATTCTTTGATGTCCTATATCCATTTTTTATTGGGCACTAGTCTCCCAATGTTTCTCATCATATGAAGATGTAGTTTCATGTTCTATTAAGATAAAAATGGAATTATTTATGTCTTTTGACATTAAAGGAATGAAAGAGAATAAGAGGGTTGCTAAAAACACTGGAAAAGGAAATAATGAAATGGGGAAGAAGGTAAGAGTTGAATTTGTACCCTTTGATAATTGGGGATGGAAACACCCCTGTTCCTACTAAAAAGAAAACGGAGTATTTTACCAATGTGGATAGAATGACCATCTTGATGGTGATTTTAAGGGGAATGAAGAAGCTGTTAATGTTCAATAATATAATTTTAGGAATATGGGACTCTATACTAATGATTGTCCAATGAATCAAGGAAACATGCCATAGAAAAGTCTGAGGGAGCATTGATAAGATTATGAGATCACAACAACATGATGTTCCTAATGATGTCATGGTAGGTACTTAGTCATTTCCTCAATCTTATCCAATGCATTATTTGATGCTAGATCATCTCATTCTTTCATATCTTCACAATTTGCAAAGAAAATTTGATATTTACGATTTGATTTATTAAAGGGAGTTATCTATCAAAACTTCTAAGGGATGTATCATTGTAACAAATATTTGTTAGTCACTCCCCATTATGGCATAAAAATGTGTTTGTGTTGCAGATTTTATTGTCATACCCATGATTTAATATGATATTTACCATGGTATGGATTGTCTTTAGAACCATGATGAAAAAATTTATTTCAAGAGGAATGAGGTTGCTTGTTTTTAGAATGATGTTGACTCCCTTATCATTAGGATAGAAACACCAACCTCGGATTATCATATAGATCCACCCCCAGTATCTCTGCTGAATTAAATTGTTAAGGAGGAAGGAAATTCAATACCAATGGGTGAGGAGGGGAATGTTTGGATAAAGGACATACCTATTGTTAGTGTATATATTGATATCTTTCCAGGGGATTTAACTGGACATCCTCCAGAGTGGGAAATTGATTATTCCATTGACATAATTTCATGATAAAGCCCCGTATCAAAGACCCCTTATAGGATAGCCAGTGTGGAATTAATAGAACTGAATAAACAATTACAATAATTGAGTGATAAATCATTTATTCACCCTAGTCTTTCTACATGGGGAGCCCCTATTCTTTTTGTTAAGAAGAAAGATAGATCTATGAGGTTGTGCATGTACTACAGGAAGATCAGTGATATAACATTAATGATAAAGTATCCCAAACCATGTTTTGATGATTTATTTGATCAACTTAATGGAGCTCAATATTTTTCAAAGATTGACCTTCGACCTGGATATCATCAGTTGCTTATGAGGTAAGAATACATTCGAAAAATGACATTTCAAACCAATTATGGGCATTATAAGTTTATAGTAATGCATTTTGGACTAAATAATGTATCCTCTATTTTCATAGATATAATGAATAGAGTTTTCAAGGAATATCTTCATAACATTTTGGTTAGGTTTATTGATGATTTCTTGTTATAGTCTAAAAGTTATGAATATCATGAATATCACATGCACACTACTTTGAAGACTCATAGACAAAATTAATAAAATGGGAGTTCTAGAAAATGACAATTTTGGCTTCAATCAATTTCCATTCTGTGCCACACTGTCTCTAAAGATGGATTATCTGTTGATCCTATGAATACAAAGTCTATGAAAGAATGGAATACTCCAATGAACATAAATATGGTGCATAATTTAATTTTTTTAGCATGTTATTATCAGCGTTTCATTCAAAATAAATTCCATTTTTCCAACCAAATGACCAAACTTACACGTAAAGGGTTTATGTTCATATGGAAAAAATAATTTGAGGACTTTTTCAAATAATTGAAGAGGATATTAGTGAATGATATGATCCTAACCCTACCATCGGTGAATGATGGGTTTGTGATCTATAATGATTAATTAAAGAAAGGGCTTTGTTGGGTATTTATACAGAATGATAAAGTTATTGACTAGGAATCAAGGTAGTTAAAAATTAATGAACAGGACTATCCCACTCATGATATTTAGTTAGTAGCAGTAATCTTTTCTCTAAAAGTAAGGAAAAATTATCCTTATGGTGAAAAATGTTAGATATATATTGATAACAAGATCTTGAAGTATATCTTCTCATAAAAATAACTCAACATGAGGCTACAATGGTGGCTCGAACAACTCATGGATTACAGTTGAACAATAAACTACCACCCAGGAATGAAAAAAATGTAGTTGATTCATTGAGAAGGAAATATCATGGAGTTCTCAACAAAATGAGGATTGACAAAGATCCTTTGTACAAGAAACTACTGGGGATTGATATGAAAATAATCAAAGAAGGTGAAACATCACTACTTTTTCATTGGGTTTCCAAGCCATATTTATTTGAAGGGACTAAAATTTCTCATCAAGATGATGAGAACATTCAAAATAAAAGTAATGCTATGAGAGAGGGTAATTTGGATGACATTTTATGTGATGATAGAAATCTGATATTTGGGTAGAGGATTTGTATTCCCACTATACCCAAGTTAAAAAGAGAGTTATTAGATGCTACCGGTAGTTTGAATTTCTCTATACATCTGGTTAGAACTAATATGTATATAGATTTGAAAGAAAACATCTGGTGGGAAAACATGAAGAGGGAAATTGAGGATTTTGTATCAAGATGTTTAGTATGTCCACAAGTGAAGGCCGAAAGGAAACATCCAAAAGATTCATACAGACTCTACCTATTCATATGTATAAATGTGAAAATGCCACCATGTATTTTGTCACTGGATTACCCAAAACACCAAGGAATAATGATGTGATTTGGGTAATTGTGGTTCGACTTAAGAAATATGCACATTTCCTTGAAATAAGGGAGTATTTTCCTCTAGAGCACCTAAAAAGACACTATATAAATGAATTTCTGAGATTTTGTGGGGAAACTCTGTCAATTGTGTCTGATTGTGACCCGAAGTTTAAATAGAAATTCTGGAATATTCTTCAGAAATTTTTGGATACCGAACTTCAATTGTATACAACTTACCACCCAAAAACTTACAGGAAATATTAGAAGTTGATCCAGACCTTAAAGGAGTGTTTGAGATTATTTTTAATTGAATTACAAGTTATGTGGAATCAATAATTACATTTAGTGGAATTTAATTACAATAAAAGTTTCCATTCAAGTATTCAAATGGTTCAATATGATGAATTTTATGAAAAGAGATGTCCTACACCAACTTGTATAGATGAAGTTAGAGAAAGGCAGATTGTGGGTCCTGTTCTTTTGGAGGAAACAACAGCAAATGTAAAACATGTTCAAGGTCATATCAAGATAGCTCAATGCAGACAAAAAAAATATGACAATAATATATGGAATAATCTAGAATTTCAAGTGGGAGATCATGTTTTCTTGAATGTATCTCTATGGTAGGGTGTAATAGATTTGTGAAGGATGGGAAATTGTGACCTAGGTACATTGGGCCTTTTGAAATTATGGAGAGAATTGGACATGTTGCATATCATTTATCTATTCTTTCAAGAATGTCCAATATACACAATGTGTTCCATGTCTCATTATTAAGAAATTACATGGCAGAACCATCGCTTGTACTCACTTCTAAAGGTATAGAATTGGAACCCAATCTATCTTACTGTGAAGAGCCTACCCAGATTATAGACACTAAGGAAAAAGTGTTGAGGAATCATAGGAATATTCTAGTAAAAATACATTGGGGAAATCATAAAATCAAAGAGGCGGCATGGGAGCCTAAAGAGCTGATGATGAAGACCTACCCAAATCTTTTTATGTGGTAACATTCTGTGAATATCGAGGATGAAAATTTTTTAAGGAGGGGAGAATGTAACACCCCATGATTTTGAAAATAAATACTGAATGCATGAAGCACTGAGTCCCTACAAAACAACATATTTTATAATCTAGCAGTTAATCACAACTCTTCCTCTATTATGGTTGAATTTAAAAAAATGGTCATATGGAGTTGTGATCAGTAAGTCATTTGGAGTCCGATAGAACCAACATGATTTTTGATAAATAGTAAAAACCCCTAATTAATAGTAATATGAACCTTATGAATAGTAAATAACATTATTATTATATTTTCTTAAGGTTACATGATGATGAGATCTTCATTAAATTTTTAATGTACTATGAAACGAATTATAGTTTTTGAATTCTTATTTTTCGAATAAACTATAATTTTTCAAAAAAAATTAAATTGTTCATATTTAGAATATTTTTTATATTGGAGTGAATTTTTAAAATATACATGTCATATAATTGTTAGGGTGGATTTTTTGGATTTTTTTTTAAAATTTTAAATTTTTTGATGAATAGTGAAGTACAGTACAATACCATATATAAAACTTTTTAGTCAAATACACTATTTATGACATAATTAGTGATGTAAGGCCACTTTTTTTCACACACATGTACTTATTATTATTATGGGTCACATGAAAACACACTATTGGTTGTCTTGAGGGAAATTATAAAATAATGAGTAAAATATTGAAAATTCAATCCTCTCCTCTAATATAAAACACCCCCTCACTCCCACTTCTCTTCACTCTTATATAACTTTAAGCTCCAAAATGTTCTAACAAAATACCCTTCCCTAGTCACTCCCCACATCCAATATGCTCTTGTTCTTCCCAAAATGTTAAAACCCATTCCCATAATGAAATTATCAAGGTGGTGGATTCAATACGTAAATTTGTATTTTATTTCATTCATTTTCATTTCATGTTCCATTACATTGTTATCCTATCCTCGCCTCTTATGTCTAAATGACCATGTTAACTCCAGTATCATTTATATATTGGAATTAAATTATATTAATGGAAGAACCATCATCAATATTCCTACTCTCTCCCATTTATTTTATAATTGAAATAATCATCTGTGAGGTTCCAATTTACAACCTTCGTGGACGACGAAGATTATTTCTTCATTTATCATTCATTACTTGTCAATAAAAATTTTTTATTGTAGAAACATACTATAATATACATATTATAACCTATTTAATATTCAGTAACCAGTATACATACATATAATTAAACAATATGAAAAACAAGTTCCAAATAATCTAAATAATGCTAAAACATTCTTAGTGAATGATATTAATATTTAATCTAATGCTTCATCCTCATTCCATGTTTCTAAAAGATATAAATGACCAATAATAAGTATGTATGTTAATAAATAATTTGAAAATTTAATTCTGTATATTTACATCCATTCCACATGAACTCCATTACATAAAAACAAGTGAACCGATTATGAAAATCAAGAAAAAACACTCAAGAATGAGGAAATTAAATCTTAAAAATAATCAATAAAGAACTAATCAACTTAACAAAGTTGTGATAAACTAAATACATATCAAATATTTTATGAATTAATTTATTTATTAGTCAAATTTTATATTCCAATACATTTTGTTCTAGTTAAGAACACATTCAGACTTAAGGTAAGGGTTTTTTCCACCCGGACCTCCATTTTCATTTGGGTTACTTTTGATATCTAATTACCTAAATGAAATTATTATTTATTACTATGTAATAATCATAAATTCTTTTTGATTTTTTTTAAAAAAGGTTGGGGTTGAAGCCTCAATTTAATATTCAAAGCAAAGACCTCTTTAGACTGGGTAGAGGGGGACCCATTACATAGCCCAAAGGCCCAAGGCCAAGTGGCTTGAATACAAGGCTTGAAAGCCAATTTTTTGTCCAAAAGGACCCCTCGGTGAATAGTACTTAAATAGTTCTTACCCTCCTACAGTATCTTCTACAGTATCGCCACTGCTACAGTTCCACCACTGCTACAGTACCAAAAAATTCAACCCTACCCGGATTTGATCCTGGGTATTTTGGATGCCAAGCAGGAGCCTATACCACTAGGGTACATGATCGTTGGATTTTTTAGGGTTCAATATTTATTTACCAAGAAGGATACATCCTTATTTTATGGGGCGTTATGTGTTTTAAAAGTAACTTTCAAAATTATTTCGGAAATAAAATCCTGATTCAATGGAAATTCTCGAATTCTTACCTATTTTGAAGGGCACAATGTACTCTATTTTTGAAAACATATTATTTTTAAAATAACACATTTTTTATGAAAATACTATCTTACTTCTCTATTTGTTTTATACAATGATTTTTTCTAGAAATATTTTTTTTCCAAAGTAAAAGAGTATTTATCTGAAGAATTACTTGAAGATTTTTAAAAGACTATCTTTATCTATTTCAAAACTATAGTTGATTATTATGTATTATTGGAATTTATAATTTATGATTTAATATACCATATTTTTTAATGTTTTATTATTAGTTTGACTATGGATTTGATGACTTGAAACCATTCACCAGATTACTTCGAATGATCAGTGTCTATGTTTAATGGTTTTGGAATGTTAGTTACATTTCATATGCCAATTTGAATATGAATGAATATGTTATTTATTATTATCACCTCTCATAAGAGGAATTAATTGGACTTATCTTGTGATTGGTGGGGCCTTCTATAGCCCCTAGAAACATCAGTAGGTCTCATGAGATAAATATATGAGGACTTGGCCAAGGCATTACCCACAATGTGATATGGTTTTTGACAAGGACATAATCATTTTTAGATGTCTTGGACGAGGTCATAACAGTGTATTTTAGAATTTACTAAAGATGAACTTCCCTCATTATGAAGATAGAAATTGAAAGTTCATGTGGTTATTTGACTAGAATAATTCCCATGATTATGTTTGATTATTACATTATTTACTCCACTCATATTTCATCCATAATGTTTTCAATTTTATTATTTGTAAATATGTTTGATATAAATTATTCCCCAGGCCTAATGTTTATGTTTATGTAATCTTCTTCTATATTTCCTTCTCTTACTCATCATTTTAGCTCACCGCTTTCTTATGTTTTATTTTCCCGATATATTAATACATATGTTATGAGTGACCTGCAGGAATAATCTAGGAGTCATGGATGTTTCTAATAGAATAAATTAATATTGTTTTCTTTTAAAGATGCAATGTTAAACTTATATATGTATCTTTTTTCCAAAATATTCTAAACAAATTTGTCCATTGGGATGCATATTCCTTGTTTATATTCGAATTTAATTTAATATGGAATTGGTTACTGGAAATTGGGGACGGGCCTTTACAGGTTTTCAAAAAATGTTTGTTTTATTGGAATGGTTTTTGGGTAAATGGGTTTTAATAAAAGTTAATGTTATTGAATTTTTTTATTGCAAGTGTATTTAATTAAATGCTGGTTTTATTGGAATGATTTTTTGGTTGTTTTTCAAAAAAATTGTGGTTTTATTGAAATGATTTAGATTGATTAGAAAACGATATATTAGCATGTGGCTAGCTAAAATGGTTATGTGTGTGTGGAATGCGATGAATAATGGTCATGAATTTACCACTATCAAAGGGGTGGGTTTGGATGTGAAAGTTACACCATCAATGGTAGAACCAAACTTTTGTGTATTTTTGTGTGTTCTTATGTGAAATAAATCGGGTTGTGCTAATTGAATTTGATAAATTGATAAATTACTTGCTTGTGTACTTTACTTGGTGCTGGATTTGGTTTGTAAAATAATTTTGGTATGAAAATTGTTTATAATATAATTTCATTGTCTTAATATAAATTGTTAAATTTCATTAAATAAGTTTTTTATATAAATGTTCTAACTTGTTCTATCCTAGTGGAGTGAGTAGGGAAATATTTTTAGCGAAACGTATTGAGTTTCATTACTCCCCCATACTTTGGTACTTTGCTTGAATTCCTGATGTCATTTACATTGATAAAAGAAAGGGTAATGTATCCCACTTATCTAGTGGAATTTCTTGACACTTGGGCTATTTTTGTGGAGTTGGAGAATGTAGATTTGTTGGGATATGTGGAGTAGTGACATTGGGATATTTTGTTGTGTCAGTTTTGTCTTCTGATAAGTAATTTGATATTTTTGGTCTTCTGCTGTGGTACATTGTTAGGGTATAGTATGGTATAAATGGTAGTACATTGAGTTAGATAATATTGTTATCAGGTATCAGGTACTCATTTTGGTAATGGTATGTTTTGTTTCAGTTGTATTATTTTCCAATGGGAAATAATCATCTGCCACCCAATGAATCTCTTGGAATTTATTTCTAACCATTAGCATCTTGGGGCTGACGCATAAGGCCAAGTAATGTTCCACAACCTTCTCATGCCAATGGGGATGGGAGGGGTATTGCAAGTGGTATCAGCTTGGTCCATCTAAGTATCTTGTGTACCAAGTGGATGTAGTCTTGGTAGGTATTTGACTTGGTATTGATTGGAGGTATTGTAGTTGAAATTAATTCTGGTCAATTCCTAGAGTGGATATCATTGAAAGGATTGAGATTGTCAGAACATAAAATTTAGAGCCTAAAAAACATAACTAACCTGTTATGATGAACTTATAGCTATTAGGGAGTTGCGTACAAAAGTGTTTTGGATATATTTATAGGATTTGGAATCTCATTGACATTGTCTTATCCAATGAGACAAACATGACTTTCATGTTATAAATGACTTCCCACTATGAGCGAAAATTTCATTTTAATTAACGATCCATGATTTTGGTCAAATGTTTGTATTTTTTAAGATGGTTAAGGTTTTTTTTCAAATGAGAGATTTCAAAAACACATGACATGGGTATTTTAAAAATGGTTTGATTTTCAAAACAACGGTGAAATTTTAAAAAATGGTTGAATGAGGAAAATAATGAATTTTTGAAAGCCTTTTTGTGATAGTATGATGTGGTAGAATTTAGAATTTGTTTTCACTTTAGTTTCTAGTCAGTGATACTTGTGATGGTTGTAGTGTTTCTATAAAATGAAACCTAATAGAAATCATAGGAACCAACCAGAGGAAGTTGTTGAGAATGTGGTTGCACCAGAGCCATAAGTGAACCCACAGATAGTTTAGAGTATAGGCTAATAATTTTAGGTTGTAGATAATGGGAATATGATGGATGACCCAAGGCAAGTGGATCATTCGATACAGTTCCAGAAGAAAAATCCACCCATCTTTTGGGGATATTTGGAACTCGAGAATGCATGGGTGTGGATGAATATGATGAATCGTATCTTCGATTTCCTTGGTACACCAGTAATGTTGAAGGTCAATTTGGTTATGTATATTCTGGATGATCTTGCATTCCAATGGTGGGATTTAGTAGTTTATGAGAAATAAGACCAAGTTCATTCATGGGAGGACTTTGAAGAATTTTTCAACAAATAATTATATCCTCATATGTTCAGAATCACTAGAACAACAGACTTATTCATCTTGAAGTATGAGAGCCTAAAAGTTAAATAGTATGAGGCTAAATTTATTAATTTATTCTCCTTTGCACTCGATGTTTTTTTACTGCATCCTTGAAGGAATACATATTCATATTAGGGATGATTCAGGAGATTCACTCAAAGATTACAGTGCTCTATATAACATGTTATATAGGTATAGTTAATAGTGAGATGTTAGTAGGAAGACATATCTCAAGATATATGGGATGAGGGAGTATGCTAATACATATAAGAAATTGTGGGAACTTCAATTATGGGAGCAAGTGGAAAAGGGACACCTATTTCCAATGTGGGAGTATAAATCAGATTATGAAGGATAGATTAGTAAATCTTCCTATAAAACTAACGAGTAATAAAAAATGTTTCCTATGTGATTCTTTCACTCACGTGATGTGAGGGTGTATAACACAACCTAGATAATTACACAATTGCAACCATATGGGGCATATTTGGTTCTATTGTCACAGTACTCTGAGGTCTAGTTTTCGATAATCTTCCCAGGTTTCATAGAAATTGTATGCATCAATGAGGAGAGGGTATCAAAATCATTCTCGTCAGTATAATAGAGTTATACATAGTGATTCTATGAATACCGGGACTCCTTATGAAGGGAAATCTCAGAAAGTTAATAGATAAAAAAGTGCAATGACTAATCAATTATATGGAGCGAAACAAGTTATTGTGGTCGATTAGTCTAGATCATCGATAGTGAGAGTTAAAATTAATTTGAATTATACCCTTATGCAAGCACAGTTTAATATGGGTACATCCAATTAATTTATTTATTCTCGTACTATTGATTTGCTGCATTTAAAAGATGATGTGATTCCTACTATATTAAAACATCAAACTCAATTGGGTCAAATAAAAGGTCGAGATGTTGTGTGTAGAGAATGTTTTATAAATATTGATGTAGTTGAGTTGACATGTAATTTATATGTTCTTGAGATGGATGCATATGATATAATCCTTGGTATGTAATTGTTGAAAATGTTCATGTTTTGCATTAAATGTTATAGAATAATATTTAGTTCTATGATGGATGATGGCATCAAGAATCTATTTAGAGGAGAAAGGATTGTAAATGATGGTGCAATAGTGAAAATTATAGTGTAAAATTGAAAATAAAATTGGGGTCTAAAATTTTTAGTTTGGATTTCTAATTGAATTATATTTTAGAGTATATCGACATACAAAAAAACAATGAAAAATTCAATTGAAAATTTCCAGTGTTTACTTCCTATACATAATATATTTACTTTTATAAATATAAAAGGAATTGTCATAGTGTACATTTTTAATATAATTTTTTCGTGTATTCATACATAATATAGTAATATATAAAAAACAATGTAAAATTTCAATGAAAATTTCCATGAACAAATTTAGAGTGAATAAATACAGACAATGTATATATAATTGAAAAATTATTAGTAATTATATGTTTATAAACATATAACAAATTATTAATTATTAATATACTATTATGTTAATTTACTATTATTTTATATTTATTATTGTTTAATATTCAAAATTGTTTTTATTATTAATGAATTTTTATTATATATTTTGATTTCTTTTTATGATTCTGGGTTATTGTTTTTTAATTGAATTATTTTAGGAATAAAGGTTATTTAATTCCAACACATTCAAATAAATAAATTTGTTTTTAAAAATTAATTTGATTTAAAATTTATTTCTTCTGCCACATCACATTTCTGACATGTGGAGGATTTCTCGTGGTGGTACTAACCCTCCAGTTGATATGGCCAACCTGAGATGATAATTTTCAGGGGTGGCGTGGAAGCTCACGGGAAAGAATATACATCTCTCTATCTCTATCACTCTCTCTATATCTATCTCTATTTGTCACATAATCTTCTCGATTCTCTGTTATGATTATATTTATAGCATGTCAAAAGAAATCATTTTATAATTTTTTTTAAAAAAATATAACTACATATTAAATTCTATTAATGATATTTTTTTAATATAAAATATTTTTCATTATTAAAAAAATTATTTATGAAGAAATAAATTTTATATAACATTATTTATAAACAATAACAATAAAGGATCAAAACAGGGCATTAATTTGACTTAATAACCTTTCACATTTTAGACTAATATGAAATATCATTTTATTTAAAAATTCATATTCTTTTTGGTCCTCCATTTATATTTTTTCCTATTTTTGGCCTAAAATTATCATTATGTGTCCATTTTGGTCCTAAATGATCATTTTCCCTTATCTGTATAGAGACCACGAATAGTATATGAATATTATCAAATGTATTAAATTTTAAAAATAATAAATTAAAATAAATAATTTTTAAAAATTAAAAAAATACTTCCATATTTTATATAAAACTATTGAAATGTATTTTACATATTAATGGAGAATTTTAAAATATTTTTCAATCCCTAAATCAAAATAGTTAAGAGAAATTAAAAATAATATGTTCATTTATCAATGTGGGTCAAAATTATCACCAGTTCCCCAACTAATCCTTTACCTTGCCTACGGTACTCCCATATCCCCATATACTAAGTGTTAATATAAATGGACATTAATTTCTATTTAAAACTAGCTATAGATTCATTCAAAACATTTGTAATTACCCATTGAAATATTTTCACACCATCTATATAATTACCCATTTAATTATTTCCCTCTATATGAATTGTACATTGATGTAATTTTTATCAATGAAAAAATTCAATTTATTAAACTAAAATTCAAAATAATGTCTATTTAGTTATTTTTATTTATGATTACAAATTAAATTAGTTTTTTTATTATTATATTTAATTTCATTTTTTGAGTTGATTGGTTTTTGAGTGCTTTCCATTTCTAATTATGGAGTATGATTTTGAATAATGATATGAACTTAATTGTTATGAAATCCCCAATGTAATGAATATTTACTGTATTTTTTTTACCAACATGATGTAATTAAAACCCATTTACATATCAAATGTTTTTTAAGAACTGAAAGGGAAACGTATTGAATGATGTTATCATAATTTCATCACATTCATTAAAAATCATGGGAGGTTGTGAATTAGGGTGATTTCATTTTTTTTATTAACCATTATTTTTTTGGTCTCATCCCATTATTGAAAGGAAAAACATGATATCTTTTATCCATTAAAAGGTAAATCATAATTCCCAATAAAACATGAAAAAATATAATCATTTTACAATTTTACTATGTTCACATTCAAATATGGAAAATTAAATATAAGATTTATATATGACTCATTGTCATTGTTTTCTTAAAAGAGAATTTATAGGTGTGGCATTTTTGAACCCTCCACACAAGAAATCCCACCTCCCCATGAAGAGGTTACTCTAGATGGAGCCCCAATTGGGATGGAGTCTTTTCCATCTAAGATGATAGAACATTCCATATAGTGACATGTTGATCGATGTATCACTATCATTTCATACAAATCACTAACGTGTTATTATGTGATTATAATGATTTTGGGTCAATTCACCGTTGAATCCAAGAGAAACACCCTATTCTTAGTCTTTATCCACTAAATTGATTAATGATATAATATTTATATGCATGTGACTCTTTATAACTGTGTAAATCAAGGTGATAATGAGATTCAATTGATATTTTCAATTCACATAAAATCTATTCATTCAAGAATTCATTTCTATATAAATGTTATGTCCATCTTTTCTAAATTTATATGCCTTCAATGGAATTCAAAATATTTATTTCAACTATCTTACCAATCTCATTGTATTTCTCTTCAAAGTCTCTATATCTTATTGTATACCACAATAACACATTTTGGTGTTTTTAAATTCTAAAATCAAGTACAAATGTTTAGGATAAATCTATGTCATCAAACCCTTCAATGATTACTTCACATGTCCTCTCCATAAAATCATGGTCATACTCTTCCAAATAAGTTTAATGGGACCCACAAAATCATTCTTGAATATTTCCATAAACCTATGAGATGTAATTTTTTTTTTGAAAACTGATCATAGAACCACGACATCTCATATAATACTATGAGATGTTATCTTCTATTCAAATTATGCCTCAAAATCGTAATTTTAAATCAAGACCATCGAAACATGATTTTTTCATTCTTTGGTTCCACGTTCAAAGAATATAAAAGGAAACCTTCTTCTACTTCCCTAGGTTGAAACTTGTTCAGCTTCCATACTCCACATAATCAACCCTCAACAATCCCATGGTAGCCAACGTCCACAAACCTTACTCACAAATGTGTCACATAGGGTCATTCCATAACTTTGTGATTCCGAATGTTGTTGCTCCAACATACATTATACCTTCCGAATTCTTGGTGAAGTATAATGTTTCATTCTTATGACTGCGTGGATCCACCCCATCAGGCATGTTATTAAGCATCTTATCAATCTAACTAATGAAAAGGTGATGAAATGAGTGAATATGTGAGGATCCAACCAAAGGAAATGAAGTTGATGCCTACAGGTTTTGGGGAATAATAAGAAGAAGATACTACTACATATGATGAAGATGGTTTTGGGGAACACAACAGAAGTAAGTGGTCCACGTATTTGAATATTTTATTCATTGGAGAAATGAAACATCCTAATCTCTTGTGATCTTAGACCAAATCATGTTTGAGTATATCATATGAATTAACCAAAGAACATAAATTAATATATAACGAGTACATCATTAGAATTTAATTATTCTAATTTTTCACTTGACCTCGGTGACCGTTGCACAAATAATATGAGGACGAAACTATCTAGAGCATCCAAAATGGCATCAAGAATATATGGGCACATAGTTTGTTGAATTTCATGTTCTAACACAGAGCCCCAATGATCACTTTGACGTCGCGATGATCACCATGATCCCATTCCTTCAATCCGCAAAGGTGTTCTTAGATCATTCACTCGGTTCAAGCATCCCTATATCAAGTATTCGGGTGGAGAGAGAATCCCTCAATACAAATGGATGAATAATACAAGGAATGAGTTTCTCCTCTTCTTATATAGTGGATATTCCAAATACCGAACAAGGTATCCCAATCCCCCTTATATTTATCCTCCACTAAATATGTAATAAATAAATATAAATAATTAGGAATAAATAACAACATCATAAATATATTTTTATTTTATCTCATACTTTTAATATGATAAATATATTACATGATAAAAAACAATCCATTAACTACACTAAAAATTATCGTTAATATTAAATTAACCTTGAATATTAAAATAAAATTCATTCATATAATATTATTCCTTTTATTTAATAAAACCCTTATGACTAACTTTAATGAATAAATTCAACACAATTATTTTACAATGGAATAATGTTGAATTTATTTATTTTTCGGTGATAAATAAAACATGGAAAACTCTCAGACTTGTGGCGGGGCCCACCATTTACTATATATCTATTCACCCAAACAAGGGCGAATATTGAATATGTTTTATTTCTCTCTATGCCCTTACCTCTAATGTAGTTAATTATATTCACAATGGAAGAGAAGAGTATGGAAACACATCAAGGCCGATAAAGTGATATGGAATAGTCATAGGAAGTAAAACAATCCTATGAACATGCACTGTGTAATATATTCTATTATTAATAAGATACATCAAAATGTAGGACACAAACATGTATCATTGTCCTTATTTTCATTATTTTGGTTGATATAACTAGACGATATTACCTTTGACTACGAAGACCATGGATTTATGATGGTGCAACTATTCTGATCAACTATGACTGACTTCATCAACTCAAAAGAAAAATAATTCCATCATGATCATTCAACCAGTGTCATACCACCAATTAAACACCCAAAACAAGTTACCTTATCACGACCTCATTGTCATTGATATATCCATGCATAAAATTACACAATCAAATGACACAAATTTATAATGACATCAAGTGAGAAGACCAAAACACTTGTCTGCAGATATGAACAAAAAATGACACCAAAAACATATAGTATTCTTATTGGTGGGTTTTTCCTAATGATATCACCTACTAGATATCACAAAGTGTGAAGATCATAAGAGAATGTCTCAATGTTTGTGAGCCGCAGTCACATGATAGTCAGACATCAACTGTTTCCAGTCATTATGATTAATCTAGACTATAAGAAATATGTGTAAGATAATTTTCATAGTATCTCATGGTTTTCCTTATAGAATGAGAACTACTATAAAATTTTTATGTGACAAATAATATATTGAAATTGCCTTTCAAATAGTGGATTCATAAATATCAAAATCATAATGGTAAGTTTACATCATGTTTAACACACTATATATAGGGAATTGTAATACCAAATAATTATTTATTTGTGTTTAGATAACAAACTATTACAATAATCCCACTTGAACTGGATACAACTTACTAAATATCTTTGTTATCTCTCACATTATTGGATCATTTTTCTACTGAGTTATGGCTTTATCTGTTGGTCTTCCACATTTCCACCACATGGTTATTCTTCTATGTGAATCTTTTACATCTTTGAGTAAAACTTCTCAAGAGATGATATCTCGAGTATATACTGATTTTCACACTGTTAAAATGTAACATATTGGATAGTAAAAGTATCATTATTTACAATATGATAATACATTACTTACTAGGTGATATTCCAATAACTAGAATAAATCATTGCATATTTTACAATGCTTTCTAGATATCTCAAAAGCCGCAATGCACTTGGTATTTATAGACATGGATACCCCTGGATTAAATGGGCCTATATTTCTTATTCACTTAGTATAACAATTATATTAAATCATATAGACCTTATAAGAAGACTATTTTACATCCCCTTATAACTAGTATACCATACTCTTCAAATAAAAGGGTAAATATCTTTTTTACAGATAGTTCGTACTACTTCCCTTACAGTTCTCTTCGATATAACTGATATTTTCATATTATAAAGTATATGTTGGAAATATCATATCTTGTAAATATCATGGAAACTATGATAGATCCATTACAAGTGATTAAGAAATTTTACTCCCCACATTAATCTCTTCTTATGATTATGCATGTCTTCTTGGAGAGATTTATTCCATGTGGCACTAGTAACAATTTTTTCTCGAATTGTTACATCATTCTTTTTCTTAAAGTATAATTATATGGACTATTTAATTGGTATAATAAATCATTTAATCTACCTCAATAAATCTCATTCCCTATAACTTTGGTTTCTACTTTAATTCAATCTCTATAGATTTACTTTCATCCTCGTCTTAACTTACTATAAGGCCAATAGTTGGTTTTCATATGTTATCAAACTTATTTTACATAGAAAACAATGGTGTTACCACTAACCTCCCATAAACACATGAGAAATATTCATTCCAAATGAATAATCTAAGATCTTATTTCTTACTTTTAATACTGAAATGGATTTTAGAAACATTCACCCTTATTGGAAATATATGATGCCATCATCCTTTTTTTGTTGTGTCATGTAAACATATTCCATTATTGGGGTTCTTTATATACAAATCTCAATTTAACAATAATATAATTTAGTTATAATAAGAAAAATCCAAAAGTATATAGGAATTTTGACTTAGTGTTACAAATTAAAACTTATTTTTAACACACATTTACCATCCTTTTATAGTATCACTTTAACACCAAAATTAGTTTTCAAAATTATAAGCCCATGTATTTTGATACATGGAAGCCATTATCAAATTTTAATTGATCATGGAGATAATATTTTATTTTCATTTACTAATTACATTTAGGATTCATTATTCTCAATGAATAATGTATCACCGGTCGCAATGAATATAAAACAATCACTATGTTTTTAACCTTCCTACGTTGTTTGTGTCTTTGGAACATTCCCTTTCCCACAAGGTCTTGTGGAACTTGTTCATATGTCAACTATTTGTGCAGGTATATCATTGACTAAATGCAGGTCAAAACTACTCCCATTATCTCAACTATATACTTGAATCCTTTTATATAAATATTTTCTATATACTGAATACATCTTTTCAATCATAGGGATTTATGTAATATCATTATAAAACTCAATGATTATTACTATAGATGTGCATTATGTTTTTTATTGATTAATGTTTTTTATATCCAATCAAACTATTTTCATATAAAACATGTTCTTGTAACAATGAATTTATATCATACTAAAACTCATAGGATATCCAATTTTCAATATAGTTGGAAAATGGTTATGGGATAATATCATTATTCTAAAATCTGGTCTTGAAAAATGGAAGTATTTTCAATGAATGTGTTTTAACATTGACGCTCATTTTACTTACATCGTGAAACTAATTTTTATAAAGATATGTAAATTTTTTAATTTCTCCACACTACATTTTATGGATCAATTTTAACATGTAATACTCATCATCAATATTTCATATTATCATCATAGATTTGATGTGGATAAGGTAATATGTGTTTAAGAATTACTCCATTCTACATTATATTTAATGATTATAACATGTAAGACTCATAATTGATCCTCATTTTTATAAACATAACACTGATGTGGATATGGTAATGCATGTTTTGGAATTACTCCACATTATATTATATTGATAGATGAATTCTTGGTTAAGAATTTATTAAACACAAAATCCCAAACCATTTCTTATCCTCTCTCCATGCATATTCCATACACCACATTCATATTCATTAATAACTTAAAGGAATATAATGATGTATACTTACCATTAACTTACCCTCCAATTAGTTCACAGACTAAAGATAAATGGATTTTGAAAGTTTGTGGCTTACCTTTATTTCTAATGATTTCTTTATCGAACACTAAGAACATAATTTTGTTGATAGTACCCAAGGTATTTAACTCCATAGAGTAGAAAACCATACATGGTATATCCTTGAAAACTATTTAGTTTTTCTTGAAAAATTATTATCTTTATATAATTGGGTATATAAGTCATACATTTTATATTCATCATGTATTTCCAATGATTCTAACATTACAAAACTATTGATTAAGTATTAAAAACCATAAAAAACATTCATTAAATTATTGGAATAATTTATACATTTATCCAAATTTCATATGAAATAAATATATTGGTAATATGTAACAACAGATCAACTAGAACCATTTTCTTGGAAAATGAAGTTTCTTGCTTCTCACCACTGAAATAGGTTCCGGCCTTTCTCATCCACATTAAGGACACAACAAACTTCTAGTAAAATTTCATTACTTAATTTGTTAATATATTTAAATACACATACATAATAAGAATATTGTATTTAATACCAAAATATTATAACAAATATATTACCTAATATTTATTAATATACCCGAAGAAAAAATTACTAAATGATTCATTATTTGATTTCATTACATTTAAACTTCCATAGATTTATTTCCTAATATGTGAAGAAAGTATCCTACCATTTAATACTTATTTCTTTGAAGGATGTCGTGAAAGTTCCTTTTAAATCACTCATTTATGTTTTATTTCTTCCATGTCTTTCATCTTATTCACAATAAGAACTAATTTTTTTTCGAAAGATCATATTTATAGGGTGAACATTATCCAAAAAGTTGCCAAGTGTTTTCTCCATAATGTTATTATTTTAATATTAATCAAAAAAAGAGTAAATGGGTGAGAATGATAAGAGAATGTTAAGCATTGAAATATCCAGATTCATCTTTAAATTTTTAAATATAAAGTGTAATCATCATCCTAAAATTCATATATGTTCTTCTCTATCTCTTTGGAAGCTTCACAGAGTGTGACAAGATGTAAATTTATCCATGTCATGATGTTGAATCAAAGAATAATTTCATATGTTAAAGATATCATTATGAAATAACCTTCATATTCATCATACACGAGTCTCCTGTTATAATTTTTCTCATCATTACTTCATGAGGTGGCTAAAAAGGTCTTGGAGACAGTAGTGCCTTAAATTTACAATTTCATAGTACTTTTTGAAAACACTAGTAATACTATTTGGAAAGTCATGCATGTTTTAACATTTCAATTTTCATATTTTATTACACTGTACTTGTGGTATTACTTAGCAGTTGTGTACAAAAAAAATTCTAGTAGATTATGTAAGGACAAAACCCCAATTTCCCCAGAGAAGGTGCCTTATTTTATTACATTGGAATAAAAACATGGAATATTTGTCCTTTAGGGCCATTTTTTTAGTCAATTTAGAAACAAGATACATATATAAGTGCAACATTACATATTGAAATGAAATACAACATAGTTTTTTTGGGAACATCCACCACTATAAGAATATTATTAAAGGTTAGTCATAATAAACTTCTCCATGTCCTGAGAAAATGAAACATAATAAAGGGGTGAGATCAAAAGAATTGTAAGGGTAATCAAGATAGTGGAATATAACAAAAAAATTAAACATTAGGTATGGTGAATAACTAAAAACACATGCCTTTAAAAATAAACATGAAGACATTATGGCAGGAATAAGAACAGAATAAATAATTCCATAATAAAACAAATTCAAGGTTATTCTACTAGTAAAATTACCACATGAACTATAAATACTATTTTCATAATGAGTTAATGAATAATACGTGGCATAATAGCCATATCATCAATGACTCATGCTCAGACCATAAATATCAATTTTGTTAATGCCTCATGTCAAGTCTATAATTTGTCTCCTTAGACCCACCGATGAACCGAGGGACTATAGAGGGCCCCAACCAACACAGACTAATTCCAATGAATTACTCATATGAATAGGGGTAAAAAAAGAAACATATAAATTCATATTGATACTAATGTATTAAATGTATATATATTTTCCCTAACATTAAACATAAATAATAACCACTCAGAGTAATATAGTGAATAGTTTTGGGATAGAACATCCACATTAAAACTAATCATAAACCATTAAATTAAATATGGAATATGATATCATAAAATAATAACCCAAATAACACTAAATAATCAACTGGAGTGTTGAAACAGATGAAGATACTCTTATAAAATCATCTAGTAATTCTTCTAATAAATACTCTTTTACTTTGAGAAGAATGGTTCTTTTGGAATATTATTTGTATAAAACCTGAAGTGAAGTGTGATAGTATTTTCACAATAAAAATTTTCATTTTATAAATATAATTGTTTCAAAAAATATATTATATGATGCCCTTGAAAATAGGCATGAAATTGAAAAATTCCCTTTATTCGGGCCTATATTTCAGGAAGAATTTTGGAAATATTCTTTTAAAAAATATATTTCCCCCCAAATAAAAGTATCATTCTGGTTGGTATGCATATATAAAACATTTTATGTGAATATATGAGGAGTAAATATGAATAAATAATAATTTAATTGAGGTATGTAGAGAATTATACTAACCCAAAAGAAAATGGAGGTTCTGGTAGAAAACCCTTACCATAACTATTAAGGTGTTCCTAACATGATCTTAATGACCTGAAAATTCAAATTTGGGTTCTCAAATTAATGATTACTAAACCTATTATACATTTTATTTCTTTAGTATAACTTTATTATCTTCATTCATTGTCGTTTTATGGGTTAAGCGATTCAATTTCATTGTTTGAGAGCATTTTCATCCTTGGTTTTCATGATCGGTTTACTTATATTGATGTAACGATAAACATGTAGAATGGGAATGGATGTACAAAATATAAGTTTAATTTTACAAGTGAAAACCCATAATATTACTTTGTTATAAATTCATTAGGATATTGTGAGTGATGATGAATCATTATATAAACCTTTAATGATAATTGTTTGTTATAATTGGGAGTTCTTGATCACAACAATCTAATTTAGATTTATAAATTAATATCATGAGTAAAAAAGTATTACAAAACCTCAAATAAGTTCTAATACATTTTTTATAGTCTCTTTTAAAAATAAAAATTGTTTCATGACAACAATTGAAGACGGTAAATGACATTGAGTACCCATCGTCCTTGAATGTGATAAATTTACACATCTCGGATGGTGTTTTCATTTCATGTATAAAAGAAAAGAAAAGGAGGGATGATGAATAATTATTCATTTATCGTAAAAAAATTCTAGTACATTTATGTAAATGGATTCATCATAACATTTGGTTGAAAGTAGGTGAGGAACAAAAAAAAATGATCTTGAAATTAAAGAAATGAATAGTGGAAATTACCTATTGAAGGAATCTTCCATGAGAGCCTCTTTAGGGAAGAGGTTCTGGACTTTTTTTGAGTACAAGGGCTCTTAGACGTGTGAGAGGATCATGATATTTTATTTGAATATAATATATACATACCACAATGCATGAGAGGGGTTAATTGAAGAGGGAGTTAGGGGGTGTTTAATTGTGGAGGAGAAGAGGGTTTCCCCATTATTTTACTCATTATTTTAATTTTTCTCTCAGGATAACAAATAATGTTGACTCAGTCACCCATATTTGTAATAAGTGAATGTGATTTCAATCCTAGTTGGATTGCATCATCCTTACATCACTTATGACCTGATAAATCATGTATTCCTCGTTTACCTTAAATTATCATATTTTACTATTCACCCAAAATTCATGTATTTTTGGAAAAACCAAAAATTTAACCAAACCTTTTTTCAACATATACAATTGAAAAATGAAACCCAATTTTTGAAAATTATGTTTTGAATATTTTTCAATTAATTATTAAATAAAATCATAATTTATTCCAAAAAACAATTTTAAAACTATAACTCCCTTTATGACACCATGAGAAATTATTCATAGTCCTGTAAAATTATCTAATTACCATAAGAAAATAATCATAAATTTATTATTACGTTTTATGAAAATAAATTTCCATTTTAAATTATTAATTTAATCATAACATTGTAATTAAAATATTTATGACGTACAAAAAAAAATACTTATTCTATGACCAATGTTTCACTTAGGAGATGTCTGAATTGTGTTTATACACTCCTGGGAAAAGTTACTATTTTTTTGGATGATTTACTATTCATTACTATTCATAAGAGTGACAATACTATTCATAAGGTTGTGTTACTATTCATAAGGGTATTTTACTATTAATTAAAAATTATGTTTGTCTTATCCGACTCTAAACATCATACTGATGGAAACCGTGTATGTCAGTTTTTTGAAATTCTAAAAACATAGGAGTAAAAATAATGTTTACTAGCTAGGTTATAGAAAAGTGATGTTTTTTAGAGACTCGATGTTCCAAGCATTCAATATTAATTTTATTTTCAAAATCATGGGGTGTTACATTATCAATTCCATACAAAAATTTCATCTATGAAATTACCAAAATGTTACCTCACAAAGAGATTTAAGATGTTCTTCTCCATAAGCTCCTTAGGCTCCCTTGTTGCCTCTTTGATTTTATAAATTTTCTAATGTATCTTTACCAGTTGAGTCGTTTGATTACTCAACACTTGTTCTTTTTTTCCAGAATCTAGATCAGCTACTCAGAGTAAGATAGGTTAGGTTCCAATTATATACCTTCAGAAGTGAGGACATGTGTTGGTTATGGCTCCCATGGTGTATCAAAAAGATATGAAACAACACCAATTCTCTCCAGAGTTTCAGAAGGGCCTATGTACCTAGTGATTCGTTTCCTTTTCTTCCCTAATCTTATAACACCCCTCCATGGAGATACATTTAAAGTAAAAATGACCTCCCACATGAAACTCCAGATCCTTTCTTTCATTATCATAATAGCTTTTGTTTCTCCTTTGAGATTCATTGATATGGCCTTGAATAGTATTTACCTTCATTGTTCTTTCATCCACAAGCTCTGGTCCCACAAGCTTCCTTTCCCCAACTATAACCCAACAAGTTGGTGTAGAAAATACAATTTCGTATAATTCTTCATATTGTACCATTTGAAAACTTGAGTGGTCACAATTATTGTTGGAAAAAACCACTAAAGGTAAATATTGATCTCATATACCATGAATGTGAAGTGAATGTGATCTCAACACATCCCCTAATGTTTGTATGTTCCTTTCTGTTTTCCCGTCATTTTGATGGTGATAAGAAGCACTCAAATTAAGCTCACTATCCAAATATTTATGAACACATTTAATAAATTTTGATGTAAACTAAGGATCACTGTCAGAAACTATTGTTAGAGGTGTTCTATGAAGTCTCAAAAAATCATTCATATAGAGTCTTGCAAGGTGCTGCAGTGGAAAGTCCTACCTTATAGATTAGAAATGTGTAGATTTTGTAACTCAATCAATAATTAACCATATATGGCATTATTTCTCGTAATTTTGGGAAATTCAGTGAAACAATCCAAGGTTATGTCATCCCATTTCCATATAAAAATAGTCAGAGTATCATGACTCCTCTAGGATGTTGTCATTCGACCATCACTTTTTGACAAACATAACATATTGATACCTAATCAGCAATTTACCTCTTCATGTTGTCCCACCAGAAATGTTCCTTCAAATATCAATACATTTCAGTCTTTCTAGGGTGTATTATGAAATTTTTCCTATAGGAATCATAAAATAACTCCCTTTTCAGCTCAGGTATAGAGGGAACACAGATCCTCTTCTGGAATTTCATAATTACATCTTCACACATGAAGTCATCCAACTTACCATCTTTCATAGAAATAGTTTTCTTTTAATGATTCTTGTCATCAGGGTGTGAAAATTTAATTCATTCCAATAAATATGGTTGGGAACCCATTTGAAAAAACTAGTGATGTTCTAACTTCTTTGATAATTCCTATTTCCATCTTCACTAGATCCATGTGTATAGGATCCTTATCAATCCTCATTTGGTTGAGAACCCTATAATCCTTACTGATCAATGCATCAACAACCTTATTTTCTTTTCTTGGGTTTTATTGTATGGAAAAATCATAATACATAAGTAGTTTAAGCCATCACTTTGACTCATATTGTGTTATTTTTGTGATATGATATATTTCAAGATCTTATGTTCAGTATATATCTCACATATTTCTCCATAGAAATAATGTCTCCATAACTTCAGTTCAATTATTACCACTAATAACTCAATATCAATAGTAATAATGTGTTGTACATGAATTTTTAACTATCTTGATTCATAGTAAATATATCTATCATTCTATATAATAAAACAAACACGTCCTTTCTTTGATGCATCACTATAGAACCAAAACCTATCATTCCCTAAAGGTAGAGTTAGGATCAGAGAATTAACTAATATCCTATTAAATTATTCGAAACAGACCTCACATTATTTTTTCTGCACAAAATTAACCCTTTTACGTGTTATCTTGGACATTGGGTTGTTTAAACGGGTGATGTTCTAAAAAATTCCATTAATAACCTACTAAACCAATAAAACAATGTGCCACGGTTTTGTTTGTTGGAGTAGGCCATTCTCGAACAGCCTTTTTCTTTGCTAGATCAACAGATATACCATCCTTAGAGATAATGTGGCCAAGAAAGTTAATTGATTGAATCCAAAATTCTAACTTTATAAACATCCCATATTATTCATTTCTTCTAAGAGTCTTTAGAATAGTGCGTAAGTGATCTTCCTGATCTTCATAGCTTTTGGAGTATAACAAGATATCATTAATAAATACTACTACAATGTCATCAATACATTCCATGAAAACACTGTTAATTATATCTATGAAAACATAGAGTACATTAGTAATTCTAAAAGGCATTATAGTAAACTCATAATGCCCATACGTGGTTCGAAATTCTATTGTTGAAATATCTTCCTTCCTCACAAGAAACTGATTATATCTAGATTGAAGTTCAATATTCCAAAAATATTGAGCTCCATAAAGATGATCAAATAAATCAGCAATGCTATCTAGGGGATGCTTGTTCTTTATTTTTATAGAAATGATCTCCCTGTAGTCAATACACAAGCTCATAGATCCATCATTCTTATTAATGGAAAGAACATGGTTTACCCATGGAGAAACACTCGGTTGAATAAATTATTATCATGCAATTCCACTATTTGTTTAATTAGTTCCACTAATTATACAGTGGCCATTCTATACTGGGTCTTTGATATGGCCTTGAATTAGAAATTATTTCAATGGAAAACTAAATTTCATACCCATGAAGATTTTCCAAGTAAATCTTCTAGAAACACATCAACAAATTCTTGAATAATAGGTACATCATCATTTGGAAAATTATTTTTCTCACTTGTAGATTTTTTTCCCTTCCACTCCAATAATTGAATTCAGTAGAGCTACCGGGGGTGGATCTAGATGAGAATCATATGGTGATGTTTCTACACTAAATAAAGCGGATTCCACATCATCCTCAAAAATTGAAACCTCTTTCTTCTTGCAATAAATTTTTGCATCATTGTTCTAAAGACAATCCATACCAAGGATTATATCAAAGTCAATCATGGGTATGAAAATAAAATCAGTAGATAATGCATGTTTATATTACGTAATGGGGACTTCCTGACATGACGTCGTAGCAATGCTACATCCCTTTGGTTTTTTGACTGACAAAACCCTTATTAAATCAAATTGGAAATACCTATTTTTCTTGGAAAATGGGGAATATATAAAAGAATGTGATGATATAGAATCAAATAAATCATTTTCTATGTTCATGGAAATAATTAAATAACCTACCACTAAATCATTAGGGACTTCTACCTCTGTAGTTGTGACCGCATAAACTTTTCCATTCTCCCTTGGACTACTTTCGGAATGTTTCCTAGACGCATATGATATTCATGTGCATAATGTCCCATATCATTTAAATTATAGCATTGAACATTGATATCTTCTTTCTTCCCCTTAAAAACCCTAGATAGGTGTCCTTTTTCTCCGCACTTGTAATAGACTCCCACTACCTTCAAGAATGTTCCAGGGTGTTTCTTCCTAAAATTATTGCAGGATTGAAGGTAAACTCTTCCCTTCTTCCCCATTTCCTTATTTCAATTTATAGAGATTTCGCCAGCCCACTTTTCCTCTTGTTTTATTTTAAATTCATAAAATATAGAATGTTTATTTTTCATATTAATATCACATGAGGATGTATATTCATATAATTAGAAACTTTGGGAAATTAGTACCCTTTAGAGGATTGTTTGTAAACCATCAAAGAATAGAACTATCTTTCTCCATGGATTACATATGTAGTCCACGACATTCCTTTCTAACCTTGTGATGTTAGCTTGATACCTTGAAACATTTTCATCCTCCTTCGTATGTAGATTAATTGATTTCCATTCCATATCTAATCATTACTCATGGGAAAAATATATTTCTAGAAATATTTATTTAAAATCCGTACATTCTATATATTCTACTTATTCTTCATCCTTTTTGATTTAGATTAATGACCACTACTGATATGAATCGCCCAATAGATGATAAAATCCCATGATATCATTCCCTCTTTCATTATATCCCGACGTGGGAAATATCATCACTAGGGAACATATGAACTACTCAGTAACAAAAGGGTTTGTAGTCCCTTTGAATGATGGACGTTGTTGTCACATATATCAATTCAACATAGCTCCTCCACATTGTGGATCAAGATGATCCATATCGGTAAGGTTATTGTTCATAACATAAATTATCTTTGGTAGTATAGTTATTAGTTTCTCATTGTTAATCGTTGATACAGAGACAACATCATTATCTTGCATCGGTGGAAATCCTTACATTGGATATGCATGTTAATATAATTTCCATTCCTGCCGCTATGAAAAATTTCTAAATAATTTCATACTCTAGATTAATAAATAAATTATAAAGTATAATCACAATGTAGAAAAATACAAAGAATAAATTGAAATTCTATATATATCTAATCTCATAAGAAAAATCATGGTTTCTTTAAGGAATAACATACAATGAAATATATCATAATGGCTAGTAAATAAAATGTGAATTATCCTAATAATAACATGAAGGACTGTCAAACCAATTGCATAGTAAGAACCATTGACATGTACTAAGAAACCTTAGGTCAATCCCAACACTCCTTGTTGATGTTTTCACTCCTAGGTACATATGTGCCATAACCACATCCACTTGTAGAATCCAGTCATTGATGTATTTTCTAAAAAGATCCACATAATATATTTCATACCAATAATTCTAGTATGTTCATCTATTTCTTATCTTCTTTGACTATCATAGTGGTATGTTCCCTAATCTATGTTCTCTAAATCTAGATTCCATGTTTTCTACTAAACTTCATCCAATACCAACTTTAAGGACCCGACCCAGTTTTCGGGAGCCAGTGCCTTATTTTATTACATTAGCTTACAAATAAGGAATATACATCCCAGAGGACCAATTAGTTTATTAGATTTGGAATCAAGATACATACATATGTTCAACATTACAACTTGAAATGAAATACAACATATAAGTTTTTTTAGAACATACACAACTATAAGTTTATCCTTATAGGTCAATCATAATAAACTTCTTCATGTCCTAAGAGAATAAACATTAGAAATGGGTCAGCTCAAATGATTAGTAAGGGAAATAAATACATCCAAAGATAACATAAACATAAACATTAGGCATGGCGAATAACTAAAAACACGTTCCTTTAAAAAGAAACATGAACACATTGTGGAAGGAAAAAGAGATAAATAAATAAAACAATAATAAAACATAAGCATGGGTATTATAATATTCAAATAAACAAATGAACTATCAATAAAATTTTCATAATGAGTGAATTTGTAATGAGGGACATCATAACCATACCATCAGTACCTTGTTTTATGGCCATAAATCTACATTTTTCAAGGCCTCGTGCCAAGACCATAATTTGTCTCATAAGACCTACCGATGAACCAAGGGGATATTGTGGGATCCACCTAATACTTACTAATTGAAATTCATTCCTCATATGAATGTGGATAATTATAAACAACATATACATTTATATAGAAACTAATATATGAAATGTGAATAACATTCCCCGAACATTAAGCTTTTACACTAACCATTATGGGTAAATTAATGAATGGTTTTTTGATAGCACATCAACTATAAAACTAATCATAATACAATCAGTTAAATATGGTAGATGATATCATAAAATATTAATCCCAATAATACATAAGAATAAACATTAGTGTCTACCAGATGAAAATATTATTATAAAATCATCAAATAATTATTTTCATAAATACTCTTTTACTTTGAAAAGAAGAGTTATTTTGGAAAAATCATTGTATAAAACCACCATTGAAGATAGGTATTATTTTAATAATAAAATTATTTATTTAATAATTATAATAGATTCTAATAATAGATTATATAGTGCCCTTGAATATGGATAAGAGTTTGAAAAATTCCCTTGAATTAGGGTTGTATTTCGGGGAATTGTTTTTAAAAGATCCTTTTAAAACATATAAATCTGCATATATGAAAGTATAATTATGGTTGGTACACATATATAGAACACTATAAAAGGATATATGAGTTTTAAATACGAATAATAAATAATTTAATTGAGTTATGAGAGAATAAGAGTAACCTGAATGAAAATGGTTTTTCGGGAAGAAAACCCTTACCTTAAGTCCAAAGGTGTTCCATACTTGATCTTAGTGAATTGAATAATAAAAAATAGGTTCATAAATTAATGATTCCAGAACATAATATAAATTTAATTTATTTATTATAAATTTATTTAGTTCATTCCTGGACTTTTGAGGGATTTAGAAATTCAATTTCATTATTTGGGAGCGTTTTCCTCCTTGGTTTTCACAACTAGTTTACTTATATTCATGTAAGGATAAACATGTAGGCTTATTATGGTTTTCAAGAATAGAATTTGTATGTTCTTATTTAACAACCACAATATTACATGTTTATAAATTTATTTATTTATTGGGAGTTATGATGAATCATTATGTAAAACTTTAATTATAATTGGTTGGGTTAATTGGAGAATCTTTATCACAATGATCTCATTTTTTATTTATAAATTATAATCATGTGTAAAAAGGATTAAAGAAACATAAATAACCTATAATAAATATATTATATTATGGATTAACCATAAAATTAGTTTTATGACCATAATTGAAGATGTTAATAGAAATTGAAAACCCATCGTCCTTGAATGTGATAAATTAACACCTCTGGGATGGTTTTTTCATTTATAGTATAATAGAATAGGAAATGATAGATGATGAAGTATTATTCCATCATCAAAATGAAATTAAAGTACATTTAATGTATTGGAGTCATCAAAACATTTGTTTTAAATGATGTATGTAATTAAAAATAACAAAAATGAATGTGAAGTAAAAGAAATGAAAAGAGGAATTTACCTCTTGATATAATCTTCTTTAACAGCCCCTTTAGGGGACATGTTTTGGTATTTTTATGAGAAAAAGAGCTAATGGACAGGGGATGAGGAACATGGTAGTATATTTTAGTAGAATTATAAGATATAACAAGGCTTAATATGAGTGAATAGAAGAGGGAGTGAGTGGGTTTTATATAGTGGAGGAGAGGAGGGGTTTCCCATTATTTTAATCTTTGTTTTATTATTTCTCTCAAGACAACAAATAGTGTTGATTAATTTGACCCATAATAGTAGTAAGTGGATGTTAGTTATATCCTAGTGGGATTAAATTACACTTATATCACTTATGACCCAATGAATCATGTATTTATCATTTATCACAAATTATCGTATTTTACAATTCACCCAAAATTTATGTATTTTAGAAAAATCCCAAAAAATTACCCCAACCATTTTTTTATGTATATAATTAAAAAGTCAAATATTTTTTGTGAAAATAATTTCCTAAATATTTTTTAATTTAATTCTTTTATTAAATATTATTTTATTCCAACAAAAACATGAAAAATATAACACGTTTTTATATCAACATGAGAAATTAATCAAGGTCCAATAAAATTATCTTATAACAATAAGAAAATAATGTAACAATATATTATTATATTTTATTATAATACATTTCCAATTTAAATTATTAAATTAATCAATAAATTTTAATTAAAATATTTTTTGACATATAAAAATACCAATACTTATACTATGACCACATTTTCACTTTTAAGATGTCTAAATTATATTTATACACACTTGGGTGAAGTTTCTATTTTTTGGATGAGTTAGTATTCATTAAAATTCATGAGAGTAATATTACTATTCATAATGGTATGTTACTATTCATAAGGGTATGATACTATTCCAAAAAAATTATGTTTGTCTTATCAGACTCTAAATATCATACTGAACACAACTGTGTATATCAGTTTTTTGAAATTGAGATCACAAAGGTTGAAAAATTAGGTTTACTGGTAAGCTTATAACAAGGTGGTGTTTTGAATTGACTAACTGTAAAATTCATTCAATATTAAATTTATTTTCAATATCTTGGGGTCTTACAAATTATTACTTTTATTTTGATTATTGATTACAAATTTTAGATTATTTAAATAATTAAATATCACCCATTATTTATCAAACTCTAGAAACCCTCCGTACTACTGATGGAATACTATATCACTTTAGTAGTCTAGTTGCAAGGATCCCTGAAGCCAACCCACGTAGTGTACAATCTATGGCCACGCCATTACTTATAGAGTTCAAGGTAGGCATTTGACTAGCCAACCGTGTTAACTCATGACTCCATGATATGATGAGTGGAGTTCCAGATTCCAATATAAAAAATATGATTTATTCCCTGCTTTCTACTAAAGATGAAATAATATTTCAATGAATACTCTTTTACTTCCATAATTAGTTAAGTCAACCAATCGCTTTCTTAAGAACTCCTCAGGGTTAAGAAGAACCCATAATTTTGAAATATGAGAACCCTGAACACCTAGTTTTGTTCAAAATCAAATGAAGTAAGGTGTTTGGGGATTAATATTTTCTAAGTGTTTCAATATTTTTTGATTAATGTAATCCATTTCTATTAATATGTTCATACTATGTTATTGCACTCAAAACTGAACATTAATATAAAAACATTCATAGCATCTTTTTTCATTGTTTAATTATTTTATGTGATTCTCATAGAGAGGAAAATTCATAAAAATAAAAAACAATGAATAAAGGAAATAAAATTACCTAATTGTTCATTAATATCTAATACTGGTTGATCCAATTAAACCCAATGGATTAACCATGGCCTATATCATACATGAGTCAGATTTGGACTCATGATGATGTTTTTCCCCTGTACAGTGTGTCTATATATCATCTAGGCCTTCACCCCGACTTGGCATGATCTACACTGTAAATAATATTTCTCATAACACAAATCTACTCATATTCTTGTAAGGGGTCTCTTGAAGTGAAATGTATATACAGAAATATTGATGGATGTGGATTCCATTATACATATTTAAATGAAGAAGACGATGCACATACCATCATAAAAAATTAATTTCTTATTACAAACATCACACACATGTAATAAATAATTAAATGATCTAGATATACATAGGTTCAGTCACTAGCTCATGACTAGTCGGTGGGTAAAATAAATGTGTGATAAAATTAAATTGAATTAAATTTTAGTTACAAGGGAATTTAAATAATTTAAATAATTTATTTAAATTCAAATATTTTTATTTCATTTGACACCATCATTAATTTAATTTAATTATAATATTAAATTAACTTTTTATAATATTAAAATATTCGTATTTCAATCCAAAAAATTGTAACACTCAGGTGTTTTTATGAAATTTTTTTTAAAAAACTTTTTAATATTCAGTAGCTTGCTTTGCACACAATAATGAGATTAAATGAACAATGAGATGTCCTTTTTATAAAATTAACAATATTTCCTAGTTGTTATGTTTGCATGAATAATTATAACTAACTTATAAAAATTCACTGTGAATACTTTTCCTATCTATAATTTATGGAAAAAATAAATCAGTTAGATATTTACAATTATAAGTGAATTACCTTTGTTAATTAAATTAATGTAATATATAGGTTTTATATACTTAATAAAATATATTTTTTAGTCATCCAATGTATATGTTAATCATTGGGTGTGAATAAAACCTATTTGTTGTATAAAAAGTAACTTTTTTAAAAAAGGGTAATCTTATACCTTTGAATGGAGAACCCCTTTTAAATTAAGATTTTTAAAAATTAATAATTTTTATATGAAAGAAGAAAAATTTTATTTTTAATCCAGGATAAAAAAATTTCTTTGGTATAATTTATGATATTTTCTAATAACATTCATGTTTTGATGAATAGTAAAAACATAGTAAATTATAAGTGAAAACAACATTTTCCTCGAGATAATTTATAAGGGTAAACTATAATAATGAATGGGTTTTAAGTATAATGGTAATATATTTTTATCATTTAATATAATCTATATAATTATAATTAATTTTACATTGAATTCATATATAAAAACATTTCAATCTTCTGCAATGTTTTAACATTTAAAAACTCATTATCTTATTCAAACAATGGGATTGATTTTAAATTAATTGATATAACTTCTATGTTTTAAATATTTATAAATGGAATCAATATTTTTAATGAGTTAATCCAAATTATGTTAGTAGGATAATTTTAATTTTTTTGTCATTTTGAATAGTAACATTGGTAATTATTTTTATTACCATCGTTAATGGTTAATCTGATAATTAAAGGTGAATGTAATATTATAAAATTACCTTAACACTTGTAAAAATCCGATTGGATGATTAAAATAGACCCTTATCATCTTTTTTTTTTGAAGTGGAATCACATTAGGGATAATTACACATGAATATGACAATAATTTAATAAAAACTAATGAGTGTGACAAAACGACACAATCACATTTTAGATTAGTATATTAATTTTAAAATATGGATTCCAAAGAGATGATATCTACTATAGATATTATACAAAAATATAAAATAACTACGTAAATCATATAAATTTATTTACAATTTTTACAGATTAAATAATTATCACTAATGATGACAAAATAGTGATGTGAACATTGTTTTATTCATAGAAATATCAAATAAATGTTTTTAAAAATATTTAAAGAAAATCATATGAACTAATTAATGTTCTCCAAAAATTTTCAAGGTTACTATGACATGATAGGAGTATATTGAAAATTTTGGTTTTAATTTATCTTCTATGTCGATTTCTTAAAGTGAAATAAATAAATAGTGTTAAAATTAACACTATTAATATTTTATAGAAATTACATTTTATTAAATTATTTAAACATCATAAAAAATTAAAAATTACAATGCGATAACTATAAGATCAAATCTATCATAAAATATCCATTTTTTGTCAATTGACTCAATATAAGAAGATATTTATAACAATTAAATATTTATAATTATATTACCATAATTAAAATTAAATAGATTAATTATGTGTCAATTAAAATGAAATGGTTTATATTGAAAAAATAACATATCCAAAATTAATCACTTGATGGTATTACAACCCTATCTCATATAATATTTAAAATTTAGACATTTATGAAGATTTTATGGGGGGTTTTATTTTTTTTATAAATTATTATTTTTGAGGATTCCCAAAGTTCCCATGACCTCAATTATTAAAGGGAACTTCCTCCCTCAAATATTTAATTAATTTTGAGCCTTTAAGCATGACCATACCCTAATCATTACCCTTATAAACATCCCTAGAAACATTCCAGAGGTCTTTTTATTATCCAATGATTATCTCTAGTGTTCTAAAATGATATTTAGAGGAGGCACGTCGAAGAAGATATAATATCATTTACCGATTCTTTCAAACATTATTATTCTTATACTTACAAATCAAGACTTGTTTCATTATAAAGTAATAAATAAAGTAGTTATAATATAATTAGAGGTTATTATTATTATTAAAATACCATATTCCACCTTCTACCCATTTTTTAATAATGAAATCACCACTCATGCGTACTTACAGGTTACCGTCTCCACACTGTAGTGTAATCTGTTTTTCCCACCACCTTACATTGATGTATATAATGATGTAATTAATATATATATATATACATATATGATTAATATAAAATGGTATTTTTTTAAGAGATAATATACACAATCCTCTTCAATACCATTCAATAATTATGGGAATGATATCATCGCTCGTGTCTACAAACGACTTACCATCACCATAGTCTGATGTGATTCGTTCTACATAATCTTCATTAAAGCATGATAATATAAATTAATTTAATTAATAAATATAATATAAATTATAATAATACCATTAATTAAATATTATATCTATAACCTAAAAATATGAATAAGTACTTATCAGAAAAAATATGCATATGAACATAGAGCAGTTAATACCCGAATACCGAGTAACAATGAAATATTACTAACAAATAGATAAGAGATTGAGCATAAATTTTATCATAGAAATGATAATTATTCTGAAATAAATCAGTAAAATTATTTAAATCATTATACAAGAGGTTCAGATACATACAAATCATATTGGACCTAAGGTAAGGGATAATTTTTCAATCTTATTATTATACGAGATTTTTCATTCATAAGTTTTTACCACGGAATATTTATCATTCACGTCCATGTGTCCTAAATATGTAATATTATTTTTATACTTCTAAATTTTTTTAAAGTCAATTTAACTCATTTTTAAATTTTTATTAAATACTATGAATGGAATCATTTCTCATTTTTTGATACGAGGTACTTTTTGACTTTTCTGAAAAAATTATGAGAAAAATGTTTTTTAAAGTTTTATGGCATGAATGGATTTTTACAGTTTCATGACACCATACTTCCATGAAGCTCTCTCAGCAAGATTTCATGATTAGATTCAACTAAATTCTTTTCTTTTAAAATTGTGTGGCATTTTAAAAAAGAAAGTGTTTTTGAGAAGGAAAGGATTTTTTAATCAATAAATAAATTCATGTGTTTTATAAAAAATTATTTTCCATCAATTATGACACTCTTAAACAAGGCTTTATTTCTTTCCATATGATTAATATTATTGTTTTTTCAATGATGGAATGATATTTTATATGGATTATGTTATGATCAAATGATTTTTAAGAAACCCATTTTATATCTTGGGTTATGATATGATGAATGATTTATGTTTTTGTGGAACAATGAAAAATGGATTCATTAAGAGAGGGGTGGGACCTATATCTCCCTCCAATGAAATGGGAAATGATTTATATCTCATGAGATAGAATGAATGGAACACCAAGTATATCTGGTTCAGTAATACATGGGTTGAATGAGAAGTGAACTCAGTCTAGTAATAGACATTATCCATTATGATTGTCTCGACAATGATCATTAACTAATATGAAATGAATTTCTACGATTATGTGTGTATGCCAAAAAATTTTGAGGTCTTATTTTATGATTATAGAGATTAAATTACACTTTTATGATTTATACCATGACATGATATTATGTTCTTTTATATGTAGGATATGATTTTAAAATATTATTCTCCTATGATTATGATATGATTGATATTTCCCTTGTTTACCCTTAATGAGCATTTGAGATCAACCATTCATATTTTTCTTTTCCCCAGGATGTGAAGAGGGGTATTAAGTAAGATATGTCAAAATAGATTCTAGAAATGAATAAATAAGATGGAGATAATATGGAGGTTTTATGAACTAGTTTTTTATGTTTCCCAGTTTAAAGAGACAGTTAACCTATATTATCCTAGTTTGGTTTCTTATTATATTATGTAATAAATATTATTCAATGTTTAGGTAACATCTATATGTAAATTATGGGCCATTATAGTTTTTATCGGAGCAATGGTATAGTTAACCGTTAGAAACTAGGATGAGAAAACCTTAGTAAGAACCCTAAAGATTTGGCCATGTATAGGAAACAATAATATCCTAGTGTTTTAGAGATATTCATGAATAAATTGGGATAAAACCTAAAGATTCCAAAATTGAAATATTTTTCTTGATTTATGTGGTTTCCCATTATGATTAGTTGTTCTCACACTATGCTTCTTGGTTTTGGTCAATGGATGGAACCTGAAGGAACCGCGTTAATGCTAAACGTAACAGACAATGAAATTATTATCCCCTTAAGAAACCATATTTTTTAGGAATTAGAATGAAAAATCATTATCCATGATCACAAAGCTTTATAAAGTTATGAATCATGCAGGATTTTCAAACGAGCATAGAAGGGAGAAACATTCTGTTGAATCTTTCATGTAGAAGTTTCCACCTTCATTCTGTGGGTCATATGATCCATTAGTGGATGAATAATGGATGAGTACCACTGAAATGATATTTTTAGTTCTACAATGTTCTGATAATGATAAAGTCAACTTAATAGTATATAGTTTGGAGGTTAATTTGATCAATGGTGGAATATTATCAATAATACCTGCAAATAAGATGAAATTGACTCCATGTAATTGGATGAGTTCAAGAACTTATTTTTCAATAATTAATTTCCTCGTATTCTTCAAAAGAATATGGAGAAGGGGTTCCATGAACTAAAGTAAAAGCATGATGAATCTGTTGTAACTTACAAAGAAAATTTTACAATACTTTCATCGTATGATTCTTTAATTATTATCCAACTTGAGAGTATAATTGATCGAAAATTTTGTGTCTTAAAATCGCATATTCGAAGGGAATTATCCATAAGGGGATTCAATAGCTATGAGGAAATTGTTTGATGTGCTCTCAAGGTTGAGATGGATATTAGAGTAACCCATCAAAAATATTGTGTTGATAAGAAGAGAGAAATTATATTTAAACAAAAATTTAATGACCAGATAGAATAGAAGATGATTTTTCCATTATGATAAAATTATTCTAAGAAACATGGATGTAATTTTGTTAAAGGGACTAGTAAATTGTTTTATGTGTGGAAAAAAATTTCATCACGTAGTTAAATTCCAAATTGATGGAAAAAAGATGTCTAATGACGAAAACAATGAAGAGGATACACAGAATGCACCATCTACACTTCAAGGATACATGTTCAAAGAAATGGGGAATTGTTACAATAAATAACCTAATCCAATGGTTATTGATAATGATCGATGTCAAAAAACTCTTAAGTCCTAAGACAAAGGTAATTCACATGCAATCACTATCAATGACTTGGAGTACAATAATGAAATGGTGAAAGGTACACATACCATCCACTCTAATGTATAAAATGTTTTATTTGATTTTGGATCCACTAACTATATTATTTATGAATAATTTTATAATGTTATAAATGTATCACCTTAGAAGATAGATGTTGAGTTAGATGTGACAACTACTAATGGAAAAAAGGTTGCATCAAAGGATTATAATTATTTTATTGTTGATGTTTGTGGGAAAGTGATCCCTTTAAATCTTGTGTTACTTCCTATAGTGTAATTTCATGTGATTATTAGCATGGATTCACTTTACCTATTTGGAGCTCATATCAATTTATAGGGAAGAGAAGTCACAGTTCATATTCAAGATCAATCTATGATCATATACAGATTAAAGGATGAATATAACCTTCCAGTTGAAATTTCTTCCATATTATGGGTATTGATTCCTATTAACGATGGTTATTTATCTCAAATGTTTTTGGAGAAACTCATGATTAAGAATACACCAATTGGACAATAGTTTGATGATTTATTTCTAAAGGAGTTTCCAGGGCTTCCACAAAATTGTGGTGTTGATTTTTCAATAGAACTCATACCTTGTGCTAAAACTATTTCAATGAGACCTTATAGAATGTCCCCAATTGAGTTGTAGGAACTTAAAAAGAAACTCCAAGAGAATATTGATAAGGTATTCATATGGACTAGTGTATCTCCATGGGGAGAACATGTTCTGTTTGTTAAGAATAACTATGTATCAATGAGACTATACATTTATTATCGATAACTTAACAAGATCACTATCAAGAAATAAAACAACTTCCATGCATTGATGAATTTTTTCACCAACTACTTGGAGCCCAATACTATTCCAAGATTGATCTTCTTTTAGGATATCATCAATTAAGGGTCAAAAAGGAAGATATACCAAAGACGTCATTATTTACATGGTCTAGAAACTATTTATTTATAGTGAATCCTTTTGGTCTTACTAATTCCCATGAAATCTCCATGGATCTAATGAATATAGTATTTAATGACTATATTGATTAGTTTTTTATAATCTTTAAAGATGACTGACTGACAGAAAGTTATCATTTTAATTGATTTTGAGAGATCACAATACATAGGAAGAACAAAAACCATCATGGAGGTCTATAGTAATGCAACCCAAACAAACCATTTACAACAAACTTCATCCCATCACTAGAAAATGAACCCAACTTAATAAAGGAAACGATAAACCGATTAGAGGTATCCATTATCTAATCCAATCACCTAGTTGACTCAGAAATGATTTAACTTCGTTTGGATGGAGAAATGTGAAATGTATTTCAAGGATCTAAAAATAAGGTTACCCGATGAACCTGTGCTGACACTGACTTGTAGTGGAGAAAAGATTTTGATATATAGTGATGCATCCAATATGGGTATGAGATTTGTTCTCCTGAATAATAATATGATGATATCTTATTCCTCATGAAATTTGAAAATTAATGAGCTAAATTACCCAACTCATGATATGGAGTTAACTGGGGTAATCTTTTCATTAAAGATATAAATTCATTATCATTATGGTGGATGGTGTAATATTTATAGTAACCATAAATGTTTAACGTAAATTTTCACAAAAAAGGAGCGCAATATGCTCTAAATAAAATGATTGGAGTTGATTAATGATTATGACTGCTTAATACATTACCACCTTAGGAAATAGGACAAGGTGGCAGATGCTTCAAGTTGAAAAGACCATGATAGATTATACATTATAAGGATCATGAAAGGTCCAATATTTATGGATTTTAAAAGGATGGATCTGGAAATTTTAAAGGAAGGGGAGTAATATTATATTTCTCAAATGAATGATCAACCATCAACAAGATTGATGATTTAGGAGGCGGGGAAGGAAGATGTAGAGTTACAAAATAGGTGATAAATGTTCCTGAATTCAACTTGTATTGTGATTAAATAATAAGGCTTTGGAATTGAATTGGTATTCCTCCCATATTATAATTAATGAAGGTGTTATTGGATGAGGCTTATAGTTATTAATTCTCATTTCAGCCTGGAAGCACAAAGATGTACAGGGACTTGGAAGAGTACTTCTTAGGGGATTGAATGAAATGAGATGTCTATGAATATGTCTCTCGATGCTTGGTTTTTCATCATGTTATTGAAGATAGATATAATTCTATGGGAATGTTATGACCACTACCCATACCATAATGTAAATGGGAGAACATAACTACGTACTTTGTCATTGGACTTCCCAAAACATCCTAAGGAAATAATGTTAGCGGGCTTATAGTTGATCACCTTACAAATTCAGCACACTTTATTGCTATTAGAGAGGATTCCTATCTTGATCATATTTGTAGGATATATGTAAAGGATGTCGTATGAATTCATGGAGTTCCCCTTTCCATTGTATATGATCCGGATTTGAGGATTACCTCAATGTTCTATAAAAATCATTAGCATGTTATGGATACAGAGTTATTTTTAGCACTACTTATCATCCATAGATAGACAGTCAGTCTAACATGCAATTAAAACTCATTAATACATGTTTATAGCTTTCTCTATGGATTTCAAAGTTGGTTGGGATCAACAACAACCATTAGTGGAATTTTCAAAGAATAATAGATTTCACTCTAGTATTTAGATGGATCCTTTTGAAGCCCTCAATGGAATGAAGTGCAGAACTCCAAAATGCTGGATGAAGTTTGGGAAAGAAATCTATTACGAAATGATATTGTTGATGAAATGGAAAGAAGGTCAGATCTATTCAACAACACATTAGAGCAGCTCATAGTGGACAAAAATGTTATATTGGAAACTGATGAAAAGACCTAGAATTTGATGATAGTGATTAGTTGTTTCTTAGAATATCTCTCTAGAAGAGAGTAATGAGATTTGGAAAGAAGGGAAAGCTGATCTCTAGGTATATTAGTCCTTTTGAAATTCTGGACCATGTTGTGAATGTATCTTACTGATTGGAGCTTCCACTGAATACCTCTCAAGTTCATGATTTGTTCAATGTATCTCTCCCAAGAATTTTCATAACTGATCCTTCATATTTACTAATCTCAAAAGTCATACCACAGGAGAAAAATATTTCTTATATATAATTTAAGATCCAGGTTCTTATCTTTGAGGTACGGGTTTCTTCTTTTCTCCTTTCCTTAAGTATTTTTAAAAAAAATACGGAAAATGGGGGAAAATCCCAAATTTTGGAAGTACACGCCATGTACTTATCCACATGTCGTGTACTTTTGGCCGTATGGGATGGGTACACGAGGCGTGTGTCCATGTCAGCGATGAAGGGTGTAGCAACTGACTACATGTCGTGTAGTGGTCCTTTACATGCAGTTTATACAATCAGCAGGCGAATAGTAAGGTGGTGGCCAGCTGTGGGGAAGCACATGCCGTGTACTCATGGAGACACGCCATGTAGTCATGTTGATAGGTGAAAATTGTCACGTTGGCGGGATGTCTTTAGAGGAATAGTTTAAAAATTGTAATTACACACTGTGTACTTGGAGGTAAACTCCGTGTACTTTGTTTTTTTCACGTATAATGGGCATTAGCCTCCCATGTTCACAGGGAAGGCATAGAACGGGAAGAAGGAGTGGGAGAAGAGGCCGAGGCTTTGGAGATATGTCGAGCGCATTCCTGGAATCAGTTTCCACCTCAAACGATCTCTTTGGAACCACACGAGTATGCCCTCCACTCTTCTTTAATCATTCTTTCCAATTATTCCCCTAAAGGGAGTTATTTTCATTTAAGCGGTATTTATTTTACAACAGATCTATGACGTTCTTGGACGTTTCAAAAGGCGTCGTTCGCGTATATCATTTGTGGGTGTTTAAGGTTGGTGGCTTGGTGTTTATTTTTCCAACTTCTGTGTGTTTTCTGTATTTTAGTGCCACTAACCCATGTTGGGGTGTCAGGTGGCTGAGGTTGTGTCTACTTTAACTAACTATAACTGTATATGTAATTAAATAAAATTGTAAAACTATGGTTTGGGATCAGTGCTTGGATCCAGGACAACCTCGAGGGTGCGTTCATCTGTTTATCTATTTGACCAGGATACCTGAGGGTATGCCCTTTTTAAATTATGAATTTCTATTTCCATGAGAGGAATTTTATGTAAATTGCATGTTTTTATGTTGGGCATGGCCCGGTTGATTGTGTATGAGGGCGGTGTTTTACTATAGCCTGAGGGCATGACTATATTAGCCTGAGGGAAGCATTCTATTTCTCCTGAGGGAAACCTTTTGTTCTTGAGGGATTGACTTCTGTTCCTGAGGGCAACACTACATATGCCTAAGGACGAGATTCTGATGTGCCTGAGGGAAATGCCTAAGGGGGATATTCTATTATTCCTGAGGGAAATACCTGCGGGTTAGATTCTAATTACCTGAGGGTGAGATTTTGTTTGTCTGAGAACGCTGACTGTTTACATAGAAATGAACTGTGGTGTTTTCTTATATTAAATAGATTAAATGAATAATTAAATGTAAATTTAACTGTTAAGTTGGTTACTTTTTAGTACTGGATAGTTTATTGCATTTTACTATTGCACATGGTTGTTGTATATCTTCACACAGTTGGGCACGAGCCTTTGGTGGGTGCCTACTGGGATTTATTTCCCACACCCTGTTTGGGTCAGGCTTTTCAGCCCAAACAAATTACGTTTCTAAAGGTGTAGATAAGGGAAAGGGTACCTATACAGGTACATGATTGTTTCAGAGGAGTAGGGGAGCATGGGACCAAGCTCTATCTCACAATTCTACAGGCTGATTTGTTCTGTTTTTATTTCATGTATTGTACTGTACTATTGTGTAACATGTTCTGGCTTCTTTCTTAGAATTTGAGACATGTTGCATCATTATTTATATACTGGTTTGTTATATCTACTACTGTTCTTTATTTCATTTATGTATGGTTATTCGCTTCCGCTATTGTTGTATGTTTTATTTTTTCCCCTGCGCTACACTTTGAAAAATGAGGTCATAGTTTCCCACAATCAGACCTGGGCCCTTGCTGCTAGTCAGTAGCCTCTGGAATTTGGGGAAATGCGCTTGAGGTCACGTAGTGAACTAGGTTCGGGGCACCCGTTGAGTGGCTCCCAGAACCGAGACGTTAAAAAGTGGTATCAAAGGGTTTCTTTTCTTTAATGAACTATTTGGATCCATAGTCAGGAATAGGACGAATGGTAGTTGGTAATAAGTTGTGCTTGGGCATAGCTAACCCACGTACAGGGAAAAGACAATTTACCTCGTGATTGCAATTTAACTGATTTTTCAATTTACAGTTGATTTGATTTTCATCGTCGGGTGACGCACTTATGATTGTGCTGTTATATTTTATCTATGGGTTCTATTTAGTTGTAACCCGATGAGATGAGGGTATGCCATCTCATGCATCATATAGGCACATGCTATAAATCACATGCCACGCATAGTTTTCATGCCATGTAGGTGCATTAGAAATTGCATGTTGTTGTGATAGTTGTTGTGCTAATAGAGAATTTTGTTGTGATAACTGCTTTGATAAAATACCTGCTGCGTGATCGGGTAAATTTATTTGATCCGGTTGGTAGAATGAATGCCAAACTTTGGTCTTTGGGCGGTATGGGTCCTCATTGACTGGAATTTGGTGTCTCATTGACTATTTATTTTGTTATAACACAGATAAGATGTCAAACTTTGATTCGTGGGGAGTATGGGCCCTCACGGGTCGGAATTTGACACTTAGGTGTTGTTTTTCGATATTTTATGGTTTTTGGGGAAGTTTCTAAGGCATACTGTCCAGAAACCCAGTATACACGCCATTTAGAATCTTCAAACATGCTGTGTATGTCCTTCTATTCGGGAAGAGAAACAAAAATTTTAAGTACACACCGTGTACCTACAGTACACACTGTGTGGTCTCTTTCCGAGTCACAAACCGTGTGGGGGCGACACGGGGTAGGGAATGTTTTGGGAACACACACCATGTACTGGATGTACACTCCGTGTGGTGTTGACCCAGAGTCTGCCTGTGTAACGAACAACATAGACAAAGGAGACCTCAAGACATACAATCTGTGTCCACTATTGAACACGCCGTGTAGTGTGACCTGGGGAATCGGCTGTGTAACTAACAACACAGGTCGGTGTCACCTCCCCTTGAACACGCCGTGTACCTCTAGGACACACCATGTAGTATTGTCCGAGGACAGACCATGTGGACTTAGCCATGTGTCTGGGAGACGGGGTAGTGTACACGCCGTGTGCGGGTGTAACACGCCGTGTGCGGGTGTAACACGCCGTGTAGGTGCAAGACAAGTATTCGGCCGTGTCACAAACGACAAGGGAAGTTAGAAAATAACACGGTACAGGCCGTGTACATATAATACGCGTTGTGTAGCTTTTGTTCGATGGGAGCCGTGTGGAAGGACCCGGGCAGTGGAAGTCAAGTACACGTCGTGTAGTCATTGTACACACCGTGTCGTATTTTTTTCAAATCTTGTAATTCCTTCTTCCTCTTGTTCCATTTGTGGTTCCTTCACTTTCAGTCATGATAAATCTTGATCTAAGGTGTGTTTTTGACCTTGTAGTGTCATGCCACCTAGAATAACACACATTGTTCTCCAGGAGAGAAGAAACGAGTATACTCTAGAGATGGTGGGACATGGCCGACCAGTGGATCCTCCAGCCGAGCCAGATGCGGCGCCAGCTGTTATTCCAGACATAGGCAGAGAGGCGCAGTTCCGTGAAGGCTTTATACGATTAATGCAGACCTTTCAGAGAGCACCGCAGGCTGCCACATCTATGGCCGAGCTGACTTGTATCTTCCAGCAGCAACATCCACCAACGTTTTCAGGGGATGGCGGACCACAGGCTGGAGAGTCTTGGCTGGGTTCGATGCAGAATATTTTTTAGCATCATGAGACACCTCTAGGGATGAGGGTCAAGCTTGAGACTTATATGCTGCGTGATTCCACCAAGAGGTGGTGGGATGTTGCCACCAAGTCAGAGCATCACATAGAAATGTCCTGAGAATATTTTCAGGCAGTCTTCTATGACTTCTTTTTCCCAAAGACGCTTAGGGAAGATAAAGCTCGAGAGTTCATGAATCTGCAGGTGGTCTCTATGTCGGTGATGGACTATTCTGCTCACTTTACAGAGCATCATTGTTTTGCACCCGTGCTGGTGGGTGTCACTTTTTATGGCACCTCTATGTCTTAGAGATGACGAGCTATGATGTCATTCTCCGGATGGACTGTTTGGTTCCCTTTCGAGCCTTTGTAGACTTCTATCATCACAGGGTGAGTTTCACGTCACCAAAGGGTCGGGAGTTTCTATACAAGGGTGAATGGGATGTTTAGGCGAGTCAAGCTGGACCAGAACATCATGGGCGAGGTGGAGTCACAGCCCATATTTCTAGCTTATACCTAGATGATCAGTGGACTTGACAGACAAATTTTCCCCCAGTGGTTGATCCTTTTAGGGATGTCTTCTCGAACGACTTTTCAGGTCTACCTCCAGAGTGAGAGGTTTATTTCTCTATTTAGCTTGTGCCAGGAGCAGCACCTGTGTCCATCCCTCCTTTTAGGATGGCCACACCTAAGTTGCAGGAGCTTAAGAGGCAGTTAGAGGAGTTATAGGTGAAGGGTTTCATCCGACCCAGTTGTTCTCCTTGGGGTTCTCAGTTCCTTTTTGCGAAGAAGGAGGATGGTACCCTCAGACTCTGTGTGGATTATCAGAAGATAAACTAGTTGACGATTAATAACCGATATCTCTTACCGAGAATTGATGATCTTTTTGATCAACTTCGTGGTGAACGAGTGTCCTCGAAGATTAACTTTAGATCAGGATATCATCAGCTACGCATGAGACCATTGAATATAACGGTTATAGCTTTTCGAAGCAGATATGGTATGTATGAGTACTTGGTTATACCGTTCGGACTCACGAACACACCAGAAGTTTTCATGGCTATGATGAATTATTTTTTCCATCCGTATCTTGATTCCTTTGTGGTAGTATTCATGGATGACATCTTAGTGTACTCTCACACTCGACACAACCATTCCACCCATCTTGAGATCGTATTGAGTACACTGAGAGAGCACATGCTATATGCTAAGCTCTCAAAGTGCCACTTTTGGATGGACCAGATTCACTTCCTGGGTCATATCATCTCAGAGACAGGAGTTTCCATAGACCCAGAGAAGGTGAGATCAGTAGTTTTCTGGGAGCATCCTAAGAACATTTTTGAGATATGGAGTTTCTTAGGGCTGGTTAGTTACTACAGATGCTTTATACATGACTTCTCTCGCATAGCAGTGCCATTGACGGGTCTGAATAAAGAAGGGTGTGATGTTCGTTTGGTCAGTAGCTTACGAGACAACCTTTTAGGACCTGAAAGGATGGTTGACATCAGTACCGATCCTGATACTCCCAGAACAGGGGAAGAGCTATACAGTTTACTATGATTCATTGCGTATTGGGCTGGGAGCAGTGTTGATACAGGGTGATCGATTTGTTGCATACGGTTCTCGGCAGTTGAGGCCACATGAGAGGAATTACCCGACGCCTGATCTCGAGTTGGCTGATGTTGTTCATGTGTTGGGATGTTGGAGAGATTATCTATTGGGAGAGAATTTTGTGGTTTTCACCGACCACAAAATCCTCAAGTATATATTTACTCAACGTGACTTAAATCTGAGGCAGAGAAGGTGGGTCGAATACCTATAGTCCTTCGATTTTGAGCTTGTCTATACACCTAGTAAAGGTAATGCAGTAGCTGATGCACTGAGCAGGAAGACTCAAATACAGGCAGTGCAAGAGGCCAGTGATGAGTGGAAGATTATGGCCTTGTTCTATGAGATGCATCTAGAGGTGCACGACAGTCAGGGGAAGATTTATCATTCATCTCTAGCTGTGAATTCTACCCTCCACGATAGAATGAGGATGAGACAACTATCTGATCAAGAAGGCCTAGTTCTACAGGATTTGGTGGCAAGTGAGGACCCTCGTCCTGGATGGAAGATAAGTGGTGATGAGGTTCTGTATTTCCATGGACGAGTATCGGTTCCAGGGGATATATGCGAGGAGCTGATGCGGTAGTTTCACGCTTCAGCCTGGGTAGTTCATCCTGGGTTTACCAAGATGTACTGAGACTTGAGACATCAGTACTGGTGTCCGGGTATGAAGAGAGATGTGGCTAGTTTGGTTATGAGGTGTTCCACCTGTCAGCAGGTGAAGGCAGAGCGTCAGAGACCAGCTGGACTATTACAGCAGTTACCCATTCCGGAGAGGAAATGGGATGATTTCGTGATGGATTTCGTGACTAGTTTGCCGAGGTCACCTTGAGGAAATTATGCCATTTCGGTTGTTGTGGGAAAACTCAAGAAGGTAGCTCCCTTTTTGCTAAACATGGTGACCTTAGGTGTTGACGAGCTTAGACAGTTGTATATCCGAGAGATCGTATGTCTTCATGGGGTCCCTCTTTCTATCATTTTGGATAGGGACGCCCGTTTTATGTCTCGTTTATGTCAGAGTTTTTAGAGGGCACTGGGTACACTGGTGCTTCTGAGCATAGAATACCACCCTCAAAAAAATGGCCAGTCAGAGCGTATGATTCAGGTGCTAAAGGACATGCTGCGTGCATGCGTCCTAGACTTTGGGGTCTCTTGGGAGAATCATATACCCTTAGTCGAGTTTTCCTACAATAACAGTTTTTAGGAAACTATCGAGATGGAACCTTATGAGGATTTATATGGTAGGCCATGCCGATCACCTTTGTGCTGGTTAGAGGTGGGTGAGGCAGCTTTACTGGGACCACATCTCTTGCAGGAGACTTCTGAGCTGGTCCAGTTGATTCAAAAGCAGATGGCTACCGCACAGTCTCGTCAGAAATCTTATGTTGATCGCCACAAACGACCTTTGGAGTTCGTGGTCGGGGATCAGGTTTTCTTGTGTGTTTCGCCGAGGCTGGGACACATGTAGATCAGTAGACATGTTAAATATTTACCAAGGTATGTGGGGCCATTGGAGATTCTGGAGAGAGTCGGGTTGGTTGCCTATCGGTTGTAGTTTCTGCAGTGGTACCGAGCGATGCACGCCATCTTCCATTTGTCTCAGTTACATCGCTATCATTCAAACCCATCTCACACCATTCAAACAGAGGAGGTTGAGCTTCAGTTTTATGTGTGCTTTGAAGATAATCTGATTCGTATCATGGACAGAAGCACGATGGTTCTCCGAGGCCGGTCAGTTCCTCCGGTACGTGTGCTATGGCAGCATGGCCGAGTGCGGAATGAAACCTGGGAGCAGGAGACTGATGTACGTGCTCAGTGGCAAGAGATGTTTTGAGCTATATCTTCACCACCCTTAAAAGGGTAATTCAGGGACTAATTGTTTTAAAGGGTGAAGTTTCTTAAGAACCCGGTTCTTATCTTTTAGGTACGAGTTTTTTATTTTCTCCTTTCCTTAAGTGTTTTTAAGAAAATAAGGAAAATGGGGAAAAATCCAAAATTTTGGAAGTACATGCCGTGTACTTCTCCACACCCCAGGTACTTCTAGCTGTGTGGGATGGGTACATAGGGTGTGTGGCCATGTCAGTGATGAAGGGTGTAGGAACCGACTACACGACGTGTAGTGGTCCTTTACACGCTGTGTAGTCAGTCAGTAGGTGAATAGTAAGGGGGATGGCCAGCTGTGTGGCAGCACACATCATGTACTCATGAAGAAACGCCATGTAATCATGTCGGTAGGTGAACAGTGCTGTGCTGGTGGATATCCATCAGAGGAACAGTTTAGAAATGGGAAGTACATGCCGTGTACTTGGAAGTACACGCCGTGTACTTTGTTTTTTTGCTTAAAATGGGAAGTAGCCTCCCCTGTTCACAGGGAAGTCTTAGAACAGGAAGAAGGAGCAGGAGAGGAGGCCGAGGATTTGGTGATCCGCCGAGCGCATGTCTAGAATCTGTTTTCGCCTCAGACGATCTCGTTGGAACTGCACAGGTATGCCCTCCACTCTTCTTTAATTGTTCTTTCCAATTCTTCCCCTAACGGGAGTTATTTGCGTTTAAGTGAGATTTATTTTACCTCAGATCTACGACGTTCTTGGACATTTCAGAAGGCGTTTTTCGTGTATATAATTCGTGGGTGTTTAAGGAAGGTGGATTGGTGTTTATTTTTCCAATTGTTGTGTGTTTTGTGTATTTTATTGCCAAGAACCCATGTTGGGGTGTCGGGTGTCTGAGTTCGTGGATACATTAACTAACTCGAACTGTACAGGTAATTAAATAAAATTTTAAAACTGTTGTTTGGGATCAGTGCTTGGATCCAGGGCCACCCCAGGGGTGCGTTCCTCTGTTTAGCCGTTTGGCCAGGATACCCGAGGGTATGCCATGTTTAAATTATGCATTACCTTTGCCTCGAGAGTAATTTAATGTAAATTGCATGTTTGTATGTTGGGAATGGCCCAGTTTCTTATGCCTAAGGGTGGGTTTTTACTATAGCCTGAGGGCGTGACTGTATTAGCCTAAGGGTAGCGTTCTATTTCTCTTGAGGGAAAACTTTCGTGCCTGAGGGCTTGACTTCTGTGCCTGAGGGTGACACTACGTATGCCTGAGGGTGTGATTCTGATATTCCTGAGGGCAATGCCTGAGGGAGAGATTATTTTACACCTGAGGGAAATACCTTGGGGTTGGATTCTGATTACCCGATGGTGAGATTTTGTTTGTCTGAGGAAGCTGACAGTTTACTTAGAAATGAACTGTGGTGTTTTGTTATATTAAATTGATTAAATGAATAATTTAATGGAAATTTAACTGTTAAGTTTGTTAGTTTTGAGTACTGCTTAGATTATCTAATTTTACTACTACACATGGTTGTTTCATATTTTCACATAGTTGGGCACGGGCCTTTGGTGGGTGCCTACTGGGATTCATTTCTCACACCCTATTTGGATCATGTTTTTTGGCCAAACAGATTACATTTCTGCAACTGTAGATAAGGGAAAGGGTCCCTATATAGGTACATGATTGTTTCTGAGGAGTAGGGGAGCATGGGACCGAGCCCTGGCCCGCGATGCTACTGGTTGATTTGTTTTGTTTTGGTTTCATGTACTGTATTATACTATTGTGTAACATGTTCTGGCTGCTTTCATAGAATTTGAGGCATGTTGCATCATTATTCATATACTAGTTGGTTATATCTACTACAGTTGTTTATTTCAGTTATACATGGTTATTCCCTTCCTCTGTGGTTGTATGTTTTATTCTATCCATTGTGCTACACTTTGAAAAATGAGGGCATAGTTTCCCAGTTATTAGACCTGGGCCCTCACTGCTAGTCGGCATCCTCTGGCATTTGGGGAAATGTGTTTGGGGTAACGTGGCGAACCAGGTTCCGGGAACCCGTTGAGTGGCACCCGGAACGAGGACGTTACATAGAAGAACCAATATAGATTCAGGAACGTAGAAAAAAATTTCTACGAGACAAGACCACATGCTTGGCAAATATTTTTTGGAAGAATCATCAATTTGAGGAATCTAAAAGGGAACTTCAGGACATGATGAGGAAGAGTAATCCTTATCTGTTTGTATCCATGTGATGAATTTTGAGGAATAAATTCAATTTTAGGGGGATAGAATGTAACACTCGAATTTTTTAATGAAATATTTTCTAGAAATAATTTTTATTCTTTGGTAGATTTATTTTCATGTGATCATGAGTATAAATGAACTGAGAATAAATAACTTATGAAAACGCATAGTGAATTATTTGGCTATCAGTTATTTAGGAAAAATATAAATCAATTAGATATTTTTATTATTGAGTGAATTAGTTTTGGTAATGATATTAATGAGAAATATATGTTTGTTATAAACTTAATAAAATATTTTTTTTATTCATCTAATGTATATTTTAACCATAGGGAGAGAACAAACCCAATTTGGTGTATAAAAACCCACTTTTTTCTAAAGGCGTAAACCTATGCCATTGAATGTAGAACCCCTTTTAAATTAACATTATGATACTTCAATAACTTTTACATAAAAAAACATGATCTTTTAAATGTGGTTATAAAAATTTACTTTCGTTGAATTTATGATATTTTCGGATATCATTCATGTTTTGACGAATAGTAAAAAACAATAAATTTTAAGGGAAAAAAACTTTTTTTGTCGAGATAATTTCTATGGTTAAATTATTATATAGAATGATTTTAAAGTTTAAATAAAATTTATTTTTATCATTTAATATATTATATGTATTTATCAGTAATTTCACATTGAATTCATATGAATAAACATTGTCCATCTTTTGCAATGTTTTATCTTTTAAAAAATAGTCCTCTTATTCCAATAAAGGGGTTGATTTTAAATTAACTATTGAAAATTATATGTTTCGAATTTTTGAAAATGGACTCCATTTTTGGAATCATTATATCCAAATTTTGTTATTATGATACTTTTTTTGGAATTATTAATAGTAACTTTTGTAATTTTTTTATTACCATCATTAAAGGTAAATCGGGTAATTAGAGTCAAAAATAATATTATAAAATTAATTTAACACTTGTAAAAATCCTATTTGATGACTAAATTAGAACCTTTTAGTCTATTCTTATAAATGGATCCACTTTATGGACACATACCAATAAATACGACATGAATGTAATAAAAACTAATGAATGTGACAAAATGTCACAATCTCATTTTATATATTTATATTAATTTTATTATTTGGATAATCGGGAGATAATATATACTATATATAGACTATGTAAATATAAATTAATTACCCACATCATTGAAAATTTTTTATAATTTTTAGAGATTAAATAATTACCTTTAATGATGACATAAGAGTGATGTAAAAATTATATTATAAATACAAATATCAAATAAATGGTTTTAAAAATATTAAAATTAATATCATAAATTATCATTAATGTGCTCAAATAATTGTATAGGTTACTATTAGTTGTTAGGAGTGAATTTAATATTTTTTTTAAAATTTATCTTCTTTGTGGACATTGTCTTAAATTCATATAAATGAATAGTTTCAAAATTGATAGTATTGATATTTTATAAAAATTTCATTTTATTAACTTCTTTTAAAATTATAAAAATATTTTAAAATTACATATTTATAATTATAAGATATATAAATTACATAAAATATTCATTTATGGTCAATTAACACCGTATATGTAAATATTTTCAACCATTAAATATTTAGAATATTATTACCACAATTAAAATTATATAGAATACCATAGTATTAATTAAAAAGATATGGTTTAAACTAAAAAAATAAGTTGTTTAAATTTTATTGGATAAAGATATTATAACACTATATAATCTCATATTATAAATTGGGACATTTTTGCGGTTTTTAATTGGGGATTTTTTTATATAAATTAATATTTTTGAGGATTCCAAAAGTTCCCTCACCTCAATTATAAAAGGGCACTTCCTCCCTCAACAATTCACTTCATTTTGAGCCATCAAGTTAGACCATAACCTACCCATTTCACATATAAACATTTCTAGAAATATTCTAGTGGTCTTGGTCTTCTTTAAAGACCAACACTACTACTCTAAGAGGAGATCTAGAGGAGTCACGTCGAAGAAGTGGTAATATCATTTACAGATTCATTCAAAGTTCTTTATTATTCTACTTTCAAATCCTGAGATTTTTAATTATAAAGTATTAAATCTTTTATTACTTATATACAAAGAAGTTATTAATTTTATTAATCAAATATAGTCCTCATTCTACCCATTTGATGAGAAATGAAATCACCAAGGGTGCATACATACGACTTACCGTCTCAACGGTGTAGTATAATCTATTTTTCACCACCACATTACATGTATGGGCATAATGATGGGATTAATATATATATACATGATTAATATAAAATGATATTTATTCTGAGATTGTATACACCATCAACTTCTATACCATTCAAAAATTATGGGAACAATATTGTCGCTCATGTGTACATATGGCTTAACATATCCACGGTGCGATGTGATTAATTCAACATAATCATCATTAAAGCATGATGATATAATGTAATTGAAAGAATAAATATGAAATAAATTATACTAATATAATGATGTAAATAGTATAACTATATCCTAAAATATGGAATAAGAAATTACCTAACAAAATAAGCATAAGAACAAAAGGCAGTTAATACGAGAATAACGAGTAACTATAAAATGTTACTAACAAACATATGAAATTATGATCATAAATTTTATCATAAAAATTATTATACGAATCATATCAGAGCTAAGGTTAATGGATAATTTTGGAATCTCATTATTATACGAGATTATTTCGTCGTAAGTATTTACAAGGGAATATTTATCATTCACATACATGTTTCCAAAATATGTAATATTATATTCATTCTTATACAGTTTTTAAAGTCAATTTTACCTTTTGGTAATTTTTTATTAAATGGTATGAAAGGAATCTTTTGTCATTTTTCGATATGAGTTACTTTTTGACTTTTCCAACAAATGTTTGAGTAGAATATTTTTTAACGTATACGGAAAGAATGGATTTTTATGTTTTCATGACATATTACATCAATGAATATTCCTCTACATGATTTCATGATTATTTTCAAATAAATTATTTTCATTTAACATTGTGTGGCATTTTAAAAAAAGAGAATATTTTTGAAAAAGAAATGATATTTTCCTCAGGAATTTTGTTCAAATGTTTTATAAAAATTATTTTTCATCTTAGATGAAACTATTAAATAGGGTTATCTTTCTATCCCTTTTATTACAAGAATTTGATAGTGTTAACTATGGAATGACCTTTTAAAAGGATTATGTTTTGATATAATTATGTTTAAGAAACCCATTTTATTTCTTGGGCTATGCTATTATGAATGATTTCTGTTTTTGTGGAACATGTAAGAATGGTTTCATTATGAGATTGGTGGGACCTATATATCCCTCCAATTCATTGGGTAAAGATTTATAGATAATGATATAGACATTAATGGAATGTAATGTAAATCCAGTTTAGTAATAATGGGCTGGAACGTGGAGTGATCATGGTTCAATAATGGAAATTGTCTACTATGATGATATTGATAATGAGCCTTGACTAATATCAAATGATTTTATATGCTAATGTGTGTAAGCCAAAAATTTTGATGTCTTATGTTGTGACTATTCGGATTACATCTCAATTTAATGATTTATCCGAGGACATGATATTATGATATTTTATATAAAGGTTTAGATTTTGAAATATTATGCTCTTATGATTATGATATGGGGGATATTTCCCTTGTTTACCCTTATTGAGAATTTGAGCTCACCCTTTCATATGTTTGTTTTCACCAATTCATGAAGAAGGAAATTACGTATGATTTTTCAAAAAGAATTCTAGTTATGAAGAAATAAGTGAGAGATGATGTGGATATTTTATGCACAACTTGTTTATGATTTCTTGTTTCCAGAGACACTAATCATATATGGTCCAGGTGTTGTTTTTTGATATGTTATGTAATAAATATTCTTCAATGTTGAATTAATATCTATATATAAATATGGGCCATAATTATATTAAATAAATTATTTTATTATAATTTAAATATTTCTGTAGTCCTCAAACCCCGCCCCATCCTATTGTGTGTTGGCTCGTAACCCTGTAGGCCCATTTTAGATCAGACATGCCCTTTATAACGATGTTTTGGGCTAAGTAGGCTCGTATAGACCTGTATCGGGATGGACCGACCCGCCCTAACCCATTTTGGGGCAGATTGGGTCTAACTGGGCCTGTAGAAACCCAAGGAAGAGGGTGTGAACCACATGTGGTACACGTGAATGGAATCCCGTTTCGATCAAAGGGGATGTGGGTCTCAAGGGCATGACTAGGGTGGCATGGCAGGATATTTTGGGTGCATGTGTGTATGGAAGGTGGAAGGAAACATGAGAAATTAGTTAGATAAAGGAGACAATGCAGTGGTGAGATCAATCATGGTGACGTCCTATATGTGGGGGATGGTAGGGAATCCTCAATATGTGAATGACCTTGACTGAGGCAGCGGTGGTCAACTCCACTTTGAGGTGGGACATCGACTCTATGGAGGGTGGCACCAGAGGTTGTTCTAGCTAGGAGAGGGTGGTAGTGTTGGTCAGTTGTGCTGGAGAGGAGGGAAGTGACCAACGTCGTAGAGGAGGAGGTCGATGCAGGTGGGTTCATTAGGAAGCCCCCACCCTATATAAATATATTTTCTTTTTCTGAATCTATCCAAAAGATTTTAAGTAAATTAATCAAAAGTTAATTGTTATTTTCGTTTCTTTTTATTAATCTAGTCTACTACACCACACCCCTTATTTTTTGTTCTTTTCCTCTTTTTTGTGGAAGTAGACTAAAAACAGGAATCCTATTATAATTTATTTCGTATTCATTATAAAAAAACCACAACAGCAACCGAACAATTTCAAGAATCTTCATGCTCAACATTCGTCGGATTATGGGTTCTACAAAGGAGATCCTAAAATACCTTTAACATCATGATGATCACCATGATATCATGCCTTTTATCCATAAATGCATTCATGGATTGTTCACTCGATTAGAGAGTTTCTCTCTCATAGATTTGGGTGGGGAGAGAATATCTCAATTTCCACTAATTAATAGTACATGGAATAGAGTTCTCCTATTCTTATATAGTGGATTATTGAAATACTCATTTAGGGTTCCCTGGCCCTAATATTTTTAACTTCCAACAAATAAGTAGTAAATAAATATAAATAATTATGATGAACCAATTCGGCCAAAAATTTTATTTATATTTTAAATTTTATAACATACTTGTAATATATTAAATATATTATGTGATAAAACCCAATTTTTTAACACTAATTTTAATTAAACGTAATATTAAATAAAACAAAAGTATTTAAATAATATTTTTTCATGTAATATGATTCCTTGTATTTAATAAAACACTTGTAAGAAATTTTAATAAATAAATTCATCCAAATTATTCTGTACTCTAATAATAAAGAATTTATTTATTTTTCATTGATCGGTAAATCATGAAAAAATCATGGACCCTGTTGTGGGTCCCACCATATGATATATACCTATTCACTAGAATTGGAAAGATTCATGAAATCACTAATTTGTGTAACCTTACAGTCCCTTATCTTGATTGTTATAAATAGTATTCACAGACCAAAAGTGGTGTCTAGTAACCCATAAAGGCCCCTAAAGTTATAGGAAATATTCATAGAAATGACAACAATCCTATGAACAGAGACTATGTAATATAATAATGTAATATAATATCTTTTTCATATGATGTCTCATAAATAAGGACAGACACTTGTGTCATACTTCTTCATTGATTTATTGTTTTGTATCTATCTTGACATACTTACCTTAGAAAACCATGGATGTGGATTTATGAATGTACTAATATCCTGATCAACCAGTCTGGAGATATCACTTCTTCAACTAAAAAGTAATAAATTCTATCTTGGCCATTCATCTAATATCATACCACCAATGACACAACTAACAAAAGATACCACTCTTTGACTTCATTATTATGGTTTTTTTACCTACATCAAAGTACAATATCAAATGGGACACATTAATAATGATCTTATGTAAGGATGCCAAAACACATGTCTGTATATTATAACAACCAATGACACTGGAAACATGTGGTGTTCTAATTGACGGGTCTCTCATCATGATCTCACCTACTAGAGATCACTAAGTGAAAACTTCATAAAAATTTATCTTAATGCTTATATAACCCTAAAACATAATATCTAGGAATAAACTATTTAAAATCAATATAATGTATTTAGAACATATTGAATACAATTAAGATTGATTTTATAGTATCTCAAGGATCTCATTATATCTTGGGAACTGCTATAATCTTTATATACGATAATTAATCTATTAAAAGTACAATTTCAATAGTGGAAATGGAAAAATATGAACTATAATGGTAAGTTTAAATCATGTATAAATCAATATATACATGGAACTGTAATTGAATAGTATTATTTATTTGGGTATAGGGAACCCACTATTATTAAAAAAGAAATGGACGGATAGCCTATTGGTAGGGGTTATTTACATCCGATGATTGTTGTGACAACATTATTAATGTTAATTGTAAATTAATTTCAAGTATTAATAGTATTAATGATTATATTTTATGGATTAATATTCACTATATTTATTTTATGAAACATTTCAGTCGAAATGAAATATCTGTTTCTAATAACATTATTTATCATGAATTATATGGTGTTATTTAAAAGCTAAAATTATAAATTTTATAAATTGAATTTGATAAAATGGAATTCAATTTTTGATTATATATTATAAATTTATCCTAGGTCAATTATCTTGGATTTCATTGAAAATATAATTTTAGAGTGAATTGTGAAAAATGTGAAGTTTTTCAAAACTATCATTTGTTTTAATTAAATCATTTAATTTAAAAATCCCATTATGTTCTGGATTTTATTTTAATGTAACATAATATTTCTTTTAATAAACATAATACAATTTATTATATATTAATTAATATATAATTTTATTTTTTCATAAAATCATTTAAATGCTTAAAACACATTTTCTCTTCTAAAAACAGTTTTTCATTTAGTTTTGTGCACTTCAATTAAATATAACTAATGTCACTTCAACATATTGAATCTTGAAATTTGAATTTCATATTTTTAATCAGGAGGTTAAAATTTAGTAATGTGGTAAATTTCATTTTTGTCCATTATAAATAGACACATTGATAAAAAAAACTTCCACCTTGTAAAAAGGGTAAAAATGATAAGTTAAGGTAAAAAATATGAGATTATGCCACAAAATATTACTTAATTATTATTGAATGAGATTATTTCCACCATATCACCTTATTTTAGAATTTTAATAGCATAAGTGTAACTTTTCTATTAATAAGACTTTATATTATTTAAAAAAATGAATAATTACAGGAGTGTACTCTTATGACTTATAAATGGGTTCCCTATAACTATCCTAGATTTCGGAACATTTAATTGGATACCACATTAAATAGCTTTCATCACACACAACACCAAACTAAGACTACACCTAAATAAAATTAATAATGACATATTTGTGTTACATTAATAATATAATCAACAGTAGATAAAAAGATAATAATCAATTAAAATTATTTTATATTATTGTTCTATGTGATTAAATTTTAAAAAGGATGTCTTTCGAATTTTTTTTTTAAAAAATTGGATATTATATTTTACCTAAATTAAGGAAATTGATCATAGTTAAAAGTTTATTAGAATAGGTGATATTTAATTTTATATAACAATATTTCAATATACAATTATTTATAAATATATATGAAATAATATTAAAACAACATGAAGTTTGAAAAGGTCATTTTTAAAATAATAGTTGTCTTCCTTTATATTTTTTAATTAAAATATATTGTATAAATTTTAGAATTTTAATTTGAAAAAAATAACATCAATACGGGATGATGCATTTCAATATATAATAATGATAACTATAATTTATATAATATTTCTATATGATAAACCACAACACTCACGTGCGTATATGCGGACTACCGCCTCCATGGAATGGTGTGTCCCATTTTTCTTTTTTCCCTTTTATATATATTTTTAGGAGTGGTTTTAAAGGATAAATATCTTTTTTATGTTATGAATATTTTTCTATTAATAAAAATTTAATAACCTATTAATGATTTGAAGGATGAAAAATCATTAAAATTTAAAAGTCTTAAGCAAGATAACTAATGAAGAAAAAAAGTTTATTCATAATATGTAATTGTTTTATATCTATAAATTCATCTCCTAATACTATCTAATTATGATATATAATAAAAATTAACACTAAATAGGATCATTATTCCACTATAATAATGATATTTCAACTATACCGTCTCATGATTACTGATTAATAACGGTATGTTCATGTTGGCATTAGTTAACCCTAGTACTTGAAAAATGATACAAAATTATATCATGAATGAAAAAGGGAACATAATAAAAAGTATAATATAATATAAATATGTCAAAAATTATTTATCTTCTATTTTTGATAGGTTATATCAATATTCGACTCATTAATGAAGAAAACACTCTTTGTTGGTTAATGATAATTGTGTTTCATTCATACCTTTTATGGTATATTAATCTATTTATTTATGAAAATAAATGATGAATCTTACCAATTTTAGAGATAATGGACAATTTTTGACTTCATTATATTCTTTTAATTCCCATTACAAAGTGTGACTTTTTTTGAGACATGTTTTGGAGAATATTTTTATGAGATTCATGATGACTAAGATTCAAAGGATTACAGATCGTGTGACCCTATTACACATCATGATGATATAGGGGAACTGAAAAATAAATTCAATGTTGCCAATGATTTGATGATTTTTCCAATAAATAGATTCCCTTAGCTGAACATTCTAGATATTTTGGGATAGGGGAAGCCAAGCGATGCTGATAGAAGGATGAAGAACAAAGAGTGATGATTTGGGGTCCCACATCACTACTGTTCTTCACCACCATCCTTTATTGGGTTACCATTCTAATCATTCTTATCATTCTTAGAATGAGAGAGTAGTTCTATTTGTTCTAGGTGATGTGATTATAGGTGGTTGTGATGTTGTGTATTTTTTTATGTTTTTCATTTTCGAAAACCATTGATTCAATTCCAATTCATCTTATTTTCATACTGCATAATCATTACTATGATCTGAATATGTTAATTTATTTCATCAATTAATAACCTTAGTTTTCGAATGATCATTAATAAATCATGGCATGTTATTTTTAAATATTTTTTTTGGTCACCTTGGTTAGTATTTACACCAAATAGATAACTATTCAAAAGGTAGAATAACATGATTAGGGAGCGATGTAACTCCCTAAATTTTGGAAAATAAATTTAATATTTATTGATAGAAAAATTGATTCTCTCCAAAACACCACTTTTTTATAACCTCTCTAGTGAACATAATATTACCACCCCTATGATTTGAATTTAAAAAATCTTACATACACGGTTGTGATCAGTAATTTATTTAGTGTTTGATATGACCAGCATTAACATTGGTGAATTGTAACATACATGTTTTAATATTAATGTTATGACTATGTATAGTTACTTACCCTTATAAATAATAACCTCAAAAAGTTTAGTATATATATAGGTTTTAAGTGAAATTATGATCTAACTATGATTTGAAATAAGTAAATAAATGTTTTAAAAACAATATTTTATATATAAATTATGATTTAAATTAAAAATTAAATTAATCATATATATAAAAAGTTTTTTTATAAAAAACTATAATCATTTTAGGATTCTAAACATCAAAAATTGTATAGGGAGAATTTTTGGTATTTTTCTGAAATACTGGAATTTGTTTGTGAATAGAAAAATTCAATAAATTACCATAAATACTAAATATTTGATTTTTTGATTAAATGATGATTTTATGCTGATTTAAGAACCAATGTTTTTAACTCACATGCACATAATACTATTTTTGGTCATGGAATCATCACAATTTATTGTTCTGCAGAAATATAATAAACTAATGATTAAAATAATAAGAATACCCCCCTCCCTTTTAATATAAATACAACCCATTCAACCCTCTTCTCATCACTCCTCACAAGCCTGGTGCCTTCTCAAAAATATTCTAAAATATCCTCCCAATATCCTCCCCCATGACCATAATCACTAGGTCTCATAAAAAGACCAACTAATATTCCCATAATAGGCTCTCAAGGAAGGATAAATCCGGAGGTAAAATCCCACTTTTCTTTTCATTCATTATCAGGTTCCTTTTTTCTATTTTCATTCTTAATATCTCCTCATCCATATGGTATTTCATCTATAGTACCCTACATTTACTGGAATTTTTTATGCTAATGGGATAATTAATCTTCATCTATCATTTCCCCTCATTTATTCTAAAAATAAAACATCATTTGAGATCTGTTGATTTATAACATTCAAGGATGAAATTGCTTTCAATTTTATTTACCATATTCATAAATTATAATGAAAACATTTTTATGGTTTAACCATAAGATAATATATGTATTAAAACATACTTATGGTTTTGTAATCCTTTTTTACAAATGATAATAATTTATAAATCAGAATGAGTTCCATTCGATCAAGAATAACCAATTAACCTAAATAATTATGATTAACGTTTTCTATAATGATTCATCATCAATACAAATAAAAAATTAATTATATAACCATTTAATATTAAAAAAATTCACTAATATCATTTAAAATAAATTCTGGACTTCAACTCCCATCATACATGAACTACCATACTCTTTTATAAGTGAGTTAATCATGAATATTATGAAAAAGAGCAGTAATGAACAATGAAATTGAATACCTTAACCCATATAAAAGGCCATTAATGAACATAATAAAGTCATAAAAAAACAAATAAATGTGTAAATGGTTCTTTAATTGTTAATTAATGAATCCAATTCTGTTATTATGTTCAGTAAGATCAAGAGAAGAACACCCTCAGATATAAGCTACGGGATCCTCTCTATCATTTTTATTCTAGAATCCCCCTGTTTTATGCCTATTTATTTCTAATTACTCATGATGGGGTATGTTTTCACACCTCCCCAATACTTCCCTTATGATATATAAATTATTGGATACACCTTTACCTCTCATTAACCCTTCACAAGAACACATGTTACCGTGCCTAAATGTTTATAAGGGGTTTCTTCATCTCACTTCAAATTGTTTGAGATATTAAATATTCACTACTGTTACATCTTTATGTTGTATGTATATAGAACATTCATATTTCATATCATTAATATCTTTATTTTGATGTTATTAGTTATAAAATTTCATGATTATTAATTTTGGGGCATACTATGAAATTGATTACAAAGTTGTATGTATTTTCTAACAAAACCTCCAATTTCATTCCGGTTGATCTTAATATCTATTCACCTTAATGATATTCTTATTTTTTTTCTTATTTAATCCACATAAATTATGTGTGAATGTTATATATATGTGTACCATTCAGAATCCATCTTTGTTTATGTAAGAACCTGGATCTTCCTTTTCAGGTATGTGACCCTTGGTTGATGGTTTTCATGGTTTTAAAGATAAGGGCGATGTTTGGGAGAGTCAGGGGGACTTGAAATGATGTTATGAGGCAAAAGGGGAGCTGCACGGGAGGCGCACGGTTTGTCTAACCTTGCAGCCAAACCGTGCGTAAATAATCTTAGAGGCAGTGGCTAACGCATGGTTAGCACACGATTTGCCTAAACAGTGTGGCCTAACCATGCGAGGTGTGTTTGGCGAGGCAGAAGCTAATGCACTGTTAGCACGCTGTTTTTAAAACTGTGCGGACTAACCAAGCATGAAGTTAAATATAGATCTGAAATTTTTGTATCTAACTCGTTTTCGCGTTTAATCACCTCATTTAAGCCCCTAAGCGGTCATAACTCAAGATTACTCTCCCTTGAAGGTTATAAAACTTCTCTCAAGCATTCTGGAGGTGATCTGAAGGCTCTTATTGTTGAATCGAAGTCGGATTCTTGAGGTATGTGATCATTCTCCTCCTTTCTTGGTTGTTTTCTTAGATCTACTTAGATCTGCTTCTCCTCTTTCTTCGGTATCATAGATCTACGCCTATCAAGGGTAGATCAAAGTGTGTGGATGAATTTTTGATGAGTTTGGGTCTTAATCTTGTTAGGAGAAGGAATCTAAGGTGGTTCTTGGAGAATCAACCTGATTTTCTTGTGCTTTTTCGTAGATCCACGACGTTCTAAGAAGAATCAAGATTCATGGTTCATGTATATTGACCACCTAGCATCAAGGTAGGTGGTTTGTTGCCCAACTTTGAATGTCCTTGAGTTCTAGTTGCAAAAGTGCCGAATACCCATGTATCTGGTATCCCAGGTTAGGTATTTTGATCCAATTTTTGAATTGACTTAGATTTCATGGTTGCTTGAGGTTAATTGATAATAATATATGCTTGGATGCATGATTGAGGACCACCCCATGGGTGTCCCCCTTGTTTTGGCTGTTTATCCCAGTTTGGCTTAGGTTTCCTATGAGGTAGACCTCATTACCTTGACTTCCTACTTTGATATTGTAGATTTTATGTTTTTTCTAATGTTTATATGATTTGGATGCATTGTAGCTATCAGCAAAGTAGTTTGTGAACTTACATAGGGCTGCTACGAATCGTTTACATACGATTTACTCTTACTCAGGGATGTGGGAAATAGGTGTAGTTTGACCATAAGGGGAATTGACGTTGAGTTCTTCCTCAGAGGGCCTTTTTAATTATTACCATTACGTGACCATAAGGGGGATTGACTTTGTGCTCTCTAAGAGGGTATGAAAATTATCAAATCAAAACTAAAGGGGGAATTAGAAGTAAGTGCTTCCTCAGAGAGTCTATACTATCACTACAAGACCATAGGGGGAATGGACGTTGAGTGCTTCCTCCGATTGTCTTTGCTTTTGATCGAATGCGAGACCTTAAGGGCCTTCCCACGTGAGCCACCCAGAGGGTCAGTGTAATAAATATTTTTGGTTGGTTGTGATGAGTTCACCAAGCCAAAGAAAAAGCTTGGGTGTGTACTACTTGTAGTTTAGGTAGTCTGTTGAGATACCTGTTGTGTTACATTCTATTCCCTTTGGCTATAGAGCTATTTTCTAGATTATTTTGTTGATGACTAAATGATTGAATTAAATTATTAAATAAATGTGAATGTAGAATTGTATGATTGTTTACTTTAGTGTACCCATGTTTCTCTACTGCATTTATTTCCACTACATTTTCTATATTTCTCACTAACAGTAGGGCACATATCGTTTGGTGGTTGCCTATTGGAATTATTCTCACACCCTATATGGGTCTTGATTTTCAGCCCAAACAGGTTATATGGTTGTAGGTGTGGATAGGGATTGTGGCTCTTCTACCTCAGGTGCTTGATTTCTGCTTAGAGCTGGAGAGCATGGGACCGAGCTTAGACTCACGATGCTGCTGGAGTAACTATTTACTTTTGCTACTTGGGTTTCAGTTTTACTTCAGCATGTTGTTTTGTTTACTGCTTTTGATAGACACATGTGTCATGATGCATCATTATTATATTATACATTTCTTCCGCTATTCATTTTCAGTTGTCGTGTGTTGTTTACTGCTTCTGCTATTGTTTATTTTATTTTCCTTCTGCATCATAATTTACCAAATGAGGGCACAGTTTCCACACTAACTCACCAAGGCCCTCACTGCTAGTCGGAAGCCTCTGGAATTTGGGGAAACGCGCTTGAGGTTATGTGGCGAACCGGGTACGGGGTGCCAGTTGAGTGGCTCTAGATTCATGTCATTAAAAAGTGGTATCAGAGGAGTTTTCCTTTTTTTCTATTTCTTTATTGTTTGGTGACAATAGACAGGGATATGAAGAAATGGGTAGTTGGTACTTAACTGTTCCCGAGAGTAATTAACCCGTGTACAGGTAAAAGCCATATTACCTCGTTAATGAAATTTTTTGTTTTTTCAAGTATTACAGTTGATTATATTCCAGCATAGGGTGATGTACTTGTTTTGTGCTATTACAGTTAATATTATTGTGGTTATATTTTGTTGCAACTCGATGAGATGAGGGTATTCCATCTCTTGCATCATATAGGCTCTGGTTAAGAAATCACATATCACGGATTTTACCATGCCATCTAGGGTGCATTAGAAATTTCATGCTGTTGTGATAGATTTCGTGATATATTATACATGCTGTTGTGATAGTTGCTGTGATAGAAATACATGCTATGTTGATAGGGTATTGTTGTCTTACAGCTTATTTAGCATGGATGCCAAGCCTTGGTCTTAGAGGTGTTATGGGCCCTCGAGGATCGTAATTTGGATGATGATGGAACTTTCGTACTATTACTTGTTACGTGCATTGTTAGGATGGCAATCTTTGATTCGTGGGGAGTATGGGCCCCTATGGATCGGAATTTGACACATTGGTGCTGGGTTTTCAGTGTTTTCCAGTGGTTTTGGGGAGTTTTGTATGGCTACTGCCCAGAAACCCAGATAACACGGCGTGTGTCCTTATGAACACACGCCATGTGTTCTTCTTTTCGGGAAGAACTACTTTTCACGGTTACACACCGTGTACATTGAATTACATGCCATGTACTTTCCTTCAGTGTGATCCAACCATGTAGTTGAATACACAGGTTGGAAAATTTCAGGAGCAATACGCTCTGTGCCATGTTGCCACGCCGTGTAGTTTTGGTCCGTCTACCAGTCCATGTGACTAACCACACGAACGGGAAAAATCCTTATGGAACACACCGCATATAGAAACTACACGCTGTGTCACCATGTTTTTTTCCAATTTTAAGATTTTATCCCCTTCTGTTCCATTTTCACCCTTTTCGGTTGTAACTGGGCTCGTCATTAATAACGCTGTTCTTGACCTTGCAGAGTCATGATGCCAAGACGTCCTCTCGTTGCACGTTAGGGATCTGCCGATGATCGTACACTGGATATGGAACCGGATGATATCCTGGATACTGGTGCTGAGACACAGTTCCGCAAGGGGATCATGAGGTTCATGTAGACCTTTTTGGGAGCTCAGCGACCTGCCCAGTCTATGGAAGAGCTTACGCGAGTCTTCCAGCAGCAGCATCCTCCCACTTTCTCAGGGGACGGAGGATCGCAGGCTGCTGAATCTTGGTTCAAAGCTATGATTTCTATCTTTGACCATATCGAGACGCCCCCAGATAGAATGGTGAATCTCACAACATACATGTTGCGAGATTCCGCCAACAGATGGTGGGACGTAGTTTCTCTGGTCGGGCGCCAACAGATAGTTTTTAGGGAGGAGTTTTAGCGTACGTTCTACGACTACTTCTACCAAGCGACGCTGAGGGCTGACAGAGCCAGATAGTTCATGAACCTACAATAGGGTACCCTATCAGTTATGGAGTTTTCCTCCGGCTTTACAGAGTTAGAGTGATTCACTCCCGTTCTAGGGAATGACGAGATGTTCTTTCCGAGGAAGTTTGAGGAGGGCCTCAGACCAGAGATCAGGTCACTGGTGAACCTATTCCAGTTGAAATAGATTTCTTTGATAGTCAACCAGGCGCTTATCATGGAGAAAAATATGAGGGATACTAAAGTAGGGAGCCATGGCAGTTCAGCATCCAGAGTCAGTACTCCTTCTACTGACAGCAAGTAGGCCCACCGATAGTCTAGACGAGGTGAATCGAGGTGACGAGATGTTCCTTCAGGTAGCAAGGTTGTGTGCTACCAGTGTGGGAAGGATGCGTATAAGAAACCTCAATTCCCAAGAGATAAATTGGGGTGCCGAGCTTACGTAAAGATGGGTCACATGCAGCGGTTTTTCAAGGTTCTCCTTCCTGCGGCTAGTGAAGGAGGATCTGTTTCTACTATGTGTATGAGAGCGGGATTACCAGTTCTGTAGCAGACTGGGGGCTGGAGTTCATCAGGTCATTCAGGACATGGTAGAGGCCATGGACGCGGTGTTCAGGCTCAGGGAGGATCAGCTCAGGGATCTCGGGCTACTGCATAGGGCCGCGGTGCTGGCCAGATATTTGCGGTAGAGCAGACACTAGTACAAAAACCATTTTTACGTCGTTTTGTTTTATTTTTAATGTCGGTTTTTAGGCAACGTTATTGCGAGCGATGTTAAAAATATGATTTTTTACGTCAGTTATTTAATAACTGATGTAAAAAATGGGGTAATATAGTTTTTAACGTCGGTTTTTAAAAAACCGACATGAAATACATTCTGGAAAATGGTGATAAGAAGCCATATTTTACGTCGGTTTTTGAAAAAACCAACGTTATAAGTAATTTTTTACATCGGTTATTTAATAACAAATGTTAAAAGTTAGTTTTAACGTTGATTCTTAAAAGTCCGACGTAAAAACTATTTAGTATGTGGTATAAAATTTTATAAGCTTTCATTTGACAGGTCATAGAGCTCAAACGGATTTACGGATCAAAAGTTATGACCATCAGAATTTGATATATTTTTCGAGGAAAGATTGAATGAGCCAACCGTAGCATCATATTAGAAGAAATTTTTGAATCTATAGGGGGATTTTTAGTTTTATCATGATATAATGAATCATCCATCATTATAATAAATTAACAGTCGTTAAATGGTATATCAATTAAGAAAACTACTCATAGAAAATATAAATCATGGGGAAATAATTACAAATACCTTGACGAGGTCGCAGAAATAAGAAATCGTTGATTCACGTTGAAGATAAAACAAGTTGATTTAGTGGAACGATGATGGTTGAATGAAATGATCATAAAATGGTATATCAATTATGAAAAAAAATCATAAAAACCATAAACCATGGTTGTATGATTAAATATACCTTGACGAGATCGCAGAAAGAAGAAATAATTGATTCATGTTTGAGAGAAAAAGAGTAGACTTGGGGGAATGATAATGGTTGAAATAAATGACTGTCAAATTAGGATGGGTGTATAATGGAAACATATAATTGAGATTCTATGAGAAAACACGGTATTAAAAATTTTAGGTGGCAATTCAAAATTTCGATGCCTCGATGTAAAAAAATTGAAATTTCGCGTTAGCGGGATATTAAAAATATCATTCACGTCGGTTTTATGATAACCGACTTGAAAATGTATTAAAATTTTAACTTATTTTTTACATTGGTTATTATAAAACTGATGTGAAAAATCCATCTTCATCACTCTTTCACGTCCGTTATTAAATAACCGACGTGAAAAATCAATTTTCGTGACTTTTTCACGTCGGTTATTTAATAATCGACGTGAAAAAAGTTTAAAAAAATGTATTTCATTTTCCAAGATTTAATTTGACAGGTCACAGAGCTCAAACAGAGTTACGGATTAAAATTTATGGCCTTCAGAAGTTGGACATCATTAAGACATCGTTTAGAGATGATCAACTTATGAAGGCCATAACTTTTAATCTGTAACTCTGTTTGAGCTCTGTGACCTGTCTAATTAAATCTTGAAAAATAAACTACATTTTAGTAAACATTTTTCACGTCAGTTATTTAATAACCGACCTGAAAAATACCTTTTAACGTCGGTTTTTAAATAACTGACGTAAAAACATCACGAAAATCGATTTTTCATGTCGGTTATTTAATAACCGATGTGAGAAAGTGATGTACAGTGATTTTTCACGTCGATGATATAATAACCGATGTGAAAAATAAGATAAAATGGATTTTTAACGTTGGTTCTTATATAATCGATGTGAAAAATCAGTAAAAATGTATTTTGACGTCGGTTATATAATAATCAATGTGAAAAATCAATTTTTAGATATTTTCTCATCGGTTCTAAAAAACAGACGTGAAAAATGGTGACGTAAAAAAAGATTTTTGTACTAGTGAGATTCATCAAGGATAGGATCACGGACCTTCCACAGTTCGAGGTACAATCTTGGTAGCCTCTATTTTATCTTATACACTTTTCGATACAGGAGCTTCTCATACCTTTATTTATGTGCACAATGTGGAGAGCCTTAGAGTTACTATCTTTACTTCTGAGGACATGATGAAACTTGACACTCCCTTGGGACTTGGGACTGCTAGTGTGAATCAGTCCAAGGAGTGCCCCCTTGAGGGTGGTGGGTGTCACTTCTTGGGGGATCTTTATGTCCTAGAGATGATAGGTTACGATGTCATTCTCGGAATGGACTGGCTAGTTCCTTTTCAGGACTTCATCAATTGCTATCGCCGCAGGGTGAGTTTCACGTCACTAGAGGGCATGCATTTTCTTCACAAGGGAGAATGAGATGTCCAGGTGAGCAGAGCTGGACTAGAGTGTCATGGGTTGGGCGATGTTACAACCCAGTTTGTTAGCTTATATCTAGAAAACCAGGGGACTTCTAAGATAGATTTTCCTCCAGTGGTGGATCATTTCCCAAATGTCTATGCAGAAGACTTTCCAGGGTTGCCTCCAGAGAGAGAGGTAGACTTCCCCATTGAGCTTGTGCCAGAAGCAGCACCGGTATCCATACCTCCTTATAGGATGGCTATGCCTAATTTACAAGAGCTCAAGAAGCAGTTGGAAGAGTTACAGGCAAAAGGTTTTATCTGACCCAGTACTTCCCCTTGGGGTTCGCCTGTTTTGTTTGCAAAGAAGGCAGATGGTACTTTACGGATTTGTGTGGATTATCGACAGCTGAACCAGATGACAATCAATAACCAATATCCCTTGCCAAGGATTGATGATATTTTTCATCTGCTACGAGGATCCATGGTGTTATCCAATATCTACTTGAGATCCGTCTATCATAAGTTGCACGTCAGACCATCGAATATACCTCTTACAGCCTTCCGGAGTAGGTATGGTCTGTACAAGTATTTGGTGATGTCGTTAGGTCTCATGAACGCACTAGTGGTTTTCATGGAACTGATGAACAGAGTTTTCCATCCTTACTTGGATTCCTTCATGGTGGTTTTCGTGGATGATATCTTGGTGTACTCTCACAATCCACACGACCGTGCTACCCATGTTGAGATCGTATTGAGTACACTGAAAGAGAAGCAGTTATATGTTAGGCTCTCAAAGTTCCACTTATGGATTTAAGAGATTCACTTTCTAGGTCATGTCATCTCAGAGACAGGAGTATTAGTGAACCCATAAAAGGTGGGAGCGGTAGTTACCTGGGAGCAGTCGAAGAATGTCTTCGAAGTGCAGAGTATCTTGGGACTGGCTGGTTACTACTGATGTTTTATATTGGACTTCTCACGCTTAGCAGCACCTTTGACCGGCTTGACTAAGAAGGGCGTGAAATACGTTTGGTCAGAAGCCTGTGATTCAGCCTTTCAAGAGCTGAAGGGGAGATTGACTTCACACCGATCCTAGTTTTTCCAGAGCCAGGAAAGAGTTATAGAGTTGTATGTGATGCATCTGGCATCTGGATTGGTGTAGTGCTTATGCAGGAGGATCATGTCACTGATTATGGTTCTCGACAGTTGAGGCCACTTGAGAAGAACTATCCTACTCACGACCTGGAGTTAGCTGCGGTTGTTCATGCTTTGCGTTGTTGGAGACATTATCTTTTCAGAGAACATTTTGTGGTATATACTGACCACAAAAGCCTCAAGTATATCTTCACACAATGTGATTTAAACCTGAGACGGTGGAGGTTGGTCGAGTACCTATAGTCTTTCGACTTCGATCTTGCTTATACGCCTGGAAAAGGCAATGGTGTGGCAGACGCACTGAGCAGGAGGAATTAGATACTGGCAGTTCAGGAGGCCAGTAGTGAGTGGCATATTATGTCTCTATTCTATGAGATGCATTTGGAGGTGCATGATAAACATGGACAGACGGTTCTTTCTTCTATAGAGGTTACCTCTACTCTTCTGGATCGAGTTCGAATGAGTCAGCTATCAGACCTAGAAGGCCTAGTCATATAGGAGGGTGTGTCAGGTGGAAACCCTACTCCAGGGTGGATAGTGGGCGACGATGAGGTGTTACATTTTTATGGTCGTGTATGGGTTTCAGCAGACATATGTGAGGAGCTGATGCAGGAGTTTCATGATTCAGCCTGGGCAGTTCATCCTGGTGTCACAAAGATGTATCAGGATTTAGGTCGTCAATATTGTTGGCCATGCATGAAGATGGATGTGGCTTGTTTTGTTATGCGGTGTTCCACCTGCCAACAGGTGAAGGAAGAGCATCAGCGACCAGTAGGGATTTCACAACAATTAACCATTCTTGAGTGGAAATGGAATGATGTTGCGATGGAATTCATGACAGGGTTATCGAGATCGCCTTGAGGGAATGAAGCGGTATGGGTTGTAGTGGACAGGCTCAAGAAGGTTGCGCCTTTTTTTCCGACCAAGGAGACCTTTGGTGTGGATGAGCTTGGGAGGTTTTTAAATTCGTGAGGTGGTACGACTTCATGGGGTTACAAACACTATTGTTTCTAATAAGGATTCCCTCTTTACATCGCATTTCTGGTAGTGGCTACAGAGGGATTTGGGTACACAGGTACTTCTGAGTACAAATTACCATCCCCAGACAGATGTCCAGTCAGAGCGCATGATTCAGGTGCTGGAGTATATGCTACGAGTATGTGTCCTTTATTTTGGAGGTTCTTGGGAGAAACATATACCTCTAGTGAAGTTTGCCTATAATAATAGTTTTCAAGAAACTATTCAGATGGAACCTTACGAGACTTTGTACGGTAGGTCGTGTGGATCACCCTTATGTCGGCTGGAGGAAGGAGAGGTAGCTATGATGGGACCTCATCTTGTTCGGGAGAGGACAGAGCAGGTGGAGTTGATTCGGTAGAGTATGGATACTGCACAGTCTCAGTAGAAGTCTTATGCTGATCTGCAGAGATGACCTTTGGAGTTCAAGGTCGGAGATTAGGTTTTCCTGCGTGTTACCACGAGGTTGGGACATAAGAGGATTAGGAGACAGAGAAAGCTTTCACCAAGATACATCGGACCATTTGAGGTTATAGAGAGAGTCGGGATGGTTGCTTACAGGTTGAAGTTACCTCAGAGGTACTAGGATATGCATGACGTCTTTTATGTTTCTCAACTTCGATGGTATTTCTCAGACCCGTCTCATGTTTTTCAACCCGGGGAGGTTGGGTTGGATCATGATACATCATTCAAGGAGTATCCTATTAGAATTATTGATCGTAGTGAAAAGGTACTTCGTGGATGGTCTGTTCCTCTGGTACAGGTGCTATGGTAGACCTGGCTATGTGCAGGACGAGACATGGGAGAGGGAGGCCGATATGTGATTATAGTGGCCAGAGTTGTTCGGGGTTTCTCCTTCTACGCCACGTTTGGAAATTCGGAGATGAATTTCATTAATGGGGGAAGTATGTAAGAACTCTGATATTCTTTTTCAGTTATGTGACCCTTGGTTGATGTTTTTCTTGTTTTAAAGATAAGGGTGATGTTTGGGAGAGTTGGGGGGATGTGAAATGATGTTTTGAGGCAAAAAGTGGAGCTGCACAGGAGGCGCACGATTTGACTAACCGTGCGGCCAAACCGTGCATAAATAATCATGGAGGTAGTGGCTAATGCACAGTTAGCGCACGATTTTCCTAAACCGTGCGGCCTAAATGTGTGAGGTGTGTTTCATGAGACAGAACCTAACGCATGGTTAGAACACGGTTTTTTAAACTGTGTGGACTAACCATGCAGGCACTTAAATCTAGATCTGAAATTTTTGGATCTAAATCGGTTTCACATTTAATAACCTCGTTTAAGCCCCTAAGCATCCATAACTTGGGATTACTCTCCCTTGAAGGTTAGAAGACTTCTCTCAAGTATTCTGGAGACGATATGAAGGCTCTTGACGAATCAAATCTGAATTCTTGAGGTATGTGATCTTTCTCCTCCATTCTTGATTGTTTTCATAGATCTACTTAGATCCACTTCACCTCTTTCTTCGGAATCATATATCTACACCCGTCATGGGTAGATCTAAGTGTGTGGATGCCTTTTTGATGAGTTTGGGTCTTGATCTTGTTAAGAGAAGGAATCTATGGAAGTTCTTGGAGAATCAACCCGAGTTTCGTGTGATTTTTCGTAGATCCACAATGTTCTAAGGAGAATCAAGATTTTTTGTTCATGTATATTGATCTCCTAGAATCAAGGTAGGTGGTTTGTTGCCCAAGGTTGAATGTCCTTGAGTTCTGGTTGTAAAAGTTCCAGATACCCATGTATCGGGTATCCCGAGTTAGGGATTTTGATCTAATTGATGAATTACCTTAGATTTCTTGGTTGATCGAGGTTAATTGATAATAATATATGCTTGGTTACATGATTGAGGACCACCCCATGGGTGTACCCATTTTTTGGCTATTTATCATAGTTTGTCTTAGGTTTCCTGTGAGGCAGAGCTCATTACCTTGACTGCCTGCTTTGATATTGTTGATTGCATGTTTTGTCTAATTTTTATATTCATTGGATGCATTTTAGCTATTAGCCAAGTAGTTTTTTAACTTACTTTGGGATGCTACGAATCGTTTACGGATGATTTACTATTACCCAGGGTTGGGGGAACCTGGTGTAGTTAGACCATAAGGGGAATTGACATTGAGTGCTTCCGCAGAGGGCCTGTTTAATTATTACAATTATGAGACCATAAGGGGATTGACTTTGTTCTCTCTCAGAGGGTCTGATAATTATCAAATTGATACTAAAGGTGGAATTAGACGTAAGTTCTTCCTCAGAGAGTCTGTAGTATCGCTGCAAGACCATAGGGGGAATTGGCGTTGAGTGCTTCTTCAGAGTGTCTTTGCCTTTGTTCAAATGCTTGACCATAAGGGCCTGCCCACGTGGGCCACCCAGAGGGTCATTGTAATAAATATTGTTGGTTGGTTGTGACGAGTCCACTATGCCAAAGAACAAGCTTGGGTTTGTACTGCTTTTAGTTTAGTTAGTCTGCTGAGATACCTATTGTGTTTCTTGTTATGCCCTTTGGCTATAGATCTATTTTCTAGATTCTTGGGTTGATGACTAAATGATTGAATTAAATTAATAAATAAATGTGAATTGAGAATTTTAGGATTGCTTAATTTAGTTTACCAATGTTTCTATGCTACATTTATTTCCATTGATTTTTCTATATTGCTCAATGACAGTAGGGCCAAGATCTTTTGGTTGTTGCCTACTGAGATTAGTCTCACACCCTTTCGGGGTCCTGCTTTTCATCCCAAACAGGTTATATGGTTGCAGGTGTGGATAGGGATTCCGACCCTTCTACCTCTGGTGCTTGATTTCTACTTAGAGCTGGAGAGCATGGGACCGAGATTAGGCTTGCGATGCTTCTGGAGTTACTGTTTAATTTTTCTAATTGGGTCTCAGTTGTATTTCCGCACGTTGTTTTGTTTACTGCTTTCCATAGACACATGTTTCATGCTGCATCATTATTATATTATACATTGTTTCAGCTGTTCAGTTTCAGTTTTCATGTGATGTTTACTGATTCCGTTATTGTTTATGATATTTTCCTTCCGCTGAATACTTTAACAAATGAGGGCATAGTTTCCTCACTGTCTCACCAAGGCCCTCGCTGCTAGTCGGTAGCCTTTGGAATTTGGGGAAATGTGCTTGAGGTCATGTGTTGAACCGGGTACGGGGTGCTAGTTGAGTGGCTTCAGATTCAGGTTGTTACAGTTTAGGTGTACTTACATGTTTTAAAAAGATCATTCAAAGATTCTTTCTAAATGAAATCTGATTCAAGGATGACCTCAAATTCTTACCTATTTTGAAGTTCACACTATAATATATTTTATGCCATATTTATCATTATAAATAATACCCATTAATATTAAAAGGATATTTTGCTTAATTTATGGTTTTATGAAATAAAACATGCCTTTCAACTTTAAAATCCATTAATATTTTCCTTATATTGCACTAAAATTTTTTATTTCTAAAGACTCTTTAAAAACAATTTTAAATGATTTCATCTCAGTAAAACATTATTTATGAATCGAGTATAATTTAAATGACCTGAATTTTTTTTTGGGATATAAATGTTTATTATCTGATTTCATGACAAATACAAATAATAATCCAAACTAACTCTTCTTTCCAAACTAAAAAAGGATTTTTCTGGTCTCACTTTAACTTTTATGAAATGCATTCCTTGTTCAAAACTTATTTCCTACTTGTGGATTATGTACTGTCCTTTGGTATATCATATATAGATTCTCCCTTTCCTCATGATATCATAATGGATTATTATTCCAATGATTCAAGGTTGTATGGGACACTTTGAAATGTTTAAGGATTATTTCCTCAAGGATTTTTCAGTGGTCTCATATAAAAGTATCTATATTTATGTCAACATCCATGGTTGAATATTAAAATTCATTTAGGTTTATCTCCTATTATTTCACACACCATGTTTTATTGAATGTATTATGATTAGTTTTATTTTGGATGTGCTATCTTAAAAAAATTCATGGATATACTCTGAATGGTTAGTGTTTATGCTAAATGTTAATGGAATGTTACTTACATTTCAAATAATCGTTTCAACATGAATGTACATCTTTTTTATGTTTATCCCCGTTCATATGAGGAATGAATGGAATTAGTAAGTGTCGAGTGGGGCCCTCTATATCCCCTCAGTGCATTAGTAGTTCTCATAAGACAAACTATGGTCTTTTCATGAGGCACTGACAAAATGGATATTTAGGGTCTTTGCACAAGGCCTTGATGATTTGGTTATGATGTCATGCATTATGAATTCCCTCAACTTGAAAATATTATTGATGGTTCATGTGATTATAATAATAGTAGAGACCTTTTTATTATATTTTAATGTGGCATTACATATTTATCTGTTATTCCTTCCATAACGAGTTCATGTTTATCATTAAAGGAATTTCATTTTAGTTATTCACAATGCCTAATGTTTACGTTTATGATATCTCTGGATTTATTTATTACACATATTGAGTTTTTTATCCCACCACATTCTTATTCTTCATTTTATCCGGACATGAAGAAGATTATTATGAATGACCTAAAGGGATAAAATTATAGTTACAAACATTCCCAATAAAACATATATTTTGTATTTCATTTGTAGTTGTAACGTTGATCTTATATATTTATCTTGTTTCCAAAGATACTAAACAACTCCATCCTTCGGGATTCATATTCCTTGTTTATATTTCAATGTAGAAAAATAAGGCACCATCTCCCGGAAATTGGGGTTCGGTCCTTACAGTTGGTATCAAAGGAAGTCTATTAGAAAACTTGGGAACTAGATATATAAAAAGTATATTAGTGAACAAATCCCTAAGATAGAATTTTGTAATAATAATACAGGGATATAATTTAATTTTGGTAAGGACTATATTATTTGTATTATCAAAAAGAAAATGCATCCATGTCTGGATAAAATCAAGTAGAGGTGGATCTAGCATAGATGTATCTAGGGTTAATACCCAAAATACAACGCTTTGAGCTAGACTAGGACATGAATAGGTGAATGACAATGGACCTAAATGCAAACTTGGTTAGAAACTCCTAGGGGATATGGTTGGGTAAATTTATAATATTTTTACAAAACATTATGAATGATTTATTCCCCCAATGTTACCAAAGTATAAGGTTCTAGGAATTACGATGAAAACATTTATGTTATGTGTTATACCATGTTCAGAGATATAAAGTGTTCATAATTTTATGACCTAATATATTATTTGAAATTGATTTAAAATGGTGCCTATCATAAGTAATTTGAACATCCACAATAAACATGATGAAAATAGTAAAAAAGATCATATCTTTAATGGTCTCTGGCCATCACTTCAAAGGAATATAGTCCCCCATATATTCACTTCATTTGATGAAATAACATCACTTGATAACAAGGTATGTATAGAATGATATGAGTCCTATTGATTTTATGGGATGAAAATGAAGAATAGGATGGTAGATAAATACATGGATAAAGGGAATAATGGAAATAAGGGTTTTCCCACATGTGATAACTATTGAAAGAATCACACTAGTAAATGATTTAAGGGAATGGGATCTTTTTATAAGTGTAGAGAAAAAAGACACCTAGTTCATGATTGATAGGGTAAGAAAACAGTTTCCAATGTACGATTCTATAACATAAAGATTATGGGCAACTATGTGAATCAATGTCACATGAATCATGGGAATATACACCAACATATGTTATTAGATAAAGATCAAGTTATGATACTACCACAGATGAAGTGGAATGATTAATATGCCTTGTCAAAAAACATGTCTTTTGATTTTTTATTCAGTAATTCACTAGTTATAAGAATTACAGAATATATGAGAGTTATACTACAAAGATTTTTCAATATGGATATTAGGATGTATGATTAATTGTACAAATGAAAACTGACTGAGTAGAAGGTCAATCTTTTGGAAAATATATTGTCATGGGATAGACTGCCCTTATTATTTTCATAATACAGATATTTTAATTATCGAATACATAGATGATATATATGGATATTATAAATTGCATAGTACTAAGTGCAATTGAAATGATTATAATGTATTGGATCTTGATATTTTTGAGTGTTAAACCATTTATTAAATGGATTAAATTGATCATTATATGAGGTTTTAGAGGATAATGACACCATATGATGCAAATTATACTAAGATACAAAGTATAGGTAATTCAATGAAAAATAAAATGATAATATCTTGTTTAAAAAATATAAATGTATATTTATACACTTATAGAATAGAGTAATACCTCAACTCAATGAAAAGAGTCTTAAATTTTGTTCTGTTATCATAAACTTTGATAATGTTAATGACATTTTTTCATAACATTTGTTTGTTTTTTGTGGTAATATACATTCATCTAAACCTATTTTCTATCACTAGAAATTTTTAGTTTGGTTCTTATTCTATGCCCATGTTTTCAATTCCAATAAATTTCACTCCATTATAAAGTACAATTGATTCATTCATTCATTTATTTATTTTTTATTACTATTATTATTTACCACCTCTCTTCACATAAAATTTTTAAAGAGGATATTCTTTTAACCCTGTTTCTAAAATGGGTTTTTCAGAAGGAATGTTTCAAGTAACAACCACTAAAATTTAAATTGAAATATTAAATTTAGAGGAAGAATTTTTTTATGGAAGGGATAATGTAACACCCCAAGATTTTTCCAATAAATTTAATATTGAATTCATGATACAATGAGTCTCTATAAAACACCACTTTGTTATAACTTGGACTATAAACATAATATTACCATCCATATGATTTTAATTTTTGAATCTATAAAATACACGGTTGAGATTAGTATGTTATTTAGTGTCTTATTTGACCAACTTAATTTTTGGTGAATAGTAACATACCATTATGAATAGTAATGTTACCCTTATGGATAGTGACATACACTTATGAATAGGAACCTCACCTATGATAGTATATATATAAAATTTAAGTGAATGTATTTTGTACCTATGTTTTAGAATAAATAAATAAATGTTTTAATCTTTGTTTTTCATGAAAATTTTGAATTTAATTAAAAAATAAATTAATCATATTTAGAAAGTTATTTTTTAAAAAACTAGACTTCATTTTTTTGTATTATACACATAGAAAATGGTTAGGGTGAATTTTTAATATTTCATTGAAATAAATGACTTTTATGAGACTATTAAAATACTATAATTTACACAAAATTCTAAATAATGGATTTATTGAGTCATTAATGGTGTTCAGCTGATGTAAGAACCAATGGTTCAAACTCAGACACACATATTAGTATTTGTTGTCATGGAATCATCACTATATATTTTCTTATGGAAAAATATTAATCTAGTTAAGAAAATATTATGAAAACCCTCCCCCCATCGACTATAAATACCACCACTTATACCCTGTTGTCTCCACTCTTCTTAGGCCTTTTTTCTTCTCCAATGTCTGTCCAAATATTCTCACAAGATCCTCCCCCACGACCTACAGCCCTGGGTCTCATAAAAATTAGAAATCCAACCTATTGTCTTCACTCCTCTAAAGCCTTTTTCCTTCTCAAAATTCCTCCAAAATATCCTCCCAAGATCCTCCCCCAAGACCTGCAACCCTTGGCCTCATAAAAATACCAAATCCTATTCCCTTAAGAAGCTCTCAATGAAGGTTAATTCAAGAGGTAAAATTATTCTTTCTTTCATTTTCATGTTACTTTTTTCTTTTATCATTCCAAACCTCTCCTCATCCAAATGGTATGAAAACTATGGAATCATAAATTTAATATAATTTTGTTATTGTAATGGGATAATTCATATATATATCTCTTTTCCTCCTCTTTTATGCTAAAAATAAAACATCATCTGAGATGGGTTGATTTATCAAATTCAATGACGACGATGATTTCAATTTGATTTAGATTATTCGAATCTGGTCAGGAAATCGTTTTTATGGTTGAAACATACTACAATATATATATTATAACTTATACAAGGTTATATAATCCTTTTGTACACATGATATTAATTTATAAATAAAAATGAGTTTTTTGTGATCAAGAACCACAAATTAACACAATCAATTATCATTAAAGTTTTATATAATGATTCATCTTCACACCCAATAACCAAATGAATTTTATAAACATGTAATATTATGAATTTTTGTTAATAACATATAAAATCAATTATGGGCTTCAAATCCCATCTTACATGAACTACTATACTCTTTTATAAGTGATCAGATCATGAATATTATGAAAACGAGCACTAAAAAATAATGAGATTGAATCCCTTAACACATCTAAAAGGAAATAAAGGAAAATAATAATGTCATAATAAAAAAAATAAATGTATACATAGATATGGAATTTTTAATTAATGAACCTAATTTGGTTATTCATTTCATTAAGTTCATGTGAAGAACACCTTCGAATTTAAGGTAAGGGATCCTCCCTCTCACTTTTATTCCAGAATCCCACTGTGATGCGTCCTTTTATTTTTAATTAATAATGAAATGTTATGATTTTGAACCCCCCACATATTTTCCTTATGGTATATAAATAACATGATACCCCTTTACCTCTCATTAAGCCTTCAAAGGAACTACTATTACAATACTAAATGTTTTGTAATGGGTTTCCTCATCTCATTTACGATTTTGTGATATATTTTGTATTTACTACCATTAAATGTGTATGGTGTATGTATATGACCCATATATGTTTCATATCATTAGCCTATTTATTTTTATTATATTAAATTTATAATTTTATGATTATTAATTTTGGGGATATGATTTAATTAATAACAAAGTTGTAAGTATTTTCTACCCATTCATCCATTTTCATTCTGGTTTCTCTTATTCTTTATCAAATTCAATGAAATTATTATTTTTTATTATTTACTCATCAAAAATTATTTTTTAATTCTATATATATGTTTACCAATCAGAATACTTCTTTATTTTATGGGGAGTTATATGTATTAAAAGAACCATTCAAAAAAATTGTCCGAAATGAAAGCCCAATTTAAAGAACTTCTCTAATTATTACCTATTTTGAAGTTAATTCTATTGTAACACCCCAAGCTTCTACGGTACGTTTCCCTTTATATAATTCAATAGCGTGTGTTGTACGCAACATCGAGTTCTAACACACACCACAACCGATCAAACTAGCCATTATGAATAGTAATACCTACTTTTAAAAATTTTAGAAATTTTATCTCTCAAAATGGAATTAATTTTTTGATTTGGAGTATCGAATTTAGCCTAAGTTAAAATTTTGGTACTTTTCGAATAACTTTAATATTTTGATGAATAGTGAAAATTACGAAATTTTAATTAAAAAAAACTTTTTTAATAAAAATAATTAATTATGATAAATTATGAATTTGAGTGGTTTTAAAGTATATTTAGAATATATTTTTACCATTTAATACAATGTTGGTCATTGGACATAATTTCCGAATTAAACCGGACATAAAAAAGTACCAATCTTTTGATAGTTATTACATCTTAAAAACACGCTTTTTTGTTTTGACAGCGGAAATTAATTTTAAATTAATTTTTGCCACTTCTGTGTTTTGAGTTTGGAAAAATGGATTCCATATTTGGAATCAGGATTTCCAAATTATGTGAAAATGTAACTTTTATTTTTAGACATTTTGAATAATTACTTCGGTAAATATTTTATTTATCACAGTTAAAGGGTAAATCCGGTAAATAAGGGTTAAAAAATAATATTATAATAATACTAAATTACCCTAAAACTTGTCCTAACATTATTGGTGGATACATGTCCGGCCATCGGCATCTTTGGGTCGATTTTGGGACCCCATGGAGCCACTTGTAGGTGATAGGGACACATAATTTTAATTAAGTTAAAATAAATACAAAAATGACAAAAGCATATATCTTTTAGAAAAACAATTTTTACAAAGGGTTATACATGTTGTATTTTATACTATAAATATTCATTAGAAATCTAGAAGGATTTACTACATAATGATATTTTATTTATACTTTTTAGACATTAAATAGTTTATTTTATTTATGACACAATGATTATGCGGTAATTACTATAATAGTGAGAAAATAAAATAATTGATATTATAAATACCCAAATAAATATAATTTGAGACTTTTCATGAATTACACTAATTTTATAGGATAATATGACATATTAGGATGATTTAATTAGCTTTTTTCTAAGAAATAATTCTGTTATGATTTTCACAAAAATCAATTTTCCAAATAGTGTCAAAATTGACATAAAAGATTTTTTAAAACAAATATTATATTATTAATTGATATTCAATTTCTAAAAATCTAAGGTTAGGCCAAGAGACTTATATCATGATACGTGTATCATTAATGGACCACTTGGGGGTCGCTTGGATGTATATAGTATGTTTATTGACCATATAATATAAAAATACAAAGAGACATTGTAAAAGTGAAACTAATTAACTAAGAGTTAATACTTAAAGATAAGGTTAGCATAATAACACAAACCTGTCTAAATCCTATTAGTTGAGTGTTTTTAGACCTATACCTACCTTAAAAGTTAAATAATCTACTTTGGAGCCATTAAAAACGGAATATTAATTTATTATAAAATAATATTTCTAGCATTTCTAAAGGTGCCCCTCACCCCTCTTATAAAAGGGCACTCCCCCTTCTCATTAATTCACACAATAAAAGCCTTTTGGTTAGGCCAAACCCTTCTCAAATAATCTCTCAACTTCCATCACTTCATCCTAGAGGCCTTACATTAGTCAAAAATACAACCTAAGGAGCCCTTTTTATCAAATCAAAAGGAAGAACCCGATGAAGAGGTAATGATTTCACCACCCTTTTTCAAGTTCCTTTCTTCTTACACTTCTTCTTTCTCTATTTTGCCCATTATAATATAATGAATCTAGTATCTCCTATATACATTAATATTATTATAAATATGGTACATTCATATTCAATATTCTATCCATCATTTGAATGACATGTCACCATACGTGCGTACATACGGCTTACCGTCTCCACGTTGTGGTGTAATTGTTATTCAATAAATTATTTTATCGATGGGTATAATAATGATGTGTAATTCATTTAAATAATAAATATAACATGATAATGATTATGTATATATGATATACCATCCAATTATATATTGTTTTAATATCAAAATAATGATGTTGTCCCTCGTGCGTACGTACGGACTACCATCTCCACGAACGCGATGAGATTCATTCTCCATAATATCCATTCAAGTATAATTATCATTTGATGATTTAAAAATAATGTTTAAGGACTTGATATCATTCTGTATATGAATAAGATAAAACCTATCCATGACAAACATGACTTACGTAACAAAACATATAAAATAAAACGAGTAAGTTAACACCCGAAACAACGATAATACTAAGATATTATTAAAACATCAATGTTAAAAGATCATATATGATGTCATATTAATATATATGATTCTTGTATAATTTAATAAAAATTATTTCACCATTATACAAGAGTTTAACCTACCCCAACCAAGGAGAAGTACAAGGTAAGGGTTTATTTCACAATCTCTTCATTATCTGAGGTTGTTTATACGTAATAATCTACTGGGATCTCATCATCATCCACATCCATGTTTCTTAAAAATGTATTTCAAATAATTTTCACTATTTACAAGAATATATGTTAAAGTCATTTATACCCTTGTTTGACTTTTTATAAGAGGTTTATAAAGGAATCTTTCTGTCGTTTTCCAAACAAGGTGCTTTTTAACCTTTTCGACAGAATTAAGGTATGAATGTTTTTTTTAACTTATACGGCTGGTGTGGCTATTTTCCGTCGTTATAAAATCGTCGAAGCTTCCCTTACAGGCTTATAAGAATATTTTCAAAGAAAATGTTTTATTTTATAAATATATGACTCTTAAATGATTTAAAAATAGAAATATATATTTCTCTAAAAAGATTTTTGATTTCATCTATGTCAACATCCTTTGATGGATTTTACGCTTATTTGAAGTTGATTTATTATGATACAAAAATTCTATATTGTATTAAAGGTTTTGGGATATGTTTGACTGTGGATGTGTTATTTTTATACCATTCATGGTTTATGGATGAAGTATTTACATTTCGTATGCTAGTTTTAATATGATTGTTTATGTTATGTTTAAACCTTTTCATATTGGAATGCATTGGACTTAATATGTGACGAGTGGAGCCTGCTATAGCTCCTCGATGCATCGGTAGGTCTCATGAGACAAACTAGTGTCTTGGCACAAGGCCTTGAAAAAATCTTATTTTTAGTCTTTGCACGAGGCCTTGGCTATATGGTTATGATAGTCTGGCATTATGCATTCCATCATTATGAAAGTGGTTATTGATATTTCATGTGATTATTCGATTAGAAGAATATCCATGGGAATAAGTAAATGGAATTATTTCATTTTATTTTTTCCATACTATGTTGAAGTTCAAGTTTAAAAGGCTTTTGTTTTAGTTATACATTGCCTTAAATGTTTATTCTTGTTTAAGAAAGTTTACGCTATATTGTTATCCTTACTGGGCATTTGAGATCACCCCTTTTCTATGGTTTATTTTTTCCCAGATGTGAAGATGTAAATTATGAATGACCTACAAGGATAGTATGAGGGGATAAGAGTGTAGACTATGGAGACTATGTTGTTTTAGTTTTCATTTTTATGATGTAATCTAAAACATTATGAATATATCTAGTGTTTCCAAGGCTACTAAACTAATCGGTCTTTCGAGATTTGATCTTTCTTTTGATCATGTCAATGTTATGTAATAATGCATCGACTCTGGGTAACTGGGGTCGGGGCGTTACAGTTGGTATCAGAGTAATTTTAGTACAAACTTTGGAAGGTAGATTTAGATAAACTCTGATTAGAGCACATAGATTGAAGATGGAAATTGAGGATTAGTATAGAATAACATCCTAGAATTTTGGTATTGTAGAGATTTTGTGAGTTTTCCAAGAAATACATCCCTGTCTGGATACGAGAAGGTAAAGGCGGCTCTGGAAAAAATGTACCTAGGTGTAAAACCTGAAAACACCGCTTTGAGCTAGACTCGAACGAGAACTGGTGCATTACAACGGGTCTTGATGCACTCTTGGTTAGGACACTCCAGCGGGATATTCTTAGGATAACTCTCATTTTCTTTAAAAATCATTATGAAGGGTTTTTTAGTATATACTTCCTCAAAGAAAACATTTTTATGATTACAGATTATATCCATAAATAGTTCAATTTATTTTAAGTGTTTTATAAGTATGGAATTATGCATTTTGATTCATAAACTGATCTAGTTTATGCCATTGTTTAGAAATGGAAAATAATGGAAGAAATGGAAACTGTATCAATGCACGCACTCAATATAGGGATTGCCCTCCTGCTCAAGATAATTATAGTGGAGCTGGTGATGCAACTGGTACCGATCAGCTAATCACCATACTGGGTCAACTCACTCAGGTTATGAATAATAACCCTACTCGTATGGAGCACCTTGATCCACTGTGTAGAGGATCAATGTTAGATCACTTCATGAGGCAACAACCACCAATGTTCAATGGGAGTACAAATCCATTGATAGCTGAGCAATGGATATGTTCCGTAGAGAAAATATTTCAGGCTTTGGGAAGTAGTGAAAGGGAAAACGTTATCATGGAAGTTTACCACCTCACTAGAGATACTGATCAATGGTGGTCATTGATTCAAAACATGAAGGAAGATGATGAATTATCAAATATGGAATGGAGGGAGTTCAAAGATATGTTTTTAGAAAAATAATTTCCTTGTGACTATCGAGCAGATATGGAAAGGCAGTTTCTGAGTCTGAGACAAAAGTAGGATGAGAATGTCACAAAGTATGAGGATAACTTTACAAGGTTAGGAAGGTATGCTAGAGATTATATACGCAACCCAAGAAGTAATATTGATTGTTTCTTTGATGCGTTAAAACTATTTCTATGTCGAGCATTATTCTCACAATCCTTCTCATCGTACGAAGACATTATAACATGTGCTATCAAGACAGAAAATAAATTCTCTAAGTCTTATGAATTTAAAGCAAAGAAAGAGAAGAAGAGATCTGCTAATCAATATGGGAATGGAAATAAGGGGAAATAAGGTAAAGGTTGAATATCCATCCTATGGTAAATATTTTAAGAAACACCCTAGTACTTGCGTGAAGGGAATGGGCGTCTGTTACAAGTGTGGTGAAAAAGGCCACCAAGCTCGTGATTGCAAATGGAAGAAGGAAGCTACCAATGTTCAGTGCTACAATTGCAGTGAGATGGGACATTATGAAAATGAATGTCCTAAGAGTCAGGGGAACTTACCTCAAAGAAGGACAAGGGATCAAGGCCAAGCTTATGCTATCACTACTGCTGAGGTAGAAGCTACGAAAGACGTGGTGGCAGGTAATTTAATGGTTTCCTGAAGTTTAGCAAATGCATTATTTGATTCTGGATCATCGCATTGTTTCATGTCTTCCCAGTTTACTAAGCAAATTAGATATTTCCAATTTGACTTAACAAGGGAGTTGTCTGTTAAAACTCCAAAGGGAAGTATCATTGCAACAATGTTTTGTGAATCAGTTCCCATTAGAGAACATAAATTTTCTTTATCTGCTGATCTCATCGTCATACCTATGATTGAGTTTGATATAATCCTCGGTATGGATTGGATTTCAGACTATGATACGAAGATTTATTATGAGAATAAGGAGGTTACAATTTTTTATGATGATGATAAGGAACACCTTATCTTTAGAGAGGAATCGTCACCACCTAATTTTTATCTAGATCCTCCCCCAGTAGCACAACTAAATTCAATTATTGGGGAGGAAGAAGATGAAATTACAGTGGGTGAGGAACGGAATTTTCAAATAGAGGATGTACCTGTTGTGAAAGAATATGTAGATGTGTTTCTGGAAGATTTACCTGGACATCCTCCAGAGCGAGAAGTTGAGTTTTCCATTGATTTAATTCCTAGATCAAGGCTTATATCGAAGACCCCTTATAGAATGGATACTGTAGAATTAGTTGAACTAAAGAAACAAATAGAGGAATTGAGTAATAAGGGATTTATTATCCCTAGTGTTTCTCCATGGGGAGCCCCTGTTCTTTTTGTTAAAAAGAAAGATGGATCTATGAGGTTATGTATCGACTACAGGGAGATCAATGATATAACAATAAAGAATAAGTATCCTCTACCTCTCATTAATGATTTATTTTACCAACTGCATGGAGCTCAACATTTTTCAAAGATTGACCTTCGAACTGGATACCATCAGTTGTGTGTGAAGAAGCAAGACATTCTGATGACAGCATTTTGAACTAGGTATGGGAATTACGAGTTTATTGTAATGCATTTTGGATTGACTAATGCACCCTCTGTATTCAAGGATCTGATGAATAGAGTTTTCAAGGAATATCTCGATGAATTTGTGGTGGTATTTATTGATGATATCATGGTATACTCTAAAAGCTATGAAGATCATGAAAATAATTTACGCATTATCTTTAACACTCTGAGAAGACATGAATTATATGGGAAGTTTATAAAGTGTGAATTCTGGCTTCAGGAGATTTCTTTTCCTGGCCATATTGTCTCTAAATATGGAATATTTGTTGATCCTTTTAAGACCAAGGCAATCGAACAATGGCCAGAACCTACGAGTATAACTGAGGTACGCAATTTTATTTGTTTGGAAGGTTATTATCGACGTTTCGTCCAGAATTTTTTTCCGATTGGAAAACCCATTAACAAATCTCACACATAAAGGGGTTAAATTTGTTTGTACAAAATAGTGTGAAGAATGTTTCAAAGAATTTAAGAGAAGATTAGTCAATTCTCCTATATTGACTCTACCATCGAATAATGATGGGTTCGTTATTTATAGTGATGCATCGAAGAAAGGACTTGGTTGTTTCCTTATGCAGAATGATAGGGTTATTGCCTATGCATCACGACAGTTGAAAATTCATGAACAAAACTATCCTACTCATGATCTCGAGTTAGCAGCTGTGATCTTTGATTTGAAGATATGTAGGCACTACCTCTATGGTGAACGATGTGAGATTTATACTAATCACAAGAGTTTGAAGTATATTTTCTCACAAAAAACAACTCAACACAAGGAAAAGGAGATGGCTTGAATTACTCAAATATTATGATTGCACGATACACTACCACCTGGGGAAGGCAAACAAGGTGGAAGATGCATTGAGGAGAAAAGACCATGGAGTTTTGAATAATATGAGAATTGAAAGGGATCCAGTTTTCATGGATCTAGTGAAGATGGACATGGGAATAATAGGGAAGGTGTAACATCAATGATTTTTCAAATTTTCACCAAACCATCTTTACTAGAAAGGATTAAGAGTTCTCAGACCGATGATAAAGAACTTCAAAAGAAGATTAAAGCTGTGACTGAAGGGAGATTGAGAGACTTTGTGTATGAAGATGGAATTTTGAAATTTGGGAAGAGAGTTTGTGTTCCAGATATACCTGATCTAAAAAGGGAATTGCTGGATGATTCCCATAGATCCAATTTCTCTATACACCATAGGAGCACCAAAATGTATAGAGATTTGAAGGAACATTTTTGGTGGGACAACATGAAGAGGGAGATTGCGGATTTTGTGTCAAGATTTATAGTTTTTCAACAAGTGAAAGCTGGAAGGCAACATCCTGGTGGAGTATTGCAACCTCTTCCCATACCTGAGGTGAAATGGGATAATATCACGATGGAATTTGTCATGGGACTACAAAAGACTCCCAGAAGGAACGATGCAATATAGGTTATTATTGATCATCTTACCAAGTCAGCACATTTTCTTACTATAAGAGAAGATCTACCACTGGAACGTCTAGTAAGACTATATATTTATGAAGTTGTGATACTTCATGTAGTACCCCTATAGATTGTTTCTAATCGTGATCCCCGTTTTACTTCAAGATTCTGGAAAAGTCTTCAGAAAGCCTTGGATACTGAACTTCATTTGAGCACTTCCTACCACCCTCAAACAGATGGACAATCAGAACGAACTATTCCAACCTTGGAAGTCATGTTGAGATCCTGCTCACTTGACTTTCAGAGTATGTGGGATCAATATTTACCTCTGGTAGAATTTTCCTATAACAATAGCTTCCATTCAAGTATTCAGATGGCACCATATGAAGTTTTATACGGAAAGAGATCTTGCACACCAACCTATTAGGATGACGTTGGTGAAAGAAAACTTGTAGGTGCAAAACTGGTGGAGGAAATGATGGAAAAGGTGAAGGTAATCCAAAACCATTTCAAAGCAGCTCAAAGTAGGGAGAAGAGCTATGCTGATAATCGAAGGAAGGATTTGGAATTTCAAGTCGGTGATCATGCTTTCCTGAAGGTATCTCCCTGAAAGGGAGTCATATGTTTTGGTAAGAAAGGTAAATTGAGTCCCAGGTACATCGGACCTTTCAAAATTCGAGAACTAATTGGGGTTTTAGCTTACCGATTGGCAATGCCGCCAAGTCTCTCCAAAGTTCACGATGTGTTCCAGGTATCTCTGTTGAGGAAATACATGCCTGACCCAACGCATGTACTCACCTATGAGGAATTAGAACTATAACCCGATCTGTCTTATTGCGAAGAGCCCGTCAAGATTCTTGATACGAGAGAACAAGTACTGGAAACCGGATAGCTTGTCTACTAAAAGTCTTGTGGAGAGACCATAAGATGGAAGAGGCAATGTGGGAACCCGAGGAACTTATGATGAAGAACCACCCAAGTATTTTTATGCGGTAGTATTCTAGAAATTTTGAGGATGAAATTATTTGAAGGAGGGGAGAATGTAACACCCCAAGCTTCTACGGTACGTTTCCCTTTGAATAATGCAATAGTGTGTATTGTACGCAATATCGAGTTCTAACACACACCACAACCACTCAAACTAGTCGTTATGAATAGTAATACCTACTTTTTAAAATTTTAGAAATTTTATCTCTCAAAATGGACTTCATTTTTGGATTCAGAGTATCGAATTTAGCCTAAGGTGAAATTTTGGTACTTTTCGGATAACTTTAATATTTTGATGAATAGTGAAAATTACTAAATTTTAATTAAAAACAAATTTTTAAATCAAAATTATTAATAATGATAAATTGTGAATTTGAGTGGTTTTAAAGTATATTTAGAATATGTTTTTACCATTTAATACAATGTTTGTCATTGGACATAATTTCACAATTAAACCGGACATAAACAAGTACCAATCTTTTGATAGTTATTATATCTTAAAAACACGCTTTCTGTTTTGACAGCGGGAGTTAATTTTAAATTAATTTCTGCCAGTTCTGTGTTTTGAATTTGGAAAAATGGATTACATATTTGGAATCAGGATGTCCAAATTGTGTAAATAGGTAACTTTTATTTTTAGACATTTTGAATAATTACTTCGGTAAATATTTTATTTACCACGGTTAAAGGGTAAATCCGGTAAATAAGGGTTAAAAACTAATATTATAATAATACTAAATTACCTCAAAACGTGTCCTAACATTATTGGTGGATACATGTCCGACCATGGTCATCTTTGGGTAGATTTTGGGACCCCATGGAGCCACTTGTAGGTGATAGGGACACATTATTTTAATTAAGTTAAAATAAATACAAAAATGACAAAAGCATATATCTTTTAGCAAAACAATTTTTACAAAGAGTTATATATGTTGGATTTTCGACTATGAATATTCATTAGAAATATAAAAATATTTACTACATAATGATATTTTATTTATAATTTTTAGACATTAAATAGTTTAATTTATTTATGACACAATGATGATGCAGTAATTACCATAATAGTGAAAAATTAAAATAATTGATATTATAAATACCCAAATAAATATAATTTGAGACTTTTAATGAATTACACTAATTTTCTAGGATAATATGGCATATTATGATGATTTAATTAACTTTTTTTGAAGTAATAAGTCTCTTATGATTTTCACAAAAATCAATTTTCCAAGTAGTGTCAAAATTGACATAAAAGAGTTTTTAAAAAAAATATTATATTATTCATTGATATTCAATTCCTAAAAATATATGGTTCAGACAAGAGACTTATATCATGATAGGTGTATCATTAATGGGCCACTTGGGGGTCGCATGGATGTATATAGTATGTTTATTAACCATATAATATAAAAATACAAAGAGACATTGTAAAAGTGAAACTAATTAACTAAGAGTTAATACTTAAAGATAAGGTTAGTATAATGACCCAAACCTGTCTAAATCCTATTGGTTTAGTGGTTTTCGACCTATTCCCACCATAAAATTTAAATAATATACTTTGGAGCCATTATAAACCGAATTTTAATTTATTATAAAATAATATTTCTAGCTTTTCCAAAGGTGCCCCTCACCCCTCTTATAAAAGGGCACTCCCCCTTCTCATTAATTCACACCATCAAAGCCTTTTTGGTTGGCCAAACCTGGCCCAAATACTCTCTTAACATCCCTCACTTCATCCTAGAGGCCTTAATGTAGTCATAAATCCAACCTAAAGAGCCCTTTTGATCAAATCAAAAGGAAGTACCTGAAGAAGAGGTAATGATTTCACCACCCTTTTTCAAGTTCCTTTCTTCTTCCACTTATTTCATTGTTTTTCCCATTATAAAATAATTAATCTAGTATATACTATATAATGAAATATTATTATAAATATGGTACAACTATATTCAATATTTTATCCATCCATTGAATGAAATGTCAACATACGTGTGTACGTACGGCTTACCGTCTCCATGTCGTGGTGTAATTGTTATTCAATAAATTATTTTATGGATGGGTATAATAATGATCTGTAATTCATGTAAATAATAAATATAAAATTATAATGATTCTGTATATATGATATACCATCCAATTATATATTATTTTAATATCAAAATAATTATATTGTCGCTCGTGCGTACGTACAGACTACCGTCTCCACGAACACGATGAGATTCATTCTCCATCGTATCCATTCAAGTATAATTATCATTTGATGATTTAAAAATAATGTTTAAGGACTTGATATAATTCTGTATATGAATAATATACAACCTATCCATGAAAAACACATCTTACATAACAAAACATATAAAAGAAAATGAGTAAGTTAACACCTGAAACAACGATAATACTAAGATATTATTAACAAATCAATGTTAAAAGATCATATATGATATTATATTAATATATATGATTCTTGTATAATTTAATAACAATTATTTCACCATTATATAGGAGTTTAACCTACCCCAACCAAGGAAAAGTACAAGTTAAGGGTTTATTTCACAATCTCTTCATTATCTGAGGTTGTTTAAACGTAATAATCTACTGGGATCTATTTATCATCCACATTCATGTTTCTTAAAAATGTATTTCAAAACATTTTTACTATTTAGAAGAATATGGGTTAAAGTCATTTATACCATTTTTTTGACTTTTTATAAGAGATTTATAAAGTAATCATTCCGTCATTTTCCAAACAAGGTGCTTTTTAACCTTTTCAACAGAATTAATGTAAGAATGTTTTTTTAACTTATACGGCGGGTGTAGCTATTTTCCATCGTTATAATATCGTCGAAGATTCCCTTACAATCTTATAAGAATATTTTCAAATAAAATGTTTTATTTTATAAATATATTACTCTTAAATGATTTTAAAATAGAAATATATATTTCTCTAAAAAGAGTTTTGATTTCATCTATGTCAACATCCTATAATGGATTTTACGCTTATTTGAAGTTGATTTATTATGATACTAAACTTCTATATTGTATTGAAGGTTTTGTGATATGTCTGACAGTGGATGTGTTATTTTTATACCATTCATGGTTTATGGATGAATTATTTACATTTTGTAAGCTAGTATTAATAAGAATGTTTATGTTATGTTTAAACCTTTTCATATGGGAATTCATTGGACTTAATATGTGACGGTTGGATCCCGCTATAGCTCCTCGATGCATCAGTAGGTCTGATGAGACAAAATAGTTTCTTGGCACAAGGCCTTGACATAATCTTATTTGTATTCTTGGCACGAGGCCTTGGATATGTGGTTATGATAGTCTGGCATTATGCATTCCATCATTATGAAAGTGGTTATTGATATTGCATTTGATTATTCGATTAGCAGAATATCCATGGGAATAAGTAAATGGAATTATTTCATTTTATTTTTTCCATACTATGTTGACGTTCAAGTATAAAAGGATTTTGTTTTAGTTATACATTTCCTTAAATGTTTATTCTTATTTATGAAAGTTTACGCTATATTTTTATCCTTACTGGGAATTTGAGATCACCCCTTTTCTATGTTTTATTTTTCCCAGGATGTGAAGAATTAAATTATGAATGACCTACAGGGATAGTATGAGGAGATAAGAGTGTAGACTATGGAGACTATGTTGTTGTATTTTTCATTTTTATTATGTAATGTAAAACTTTATGAATATATCTAGTGTTTTCAAGGCTACTAAACTAATCGATTTTTCGAGATTTGATCTTTCTTTAGATCATGCAAATGTTATGTAACAATGCACCGACTCTAGGTAACTGGGGTCGGGGCGTTACATCTATAATCTGTTTTATGAAATATTTATATAACTAAAAGAAAATTTTTTATTATGAATAAGCTATTTTGGTTAATTTATGGTTATATTAAATCAAACATGCCTTTTCTCTTTAAAATCCTTCAATATTTTTCCGAAACCGCACATAAATGTTTTATTTATAAAGATTCATTAATAAACTTTTTAAATGATTTATCCACAATATGAATTTATTTAAGACTCAATTATAATTCCAATTACCATCCCTTTTATTTTTAGGGGATATAAATCGTTACAATCTGAAATCATCACAAATACAAATTATTTTCCAAAGTAAAACAGATTTTCCTCATACCACTTGAACTTTTATGAGATTTATTCCTTGTTCACCACTTATTTATTGTTTGTGGTGTATATACTGCACTTTGGTATATCATATCACGAATCTATTAATTCTCATGATATTATAAGGGATTATGATTTGAATATTTCAAGGTGTTATGGAAGACATTGTAATTTTTAAGGATTATTTCCTCAAATATTTTTCAATTGTCTCATTTAAAAGTATCTTCATTTATGTCAAAGTCCATTATTGAATTTTTTACTTAATTGATCATTATATCCTATTGTATAATACATCATGTTTTATTGAATGTTTTATGATCAGCTTGAGAGTGTATGTGCAATTTTAAAACCATTCACCCACTTACACCAAATGGTAAGTGTTTATGCTTCATATTTGGGGAAATATATTTACACTTCATATATTTTTATCAATATTAATGTATATGTTGTTTATGTTTATCCAAACTACTATGAAGAATACATTGGACATAGTAAGTGTTTGTAGGGGCCCTCTATATCCCCTAGGTGCATTGGTAGGTCTTATGAGAAAAACCATCGCCTTGGTATGAGTCCTTGACATATTGGATATTTATGGTATTGGAACGAGGCCTTAAAGGTATATTTATGATGTCTTGAACTATGAATTCCCTAAATATGAAAATAGTATTTATGGTTCCTGTGGTTATTCGACTAGTAGAATACCCAATATTGTGTTTTATTTTGGAATTATTTATTGATCTATTATTCCGGTCATAGTGTGTTCATGTTTATCACTAAAGGCTTGTTTTTTTGTTATTTACCATGCCTAATGTTTATTTTTATGATATATTCTACAATATTTCATACCCTTACTGAGAAATTGATCTCACCCATTTCTTATGTTTTATTTTCTCATGAAAAGAATAAGTTTATTATAAATAACCTCTAGGGATAGATTTCTAGTTGTGGATGTCCCCAATAAAACATATATGTTGTATTTAATTTCAATTTGTAAGGTTCATCTTATGTATGTATCATGTTTTCAAAGATACTAAACTAATCAGTCCTTTGGGATGCATATTCCTTTTTTATATGCCAATGTAATAAAATATGGCACTGACTCGAGGGATCTATGGTCTTGTCCACACACGAGATACAATGAGAAAGGAACCATGATAACCCAATTACGACACAAAACCTTAATAAACTCACATCAATTATGTACATAGCACATGAAACAGAAAATAATTGAACCTATCATGCCTCATATCTTGATTCAAAACCCAATCCTTAGTATTTTTTCATTCATTTAAAAAAAATCTCAATTTAATGTTTAGATTCTTAATTAATTTATATCATATGATCCATCCCGATGGGTTAGACAAACGACCTTGATAGATACAACATTTTTAAGTAGGTAGTATGGGTTTAATAAATTATTATGTTTTTATATCCCCATAAGAATTAACGATTCCCCATGAGCTGTCAGGTAAGAATTACTAAAATATTTTTTTTCTCAATTTCATCTTCAATGATAATGAATAAAACACTCATAAAAGGAAGTTAAAACTTTATAAATCATTCTAATTCACCCCTTTATGTAACATTAATGGTATATGAATGACTAATTTTAGGTTAATAATTAATATTAACGCTATTTTGAAAACTAGTTTTAAATCATCAAGATTAATTATATGAGATGTTGAAAATAGGTAAAAACATACTATATATACAATAATTATTAATTAGAATTATAAATTTTTATATTTAATAATAATTTTTTTATTTATGAATTTAATAAACTATGTTTAATTATTTACGATGTTTAGTTTAAGTATATAATGATTCGAAGCTATTTTTAGGGTTTTCATCATAAATTCAACTATTTGAGACATGTTAAGTAATATGATCCTAATTTATTTTATTTGGTATATATGATTCCTAATAGAGATATTATATCATGAAATAACATTTATTTTTGGTAATTTAATTTCAATTTAAATCTCTATCTTTTTAGAGTTTTTGTTTTAAATGCTCCCCAATCTATAATGGTTTTTTTAACTATCATTGAGTAGCATCCTCGATTTTAGGTAATTAACATTTTATTTGGGTATTTTTAGTATATAAATTAATTTTATTAAATTTTACCTAGATAAGACGATTTTTGGTATGTTTTTACAGGATTTATGGAGGTGCATGGTGTGTTCACGATTAATAGAAACTGCGAAAAAACTCTAGGAAATCGTGAAAAGGAAAACAAAAGTCAATGGGTAGGCACACAATTAGTGTGTGGTTTTTCCAAACCGTCTGGCCACACATGTGAAACCATGATTTTTTACAGAGTGGATGATAATATTTTGGATGCAGTTTGTCTAAACCTGTCAGAAAATTTTGCACAAGATGTTAGGAGGATGTGGCTGGCATAAGTTTTTCATAACTATGTGCCTAAAATATGCAACATAAAAAAGATAGATTTGGATTTTTTGGAACTAACGTTTTTTATCCCCTTAACCCCTTTCTTCAGTTAATCTTGCCTAAAAAAATTCCCTCTCCTCCCAAAGGTTATGGATATCCTTCCTCTTGATTTGGGAGTATTTTGTTGGCGATTCTTTATGCATTGGAGGCCTAGATTTTGAGATAAGTGCGTAGTCTTGGTTGTTTTCCATAGTTTTATTCTTCTTACCTCTCTCATATTCATAAATCAAATCCATTTTGGATATATCTATGTGTTTAGGCCAAAAATTATGAGATATGATTGTTTTGGTTGAATGGAAAATAGATATAATGTGGGTTCTTTGTGTTTCAACATAGTTTATTGAAGAATTTGAGTCATTCTTTGTTTTCACTTGTGTTTATCAGGTATGTGGCATCAGTTTTGAACACTATTATAATAAATTGAAGGACTAATATCATAATTATTTTATTAATTGAATTTAATTGTGTAATAGATTTGATATCTTTATGTAAACCCTCTTTATTGATGGTTTATGAAATTGTGAAAATTGGTTGTTGTGTAAAGTACATTGTTCCCTAATTTGTAAATAATCATTTTAAAATATGGGCTATTTTAATTCATAGAAACGGTTTGGTAGAAATTTTTCCAATAAAGGGATTATTTTAATTATTTTTTTCGGCACAATTTTTTTAACTTGGATTTGATATAAGCTATTGGTGTCTTTTCATTTTCCTCGACATGACTCTCTGGAAGTGGTGTGTTCCACTAGTACACATGGTATATTGTTACCTAGTTATGACATGGTAGATCGATGATAGACCTCTAATGAGATTGTAACGTTCATTTGTCCATTCATGTATGGATGTGAGTATATGTGGAATGAATGGTTTATTCTATTTTGGATTTGAGAAACTGGATTTGAAGGATTTTCTTGGATGATTTCCATAGAAATTGGTTTTTGTATGTAAAACTGTCTAGCTTAGAAATTGATTTATTTTCTATATAAACTATTTTAAATTGTTTTAAATAAATTTTTTTGCATAAATTTTCTGACATGTTTTATCACTATATCATGATTAGGTAATTCATTTTTGGAAAACCTACAGAGTTTTATACTCAACCCCATCATAGTAACTTTGGTGTGTTTTCAAATGTTGTTTATAAAAACATATGTAATGGAAATGTATCACATTTATTTAGTGATTCATCATGATTCCTTGTTAATGGATATTATATATGTATCATGGTGCATGTTAGTGGATATGGAGTTATGTCTTTGGTTATCTTTGAGTTTTGTCCATTTTAGTTTCATCTTATTACTACGATATTGTTTAGGGTTATTGTCTAGTTTTGTTACCATATAGTTTTCTTTGAGTTGTGTTACATTTTACTCATTCATGAAATATTGATTGTTTATATTTTTTTATATTTAATTGTTTGATTTATATTCAAATATAAAATCATCCCCATTTGTTTATAAATACATTGTCATTTATTTCCAACCTTTGGTATGTTGGGGATGTCAGCTAAGGCCTAGTAATATCACCACCTCTTCCCCTAAAAATTGGTTAGGGGAGGGATGCTATAAATGGTATTATTATTGGAAAATATTTATTTCATTTTGGGATGAATGGTATTGGTTTTATGTTCTTTGAGATGATAAATCATTCTAGTTTAGTCATTGAGTTAGGATGGTAGTACTGAGTAGGATCATTGTGACTTGAAATGTAGAGCATAAAAAGGCATAGCTAAACTATTCATGATGAACTTCAATTTACCCGGGAGTTGGGTACATGCATGTTTCAAGACACCTATAGGAATTGTTATCACATTAACATGGGTTTATATAATAAAAAGAGTATAACATCCACTAATAGAGATCACATAATACTAAGAGTGAATATTTCATTTTGAGTAGTGTTTTTTATATGGTGAAAAAATGTTGATTTTTGAAAAGTGTTGATTTCTTTTTCAAATGTGGGATTTTGAAATGACATGATAGTGATATGTTGAAATTGTATTAATTTTCAATCTCATGGTGTAATTTTCAAAACTAGTTTGAATGTGATCAAATTTTGAATTTTGTATGTCCTTGATGTGATATGTGTGATGTTGTGAAATTTTAATTTTCTAAGTTTTAAGCTGATAGAGAGTGAGACTAAATGATTATTTGTATTTGAATATAGAAAATGGAATAGGTTGGGCATAGATGAAACCCACTGAATGAGGCTGTTGAGAATATGGTTTCCTAATCCAAATATGAACCAATAATGGGTTCAGAGTATTTTCCAGTATTTTCATGCCATGGATTGAAGGAACTAGATGGACTAACCAAGACAAGTGGATCATTATGTTTAGTTATAGAATTAAACCCACCCGTATTTAGGGGTAATTCAAAACCGAAGAAGGTAGAGTTTGGATAAATAGTATTAATTGAATCTTCGATTTCCTAGGCACACCAGCTGAAATGAAATGTCTAGTTAAAAACATATATGCTGGAAAATATTTCACACCAGTTGTGGGATTTAGCAATTTAGGGAATTAGACCAAGGAGTTTCATTATATGATTTTGAATAATTTTTCAATAAAACAATTTGACCTCATACAATTAGGATTTCTAAAATAATGAACTCTTTCATCATGAAGCAATAAAACCTCATGGTGACAGGGTATTTTACTAAATGTATGAATTTAGACTGCATTGCGCCTAAAGTTGATGCAAGTGTGTCCTTGAAGGTGAAATTTTTTTAATCAAGATTAAGGTTTGTTATTACCTTGATTATTTTAATTCTTTGTATAATAGTCCATACATAGATTTTCAATAGAAAATTATGGTTGAAAGGGACATCTCAGGTAATACTGGTGGAGGAAGAATGTTGATACCTCTAGGAAATTGTGGGAACTCTTATGCTTGGGGGAAGTGGAAGACATGCACCAATTACCAAGTAAGTATAATGATTTAAAACCATATGGACACATTATTGAATGATTCTACTAAACCCATGAGTAAAGCTAAATGTTTTCAATGTGGTTATTTTTATCACAAAAAATGATATTTTCAAGTACCACCTAAACAATGTCACAATTTCAAACAGATGGGGAATCTCTAGCACTATAGTAGAAGTGATCCATGTTTGGGTTCTAGGTAGACAACTCATTTTTTAAAGATTTTGTGCACTTTTATGGGATGTGGGAATAAAAATTACTCTCATTAGTAGAACTATGGAATCCATAGTGATTATAGGAATTCCATGACTCTTAAACCAATGAAATCTCAACATGGTAATAAAGATAAAAGTGAAATGAGTAAGAAATTTTATGGATCTAAGAAAGTGATTGTGGAAGAGAAATTTGGACCATCAATGGTTGGAGGTATGATTATTTTGAATTTTACTCTTATGAAATATTTTTTTGGTATAGGTTCATCCAATATTATTAATTCTTCTAGTATTGTTGATCACATCGGTTTTCATGTTGTGATGATGAATTCTATTTAGATCTTCAAACTCCTCTTGGACAAAGAGAATGTCATGCCTTTATGTGAAAATCTTGTTCTATAACTTTTGATGGTGATAAATTGAAATGGAATTCCACAGTACTTAAGATTAATGTCTATGAAATAATCTTAGTTGTGTATTGGTTGATAATGTTCAAAGCTCACACCGACAATTATACCCAACTAGTTATCATTAAAACTGAGGATGGTGTCAACAATCTCTTTAGAGGAGATAAGAATGTAAAGGTTTGTACAACATGCTTTTTGGCACCAGTGGTGATAATGAAATTATACTAGTTTATACTTTGGACCATGTTATTATGGATGATATCAGGAATAGTAGTTTTCCAGCAATTGTTGGTCATTTTTTATATGTTTATCCCAAAAATATATTAGGGTTTCTACCTACAAGAGAATGGGAGTTTACGATTGATCCCTTACAAAAGAGTAGTCCAATCTCACTTTTGTCTTATCATATGCAACCAATAAAAATAAAGGAATTTAAAGTGTAGTTAGAAGAGTTTAAAAGTAAAGGGTTCATTTTTTCCATGTACATATTCATGGGTTATTCCATTTGTTTTGTGCTAATAAGGCATATATAAGGATTTATATAGATTATCATAAGCTTAACCAATTTATGATAAAGAATTGGTATCCACTTCCATTCATTGAGGATTTGTTCAATCTATTTAGGGGATCCTAGTGGTTCACTAAAATAGAATTGTGATAAGGATACCAATAATTGTGGGTTTAGAAGGAGGATATTTTGAATAGATCTTTAAAATGTAGATATGATTATTACGAGTATGTGGTTATGCATTTCAATCATATGAATTCACCAACTGTCTTTATGGAATCGGTGAATCATATATTTCAATGATATTTACATTATTTTTCTGATGGAGTTTATGGATGACATATCGGTGTATTCTAGGATAAGGGTTGATCCTAAGAAACAATTAGAAACAGTGTTGAGCATCATGCACAACAATGTTTTTTATTACTAACCTTAAAATTGAGATTTTTGGATACTATAGGTAATATTCCATGGAAATATAATCACTTATGAAACATTTTCTTTCGATCTAAAAAATAAATAGGTTATGATCTCTTGGAAACATCTTAATAGAGTCTTAAAGATACACAATTTACTTGGAAATGTTGGTTATTGCCGACGCATTGGTTAGGAATTTTAATGACCAGATTCAGTAATAACAACATTGATGAGGAAAAGTGATCCATTATAATGGAACGATAAAGGTTTTAAGTCTTTTAAAGAACTTAGTGTTCATTTTACCTTAGCAATGATATTGATATTTTCAGAATCAGGATATGGTTACATGGTGTACTGTGATGATTTGGGATCAGGGTTGGGATGTTTTCTCATCCAAGGAGATCATGTTATTTCTTATTGCTCATGAAAGTTATAGTTTCTTGAGAAGAAATACCCAACACGGGATTTATAATTATCTTTAATAGTTAATGATTTTAATACTTGGTTTCATTACCTCTTTGGTGAAAATTTATGGGGTTTAAAAAATATTTTGAAACACAATTTACCACAAAGATATTTTAATCTAATAAAAATAAGATGGATGGAGTATGCTCAAAAATGTGAATTTGAATTGATGTATACATCGGGTAAATGAAATCTGATTCCCTATGAATTAACCATAAAATCATATGGTCGGTAGGAAAAAGAGGTATCAAAGTTGTGGCGACAAATTTTTGTAATAAACGACTTGTAAAATGATTATAATGAACATGGTAGTTGTACTGACCCCCTCCCCACAATGCGTACCCCTCATTAGATGACAATATGAGAAGAGGGATAAAGTCCCCTGAGTCCCACCTCATGTAGACCCTAGGTTGGAAACTTGCACTGAGGGTAAAACAAGGACACAGATGGGTGCCATTATCCTCTAAGACAAAACATGTTGAAGGGAGAGACAAGAAAGACCCTAACCATCTCCTACTCAGACTAGAACATCAAATAAATCCCAATTACACATATTTAATGTCATTAAAAACTACTACAACTGGATGGGTAAAACTGTATGTACCAAAATAAATTAAAACAACAACGACCTTGAAGGCTGAATAACTCCCTCAAAACCCCAATGCTAGTATCAACCAATATAATATTCAACTTGATCCAAGCGATCTGAAAAAAATTTATATGACATAGGGTGAGTATAACAGTATTCTCAATAGTATCCTCTCCAAATCCTCTCATGCAAAAGTAAAGAACAATGCTAAAGAACATTTAATGGAGAGTGAAGCAAACTCATCATTTAAACATGTATACTAGGTTCCTAGACTCACCATGGAATCTCTCGCCATGTATCACATAAAAGAGTATATAATATAATAAATAATTTCAAGGCTACCCCACAATCACTTCCCCACTCGTTTTCCGATTTCCCTATCATTTCACGTCCTGATCATATCTCTCCAAAAAGGTTATCTTGAAGAGACCTGGGCGAAGCACCATATAACACAACACACACACAAAAACCACCATATCCACATAAACAAAATATAACAAGTAGTTTCTGGGAGCCACCATATCTCACACAGCATGTATTGTACATCAGGTATTTTACCTCAAGTCATTACAGACCATACAACATGTAAGGATCATCAAGCCATCACAACCAATACACATTAAACCAATATTAGGCTATATGAAACTATATTTATAATACAGTTTTTTGAAATGACCACAAACCATTACAAAACTCTATAAACATATATCTGGAAAACTAACCATCATGAATACAATTACTAGTAACTACCAAGAGAAGAGTGTGGTGCCAAAGGGGGTAGTCATCCATCCATCCTCTCAACAGGATGTTTGGGAAAACATTGCTAGGTATAAGAATTCTAAGGGAGTTAGTCACCCTAACTGAAAGAGTGGAGTAGGATACAGAAACAAAATAGAATATGAAAATAATATAGCTCACAACACCTCTATGTAAAGACATAGTCTTAGAATCAACTGCAGCTAAGGTCTCTCAGACTCTCGGCTGCCACAGCTATGATTTTATATCCTAAATAACACAACTATTTAGATAGCTATATTAAGTTACTTTTTTCATTTTTATCAGTTTCACATTACATAAATGAATTCTTTAAACATTAATTAACCATTATCAATTCCATATTAAATTTAGTTATCATTCCAAACTTGATCCATTCCCTCTGGGCCTAACCAAATCGAGTCCATGGATTATCGAAGTCAAAACCTTAGCATTGCACCCCAAAAAACTCCAAACACATGGGATAAATAATTATTCATTTATTAACACCATTAAAAATTCCATATTTCCAAGTATTTTAGGAAAAAATACTATGCTACCAAACATAAGGTTCACAACATGGGGAGTAGATGAAATGCCCTTTGAGTCTTTTTCACCTATAGTAGGAGTGTAGAACCATCCATCATCGAGAAAAGGAATATGGAAAGTAGGTGGCATAAACTATGCATCTTCACCTCTTTTGGAATATGTTTAAGTAAGAAAATATGCCTCATGCAGTGGATAAGGTTAAATAGAAAAAAATAACTATTTTTACAGGCATCCAAGTTTCATATCAGTGGGTATGACCAGTTTAAACATGTTCCATCATATCTGGTGTCCTCCCCGAAACCCACATGCACAAACTTATTCATCACACAACACTATGTATCAATGTTCGACCCAATCCCTAGGATTAACTACCCCCACATACCACAAAATCCATCAATTCTCATTTATCCTAGGCTCAATTCACATCCCAAGTAGTAGGAAAACAGACAAATATAACAATTGGTCTCTTTTCCATAAACAAGGCATGCAGCCTTCACAGAAAATGAGCTCTCATGGTTCCAAAGCATAATACACATGGCATATACAACAAGATGGAAACCTAGGCCCTAAAAAAGAATTATATTTATTGCACAATCAGTTCATTATTTCATCATAGAATAACTATAACAATTAAACTTGCATAACTGAATCCATTTGATTATCATTAAAACACAACAATAACAACCAGATTCATTATCATGACTATTTAATCCTTTAGAAAATAAATTTAAAATTAATCTTGGATTTATGTTCATTATCGATTCCTATCATGAACTACATCCTCACCAATAAATCCATAGATATCACATTATCTAGAGAATCAAGAGTCAATTACATCCCTAATTAGTTGATTCCAATTCATTAATCTGGTTAAATTATTTATTATGTCAATTTCATTGTGATCTAGTGGGTTATATCAGGATAAATCTATTATTTCATTTAAATAATAGATAAGTGAAGAATAACCAAACTCAAAAAGGGTTTTGATGTTCTTTTCATGAAAAAATTCCATCCCAACCTATCATAATCACCTCCCCTACAATGACTATGTCAACTGAAGGACATCATGGCACAACAGCATCATCTAACAACCAATTAATATCAATTATAAACATGGAGATCACATGCCATCACATGAAAAGTATATATATTAGAAAACCTATAAAGGAATAGAGAATAATGGAGTTAGAACATACCATATATCGAATATGGATCGATACTTTATGGTGGCACCCAAAAAGGGGTGCGCATGCAATTGGAAAAAATATAAGGGGAAACGGTCAAAGGATTGTCGTTTAGTCTCATGACTATCATGGGAGGAAAAAATTAGGGAATCTTGTACCAAGGAAAAACTAAATGGAAGTAATAGGGTGTAAGGTATCTCAGCCTTTAGAAAATCTAAACAGATAAGTAGTTTAGATACATGTTCGATTTTCTAGTAAAGGAAGATCTCGTCAATATTACATGTTTTGACCGAGTAAAGGTACCCAAACCCTTATAAAAATTTAGATTGGAGTTATGTGATTTGAATAGGCCTTAAATTCCTTAAAACAAGGATTTTAATGCAATTTTCATCAATGATAATGTCAAATAGAAATAACTGTAGGAAGCTGGAAACACTATTCCCCTACGGTTGGATGTCTCACCATTCTGAAAAAATAGTACACCTACCATTATATGTCTCACCATTCTGGAAACACTATACACCTACCGTTGGATGTATCACCATTCTGGAAACATAGTACACCTACCATTGGATGTCTCACCATTTTGGAATCAATATACAGGTACTGTTTGATGTATCACTATTTTGAAAGCACTGTAAACTTATCCTTGGATGTCTTTCCATTCTAGAAACACTATACACCTAATATTGTAAGTCTCACCATTCTGGAAAGACTACACACCTACCGTTGGATGTCTCAATTATTTGGAGATTGTGTACACCTACTATTGGATGTATCACTATTCTAGAAAAACTGTACACCTATGGTAGGATGTCTCACCTTTCTAGAAAAAAATTACACCTACTGTTGGATGTCTCACCATTCTGGAAACATTGTACAACTACCATTCGATGTCACACTATTATAGAAAACTATACACCTACCATTAGATGGCTCACTATGCTAAAAACATTGTACACCTACCATTAAATGTCTCACTGTTTTGGAAAAACTTTTCACAGAATAAGAAATGTTGCAATGGGATAGAAATAAGTCACAATTACCTTCAATAACACCTCAAACACCGGATTTTTTTCAAATGAATGGACCGGAGAGGTCCATTCCATGAAATAAAACACCACTCAAACTATCCCACCCACAACTATCTAAATCCAACCTAGAGAGAAAAGAGAAAAAGGGTTCTGAATAACCAACCTATGAGACACCTCTCGAGGATCACATAACCAAAAGATCTCAACCACCTCATCAAATGAAAAATGTGAAACCATGAGAAAAATAAAAATAAATTTTAACTGCTCTTATAGGGGATATACCAACCAATAAAGAGAATTCCATAAATAGAAATTAGGGAAATCTATCCCATAAATAGAAACAGTATACAAACACCAAAGGAAAAAATGATTCAAGAGAAGAGATAGACATAAAACATCTCAGGGTACTGACCACATATATTCGAATCACATTCCAATGTACTCTCCTCCATGCCCCAGTGTTACCCCAAGACACAAACTAATGATATTAAATGCTCTCACAACACCATCTCCATACGATCATGGATCTCTACAGGCTACACCTCGAAGGCCATATCATCATCAACATCGATATAACCCAAATAAATGCTATGAATGTCATAGTGAATATAACTATTGATCTTTGACTTGTGTAAAACATCTTGTATCTGGCTCATCTGTGAGGGAAGTCCTACCCTCGACATGACTCCTATATGAGACAACACCTTGAAAGGCCCAATAAACTAGGGAGAAAGCATAATCCCTTGACCAAAACATTACTGCCACGATGGGTAGTCACCATTAAAAACATGTTATCCCAAACTTCAAACTCATTATGGATACTACTATTGCAGGAATAGAACTTCTAATGATCTTTTAGTGACATTATCTTCTTTTGATCACTTGAACCATCGAGGTCGTACATTGTACATGTTCCGACATGAGAATTGCTAACTCTCCAACCCCAATCAAGAAGAATGGAGAATAGAATGGTTGGACATAAAACACTTCAATTGGTGCCATACCATTGGTGGAATGGAAACTATTTTTGTAAGAGAACTCTACCCAGGCTATGATCCTCATCTATGAACCTCAAAAATCTAGAACACAAGAGCACAAAATGTCTTCAAGAGTTTAGATGGTCTATTATGTCTGACCATCCTTCTACAAATGAGAAGTAGTGCTAAGGCATAACTATGAAACAAAAGCATGTTGGAGACCTCTCCACACCCAATAGGTAAAACAAGTGTCCCGATCGAAAATGATCATCCTCAGGACTCCATGGAATCTCACCACCTCCTCCACCTCAAGATTCCCCATCTGGGACTCTTGAACCTGTTGTAACAAAGATTACTGCACCAACATATGAATAAGACAACCTCTTACCGCAGATTCTCTGATATCCAAATATAATGCTCAAATTTCCTTTGTCACTCTCCAGGAATCACCTGATTCACACACTACATGACTACGTGACATCCTACTAAGTGCTTTGGATATAAAATTCCCCTTTCCATGTGTATATGAAATTTTGAATTCGTAATCCTATAATAACTATATCCCACAAGGTTTTCACAAGTTCAAGTCTTACTAGGATAAAACGTACTTTAGGTTCTCATGATCGATGAAGACCACACAATTCTCTCCAATGAGGTACTGTATCTATAACTTTAGGGAAAACACAACTTCCGAAAACTGTAGATCATCGCTGGAATAGTTACATTCATGGGAAAACAACTACTGAGACCAATAATAAATGTTTGATATCTAATACATCATAAGACAACCTATCCCTAGAAGGGAAGCAGCACAGAAAACATCAAATTGAACTCCTTCTTCTGGCAAGAAAAGAACCAAAGCAATGACCAAATTCTCTATAAGATACTAGAAATATTATTTACACTAATTATTCCACATGAATGGATGATCCTCTAGGGTAAAAGTTGTTAAGGGAGTCACAACCCATGGTAAATTTGATTCAAACCTCCTACAATAGCCTACAGGACAAAGAAAACATTACACTTTTCCCACATTCCTTGGGGATTCCCAATAGAAAACTTCTTCTATCTTCAATAGATCCAAATCTTGTCCCTGTTGGGACATAATATGACCCAATAAAAAGGCTTCTCAAGCCCAGAACTCACACTTCAACAACTTTCTAAATAGTTGATGTCGACTATGAACTCCCAAAATGAAATGTAAATGCTCAGAATGCTCCTCCACAAATGCATAATACACAAAGACGTTGTCAATTAAGACCATCATGATCTTATTTATGAACTCATGGAAGAAAAAATTATTCATCCAAAAGAAAACTATTGGAGTATTCGTCACACCAAATATAATCAAAATGAACTCATAATGCGCATGATGATAACAAAAATCAATCTTTGGGATATCCTCATCCTTCACACACATCTAATGATATCCAGAAAATATTTTGATCTTTGGAAACCATCATTAACACTTTAGTTGATCGAATAAATCATCAATCCATAGTAGAGGATAGCGGTTCTTCATTTTCACTCGGTTCAAGCGACGATAATCAACACAAACCCACAAATTGTTGTCATCCTTCTTCAATAACAAAACTAATGCACCCCATAGTGATACACTCAACTATACAAAAACACTCTAAAATAGACCATCGAGCTATATACATAGCTATCGAAAATTTAGAAGCTTACATCCTATATGGAGACATCGAGATAAGAGTCCTGCCTATCTATATTTCGATACCAAAGTCGATATCTCATCAAGGGGGTAAACCTACATGTTCCTCTAGAAAGACTTAAGGGTACTTTTTTATGACCTTAGAAAATGAATACTGTTAAACCTCTAAAAAACATAAAATAATCTTATCCATCAAGGATGACAATTATGAAACATGCCTCTAATCCATTCGAGGGTCTCACTCGCCAACAAGAACTACTGGATCTCTATCGGCATAAAATAATTTATCCTTCCTCTAGAAGAAATCCAATATATCCTATACCGAATAAAAACAATCCATGCCAAGGATGGCCTCTTATGGTTGTATTAATAAACATAGGAAATCTTCCCAAGAGCGGTACATACATAAAAAAGTCACCTCGACTTCCAACTAGTTTAGTAAATCCCAAGGGAACTAGAAGCATGTCTACCTCAAGTCCAATATAGTGGAAAAGGTAAGTTGATATGAGGAAGTGTGTCAGTAATGAATCAAACAAGGCATATAGCCAAGTAAAAACTATGTAAAGAGTCCCTAGAATAATGTCTGGCTTGCATGGTATTGGGAAAACGAAAGCATGAAGCTGACCACAACATACTCCATGACCTCTCTGACCCCTCTAAGGACCACCTAAACGGTCGTGTTTTATACTATAAGGAAATAGAGGATCATAAGTCTATCCTTTACCTATCCCATCCACTCTCTACTAATTCAAAACTGGTGTAACCTACTACTACTACCTCGGTTGGAAAAACATCTATAGAGAAACCTAAAGCAGAAAACCTAACACAATCTAACTGTTCAGAATGGTCGATTACTTTCATTACAGATGGCCTCATCCACCATAAGAAAAAAAGAACTTGATCTCTTTGTATAGGCCTGAGAGCCTCTACCACTAGAGAAATGAGACATTGTGGGATGGGACCTACCCTTAGCTGAATATAAACACTTTTTACCTAAAAACCAAGAACCAAAAACCACATATATTCTTCTTAAAGAATCCAAATGACTCCCCTATTGTGACGATTCTGTTCTGGAAAACATTATCAGGATGACTGTTTCCATCACATGCACTTGGAGATACATCTTCAACATAAATGGGGTGACCTAAAGATGGATCTCTTTATGAAATGCCTCCTTGAAATTCATCTCCATATCCTCCCCATATAGTTATAGTTCCGAATATTTTCATAGAAGCATCCTAAAATGGATCTCAAACTTTTGTACACTAGATATCCCCTGTTGAAGGGTATCCATTTCATGGCGACTAGTCACCTTCATGGCTGAAAGAAAGAATCTCATCTCTAAACAAGTATCATAACTCCTCGCCAGATACTACCAACTCCTCGTGATTCCCAGGGAATAATAACCCCTACAACCTTAATACCCCACAGAACATCTTCACCACCAATGATAACCAGTGCTCCTTCGGAACAGAGAATGAACTAAAAGTTTTCACAACCTCCTCTAACTAGTATTCCATGACATCATCAAAAACAGATCGCTTATACCTTTTCAAAATATGGCACTGAAATTCTATGATTTTCCTACTCCATGTGTTTTCATTATCAACCTCTAATAAGCGTCGATCTTCTAGGACAACCTTTTATGAAGCTTCTGTACGAACCTGATGAGGAAATCGACCTAGAGACAAACCTACAAAAGGAAAAATTGTTAAATATCCTAAATCTGAAATATGGAATGCATAACATTAATTAATTGTTTTCATTTATTCATTTTAGGTTACCCCATACCAAGGTTTACCCATTCAAAGACATTCACAAAGAAGAATGATGCGAGATCATTTCCATGGTATTTACCTACAACCAGTATCACCTCAATTTGTAGAAACTATTATCTTAATGTTACATGCATTACATCATAGGGGGACCTAAATATCTTTGGATTAGCTTTCATCCCTTGTTTAAAGTGTTTCTAAATTTAGCTGACATTATTACCCTACAAACCAAGAAACCTCATGAGTTCCTTACTCCAAAATCCATTATATCCCACAACCATACCTATCATACCACTATGGCATGATCCCCTCCCCAAAACGTGTTACCATCCTAGGCCGGTAATGTGAGAAGAGAGATAATGACCCTCGATTCCCACCTATATTGGGCCACAGGTAGGCGACTAGCACCAAGGGTATTGCAATCACAAATGGGAGTCATTTCCCTCTAAGAGAAAACTTGCAGAATAGAGGGATAAGAAATACACCAACCAAATCCAGCTCAGACTTCAACATAAAATAAATCCCAAGTATACATATATAATATCATGATAAATTACTAAAACTGAAGGGGAAAATTGAAATTACCAAATGATAGTAAAACGACAATGGTCATGAAGCCCAAACAGCTCCTTCAAAACCCCTAATCCAGTAGTAACCAGCAAGATCTCCAACCAACTTTAATTGACCAGAAAAATCATTGTATAACATATGGTAAGTATAAATGTATACTCAGTAGGATCATCCCTGAAGCCTCTTATGAAAAATTATACCATGTTAAAGAACAATGAATGAAAAATGAAATCAACTCGTCACCTAAATAGGTATACTATGTTCCTAGCCTCACCACGGATACTCTCACAAAGTATTGCATACAATAGTATATAATATAATAAAGAATTTCAAGGGTACCCCACTACCACTTCCCCGATGGTTTTCCACTTTTCTTCAATGCCGCACATCCTGAGAATCTCTCTCTAAAAAAGCTATATTGAAGACACTTGTATGATGCACCAAGACACACACTTCAAACAACACAACTATCACGTACACATAGCCAAAAGTAACCATGAATTTTATAGGAGCCACCACTACTCGCATCACATGTGGCATACAAAATGTATTACACCCCAAGCCATTACATCCCATACATCAAGTATAGATCCTCAAACCATCACAACCTATACACATTACACCTTAAGTAGTCCATAGGATCTATATCCAGAATATATGTGTGTGAAATAACCACAAGACATTACAGTCCTATACCAACATATATGGTAAAACTAACTATCATGCATAACAGAACTAGTAACTACCAATAAAAGAGTGTGGGACTAATGGGGGTAGTTATCCATCCATCCTCTCACTAGGATGTCAGGGAAGACAAACCCCCCAGGACGTAGAATCTCTGGGGTTTTAGTAGCCATAATCAACCGGGTGGTGTAGCATAGAGAAACACAAATGTACATGATATAATATATTTCCCAATCGCACTATGGAAAAAACCTAGTCATATAATCAACTACATCTAATGTCTCTCAGACGCTCGTCTTCCACTGTTAAGACTAGATATCTTATCAGCACCCAACCATTTAAAGAGATATATTAAGTTACATTATCCATTTTTATCAGTTGCAAATAATGTTAATTAATACTTTAAACATTAATTAACTATTATCAATTCTAGAGTACATTAATTTATCATTCCAACCAAGATCAACTCCCTCTAGGAATAACCAAATTGAGTCCCCGGCTTCTCAAAGTTACAACCTCAACATTGGATCCCAGCAAGGTCCAACCCCAAGGGTTAACCGTTTATTCATTTATTAAAAATATTACCACTTAAATATTTCCTTATTTCTAGGTATTATATGAAAAAAATTCAAATCTACCAATCAGAAGAGGCTAAACATGGTGATTAGATGAACAACCCGTTGACTCTGTTCCACCTATATCAAGAGCATAGGCTCATCCATCCTCGGGAATATAAACACAAAAAGCACAACTCAAAACCAAAGTCTCTTTTCCTTTTTTGGAAAGAGGGTAAGAAATACCATCCTTATCATGTAGTGGGGAGAGAAAAATATATAAACAAACAATGGTTAAAAAATCATCAAACTCACATATCAACAGGTAATCCCAACTTCAACCCATTCCATCATCTCTGGTGTCCTCCCTAACACCCACATGCACAAACTGATGCATATTGAAACTCTAGGAATCAATTGATGCCACAACCACTGGGCTTCCCTTCCCCCACATACTAAAGCATCCCTCTATGCTCTGTCGTCCAAGGCTCACATCACATCATAAGTAGTATAAAAACAAAACAACATTTCAACTAGTCTCTTGGCCCGAAAAAAGGAATTAAGTCTTCACACACAATGAGATCTCATGGATCCAAAGAACATGGCACTTGGCCTATTTTACAAGTAGGAAAATAAGGGCCTAAAAAGTCATTATATTTAACAGATAACTAGTTCATTATTCCATCTTGATTTAACTGATTCAATTAACCATGCATAACTACATTCATTTGATTAACTTCAAATCACAATAAAAATAACCAAATGCAATAAAATTCCAATTTGATCTGTTATCCAGCCAAAAAAAAATTAATCCCAGATTTAAATTATTTACGAATTTCCATAAACAATTACATGATAAATAAGCAAGGAATATATATCACACTATCTAGAAAATAAATAGACTATATCATAGCTAAAAAATTGATACCAATTCTTTAATATAGTTCAATATTTAATATGTATATTTCATTGTGATCTAGTGGTAAATATCTTGATAAAACTAGTATTGTTAATAAATAATACTAAAGTGATGAATAACCTACCAAAAAAGGTTTCATACATTATTTTCAAGAGAACAAGAAAAAAAATAGATTGCGGTCACATCTCCCACAGTGACTAAATCCACTTGAGGATGTTTTAGTACAAATTCATCAACCAACACCCAAGAAGGATATATTAGAAACATGGAGATCACATACCATCACATAGATTGGATAAAAAGGAGGAAACAGATTAGATAACCTAGAATATTAGAGGTAGAACATACCATATATCAAAGACTGATCGACACTTCATAGTTGCACCAAAATATGGGTTGTGAATGTAGTTGGAAAAAATCCAAGGTGAAACAATCCCAGGTTTTCAGTTCAATCACATGAATACTATGAGAGAAATAACTCTAGGTGTCCCATCCAACAGAAAAACAAGAAAAAAGAACAAGTAAGGAAGGTATCTCGGCCTTTTCAAAATATAAATGGAGCAACAGTATAGATATGGTTTAGAAATGAGTAGATCAAAGATGTCCATGCCATTATAATGGTGTAGTGAATTTAATTCTAGTTTATTTTTCTCTAGATTTGGTTGAAATAGTAAAGAGGCCTAGAAATCCAATTCTGAATGTGTTTCTATGACATCAAAAACTCAATGGTCGGGAGACTATTGAGGGATGTAAGCATGATAAAAGATCAGTTTTTTCATTCATGGTCAATTGGTCGTACCTTTTTCATATTATGAACAACTACTTCTAGAATACCACCATTCATGATGGTTTGTTCATCCTAGAATATGAAAGTTGTATAAGGTGTTGAATGAAAGGTTCTGGAGGGTTGGCATGAAAAGAAATTTGGTTGATATTGTTATGAATTGCCTCAATCATCACCAGGATAATGCAAAGCACCAGATGACTATGGGTATGTTGAAGCCTTTACCCAGTCCTATTTATAAATGAGAGGAGATAAAAGTGGATTTTATGATGGGACTCCCAAGAATTGTTTATAAACATGGTGAAATATGGGTGATAGTGGATTGTCTCACAAATTCATCCCATTTCATTCTCATTGGTGAATCTCATAAGTTGTAGAAATTGCCTATCATCTTTATCTGATAAGTGGTAAAGAGTCATGGTGTACTATTTTTGATAGTATCTCACTGAGATCCAAGGTTTATGTGTTTTTTCTAGAGAACCTTACAGCATGATCTTTTGACTCAGTAGACTATGAACAAGGTGTATCATCCCCAGATGGATGGAAATTCCAAAAGGATGATACAAATATTGGAAGACATGATTTAGGATTTTGTATTAGATTTTGGAAGGTATTGGGAGGATCACATACCACTACTATAGTCCTTGTATATCAAAAGTTATCAATCCTTGATAAATATGGATCCTTTTTAAGCATTTCATGGGAATCATTTTCCCTCTACACATTTTTGTGTGGAAATAGTTGAGTCTTAATTGGTTAGACGAAGCCCTGTACAAGAGACAATGAAAAGGAATCTGTTAACAATGAAAAGGATGATGACATCCTAGAGTCATCAAAAATCCTATCTGGATTATCATCAACAACCATTCTTAATTGACGCGAATGACCATTTGTTGTTAAGAATATATCCAAGGATTGGGTGTCATAATTTTGGGATATAGGGAAAGCTATCTCCTTAATAAATAAACCCTTTTGAAATACTTGAATTAGTTGGTGAGGTATAATATTGTTTGCCATTTCCACGAAGGTTTAGTTTAGTGCATAAGGTGTTTCATGTATATTATTTAAATAAGTATCAGCTTGAACCTAATCATGTGATTCGATTAAGTCATGTCAACCTAGAGTTGGACACTTATTTGGTTTATATACTAGTATTAATTGTGGATAGGCGATAGAAAGTCTTACATGGGAAAACATAGATCTAGTGTGGGTTTTATAGAACATGGTCGGAATCATGATGAAATGTGGGAATTTAAGAAGAAATGGTTATGAAATGGCCTGAAATATTTTATCCAAAGGGTAGTTTTTTACATTATAGGGACTGAAAGACCAATGGTGGGAATAATGTATTACCCCATAGTTGGAGGTAATTAACCCTTTTATTTGTGTATTTATGTAAATAAAATAAATAGGTTATGTTTCAGAATTTTTGGAGGAGTTTTGGAATATATTTGTGGATTTTATGGGGGATAAAGGTTTAAGAATGGTCAATAGAAACTATAAAAAACCTCTATGAAACCATGAAAGGGAAAAAATAAGTCATTTGGAAGGAACATTATAGGTGCATAGTTTGGCCAAACATCACAGCCACCCATGAGAAATCATGCTCTCATGTATAGAGGGGATGGGCGTGGTTGGATCACAATTTTTATAACTATGTGAGACTACTATTTGAGGGATTTTTTCAGATAGTGGATGGTGTAAGGTTTACGTAACTGTGTGCCTGAAACATGAAAAAAACAGGTAGATCCATATTTTGGGGATCTAACTCATTTTATCCACTTAACCTCGCATTTTCCATTTAATGCAACCCTAATATGATTTCCTCCACTCCCAAATGCTATGGATACCCTTCATATTGATATGAGAGTAATTTTTTGGTGATTATTTTAGCGTTGGAGGTCATAATTCCTTGGTATGTGCTTGCTCTGGGTGGATTTCCAATGTTTTCTTATTAATCCCTCTCTTATATTCATTGATATAATTGATTTGATATAAATATGTAATTTTTGATTCTAATAATAATGATATAATATTTTATTCATAGGTAACATGATCTAATTTGGGGTTTTGGAGTTTCAACCTGATTTGTTGAAGAATTTGTGTTGTTCTTCATTTCGCTCATCGTTTATTCTTACATTTTTAGGTAGGCGACTTCACTATCAAATCCTATTATTATAACATGAAGGATTAATTTAAAATAGATCGAATTTATTGAATTTAAATGTGAAATTTATGTAAAATTATTGATGGAAACCCTCTTTAGTGATGGTTTGCGAAATTATGAAAATTGGTTATTATGTAAACTACATTGTTTTAGGATTTTAAAATTATGATGTTAAAATATGGGTTGTTCTAATTCATTTAAATGGTTTCATATAATTTTTTCAATTAATGGTTTTTTTATTGAAATGGTTTTTTGAAATTAGTTTGACTTCTTATTTGGATTAAACGAATGGTGTCTGTTTAATTGCCTTAGCAAGACACTTTGGAAGGGGAGTGTATCATAGGGCCACTTGGTATATGTATACCTTGTGATGACAAGGTAGATCAAAGGCGTACCTCTCATGAGTATGGGACTATCACTCGAGCATGCATTTTTGGATGTGTGTAATTAATGGGTTGTTCAAAATTGGATTTGAGAAAATGGATTTGATAGATTTTTTAGTTTATTTCTATGGATATTGTTTTGGTTTGGAAACTTTTATTACTTAGATATTGTTTTAGTTTTGATATACGTTTTTTAAATATTTTACATAAATTGTTTTATATAAATTTGATAACATGTTCTATCCTAGTGGAATGAGTAGGTATGCTATTTGGGGAACCTAATATGTTTTATACTCACCCAATGATGGGGAACTTTGGTGCATTTGCAGATATTATTTATCAAGACACAGGTAATGATAAGGTATATCATTGAATTAGTGATGCTTAGTTATACCTTGAGAATGGATTTTAGAATTAGATATGGGAACATTTATGGAGTCGTGGAGTTATTTATTTTTATTTCTTTGAGTATTGATGGTTATAGTTGCCTCTTAGTACTATGATATGGTTTATGGTTGTAGTTTTGTTTTATTGTTAGTTATTTTACATTGGTTTGTATTATATTGTACTCATGCATTATATATTTATTTTTTTTACTTGGTTATATTGGTTTGGTTGTTTTATGTTCAAGAGTTAAATCATCCACCAAATTTTTATAAATCCCTTTTCATTTATTTATTTCCTTTGGCTCCTTGGGGATGTCATCTAAGGCTATGTAATGTCACTACCTCTTCCCAATCAAATGGGTGAGGGTCAGGATTTGAAAAATTGTTTGAGTAATAAATTTTCTTATTGAACATATTTCATATATGTTTGGTAAATTATACCATATTATTGTATTATATTGCATTTTTCTGTGAACTCAAGGGATTTACATTTTTACCACATAAAACCACTTTCAAAAGATTCATTCCTCAGGAACTTTTTTTCTATAAGGGAATTCAGTAATTTAGGTCTCTTTCATTGAGTTATATAGTTTCTCTCGATCATTAACTTTATATTTTATATTTATTTCATGGAATCGCATTTTATATGATGTTTACTTTTATCTTTATGTGGATAATGCCTCTTTTGATTCAAATCATTCTAATTGATTGTTCTATTACCTAAATGTATAACGATATCAAGAAAAAACCTCCATCTCATAATAGGTTTTTTGTTTCAATTAAATATTTTTCTTCCATCCAATGTTTATCACTATTTTTTTTAAATCTAATATTAATTATTTTATATGATTTTAATAATTATTTTTACCCATTTTTAGAAGTAAAATATAATACTCCTTTTACGAAGTGGGTTTCCAAACAAATTTATTACATAATGTTGTCATTCCTTTCAAAATCAAATGTTTTATCTTCCACCCCACATTTCCTTTCACAATATATATAAAATTTCAAGGAGTAATTTATTGATGTTTATTTTTTAATTTTAAATTTTTTAAAATTGTTTTTACATAATGTTTTTAAAATAACTTTTGAAAGTTACTCATAGATTTTTCATTCTATGAATATGATAAAAATGATCGTTTTTAATGTTTTCTATGGGACCACATCTTTCCACCACATTGACATTTTATTTGAAATGTTATCTATAAGATTTCATTGTTTATAAAAGAAATTATTTTTCTCTTTGACATAAAAAAAACTCTATTAAAATTATTTCAAATGATCCACAAAATAATTTATTTTCAAATTTATTTTCTCTAAAACTCCTTTAAAGTATTTTTCATTTAATTCATTTTCCATTGAAAAATATTTTACTTTTTTTAGAATGTTTTTCTAAAATATAACCATCCACCTTCATTATCTTGATCAATTATATATTTCCATTCTATTTTTGAGAAATGGTCCATAACCATATTTTTATTTCCTAATCTTTTTTGGTGTCAAATCATATTTGTTCTTCTAATTTCATTCCTATGTGAATATGCTATTATTGATCCCTATTATTTAAAGGAGATTACTATAATTCCATACATTTATTGAATGAAGAAAATTATTTTCCTTACCTTATACAATTTTTTATATGGTTTAAATACCATTTGTTTTATTGTCTTCATTGAATAGTATTTATCTTGAAAGTTACTTGATGTCCTTGGACACCCATTTATATTCCATGGGTTTATCATGTACAGATTATTAGTAGAATTCCAAATAACTTATTTAAGTAAATATATTTTAAAATGATATGATACCCATTTAATTTACTTGAGTTATTTATGATGTATTGAATGAAACCCAATTTCTCTCTATGGGTTATTTACACTATGAAAAATTTGAACGATTTCCATTAGAATTTTTTATTGAACAAAATATTATTTATGGGATTTTTTGATGTGGTAGTAATATGTTTTCTTAGGGAACACAAGTATGTGGTTGATCTTTATGTTATGAGGGGGTCCAATATATTTATCTAATGTATTGGGTAAATATTTACAACTCCTTAGATTATGGTGAAATTAGTAGTGATGCTTGAACCAAAATAGGAAAGATGTTGTGATACTTGATCCGATATGGGAAATAGGAAAGTGAAACTGTATCCACTAATCTAAAAGGAAGAATGAAGCATGATCTACTATTAAGGGAAACTAATTTTGATACTTGATCCACAATTTTATTATTTGTATTCATATAAATGTTCAATAATTATTAATTATGCCTTATTTCTATAATATGTGGTATTTACATGATATATTCTTATGTTATTATATAATTTATGATCTTTTATTTATTTGATATAACTTTGTTATATATCTTGATTATACATGTATCCTTATCTTATGCTCACTTATGATCATTATTTATTATCTATTATATTTACCCTTACTATGCACCTGAGTTTGATCCTTTGTTATATTTCCATTTCATTGGGTTATGAATATAAAAATATTATGAAATATATAGAAGTGTTTATTATGTGGATAATTTTTGGGATACTATTAAGAATATTAATGAATTAATTAGTTTTGAACATAATGGGGGAAAATAAAAATGATACAAATAACATAGGTTTTGATAGATAATGTTTTATCATAATTAGCTAAAGCTCTAACCCTAAAATTTCGTTCAAATGTATTTCAATGAAATGTTTTTTTAGCCATGTAAAGTGTCGGTCACAACTATGGGTCTTCACAATTGGTATCAGAGTGTGGTTTAGATAACATTAGAGGGTTATATGTCATTAGTTAGATATAAATTATGTTTTATAAAGGTCACTAAGGATTTATAGGTTAAGGTTATTCATGTTTTAAAAGGTATAGGTAAACAATTATGTTGGTTATAATGAATATTTGAAGTAGTTTAGGGATTATGATAAGAGATAACTAGAGAAAATACAAATAATAATTGTAATAATTGGATAAAATATTGATGTTTTGTTAATGAAGAGATTTTGTGGTTATACTAGTAATAACATCTTGGTCTTGATAAAATAAGTGGATGCAGGATATGACATTGAAGTAGGTTGGGTTAACAATCGTCAATAGGGTGTGTTGGGTATTAACTCAATTTTCACCTAGTGCACAACAAAGTGGCCAAAATGTACACCTTTTTTGGTACTCTCAGGGGATGTTTCTTAATTAATAATGATCAATTTAAAAGCCTTTATGAAGCATTTATTTCCAAATTACTTTAAGGGATTAGGTTAATACGTACGATCGAACACAATGTATCTTATAAAGAACAAAGTGTGTTATATAAAGAACCAAGTGTAAAATATTTGAAATAAGATTATCTCTTGTTTAAATGAAGGATTCATTAGATAATAAATAATATTATTGACAATTCATATTCATATGATCATTTACTAATATTTTATTTTATATTATCATAATCGTTTTGGTTTTAGTATTTCATTGAAACATGATCATAAAAATTAATCTAAGAAAGGTATGTATCGAGAAAAAACTATGTCTTATAACAGTAAAAGGGAGAATACTTAAATTATTTTAAATATTATAATATTCTATTTATTATGGAAATGTGATTTTAAAAGTCTTACCTAAGGTAGTAAGGTTGATATCTTAATAAATATTAAGCCTTTCCACTCTTAGGTATTTTCCTCAGTGGGTGATATTTATTAATCGTATATTAGTATATTATAAAAGTTATTTGAATTTTGTAAATGATCCTAGGATTTTTTTAAATAATTTATCATTAAATTATTTGAAATATATCTCAATTAAATCAACAACTTTGAAAAGTGATTTTTTGACATGGTTATATTTTTGGGATAACTATTGGATATCACATGAATGAGGCATCCAGAGCTCATAGGTTTAATATATGACTTATGTTTTGGTAATAATGTGTTGGTTAATTTTGATAATAGAGAGTTAGATAGTATTGAAAACCTTTTAATTGATTAGTGATTTAATCAAAAATTTATTCAGGATATTTCTTGTGAGGTTTATCTTATTTTGGGATCATGATATAGATAGACTTGTGTGGAACTTCCTGTATTAGTTAATGGAGACCAGAGTTAATTTTTTAAGTAATATATGATTTACCCCTGATTTAATGTATTAGATATTCAAAGTATTTTAAGGAACTATATATAATGGAGAATATATTATTAGGGTATACATATAATGGGGAACATGATATAATGTGCGATTAATGTTTTATGAGGAAAGATAAGTATGTTGGTATAGCATAATAGTGTGGAAGTTATATCACAAATGATGAATATATTAATATCTCTAATACCTACATTTATTATTGAGCAATATTTAAAATTGTGAGGATGTAATTTATTTATGGGGGTAGAATGTAATGACATGATATTTTTGACCCTTTAAATTAATACTATCTTTAATATCTTATGTCACATGAAATACCAAACTACTGGAAAACAAAATTAAAATGAACCATGGAATGTTAAAATTACACATATAATATAATCTTTTGTATACAAAAAAATAATAATTATTTAAAATAATTATATATTATTATTCTCCACGATTAATATTTTAAAATGGATGTATTTCAAAGAAACCATTAAAAAGGGTGTATTATATTATACATTAATGAATTAAATTTAACAGAGTTAATATTTTATTATAATATGTGATTTTAAAATTTATAAAGTAAAATATCAATAGTCAATTATTTATAATTATATGTGAAATAATATTAAGAGCACATGAAGTATTAAATGGAAATTTTTTAATAAAAAAAGTTTTCCTCTATGTATTGTATTTTTAATTAGAATTTATTTATTTTAGAATTTTAATTTGATAATATAACATGATTTTTTTCATTAAAATTTTAAATATTATACTATAATAAATATTATTTATTTTTCTAAAAAGATTTAATTTTAGGTGATTAGTGAAAATATAATTTTAATAAATAATAAGGTTTTTATGACATTAATAGTATATAAGTATGAATTGGAAATTCATTAAACCATATTATAAGAATAAATATATATTTAATAATAGAATTTATAATTAAAAAATAAATTTACAAACTCATATTTCCCATTCTATAACATAAGTTATTTTATTTAAAAAAATGTTTTTTTACATTATACATTTATTATTTTAAAATTAAAATGTATCACTTTTATAAATAGTGTCAATAAAAATTTATTTAAATTTTGATTTAAACTGGTCTAAATTGTATAATAAAACAATTTTATTTTTAGTTTAATTGATAAATTACAAAGATAAAAACTATTTTCCGTGGTGATAACCAAAATTGTAAAAATTATTAACCTAATAGGAAAAGGGAATAACATGTTAAACATGTTTTAAATTGAGGTTTTGAGGCATTTCTTGATTTTATATTTTTTAAAACAGTTGTATATCACAATTTTAGATCCACTTTCAAGGATATTTTCTTCCCATTATTGATTTTTTTTTATTTTAACGAAAAATGACGACCCTCTTCACTAATAAAAGGGGTGCTCCTATACTCACTTACCCTGACCCCAAAATACATATAGTTCCACAAAACATCATCCCAAAAATCACTTCTAAACTCATACACACCTTATGGATATTTTTTATTCCCCAAAATATCATCCCTCAAAGGTTTAATGTCATTTTCAATGGACATAATGCTATAAGTGAGGTATAAATTTCTGACCGCTCCTTTCTCATTTCCATTTCTTCATGTGAACTTCTTATACCTTAAAGTCCATTACACAATATTAAAATGATAAAATAGTAACATTGTTATATTTTTATGTTATTATAGTGAAATTATATGAATTTTCTAACAACCCCTTTTATATTAAGAAATATGAAATCTGTATTTGTGTGTTGTGTGTACTACCGCCTCTACGAAGTAACATGTTTTTTTCCTTCATAAAATAAATTGGATGGTTTAAAATGGAATTTAATATATAATTATGATATAATTAAATTATATAATATTCTTAAATGATAATCCATATTAATTCACTCCCTAGTTTAAGGAAAATTGAAGCATCATCCATGTGTATTTTCATATTAAGTTATGTTTCTCATTACCACCATTCATGGATGGTTCTAAGAATGGTTTTAAAGGATAAATTTTATTATTATAATTATATTAATAAATAATTATTAATAAATATTTAATAAAATATCAATAACCATAATGATAAATAATTATTATAAAATTGAGTATTTTAAATAAGCGAACTATGAAGGGAAAACAATTTATTAAAACTATGTAATTATATTGTATCGATAACCTATTCTTATAATTATCTATAATTCTGATATATAACACTAATTAGCAAAAACATTGATCATTATCTGATTTTTATAATGGTATTTAAACTATACCATCTCATAATCACCCATTAATCATGGAATGTTCTTGTTTGGGTCAGTTTAACTACCCACTTGAGAAATTATTTAAATTTATATAATGGATGATAATGGGAACTTCATCACTGTTATAATATTATATAAATGTGTAAATTATTATTTATTTTCTACTATATAAATTTCATATCAATATTTAACTCATTAATAAGAAAACACCCGTGGTTAAGAATCACTGAAATGTTTTTGTCATCGATTTCATATTCAAGGATAAAGAGTGAAACCCAACTTAAACAAAGTTAAATCATAATAAATAATTATAATTAAGTATTAAATTTAAATTCAATTCTATTTTTATGATGAAATTTGGAATAATAATTAAAACAAACACCACACTTATAAAACTAGATCAAAATGTTCAAGATTACTTCCACTATATATAAAAAAACTAAAAATTGTATATATATATATATATATGTATTGAATTATTATAAATTAGTAGTGTAAAGTTTTATATTTATGAAAAATATTCTTATTTATGTATTTAATAAACTTAAATTAATTATTCAGGGTATTTGGATCATGTTCAGAATGAACCAGGGCTAAGGTAAGGGTTTTCATCTCAAATTCATCTATTTAAGACATGTTTTATACTATACACCTAATTTATATCATATGTAGTATATGAATTATAATTGAGATATAATATCATGAAATACGTTATATTATTTTTAATTTATGAAACTTAAATATCTCTCTATTAAAGGGTTTTAATTTAATGGGTCCTCAATCTATAAGGGTTTTGGTAAACCCAATTCTCATTGACTGAGTCAGAATTATTCTTCTTGAACATATTTCATATTAGTGGTGTAAATTATGAAATATGATTGTATTATGTGGTAGTCTCTATTTTAATTCTAGTGAATGTCATTTTTAACACATACATCCATTTTCTAAAGTTTCTTAGTTCATGAACTATATTTTATGTAAGGGACTTTAGTAACTGAAATCCCTTTCTTTATGTTATATGGTTTATTTTTTTCATTTTCTTCTAATATTATATTTATTAACTGATTAGTAATTTTATATAATGTTATATGTCTTATTTGTTTGTATAATTACTCTTTTGGTTCAAAACATCATACTTGATTTAATCCCACCTATAATTATAATGTTATCATGAACAAACCACCATCTCTTAATTGGGTATTTGTTTCAATAACATATTTTACATCCCAGAAATATTACACCTCTATTGGGGAAATCTTAAATGGATTATTATCTATGATTATAATAATTATCTTTACCCACTTTCAAAATTAAAATCTAATACTCTTTTTATGACGTATGGTTCCAAAATTTGTTATTTCAAAATATTTTCCTTCCATTAAAAAATAAATATTTTATCTTCCACCAACTATTTCCTATGTTAATACTTATGAATTGACTAATAATCGGTTATTTATGTTTATTTCGAAATGTTAAATGTTTTCCATTTTTTTCACATCACATTTTTTAAAATAAATTTTTAAATAATCCCATAACTTCATAATTCTACAAAATATTGAAAATGGCCTCTTTTAGCATTTTCCATGGGAACACATATTTCTTCCACCTGTGATGTTTTACTCAACAATTTCTATCAATGTTTAATGGTATAAAAATGTACTTATATTTCTCTTATACTTAAAAAATATCTATTTTAAAATTTTTTGAAAATATGAGGCATATTTTTATTTCCAAAGTGATTTTCCAAAACTCCAAAAAAATTATTTTTAATATAAGTCACTATACTTTGACAAAACCTAAATTTGAAAAAGTTTTATTTTTTTTCAAATGTAAGGATATAAATTCTATCCCATTATGAATTCTGTAATTCCCTTATATTTTGGAGAAAATAACCATCATTACCTTTTTCGTACCTAATCATTTTCAAATTACAATCATAGTTTTTCTTCCAATGTCTTTCCTCTGTGAATACACTATTTTTCTATTTTTTTTGATTTAATGGTGTTCATCAAGATTCTATACATAGATAGAATTTTTAAAATTATTCCCTTAAAAGTATACCATTTATCAATACAGTGTATATATCATATTCTAAATATTCTTGATTGAATTATATTTACCTAAAAAATTACTTTATGTCACTAGATACCCATTTATATTATATAGGGTTATCATGTAATGATTATCGATGAATTTTTTAATGATTTAATTATTTGAAGACATTTTAAAATTATATGAGACCCATTTTACATCTATGGTTTCTTTATTATGTATTGAATGGGACCCATTTTCTCTCCATGGTTTTATTACACTATAAAAAGGTGAATGATTTTCATTAGAATGTTTTATGAAACCCATGATTATTCTTGAGTTTTAATGATGTTGTAGTTAAATGTTTTCATATGGTTAATATGTTTTTAGTAAATCATTGTGTGATAAGTGGTACCTATATAGATCTATAATACATTGGTTAATGTTTTATATGTCATGACATAATGCACAAATTAGTCGTGATGCTAAATCCAAAATGGGAAACCTGTTGTGATGCTCGATCCACTACGGTAAACAAGTGTGTGAAGCCTGATCCACCAAAGAAAATAATTTATTGAATCATGTACCACTAAGGGAAACTGTAACACCTTGGGATTTTTTTATACCACTAACTTTAAATAAGTCAATATCGTTGATAGCTAACTCTGCACGCAATACTGAACATAAAAAACTGTAATACATCTAGATAAAAATATACATATTAATTATTCCCATTAATACATAGTAATTAAATGAAAAATATTAAATAATATTATTCTATTTATAAAATATTTATATAAAGGAATATAATGGTTACTTTTAATAGCTATGAAATTTCGACGATACTCCCAAAACAATTTATATGATCATTTTATGCTTAGAAATGTGTTTTTCTAAATAATCCCTTCATATGAGATATGAATTTGTATTTCAAGAAACATAAGATTGATATTGATAAAATATATTTGATATGAATAATCAGTTAATACAAATTTAATTATTAAATGATAAAAAATTTTAATGATAATGGCTAATATTATAACAAAGCTATTTTCCTATAATAAAAGATTATTATTATATATAATCTTTTTTATTTAAAAGTAAACATTATAAATTTTTGAAATTTAATTTTAAAAAATTATAATTATTTTTAGAATCATCATTGAAAAAATAGCAATTTTTTGTATTTTTCAAGAAAAGATTAATTATTAGGTGAATAGTACGAAATCGTTTTTTATAAATAACATAAAATTTATGAAATTATTAGAATATAAGTATGAATTGGTAGTTAATGAAACATTTTTACATGGTAAAACATTTATTTATAAGTTAATTTATAATTTAGAAATCATGTTTTTAATTTATAAACCCTTATTTGACATTTTAGAACATAAGTTGTATTTTTAAAAAATTGTTTTTCATACAATATATATCTAGTATTTTAAAATTAATTGTTATAAAATTAATAAGATTAATCAAATAAAATGGATTTAGAATTTTTAATCATTAGGTTCATTTTATTTAATAAGGGACAATTTATTTTTAGGAATAAATATTTGTTACCTTACATAAAAACTGGTTACCACAATTAAAGATAAAATGGTAAAAGTAATAATTCAAGGAGAAAGGGGAGGGAATCATGTTAAAAATAGGTTTATAATTGATTTTATTAGGTTTTTATCAACCTTATATCTTTATAACTCAATTACATATCAATTATATAGAAAATTTACCTGAGAGTGACTCTGTATTATTGAAAGGTTTTGGGTATTTATGAAAAATCCATCCCCTTTCGCATATAAAAGAGTCTCTCTAATACTAAATTACCCCCAAACCACAACCCACATTTTTATATAATAACATCTCTTAAACAATATTATACACCATTATGATTTTCTTGTATTCTCAAAAACCATCCCCTAAATTCTTAACCCCATTTTCAATGGAGATAATCCAAAAAGTGAGGTATAAATATTCAACGCATCCTTTTACATTTTTATTTATTAATGTGCACTTATTATTCCTAAAATTTAATTACACAAAAATAAATTTATAAAAAAATTATAATTATTATACTAGTATGTTATTATAATAAAGGTACAAGGATTAAACACCATTCACTTTTCTATTAGGGGAAACGAAAACTGACATCCGTGTGGTGTACAGACTACCGCCTCTATAAAGTTATGAGATCTTTTTCATTAACCCCATAAAAAGTATGGAATAAAAGGTTAATTTAACATATAATTATTATATTTATATTATTTTTGTGATTCTTAAAAAATAAAACATATTACTAAGTCTAGTCATTCTATGAAAATGAAATCATCATCCATGCATATGTGCAGACCATTTCCTCCATGGAATGGTGTATTCCATTTTTCATTATCACCTTTTAGGAATAGATATAAGGATTTGATTGAAGGATAAATATAATTTTTATTATATCATAATTTTTTTGATATGATAAATTTGATATATAATTAATGATATGATCAACAAACAATTATTGTTAATTCAATCATTTAAAATGAGCATATTGAGAGGAAAATGATCTCTTCTTTCAAAATAATGATTTATATAAAAATATTATCCCTTAAATTATTTAAAACATTGATTTATCAAACCAATAATAATAAAATAACATCATTGTGCTTCTGTTATAATGATATTACAACTAAACCACTGTATACTTATCCATTAATCATGGTAGGATCATGTTTGAGTTAGTTTAACCATGTACAAGAATAGTATTATGCATTTACATCATGGATGACTATGTTAAATTATTTAATAATATCATATGATATACATATTAAAATAAAATTTATTTTTTTGTTCTAGTAATTTTATATCAATATTAAACCGATTAATTTATAAATCGCCCTTAATTTATTAAGAATCACTGAAATATGCTAGTCACAAATTTCATCCTCATGGTTTGTAACCAAAACCGATATGAAATGAAATGAAAGCATTATAATATATATTTTAACATAATTTACTATAAATTTTTTGACATAATAGTTATGTAGTTTTGAAAAATTATAGATGCCAACAATTCTTATTTAAAACTAGCTCGAAGTGATAAATATTACTTTCAACCAATTTTTAAAAATATGTAAAATATAACACATATATATAATGTTTTATAAATTAGGAATAAAATTGATCATAGTTATTAATATGGTTCTTGATATTTATTTAATAATATTAATTTAATTATTTAAGACATTTTGTGTGAGTATATAATGAATCATGTTTGAGGAAAGATTTGTGTGGCTTGATTTTCAATTCCTTGGGACATGCTTCTTATTATACAAAATAATTTCATTTAAATTATATATCTACTAAAAATTTAATATTTTATATAATGATCCTATCCTGATACATCATATTTAATGTTTCATTTTAAATCATATCCTTCATGTGGTTTTGACATGAATGTTTATAAGCTTGTAAGGGGTTTCATCCCAAACTCCTCTCTTTGAGACATGTTTAGTATTATGCACCTAATTTTATTTATATGGTGAATATATTACCTATTTGACTTACAATAACATTATATTGATTTTATTCATGGTATATGAAGTTTAATTTAAATATCTTTATATTTTCATAGGTTTTGGTGACACTCAAGTTGTACAGGTTATTTGTCTATATTTTCATTTTCATTTGACATCTTTGATATTGTACAAAATGTTTTCATTTTATATGGTGTTAATAACACCACAATTTACAAATAATTTCTTAAATTATTGTTGGTATTATAAATTTCAATTCCCTTCATTATATTCCTTACTTTTTACCATTAATTGAGACCCTTTCAAAGATATTTGGATTTTCATATCTCAAATTTATATTCCTTGAATAAAATGATTTCTATTGAACTTTCTTCTTCCTTGATTTGGTTATTCCAAACTGATATTTATTATATGGTGGATTCTATTTATCTTAATAAAATCAATGAGTTAAAATAATAAATATTATCTAACTCTTTTTACAATGTGGGTTCTCAATAATTTTATTTTCAAATTTTCATAAGGGGTTTTTTATTTCACCAATATTAGATTTGTTTTATTATCCAAATTTCACCAATATATGATTTTTGTATGATTTAATGCTAAAAATTGGTGTTTCGGGTTAATTTGAGTAGTTAAAGGATTATTTGAGGTGAATTTGTGTTGGAACGGGTTGAAAATCCTAATAATGGACATCATTCACAAATAATAAACCCTTCGTGAAATAGGAGGGTTTCAAAAAAAGTCATTGGGGAACTAAAAATGTGAATATTATACGAATATGATAATATTGAGTTAAATATATGGCCAAAACTCCATGAATATTATAAATTCCCCCACTATCTATCATTTCAAGGGGCTTTAACCTTTAGACTTGTAGAAGAAGCTCTGAGTTGGTCAAACATCATCCATTATGAGAAAAATGTGAAATGGATTACTATTGGTATCCATATTTCATGGAAAACCTCCCATGAGTACTTTGGAAATTAAGGCGATGATAGATTTTTCTTTCTGGAATTATCATTACCTCGATGATGGAGAAAAAATATCCACACCCATATAGGGTTCTCGACCTCAATCTTTCGCAACCCCCCATGAGAACAAGGGCCACCCCTAGATAAGGGATCTATATTTCACAATGGACTTATCCCCATGATCCCTACATTTTAAAACAATATATCCTTTTTGAACCCCACCCACAAGACCCCTATATGATTCTTCGTTTAAATAAATTTAAATTTGTGAAAGATGAGTGTCCTACGGTCTTGTACCTATCCAATCCGGTTTTAATCATTCCCCAATCATCCACATGATTGATATCATCAACCCTCATGTGCAGATCTTTTAGTAAAATCATGGGCTATACAATGTTTCACCTCATGATCATAATAATGGGAACCCTAACCTCATTACCCCCCCATGTGTTTCCATGGTGGTTGCATAATTAATGGAAACCACACACTTTTCCATTCAATGAGGGTTACTGTTTAATCTTCATCTCCTTCTACCCCGAACATGAATGGGTTACTCCATGAGCAAGTTCTAGTGACATCTAAGATGTTATAATTTAATCAACATAGAATCCACATATATAATAAAACTCTATAAACTACCAAGAATCCAAGTCTATGTTGTAAAAAATTAAACTGCATAGCCCCATGTCTTAGTCACATGATGTTAAAATACATGATAACATCCTCCTCACATGATTTCAAACTATATATATGCCCTATGTGATAAACATTCCATTCCTTATATAATAAGAAAAATATGTCCCCCATATTCTAACCATATTCTATGCATAATCCCCCACAACATCCTTTTTTCACTCCTGTCATGACACAAGTGTCCTTATCGCATGATGTTATACTCCATGGATCGGTCATTCCAAACATATTTAAATAGTGTTCTCTAACTACATGGGGTTTTATCCTACTCTCTTAACACGGTAAATATGAAACCTTCATGAGGTTCAATCCTATTATTCTAACACTACCATAAATTCATCTTCCTTCCCCCATGGAGGAGGCAACCCCAAATTGTGATTAGTTACCCTAATAACACACTCAAACTCACCATCCAAATGTAAGTTCCCCACTATACCTCCTTGTCTCCTAGTGAGGAAAACACATATTTGGCCTAGTATGAAAAAATTTATATAGGAAATGTCCCCCAAAGTGTATGGAGTTATAACTATGTCCCACACAAGACATTAAAATTGTAACCATGTCCCAACAAGACATTAATCTAATGACAATGTCCCCAGATGACCATAAACCTGTGACCCATCTAATACATCAGAATATATACCTTATGTGATGAAGATGAAATGAAAGGTGTAACAAACCATATATTATTTACTCCCCTGGTGTGAGTTACCCTATAACGAACATGGGATACTTTAGGTTCCACACCTAAGATGCATCACACATGATATTCCCTCAATTCAAAAAATTAAAGACCTTCACATATTCCCAACACAACCAACAACCATATATATCCATACATGTCTAATTTCACTATAATCTCTGATTTTAGATAGCTTCTCTGTTGCAACAATAAGATACATAATTAATTGATGTCAACATTAAACTGATGCTAAGAAAGATATTCATAAACATGACTCAAATATAGTAGGGAGACTCAAACTAGGACATGAGTTCCAAGGATGAATCCATGAAAGGAGGAACTAACATACAATGATAAAGTTTCTATTAAGTATCATATGTCATCAACCTTGAATCATTGACACTAGACTGACATTTTCACCCTCACAAGCCACACAGGGGTAAATCCCTCCTACCATGACAGTAAGCCATTCCCCAAAATGTTTTTATTGATCATTCATCTACACCAATGATTTTTGGGATGTATGAGTCATTTACTCCATGACCACTACCTAAGATCCTAATTTGAGGTACCCAGCTCAGCTATTACAACAATTTCGACGGACTCCACATGCCAATGAGTATGTTTATCTAATCTCTACTCTGTCAGACCCTATCTAGAATCCCCTACATGGACTTCTGGGGTGGTCCGCAATCCCTCCCCAACATGAGGCCTCTCCAACAACTCTAGCAGCCTCTGTCTTTATATAAACATCTTCGTTACCTTAAAACCACTATTCCATGTCATGTAATCACTCAATTGGAATTGAGAGCCTAGTTCCCACCAGGTAGTCTGGGTAGACTCTCCCAATCATGGGAACCACAAAAAACTATCATTGGACATTCCATGATGAATAGTTCCACTACTTTAGTCCTTCCCAGAACTCCATCAATCGAAATAGAGGTTATCCCCATGATTAAGACTTCCCTGGCCCCAAAGATACATTCCAAAAAGGAGGGAAATAAATTGTCATAGGGACCCATCCCACAGAACCAACCACACCACACACGGAAGGAATATTTGAAAACACTAGAGGCTCTCACTCATGTATACCATATACTGGTTGATGTAGGGAATCAGTAAAACATCACCATTGACCTATAAAAATACATAGAAATGGAGAACATGAGGGAGAAACATCCGCCTTCACCACCAGAGATAGGGGCAGTAGCCTGTTGGTTGCGGTTGACTATCCCTGAGGCTGAGGACCACATGGTACCTAAGTCCTTATTTGTGGTAGATATATTTTATTCATTCTAGATATTATCTATGCAACTTAAACTACCACCATCGTATTCCCTCATCTCTATCACCACCTTGGACGTAGGGGGACATCATTATATGGGTTTGAGCCTTCTGATGATGGTGAAAACACTACTAATCCACAGAGGCTCAATGACCTTCTTGAAAAGTAGGAGACTAAACATACCCACATCCGATATGGATATGGTCATGAAGATGTAATCACCGCTAGAATACCATCCATCATTTTAGTGATGGCTGGCCCATGTTATTCCCTCTATTCTAAAAAATGAAAAATAGAGTAGGTCTATGTCACTACCACCCCCAATTTTTTGATAAATACATGTTGAATCCTAGGGTGATCAAGAATAGGGAAAACATCAATAAAATGAGTCGGAGGAGGACTTGTGGGAGATCATGGACACAAACCATCCATTGGTAGCATTCTAGCCTGCATCCATTCTATGCCTCATCATCCCAGGATTCCACATCAAGTACCATGTGGTCTGCCTCCACATGAATATCTGTGTGACTTTAAACTACCTCTAAGAGTACTAGTTTTGCTATTAAATTTTCCTTGAACATATCAAGTTCATCCATTAGTATTTCTAGATGTTTGATATTTCTTCACTCATGACGGTTTAATGCCCCTAATTGTATGGGTATCACCAGAGATTTCTTCCAACCATTGTTAGGGTCCTCATTGTGATGCAATGGGCGATAAAAGAGACATTTCAACATTTTATTATCATAGGATAGGGTTTGTATGGAACATCCATTTTAGTATAATTCTATAAATATTTATAGGATCCTCAGCAAGCCCACTCACTGATGGTGAAAGTTCCCCTCTAACCACTACCATTGTGAAAGTCATCTTGATTAATACAATGGATGATCAAAGAAACTAGGCGGTGAAATGAGACATGATGGAGAGAACCCACCCGGAGGGGAGACAAAATATCATATAGATCATTTGAGAGATAGTTGCATTCATTAGTAGAGATAGACGCTCAGCCTCAGACCCCCCCCCCCATAGAGTTACTCTAGGCTTCCTATTGACACATTGAAAAATAAAAATGTGTTGTTAAGACATTATTCTCTCCAATGATTCACCAAAGACAAAGATATATTCTAGAATTGTATCTTTGCTACAAAAGCATAAGGGATATTAGAGGATCAACATTGATCTTCTCACTCAAAAATTCCTAGTTCAGGATAATATCCAAGGGGACCCTACCCCTTTATAGGCCAAACATCATGGTGGATTTGGAATGAAATCAAGATATGAACTACCAACTCTATCAGAGTTTCATTAATTACCACCTTGGGACAATGGCTACTTTTCCTCTCAATCCAACAAGTTATTGAAAGCATTGGTGAACACCAACCATCACTAATAATATGTGATGGCCACTCTTATCACATGTCTTGAGCTTTTGGATATGCAATGATTTTAAATCCCACATAATTTGATGCCTTATTTATCAATGGTGTACCATGTATGTCCTCCTCATAGTTCATTAAACCACGCTTCACCTTGTTCAGTGAATTGGTGATCCACTATAGCATATTTCCCAATTTGCCTCTCGATGGGGCCTTATTCCTTGAAAAAACATACAACTAGGAATCCACCAAGATTTAGTGTTTCATCCAACACATGGAGGGGCCAAAAATTCTGTTGTACAATTAGATGGCCTCCCAATGCATTGTTAGTTGGGAGGATCTTCACAGGTATTTCCTCTACTAGATCAACTCCACCTTATAAAAGTCCTACATCACTAACCTATCAATATGTAATAAGTGGCCCGGAGTGCATTTTTCTGACTTCACTACCCAATGCAAGGGTCTCACATAATCCCATGATGTATAGAATTACCAAGAAAAACTTTTCGGTATGTGCATGGAGTATTTTCAAGACTAGTTGGACCCTACTATTATCTCTATGAGATATCTGGGAAGATTTTTGGAGTTCACCAAAGGATCTCAAAATCTAGAAGATAAATTGAATAAAAAAAAGTTGTATCCATGCCCATTATGTCTTTTATCCCACTTATTGTAACCAGTAAAGATAGAAATATCCAATGATGTATAGTCTCAGACCCCATAATCAGTTCATTATTAGGAACCTCTACAGGATGGCCCACGCTAATTACCGATTCACCATGAAAAGGATTCCCAAACCCCACATTAGGGTCAGACAAATAGGGTGCCCTTAATGGATATAAAGAAAATTTTCTACTCTTTCAAGAATGTATAGGTCCCTGGGTACATCATTTGTGCCTTAGAAAATAACATTCTGAGGTTTCTGGAATGCCAAAGCCCTTAAGAGGCCAGACTAAATAATTGTTCCAACTTATTTTCATATCACATGGTCCCTTCACATAACACGGAAGAGTAATTAATCTTTAAATTTTATATACAAGACCAATTGGTACATATAGTAGTCATGTTGGTTGATGTCCTGGAATATGTGGAATATTTCTCTACCACCGCTAATAGTTTCGATGAAGACATCGTCCAATGGCAGTAGGTTCCTGGCCACGGTACATAGAAGTAAAATGTCCGAATGAATTATAATCTCGTATCTTACACCCATGATATTATCCATTCCAATTGGAGAAAAATAGAACCCCCTACAGCCTGCACACTAACTTTAGCCACGAAATATGCTTCAAAAACTTCAATGTCTCTAAAGAATAAGTTCCAATGACACTAAGATAATTTGATCCCCCACCAGTTCTGAAAACAACCTATACTCTCAGTGACATCATAAACTCATGAATTGAGAGAATCTTCCATAAGTGTTCCTATAATAGAATGTTCCATCGAGGAGGATTAATTGAATGATTCTGTAAATTTTATTAGTCTAGTGGATAGTTTTTCAATACTCAATAACGAGGAGCTCCACATAGACCCTTTAGGATCTTCTGGCTGGTTCAATTGGTGGATGGACATGAGCGATGATAGTAAGAAATACTTCTAATTAGGTACTTCATATGGGCTATCCAAACCACTAATACTGGACAGTAAGACTCACATAGAGCTCACCAAGCATAGTCCTTTGAACCCACTCCATTGGGTACACCACCACAACTGATCATAATAGTTGAACATGTGGATCAAGCACAGAAGATTATCGCATAGTCATGGCTAGAAAAGGATTGAATTCATCTGTCTAGTGCACAACCTAATCAACCCTGTCAATATAGGAATATGGAGGACACCATCTAAGCCCCACCATCTCAACCATCTGAAACTATTTTTCTCCTTTTTAAAGAGAGACCATTGGTATTTTAAATCATGAACCTTTAATATAAGAATAAATTTATAAAACACTTCACTGATGTACTAATGAGGCTTATAATCCTTGAATAACTCCATCTATCAAAGGAGATGAGTGAGGCTCTCACAAAGGCCCTAAATATCCCCCCTTCAGTTTGAGATTGAGGTAGTTTCCACTGAGGCCTATCTTTTAAAGGAAGATGAACTGGAATAATATCTAGCCATCATCTCATTATCTAAGGGAGATGAGGGTTCCACCTTTTAGGGAAGCATATTCCGATTTTATACCACATTCCAGTTTAATGGCATGGAATTCCATCATTTCCTAGTGGATGCTAGAACTTGAATATATCTCATCCCAAACTAGATGCTTCCCAAGATGGAGCTCACCAAATAAGATATGACTACCTCAATCCTAACAATTTAGAGGTATGAAAAGAGTGAGCATAAGCCACGTGGAAAGATCTAGAGGATGACTCAGATTATGACATAGTTGGAAGCACAATGTTTAAGGATTTATCACAATATATCAATTAAAATTCCCTATTTGGAAGTCCCTGGTTTCTTCTTAATGCATTTTTTCCCTCTTCAGACAATTAGTGCAATAAATACTCCCTTAATGGCTAAGTATGGGTAACATGGGTGATGCTACTCTATTTATTTATTATGAATATATCTATATGTATGTTGGGTACTAAAAAAGGGAGGAAAATGACCCTAAAATAATAGGTTTGAGTGCATCAAGTCCCCCATCAATCTAAAATCCATCTCGAAGGATCATTGGGTATAATTGAATGATAACGTTACAGTGTTAATCCAACAATAGGATCTATTGTCCCTAGATCATGGAAGATACTTCATATTCCCTAAGAAGAATTAATGTTCAATGATCACCTCATATTAATACAAAGTATAGGCATAGATGAAGCCAAAATGTCCTACTTATACTGTATATTGAGATGCTCACCCCATGGTCATTGATTTGTAACAATATTGCATGTTCCAGAGAGCTGGGAAAACTCGATGGAGGTCAACCCGACGTCGCATTTTTTACAACAAAGGCATATCTCACAGTCATAAAACACTTGATATTGGGTCCTTAGATTTTGTATTTGTGGTATACATTTATTATAAATCCTTCATCAAGGATTATATCCCCCACTGAAGTAGATGTCAACACAAATCTACAATCTCTAAATCCAGCAGAATCGCCTCCTTCCTGTGATCCTTGTATTTCAGAAAACGGAGATGATTTGTATGATTACACATCTACCTTATATGAGGGTGTACCCACAACCATTGAGGAGTTGACTCAGGTGAATCTTAGAACTATTTATTATTCAATTTTGACACTGGTGGTCCCTGTCATGTCTCTAACAGAGTAGCAATAATATATGGACTTATGAAATATGCACCATGAAATATTATCATAGAGCTAAAAGTAAATTCCAGGGCTTTATCTCAATGTTGATGTTCATCACTACTGCCTCCTAGTGGGACGAAATGAGTTCAAATAACATCCCAAAAATGATTCACCGTTCCAACTACGCTATGGTTGAGGCTAATGTTCATAGGCTTATCAAATCCCACTTCATTAGGGATGTTTTGTAACCCAATTTTCTATCCATCACTATCCGATTCAAGAATAAGAACATATGAATCACGTTTTGTATCGACTTCTAGGAACTCAACCTCTATTTTCAAAGGATGATTTATCACTTTCAAAGAAAAAGATAATAATCAATGTAGTAACTAGTTTCCATGCCCTAAATTTTATGGATGGATACTCTGGGTATATTTAGCTCTAGATGGACCTAAAGGATGAAGAATCCAACACTTTTAGAGTGCCTCAAGGAACATTATATTGCTGAGTGATACAATTTGGGTTGAATAATGTTTTGGCTTCCTACCAGCATGTCGTGCACCATATCTTCAAGCCGCTCGTTGGGGTGTTGGTGGAATGTTATATGAAAGATTTGGTGGTCAAATCTCACCAACACAAAGAATATCTCAAGGATCTTAAGAAATTTTATGACTTACTCTAATCCCATCACCTAAAAAGGAATCGCATCAAGTGTGTATTTTGGGAAACCTTTATATGTTCTTCAAATTAATCTCTAGGTATATATTTATCGATATTGATCAAGAAAATATCAAGGCCATCAACTATATGACTCCTTCATAAAATATATAGGATTTGGAGGCCTTTTGGGCCACTGTGCCTACATATTATTATCCATTATAAAAATATATTTCATGTGAAATCCCTTTTCAAGGCCCCTGAAGAAAGGTATCACCTACCACTGGGATGCATACTTGCATACGACATTCGAGAACATAAAGTAGTATATAATAACTCTTCCAATCCTGTTTCCACCCATCCCAGTAAAATCATTGGTCCTTAATGTGACCACCAAATAATTATCCCTAGGTGCTATTATAAATCATAAAAATAAGTAGGGTAATGAAAAAGGCATTTATTACATTATTCTCATGCTACACGACACGAATAATATATTTTATCCCATACATAATAGAATCCATGCTTTGGTCTTCATAGATTAGAAGTTGAAAATTTACTTTTATCCACATGAGATATAGCAGGTATCCCACGCCAATCAAATGATGTATATCCTAACACACACCATAATAATAGGGTGATTGGCATGTCGGGTAGTAATTCTATAGTAGTTTAACATCATGTTTGTCTCCCAGAAATATTTCAGGGGCTATACTCTAGAAAAGTTCTTGGCTGCACATACGACCCCATAAGAGACACCCATGGATTTCAATTTCCTAGATGAGGCCATCCTCTTTATAGAGCAGGCGACACCATGCTAGAAAATGCACATTGATGGTGCCTCCTGAATCCCAAATTATAGAAGGGACAAAAACATAAAATAAATTAGTTGGGCCTAATTATTGTCTTCATCACTCCCACACATGTCGTTTTCCAATACCCATTACTTTTTTCGAAATATTATACATATAATGAGAGTGATTATAAAAATATTATCCCCGATCTAAATTTTTTCTTCAATTTTGATGTCTTCCATTTTCATGTACTGGGATACATTGATCAGGTCATCAAAAAATCAATGGTTATTTTGTTGGTAAGATAAAATAAATCATATCCCTACTAGAGAGTACTCATGAGTTGATGTCCTAGTTCCCTTCCATGCTGAAGGTGACCCAGGTTCCTTGATTGTAGCATAACTAGTCTGATTCCTTATAAATCCAAGCCACATCCCACACATTTCTAGACCAGGATATCATGGTCATTCATGTGGCGCATCTGAGTTTATTGACTCCGACACTCCTAGAAATAATGACTGATAGGTAAAATAAATTTCCATTGAAAATTCTACAATAGGGACCTAAAATGACCCAATTGTATAAAATTACCCTAATTGGATGACTTTATTCATTGAAAATATCCAACAAGAGAATGTATCACAAGATTGAGCTGAGAATGGGAGAATCCATCAACGGGGAGTGAAATTTACCCTCCGAGATGTCCCCAAACTAGATCTGACCTTCTATAGGTACGATTTTGATGATGTCCTCCTCTACTATATCCAATATAATTATATCTATCAAATCATGAAATAGGTCCAGATTAGGGGATGTGGGGCCCATAAAGTAGGATGAATTCTCTCTCACGAGATCCATAGATTGGGGTATTTATATCCTACCATGGTTCGTGACTACATTGAATTCACCAAGAAGTTTCTTGCATGCCAGATCCATGAAAACGTCATATATCAGCCACTAGATATTCTTGATTACACCAAATTCTTATGGATGTTTTCTATATGGTTACTCAATGTTGTGGGACACTACCAACCAAAAATATCTTGATAGTGTAGGTTTATTTTGAAAGCCACCAACATGTTATCAAAGTGGGAGAAATCTAACACCCTAAAATAAGTAAAGACCTGATCTATGATTGATTTTATGAAGTCCCACACCATTTATTAATTTTAGATTTTTCATACTACTATTATAGACAAAAATAATAAATTTAATGTTTCCAATTTGAATAAGTTGTATGTTATGTACAACATTTAATCCAAGCAGTCTCCACTATAATATGTAAACAAATTAGAAGATCGTGGTGTTTAAGAAAACTGTATCTAACATTCTGCATAATACAATGGGTCCGAATAAGAATAGTTGGATTGATAATCTCTCCAATACCCTTTCAGACCATTAGATGATGACTACAAATTCCACCCATGAAACCCCATACTCCGTGGTGTATGGAATGGAAGAAATTTTACCTATATAGGTTCAGCTGTTATAACTTTGGATGACTGTTTATGATCAATATATGCCAGACAAGAGGACTGAGGTATATTTGGTTGAGTTGGAAGCCCTAGAAGAAATATTTCTATAAAATATAGCATATTATTTGTAGTTATTTTGAAGGGGTTATGAAAAACCACCTCAAAATTCATTTTCTATATATTTTAAAGGGGTTAATGCTCAAACCTGTCTAATCATAGGATTTAGAGGGGGTTCACAACCCCCTCTAAAATTTTATCATTATTTTTTAATATTTGGTTGTATTTTAGATGTAGATATTCTAATCACGATGATAATTTACTAATTATTGATGAAATATATTCAGTAAAATTTTAGAGGTGTGTAGATTTTGGTGTGAGGGGGGTGTAGGGCGGGGACTTGCTGATTTAAAAATATGAAATTAGAGGCAAATTTCAACTGCCCCTAATTTTATTTTAAAATATTCTTTGGATAAGTATTAAATTTCCCCTAAAATATCACTATATGGAATCTTTTTTGAGATATTATAGGGGGTGTAAACCCACTCTAATCTAATCACCACTAATTTTTACCTCATCTTACATGTGTTTCCTAAAAATGGTGTTTAAACCTCTTCTAATTTATCCACCATTAATTTTCACCTAATCTTACTGGTGCATCATGAATACCACCCCTAACAAGATGGGGTGTTTACGTTGGTATCATTTTTTTCATTACTATTTCTCATTTACTTATAGGGGTTATAACCAACACTAAACTAAAAAATAACCCCTTTAATAAATGCATTTTTTATATCATAACCTATAAAGGTATTTGAATTTGGTGGCGTGAGCGTTTAACAAAATGGTCTGCCTCCACTCCCTTATTTAGTGTGATATGGAACTGGCTCTCATGAGGCCAATTATACTTGGGAAGAATCTGAAGAAAATGGATCCCAAATGGGAAGGAACTTACATCATTCAAAAATATTACTCCAATGGTTCATACTCACTAGTCACCCTAGATGGGGAGAACATCACACCACCCACCAATACCTATTTCTTTAAGTGATACTTCATGTAAATCACATAATTTCCTGGTCACATGAAATACAATTATAGTAAATCATCCTAGTAATATTACATAAAATGTATGACTTCGTCTTAGTAGCATGACATTAAAATATGGGGAAATGTCATGGAAACACGATGTTAAACATTATGGTGACATGGTCATAATTATACAAACATAAACTGCATGGACCACCTATCCTTACCATATAATGTAAAACTATATGTCTAACATATTTTCCACAAGATGTTAAACTAGACATTCCACATCCCCATCACATGATGTAAAACTACATGATGACTTAGGCCCTCACTAGAGAGGATTCCCCCTTTTAGTGTTGTTCATCAACTAAATCACAATATAGAACTACATACATGTTGATTTCCATTCCTAATGGAATACATTGTGATCCCAGACCACACATCCCAATAAAATCCACACCACCAACCTAATTTGGTGTTGTCCCCCTAGAAAAAATATAAAATGTTCATGCACTGATATGGATATCCATCATGTTCAAGTGGATGGAGAAGTATATCCTAAAATGTTAATCCCAACATGTTTATGTATACACCTTACGCATTTCCCTTTTTGGATCCTCATCACCCTTCGAATATGAATAGGCCTCTAATGGAAATGGTGACTGGGAATACTAACTCACCTATCACCATGGGCACACACCTAAAAATATATATAGTGGCAAATGATAGTTACCATGTTTCGAACATAGACAATAGTTTTTCTACCATTTTCCTCCCCATCCTTGACTGATTTGTTTGTGTAATCATTGTTTTCAACACTATAAATAGTCATTCCTTACATATTGGCCCCCCTACATTTTATAGTCCATATCTTTGAGGTCATGATTTACCTCCCATGCACCTCCATTTATCCTGGTGGAGGATGAATACCCTAAGTGTCCTCCACCTGAATTCATGAATAATAACCAAGAATATCGACGTCTTTGAGACCATCACAAGTCAACTTATTTTCCTCATGTTATTCTTTCCCCTATGAAAAAGTGACCCCCTAATTACTCATTTTTTCTCACACAAAGAAAAACTCGCATGGTATTATGAGTAGTAGTGGAATCTCATTCAACATGGCTAAGATGAAATGACTTTGAAAAACAGAATGTCACTCCCCAAATTTTCTATAATTTATGAAATTAAAATTGTAGAAAACCTCTTCATTCAATTCATTATAACTTTAAAATAGTTTAAAACTGGTCTTCGACATTTTTTGTGTGGTTAATGGTCTCTTTGGCCCAATCTTCACACTGAGTTTCTAATTATTTAGTAGCCAAAAATTTATAGAACACTAACTATCTATGTTGCATGATCTAAAAAATTAAACTAGTGGAATTCACTTCATGTATGACCACCATGTTGATAAACTATTTGTTAAACATTATTGGAAACTAAATGACCCTAAACTATAGTACCATACATCCTAGGAACATGATATAAAACAATAAGATACCATCTTGTCACATGATGTTAAAATCAGGGACTTCTCTATCATAAGATATTAAATTATGTGTCAAATGATGTCCTAGATTCAAGATAGTAAACTACATATGTAGTGTCTTTATTTATGATGTTTTAAACTAAAAAATCAGCTCATAATCCATACACAAGAGGATATCCTCCTTCCACTTCTAGAATTATTCTCTTATCATTCCACATTCTATAACTAACTATGGATTAATTCCCAAATTCATGGGTTATGTAGTGACACGTAGATCATCTACCTCTTTCCCAATAACAAACTCCTACATCATGTGATATTATATTTACTAGAATTTGACATGTTATACATATTTTCATGATAGGTTTGTTAATATTGCCTGGATAAATTGTCTTACCCTTAGTAGTGGTCCGATATCCATGTCATTAAACCTGTATCAACCAATAAAGTTCGGGAACTATGACCATAAATTGCATGAATCATTTACTAAAAGTGTTTGTGTGGCACATAACCTCTTTTTCTCAGTTCATTCTGAGTTGGTACTTTCTCCAATGTTGCAAATGTTTTTCCATAATTCTATTTTTTTCATGTGTCATGACCCTAAACTTTGTACACCTTGTTTTTTTTGCCATTAATACACCTTTATGTTGTGCCTACTCTGGGTTTTTTCAAACTAATAACACATATTCATTGTATCCTAACTCGATGGGTTTTCCCTTTAGGTATTAGTATTCTACCACAACACATTCTAGAACAACATGTTGCTTAATTTTTGGTTTTATGGGATACAAAGTGATGCATGAGTATCCTCTATCAGGACCAAATGAAAATCCTCTCATCGCTCGTGCCTTGTTTGGGAACCACAAGTCCAAATTCATTTCTTAATGTCTTCATGAATGCCAAGGTGATGTGATACCTAGATTGAGGAAGTCTAATCAATATGACCATACACTGCATGAAAACAGGTGTGGTATTGATCCTCCTTGGACAAGCCTTTATGTCAGGTTAATAACACCTTCTCTTAAACACATGCTTCCCCAAATGGTCTAAGAACTAAAACCTTAAATTAGTATCCTTAGTCCAAGAATTATTAATTTAAACTATTCATAATTTTTTTGGAGATGTTAATTTGGTGTGAGTATTCCTTCAAGATAACACTCTGATATTTTGTGATTTTTTTTCAAATAAATTATTTTCTTCAATATCTTGCGTTAAATGAAACACTGAGTTTTAACAAACCACAATATACAAATAATATTATTATTTAATCATGAAAAATAATACCACAATGTTAAACATGGTGGTAGGAATAAGAATAATAACATTTTGAAAATTAATTACAATTTTTTAATAAAAGGAAAACGTAATTATAAAAACTATATTTAATTTTTCTTAAAATCATTATATTCTTTGAAAATACATTTTTCTCAAAAAAATATTTTTTATTGCATTTTATAAATAAATAATAAAAATAATTTTTTTAATTTCTTATAAATATATTTTTTTAAAATAAAATTTATTCTTCATATCAATATGTAGAATTATCTTAGAGTGATAATTTTAGAAATTTTTAAAAAGATCAATTTTTCATTGAATTGGGAAAAGATACTATTTTTCTTATAAATTATATTTTTGTGATGGAATTTACATTTTTAAAATTTTTTAACAATGTTTTAAAAGTAATATTAGTTCAATTTAGTTCATTAGAATAAATTTTATGTTAAATTTGTATATAAAATCTTTTAATACTAATGAAATATTTTTCCTTGAAAAATCACTTTTTCCACACATCTCTGGGTTTTTTCAAATTAAATACAATCAATTAAATGATTTTAATTTGAAAAAATTATGTTCATATTTCTAATCAACATAATTGATATTATATTATATGTTAAACTGATTTTTTTTAAATCAATTATAAAAACAAGTTATCACATTTAAGGGTAAAAAGGCCTATCAGGGGTTAAACTAAAAAAATCATGGTTAAAATGTCATAATAACATTTCAAATTATTATTTCTTGGCCATATTTCTACCCTAAATAATCTAATTAAAGAGATTTATTCGTTTTGGAGACTTTTGGCATGTATAAAACCTATGTCTAACATTTTCTTTTCAAAAATATCAAGTGTGTCATCACCCCCATTTATAAAATGGCACCACCTATCCTCTCCTCTTCACACTTACAAAGCCATTTGGTTAGACAAATACCTACCCAAATCGATTACATACTTACCTATACATGTATTCAAGTAATTAGATTTATTAGTAAACCTTATTAAGAATGATTTACTGAATCGCAGAGGAGGTTATCTAAAGAAGACATTTGGTTCTTAACCAAGAATTTTTGATTTACTTCTTCTCCCATCACCTTCAAACTTTCTTCAACTATAATGATATAATAACATCCATACCATATTCATACTGATATGTTATTATTCCAATGGAATAACCTATATCCATTACCTTCTCCATCAAATGTATAACAACCCATGATTTTTATACATATATATTACATCTTAATATATGAATATACATTACATAACATTTTGATCCATGATAGAATCTTTGATGTCTAGTATACTTGGAAACTTGGAACATAAATATATAGTTCATAAGATATCTACATCTTCACCCACATATTTCATTATAGATATCACCCTTCTTAGACATATCATACTAAATACCATTCTTGGTAACCCGGGTAAGGGAACATAAGAAAATGGTTAGCCCAGATGCTCAATAAGGGTAGACAAGGGAGATATCAATGATCATACAATAATAAAATTTATCATAATGGTATAATAACATGATCTAAATATTTTTAAAACATACTCTTTATATCAAATATATCACTCTTAATTCATGGAAAAAATCTTGGTTGTTCATAAGTCATTATTCATAAGGGAATTAAAGAACATGAGTCATGAGAGCATAAAATTGACATAAGACATGTAATTTTGGCATAAACACATGTATAAAAAATCATTTCATTATTTTTCAAGTATCCTTTCCAAGACTATCATAGTGAAATTGATTTACTCCCCAAACCATCATAATTGTCAAGTATCACTCCCAAGACTATCATAGTGGAAATGTTTCTTACTAAACTGGGTTCACTCCCAATTCCAATCCAATTTATATAATTAGATATACATATTTACAAAATGAAATATATATGATATATTTATCAAATATCACATTATGAAAATCATAAATATGTGTTCCACGTGACCATAAAATATTCATTATATCGGAACCCATGAAATGAAATGGGTTGCATAGAAATTTCATCATAGTATATCCCATGGAAAATAAATGTGTTTCATGACCATATTGGAATCATAGACATAAAAAATAAAGAGAAATAATAATCATGGCATTATTGGAATATATACCTTATAAATCCTAGGTGATATATAGGGTTTTTTTCTTTTATGAACAAAAATACAATTAAAATATATTCAATATATTCTTCCAGAAAATATCATTTCCATTTTGAAATAACTTATTAAAAAAATTATAAAATAAAACATTTTATTTGAAAATAACCACGTTCACTTTTAAAGGAATCTGCAAATAAAAAAATAGTCTTGATGGTGGGAGAATTTGTTCATTCCGTATAAGATAAAATACATTCCTTCCATAATTTTGTAGGAAAATTCACAAAGTAACTCGTTTGGGAAAAAAAGAAGATTACATTCTAACGATTTTGTAAAAAATAAAACATGGGTAAAATTAAATTAAAAAAATAATATTAGAATATTAAAAACATTCTATAATGTTTTTTTAGAAAATTTGGACATGGAAGAAAATTGTTTTTTAACGAAGAATGAAATGAAGTCGATTTTCCATAAAAAATAATTTTTGGCTCCTGAGTATATATAATGTTGAGAATGAAATAAAAAAATTAATTTATATAAATATTAATAGGATTATAAAATAAAAGAGTATATTAATATGTTGATCATGATATTTCACAATCCTAACTTAATCATAAACAATCTAGATTAGTAATGTGATTGAAACATAAACACCTTACCTTGAATTTTCATTACTTACAATGAACTCAAAACTCATGTATAAAAAAATTAAATTTATTATAATTATATAACAAAGTCATTCTAATAATTATAATGACATATATGATCCATTTATAAAATTTCAACACCCCCTTTTATCAATAATTCCTTATTAAAATCATCACTTCTGGTAGTTAACTGTTTCTTTTATAATGATTATTTCAGTTCAGTTGTTCCAGTCCTTGTCAATTTATCTTGGTTCCATCATATATAAAATATAAATCACTATATAAATATAATATATATTAATTACATAAATATTTATATTTATCCATAAAATTTAATGATGAAGAAATGAATTACACCATTAATGGAGACTGTAGGTCGTATATACCCATGAATGATGTTTTCATTTTTTGATGGATGGAATGATGGAAAGTTATATATTAATTAAACATTATAAGATAATTATTATATAATATATATAATATAAATTCATAAAATATTTCCTCATTACCATCAATGTAAAATATAAATGACAAATAAATCACATCGCTTCATGGAGATGGTAGTCCACACATACGCAGAGACGACATTATCATTTCCCAAAGGATTGAATGGTAAGTATTTAGATGTGATATTATAATCTCAGAAGAAAAATTATTAAATAAATATTATATATAAACATTAAACCCATCATAATACTAATCCATAAAATATGGTTATAAAAATTGAATTCTATCACTACATGGAGGCGGTAAGACGTACGTACACACAAGAAATAATTTCACAAATTTTTCATTGGAGAGAGGGTGCATACGGTCGTTTTCATAAATAAAATAACATTTAATAATATTTAGTATACATAATTTATTATTTTATTCTAAACAACATATATTTTGAGAAGGTAAAGTATATTATAAAAGAAAATGGTTGGTTAAGGTGATTTCCTCTTCTTTGAAACGACTTCATTAGATTAACTCTAAAGGACTACAGGGGTGCACATGGTAAGACCGGAACCACATTAATGTGTATAGATAAGTTAATAAGAGAAATTTAAATATTTTGGTTGGTATGTAAGGCTCAAATTAGGGTAAATTAGTGGGGGATAAGGTTCCCTTTTATAATTGAGGTGATGTGTACTTTTTGAATTCCTCAAAATATTATATTATAATAAATTCATTCTCGAGAAAAAGTCCTATAAATTTCAATTAATATTTAAGATAATATAGGATATGTTTATGATAACCTCAACTAATAGAATTTTGATTTGTTTTGGTGTCATTTTAAACCTTATAATTTTGATTAACACATAATTTACCAATTTTAATTTTAATAATGGTACAAAAATTTTCAAAATTTAAAGGGTTTTAATTTTTAATTAGAAAGTGAAAAATTTTCGAAAAAAGGTAGAATTATTAAATTTTAAATCATATCAAAACCAAATTGTCTTATTTCAATATTCTTATTATTTTAAAATTATTTCATAAAATATAATTTTGAAAAAATATCATCATTTAAAAATTTGACACTTTTCATTTAATTTAACTTTATATAAATCAATAAAAATGTGTAATTAGAATATAATGATTTCAAAAATACCTAATACGAAATATAGATATCTTAAATTCATCAAACATATTAAATAACTTAAATTATATAACTTTTAGTACATATAAAATAATTTATTTTATTTTCCAATGAATGGAATAAATAATATTATGGTGTTGAGTAAGAATTTAAGGTAATTATATAATACCTAAATATTATAAATAAATTGAAATCCTTAATATAATATCATTATATATAAAATAACTATTAATATTAACTCATAAATGGTTTTTGAACCTATGTGTACACATAAAGGATAATTCAAACTATGAGAGTAACATTTTGTAACTTTCGTTGATTTAAATAATATATAAATAATTTTAATTTCAAATTGTCCACTAAAATAATAAATTTATATCATACGGTTATAATGGTAAAATTAATTTCATTCAATAAAAATTAACATGGAAAATTATGTCCTTATCACTTATTTTTAATCTAGATTAAGTCGATTTACCCTTTAGCAAGGTAATAAATTTTTCTAGGATTAATAATCATATTTACAAAAAATAAAAGAGACCTATTTAACAAATTTGAAATAAATAATTACTAATATTTAATTAATTTTATCTAATTCCATAAATATAAATAGAAAAAATTAATTTTAATGTTACTGCAAAAAATGTGTCAAAAACTATTTTTTAGAAAAAATAGAATTCTATGTGTAAAACTAGAATTATTCTTATTCCTACCAATAAAAATATTTTTTGAATGTTTCACACATTTTATAAAGTAAAAAAATATATATTTTACTAAAATCATTCACCAAGAGTAATTAATATAATATTTAAATATAAAAATTCATCACACACGTAAATATAGTTTTTCAGAAAAAATATCACATTTATTTTAAAATGGTTTTTAAATTATAATAATTTAATAAGTAATTAATTAATTTAATAAATGTTTCGACCGTTTTCTTTTGATAATTTAGTTATTACTATTCAATCACACCAATATGATGGTTATGCAATAACATACACATGATATTTTAATAAAGTTATGTGGTTCATCTAAAATCGCTTTTCCATGTAACACAGTCTATTGAAGAAATAAAATTATTTGAGGATAAATATGACAAAAAAATATAATGGTGTTATAAAATGGAAAATTAAATTTTCAATCATGTGTACGGTGGACTACTGTCTTGAAAACTGGTGTAATTCATTTTCCATCGTCGCCTCTTATGATTTGAGATAATCACAGAGTTAATGATTATTTATTTTATTTGTGAAAAATTATACTTCTATAATTATAATATCACAACTACTTTCTTACCTTCCAATCTATTGTAAAACGATATCGTCACTCGTGCATATGTGTGGACTATTGCCTTCTCATAGTTATGTAATCCATTTATCATTTTATTTTTACATGGATGGTAATAAGGATATATTTAATTGGTATATACGATATATATATAACATAAAATTATTCTTTAACTATGATATATTATTTACCTTTCATTTTCTTTATCCATCAAAAAAAATAGAAATAACATTCAAACATATGTACGACCTACTATCTCCATGAAAAATATAATTCATTTTCGATATGCAAATTTTATGGATAAATATAAATACCTTTATAATGAATATATATTATTTATATCATTATTAAAATAATATAGATGATGTGACTATTATTAATGTACAAGGACTAATATTACCGAACTGAAAGATTCCTGAAAAACGAAGAAGTTATTACTTCAAAAAATACTTTTTACAATGAATTTTCAATAAATGGGTTATAAAATGTTTCTAGTAAGTCATATATAGAATTATATATAGGATTATAAATTTTTAATATATTTATAATAAACATATATTTATTATACATGAGTAACAAGGTTGTACGATGAAAGTTAAGACTTGTGTTAAGATATTTCGGGTCTATATTTTTGGGAGACATATGCCATATTCAGAACTCATTTATTTTTTGTGGTGAATATAATTTACCATTGTAATTGTTTATAATTAATATCATTATTTTAAATTATATTTCAATTTTCATTTTATGTAATTATTTAAAGGGACTTACAATTCAAAAGTTACAAATGTGGTGAGAGATTTTTGTCTCAAATTGTCTTCTTTGGGATGTATGTTATGTTATGAACCTATGTCCTTTTATGATGTGTATATACATCCCATTTGATATTTTATATCATGAATTTATCTATTCTCCTGTTTTTTAAAGTCATTCACTCATGGGTCTCAGGATTCAAAAGTTACTAAATCATGTAAGGGATTTCACATCACTTTTATTTCCAGGGGATACATTACATAATCATCACTTGCTTATTTTCTATGGTGTATACAAAACAAAAGTATTATTTTTATGATTATTATCAAAAAAATTTGGGTATATACATATCCATCAATGGTTATTTCCTTCGTGGGGATTATGACTCTAAAGTTATTAAAGTGATAAGGGTATTATGCTACAACCTTATTGTTTATCGGGGTTGGCTATGATTAAATATTGATGATGAAATCTTAGGATCTATCTCTCAAAAAACTCATGTAATTTCATATAGCATATTTATATATAGATTATATATGTTTTCCCTTCTTTTTTACTCTCATTAACAACTAAATAGACCAAAAGAGTTATTTTTAGAATAATCGACTTTATTTCCCCCTTGGGTTGATAATTATTTTTCTTCCAAGTCCATTATTTCTAAAAATGATTAAAAAATTGTTTTATATATTATAAAATGGTTTTTTAATTTAAATTTTAATAATATTTTATTTTTAAATAAATTGAAATTATTTTTCTTATTGTTTTATGAACATGGTACATTTATCCTTTTACCGAAATTGTGAAAGGAATATTTGTTTTAATGTACAATACATTAAAATAATTTTATTCCATAATGGACACTCAATTATTTGAATATTAATTTATTGGATTTCAATTTTATTTTAAAATAAAGTTATTTCATTAATATTTCATAAATTTATATTTTTTAAATAAGATATTTCAATGTGAAAAGGGTATTTTCCATAAAAAATGATCTAAGTTATCTTTTAAAATCATTTTCCATATATAATGACAAACATTTATATTACTTATGATTTGAAGTGGATTTGATCCAATGACACCATAATTTTTCATTCTATGTATGGTCTATGTTTATGATGACAATATTTTAATGAAACCTATTTCTTTTCTATAGTTAATACTATTGGGAAATGTTTTTGGACCCTATTTATTTTCATGGGTTTTGATATGATGAATGTTTTATAATCTTATAAAAAACATCTTTATGATCTTTATTATTTAATATATCTTCTTCAAATTGCAAATGCCTATAATGAATTGGGTAATATTGACATTTCATGATATAAACATGACTAGAATGGGGAGTCGACCATGTTCAGTAAGGGACTTTGTCAACTGTGATAGTCTTGGGAGTGAACCTTGAGTACATTGATAGTTTGGAGATTGAACTCATTCCACTATGATAGTCTTGGAATTATCATTGACATTTAATGAAAATATTTTTAATTCTTATGTGTTTTCCAAAAATATATGTCTTATGCAAATGTTATTCTCTCAAGGATTTTGTTATTTGATTCCTTTATGATTCATGTTTTATGAACTACCAATATTTATTCCATTAAAAAAAATTATAATCTATGATTTATAGGGCATTGTTTTCAAATGTTATTCTCAAGTCCTCATAACCTTATAATCATGTTATTCTTATGTGATCATTTATATCTCCCTTGTTTACCCTTAATGATCATCTGAGCTCACAATTTCTTATATATCAATTCCTTGGTATATGAAGAAAGGTATTATGTACGACATATCTAAGAAGGGTTCTAGTTATTAAAAACATAGTGGGAGGTGAGGATGTTCAATTATGAACCATTTTTTCTTGTATCCGTGTTTTAAAAGGAACTAGACCAATATGATACTATCATGGATTGTTATTTTATTTAATGAAAATGCTTCTTTTAAGATGTGATATCTATCTACTAAAAGATTGGGTCACTGTAGTTGGTGTCAGAGTAAGTTTTAGTTAGCATTTAGAAACTAGGGTAATGAAACATTAGACAAGACCCTATGGACAATTAAAAGTATTTGAAAATGTCATAGAATTTTGGTAAAGGATATAAAGACTGTTTTCTCAGTAATTAAATCCTTTTCTTGATAATATAATTTGATGAGGCTCCAACATAGTTATAACAACGGGTAATAACTCTAAAATTGGTTCTTTGGGCTATTAATTGATTGAAATCAGGTGTTTGATTATGGGCCTTGTTTTACACATGGTTCGACACTCTAGAGGGTATGTTTTGGAAACTCAATAACTATTGTTGAACCATAATGAAATAGTTGAATCGATGAAAACCATGAATGACCTAGGTTAAAATAAAAGTGTAATCAATTGAATGGAATGGGTAATGATTTAAAAGTCCTATAAATTTTTTATCATTATTATATGTCTTCATAACTATGATTGTTGTTTTTAGCACTATTATTTGTTATTTTATTCAATGGATTGAACCTGGAGGAAACATGTTAAAAATAAATGTTATGGATAATTTGATGATTATAAGAAACCAAATTGGATGATGATAGGATGGAAATATAATGTGATTATTCTAAAATATCTATCATGATATGCGAATAAAAATGTGAACATTGGTTAGATTCCAAATGATTCAAATAAGAGGAATATGGATTTTATGAATGGTCGTGTGGTAAGGAACATAACGGAATAAATATTTATCTTCCAACATGTCAACAGGGTGGAAAGAAGAACCTAGAATAATTTATCAAATGGATGGGAATATTTTTTTATGTGGAAATGAAGGTCATAGATAAATTAATTTTGGTTGAATTTAATGTCTTATATGCGGGGAACATGGGAATTATCCAAGTCAATTCCTTAAACTAAGGGTTTGCCCCAAGACCTAGAAAGGACCAATTTTATAAAGAACAATTGAAGTAATAGAAATGGAGTTTTTATGTATTGGGACTCTATAATAATATTTTAGATGTATTTTAACCAATGGTATTTTGGTTATAATAATCATGAAACATATAACGATTGTGTTAATTATAGAAGCATATATGTATTCAAGTAATATTAACATAATATTTTATGATACCATCATGGGTTTATGAGTTTAAGTATGATCATATGTTCAAAGTCATAGAAACCCCTTTTTGGGTTCTAAGTGAAGATATTTTAATGTGATTAATAGAATTTTTGGAGACATTTTATTTGAATAAGGAATATTTAACTCTTAGGTTTAAAATGACGTATAATTCGAGGAAGATTGGTATTTTCAAAAGATTAAAGTTATTGATAACCATCGTGGTTTATATAACCTTTGGTTAAAAAGGATAATTTTAAGGAAGTTTACAATAATTCTAGAGAGGTTATAATAATTATATATTTAATTTTTTAGTTAGGATAACATGTCACATCCGAAAAGGTCACAAGGATTGAACCCACCAATGTATGGATATAAGGGGGAAATTCCTAAAACAAGCATGTATGATTTCTTAGTTTGTATGGAATTTTTTGACTATGTTACATATAATTTTTATGTTTATTTTGGAATATTATTTTCAATCTTTGAGATAAAATTGTCATTTAAAATCGGTATGGTGATTATAAGTACTCGACCTTAAATATTACTTAATCTTGAGTTATGTCAATTATTCACTTTGAGTATCTTTTCATATTTATAATTTTAAATAATAAGGACATAACTATTAAATTAAATTTAAAAAATTACAATTTATACGCTTCTACCCAGTATCCATTTTTTTCATAAAAAAAATCCTAAAAAAGTAACATGTCCAGTTCCATGTTTTAGACAGCCTGAATTTTCCTTGATTCCATCCTTGATCCTATTCATCTTTAACTCCTGTGAAAAAATATGAAAACATGGGATGAGCTTAAAAATCTCAGTAAGGGTTATAAAATAAGGAAAGAAACCAATATCCCATAAATTAATACAAATCAATGAAACCATACTTTTCAATCGTAACATACCTCCTAAAATCATAATATTTAGGAATAATATAGAGAAATCATAAATCATAATGTTAACTTATGGCATTAATAACATACTTAAATTGTAGCTTTCACAGCTACGTAGGGAGTTATTTTTGGAATACCCACCACAATATATTCCATAAATATTTTAGGAGATATATTAACATTTACGTCTGTCACGTTACCCAATGCATTAGAGAGCCATCTCGGGCTCACCCGCCCAAGGATTATCATGGAACCACCCATATACATAAACAATTCACAAGAAACATATCATAACCACAACACATAAAACAAGCATAATGGAAAGATCACATTTCCACATTCCTATCACAATATATCTTTTCAAGTTATTTCCATAATCAATTCTTGGTCAAAACAATTTTCAAACACATTTTAAACATTTTATAAAGAGACTTTTTGATCAAAGTGTCCTATTACACATTGAAACATTTTAATGGAATTTAGATTTTAAGTAATTAATGTACACAAAAATAAATCCTCAAAACAATTTTTATGACATTGACATTAATGTGAAATATTTAGAATAATAAATATTTAAATATTTTAAAACAATGTTTTAGTTAAAGAGTCTCGTAACACTTAAGAAACAATTTATTAAACATAATTATAGAATAAAATGAAACAAAACAGATAATATCACGAGAATAAGTATATTAATTATATAATATTTCAAATGGTAGTATATAAACTATATAAAATTGAAATGGTGAAAAACAAAAAAATGTGTCAATGGAATGTAAATTGAGATGAAATCACTTACAAATATCATACCATTAGATTGAGTACAAAAAAATGAATTAATTATGTGTCAAAAATATGAATACACCCAATATAAGTGGATATTAATGATAAAAAAAACCATAGGTCATTGACACATATTTCTATCATGACATAATCCAGAAGTAGAAGTTTAACCCAAGGAATTCAAATTGGGTAGAGAAGTTCCCTTACAAAAATTCGACAGCCTAACAATGTCACATTAAAATTAAATAAATGATTTGGAGATAGAGAAAAGGGTATCTCATAACATGGAAATATATTTTACAAAAATAAGGATATAGAAGAACATTATCCCATCAAAGGGATATGTAAATTAAACGACATAACAAAAGGAAGTCTTTCACTAAAAGAGGACTGACTAAAAAATATATTTTTACTTGATTTTCAAAATCCACTTTTTAGGTGATCGAAAACCATAAAATTACAGATAACAGATTCAAACACACAGAAAAATTCAATAAATCTTCAACAAAGTCATATGCTTGTCAGTATAACTAGATTTAAAATTCAAACGTAGAGAAATGCCATAGCCTCGGGCCGCAAACCGAGAGAATTTAGAGCCACAAGTCGCAGTCCATTACGCACCCACTAACCCATACCCATCATCATCTAATGATCGAGAAATGCCTGTCAGATACATCCTCCTCATCGCTGGAATTGCTGCATCAAACCCACAAAAAACACTATCTCTGCTGATTCCAAAAATAACATCAACCAACACAAAACAAATCAAATAAACTTCCAGCACTTCAACTTCTCCATCACCATCAACATTGAATCTAATTCCATACCAAAAACAGAATTAATCAAAACAGAACGACATCACCAAGCAATCACAACTCACACACATCAGTTCAACCAAAATGAGAACGCGATTAAAAAACCATGGAGCGAAAAACATCATCATAATGGAAGCCACCAGAAATCCAGAAGATGCAAGAAGAAAGGCAACGCCGCAAGCCGGATCCCCAATCCCATCACTGCCTTTAATACCACACTCAAAGACCACAACGAACCTCCCAACGCACCCACATCTGGCACTAAAAAAGGTTGAACCTCTCTGACCGAAGAGTGGGTACTCAACCACAGACCCATCGCACCACCGTGAGAAACCCTAGCCAAATCGGAGGATGGGGAATAATGAAGGACCAACAACGATGAACAAGATTTGATCCCACAAATGCGATTCAATGAATATGTAAATACCCATTAATGAAATTATATTACATAGAGAATAAAATCATGGGCAGTATATACACCACTATAGGATATCCCATGCCAATTACTAAATTACCATGAAAATGATTCCCATTCCCCCTATAAGGGTTAGTCACTCACGGTTCACTATGTGGAATGGATAAACAAGTTATTATCCTTAAAGGATGCACAAGTCCCCAGTTACATCATTTGTTCCCTAGAAAATAACAAACTAAAGATGCTGGAATGCCCGAGGTTCCAAGAGGTCAGAATCACTAATAGTTCCAACTTCTTCCCATACCATGAGTTCCTTGGACATAAATTCAATGATTTATTCATATAGTTTTTTATATCCATGGAAAATTTTTTCAAGGATAAATCAAGATGGTTTATGTCCTAGAACAGGTGGAATATATCGCTCCCATCGTTGATAGTGATGAAGAATACTTCAGTGAATGAAAATATCTTCCTAGATGAGGTACAAAGAAGTAAAATGATAGGATGTATTATATTACATTCACCAACACCCCAAACATTTTTTAGTTTTTTTTAAGAAAACCAGAACCACTCTATCCATCAAACCTCCAATGGAAACCAAATATTCATCACAAACTTCCATTTATCTGATGAATAAGTTCTAATGACACTAGAATAAATATATCTTCCCACTAGTACCAATACCAACTTTCACTTTCGATGACTTCATACCCCCATGAATTGACAGAATCTACCAGAATACATCTTTCCCCTGAATGTTTCACCAATGTGGGGAAGTAGTATGATTTTGTAAATATTCTTATGCGAGTGGATCTTTTTCCAATACTCAATAACAAGGAGAAACAATTGGACCCTTTTAGAACCTCTATAAGACCCCATTAAAGGAAGGACATGCACATTGTTGGTGGGAAATATGCCCTATTTGGTACTTCAGATGGAACTATCAACACAACTAATACTAGATGGTAGTCCTTACATAGAGATCCTCACACATGGTCCTATGAACCCACTCCACTGGGTACACCTCCAGAACTGACCATAATAGTTTATCATGTGTCTCAACCACAAAATACTAGCACATATCTATGGCTAGAAAGGTCCTGACTTCAGTAGTCGAGTACCCAACCTAATCCATCCTGTAAATAGTGGAATATGGATGAAAACACCTAGGCCCTAAAGTCTTATTAACTAGAATCCATTTCTATCCTTATTAAAGAGAGACGCTAGGTATTCCAATGAATTACCCTTTCCCAGATGTATAATTTTATTAAAAACAACATCGATATATCATAGAGACACATAATCCTTGAATAACTCCATAAGTCAAATGAGATGAGTGATGATATCATCGAGGTCCTAAATAAAACTCTCTATTTTGAGATCGGGGTACTTTCCACTCAGCCCTATATTTTGGAGGAAGATGAATTCGAATAACATATATCCATCATCTCATTCTCTATGGAATATGAGGTTGAAAACATTCATGAGAATATATGCATGTTCTATAACAAAGGCCAGTTTAATGGTGTAGAATTTTGTCGTATCCTAGTAAAAATTAGTTCATGGATCAATGTCATCCCAAAATAGATGCTTCCAAATATGGGGCTCACAAATTCATATTTCACTCCCCCTAACCTGAAAATTCAAATGTATGATAAGAGTGATCAAGATCCATGTTTTAAGATCTAGCTGAAGACTTCGTTTATGACATAGCCTAAAGCACCAATTTCAATTGTTTCTCATAATCTATCACTTAAAATTACCTATTAGTGAGGCCCTAGTTACATCTTAATGTAGTAGTCTCCTATTTATAACATTATTTCCATAAATAATCCCTTAATGGTCGAGTAGGTGTGCACTTTGGTGATGTAACTCCCTTCAATTCCTATGGAGATTTCTATATGGATGTTGGGTACTTCAAAAGGGTGGGGAAATTTCTCTGAGCTAATGGGGTTAAATGTATAAATTTCCCAATGATCTAAAATCCATATCACAAGATCCTTAGGTAGAATTTAAATATAACTTAATCCTATTAATCCACCAATTGGAGCCAATGACCATGGATCTTGAAAGACACTTCGTAATCCCTATGAAGAAGTATTATTAATGGATCACCTCACATTTGAACAGATTTGTGTGACACGTAAAATTGATTATTATTTTAAGGCGGATTTATTGTATATGGAATACCATAGGACATCTTTCGAGGATCATTTATAGATTTAGAGTATGTGTTTTTTTCAATAACTAAAAAGGGGGTGATTTTTGAAAACACATTTAAGAATATAACTTCACTTAAATTGTTTAATAGTTAAAAACCTAGTGGTTTTTAAAAAAATTGTGATGAATAAGTCATTGTAATTTCTCTACACACATTTGAAGATCGTTATTCTTATAGATTAATTTAGGCATGGATTAATTCTTTGGTTGAAATTAATTAGAATCCTAATTATTTCTTATGTCTTTATTTTATTTCTTAAAGAACCAATCCTTGACCTAACAATCATATTTCAATGTTCCATAACTTATTCATGGAATAAGAGTTTCCAAAGTATATTGAAATTGAAATAATGTGGTTAATAAAATAATTAAGGTGCTGTCTAATTATAATAACAAAAATCATGCATGCAAAATCACACACCAATCAGTTAGAAATTAAGAACATAACATTCACATACATAAAAATAATCATTAAAAAATGAAATAATGTAACATATATGGAATGAAATGTTTTAACACCAAAATCAATCTGAAATATTGGATAATATATTCACTAAAACTCCATTTACATGTGTGTAGCTCCCTCACAACAACCTCTCACTATTTAACTAGACATTGAGAGGAGGAGGAAGCTTGGTTGGAACTACTTATTCATTTTGGATCCCCCTATAAGGATAGGGGCCTACTGAGAATACCATATGATGAGGGGTCTCCTATAGGACTGAAAAATGGCATAAATGTTCTTCTGGGTTGAACATAAAAATGAATTTCACAAGGTATCATTTTATAGCCAAAGTGGATGGTTGTTTGGGGCACACAGATTATGTAAAACCACCTGACCCACTGTTTTCAGTGGGTATAAAGACTTATCTCTCCTTGGGAAACACAAAAAAGAAGTTTTCCCACATAATGAAAATCATCCCAAAATATTTTTATTCATAAGAATCATACATCTCGAGATATGGAAAGATCATAGCACACCATATTCGACTTGATGTTGATTCGTTGTGTTGGACATATCAGGTCGTTTGTTCTACAAAAATTTGAACTTGTCTTAGATATTTTAATAAGAGTTTTAGACCATTGAAATTTAGTCTAGACCAAAAAATATCATCCCATTTGGATTCAAATTGTTTTTGTAATATTCACATAAGTGGACTGGTTTTCATTATTCCCATGCAATTTTGGCTCATTTTTCATCCACTTCTTGTTGGGCCAATCACCTCCACCTACATTGAAATAATCAAAAAAAATTAGATTTAACTTTTTAAAAGTGATAAACACAAACTAATTGAATCAAATATTAAGTGAAATTTTATATTCCTTTTTTAAATATCAGTAAAAAATAGTTTAACTTAGTGGTGTAAGTGTGAAAAAAATACAGTGAATCATGTTGTGATCACACCCCCACAACAAAAAAATTTCACTCCTTGGAAAAGTCATATTTGGAAAAAAAAATCATGTATATAATTCAATCTTAACAAACATTAATCATTAAATTAAAATTTAATTTCTAATAGAAATTTCATCAAAGAAACAATAACAATAATGAGTTATTTTAAGTGATCATTGAAATATATGTCTCAAAATTTTTATCCAAATGAAATTAGAAGAGATGCATGATACCAATTGAAGAAAATAATTCAAAATTTAATAATGTAATTAATTCTCCACATGTGTCTATGAAAACTATTTCATTATATTCTTTCTAATTTCTATTGATTAAATATGTGTTATTTTAAATATTGTATACTTATATTATCTTTTCCACTAAACCCACCCTTCATCAATTGCAATAAAATTTTATGACCCACTCACTTAAGAAGTTTTAGAAGTCAAACCATTTTCTCCTGGCATATATATCCACATATGTTATACATTTCGTCACTCCCCTTATATATTTTTTTTTTCAAAAGATTCACTTGGATCAAATATCACACTCTTTTCACAACCCTGGTTGGATCTTCTGACGACACTAATTGTAGTAGTTATGAGAAAAAAAGTTGAGGAAGGGTGGTTTTTGACCTACCCAATATACACCATTTTTTAGGGCGTACAACATTCAGATAATAGGTACACACAGATATGTCAATATTGAATTATAATGAAATATATCTGATAAGGATCAAACGTATTGAAAAAACATTTTGGAAGATAGAGAAAAATTAACCTTACTTATATTTAAATTCTATTAAGTAATTTATTTTCACACTTCATGGTTGGGTGCAAAGGTTTTTAGAGAAATTACATGACACAATTTTTCCGTAAACTACTCATGAAATGGGTACCACTCTTATCAAAGGATTAAAAATTATTTAACCCTTTATATCATAAAAAAAGAACTAAAATTTCAAAATAATGTCACACCATAGAGTTGAATTCTTTATGAAATGGACATTTCATTAAAAAAATTAATGTTAAATAAATATGAAATACAAAAAATATATATGCATTTTCAATAACATCCATGATTAATAGGGAATAATTTTCCATGATAAAGTGGGGATCAAAAAATTAACATTTTAGCATAAAACCAAGGGGGGACGAGGGGGAATGTGATAATACTATACAGTAAGAAAAAAAGAGAAAAAGAAATAATGATGATGAAAATTCTTAACTAACCAAAGAATATACACATCCCCCACCCCTAATGTGTGAAGTGTACTCACTGTAATAAAATATAATGTGTTATGAATGGATAAAACTGGTGGGTTTCATTCATATATTGCTTCTAAAACCTGTATTTCTTCCATCGGGGACTCTAGAATTGCTTTGTGGATGTGACTCAACCACTGCCCATTGATAGTAAATGTTTTCTTGGTTTCATCAATTTAATCCTAAACAACACCAATTGGGGATAAAGACCATCTTCCCAATGTGGAACTTATGATGAAGTATAAGACGGTCATGGGTAGCCTTGGATTTCTTCTTATAAATCTAAGAGTTCTCATTTGAATTTGTTCTTATTTCCTCTTGCTCCTGAAGCTATAACATCCTTTAAGAACCTACACCATAATGATTATAATTGCATTGTTTTATTTCCCAATAGGACCGGTTCTCAATATCAATAGGGATGTGCCGACTCTTTCGAAACACATGCTGATATGGTGAAATTACAATGGGAGTTTTAAAGGGATAACAGTAATCCCAAAAAGAATCATTCAGTCTAAGACTCCACAGTTTTATATTAGGTTGAACAATTTTTCAAGAATTTGTTCACCTCCCTATTTGAAACACAAGCATGACCGTTTGTTTGTGGGTGATATACAGTAGACACTCTATGACCGACCCCATACTGATGCAAAATTGATTGCATATTTTGGTTTCAGAAATGAGAACCCTGGTCACTAATAATAAATCTAGGTAATCCAAAAATATAGAAGATTGGATTTCTCAAAAATTCCACAACATCTTTGTAATCATTTTTCTTTAGATCTCATGCCTCTACCCATTTTGAATAATAATTCACTTCTATAAGAATGTAATGGTTCCCAAATTTATTGGGGTAATGGTCCCACTAAAGAAATTCCCCAAAAATTGAAAATGTCATGGAAGAGAAAGGGTTGTTGTAGTATTTCATTTATTTTTAATACATTCCCTATTCTTTTACATTGAGGACTAGATTTACAAAAATCATAGGAATCTTGAAAAAGTATTGTCTAAATGAGACGACAATCAAGGACCCTCTGAGCAGTCTATTGAGGACCAAAGTGACCCACACAAGCTATAGTGTGAAGAAACCTAAGGACAAACTAAAACTCTCTATCAGGAACACAATTAATGAGGCATTGATCACTACATGTGAACCAAAGGAAGGGGTCATCTCAAATGTACTAACTAGACTCATGTTTTAGAAAATCGGTAATGTTTTTATTAAAATACATTGGAATGAAAGGTGCTACCAAATTATTTACAACTAAGGCATACCCAGGAATACCATCATTCACTCAGAACAACTCCCATCTAGAAACATGTCATTTATGGTAATATAGGGGGATGTGTCAATGTCCAGGGATGGTTAGATCCTATTGATATGGTCAGCTACCACATCTTCCACTCTTATTAATCTCTAATTTCTAAATTGAATTTATGAAGGAGGAGAATCCAGGGAATGAGATGTGGTTTGGCCTCTAGTTTCTTAAGGAGATATCGGAGGGATTCATGGTCTAAGAATACAGTCACATTTGACTGCAAAAGATACAACCTGAATTTATCAATGATTAACATAATGGAATGAAATTCATTTTCAGATGTGGTGTAGTTTACTTGGGAGGGGTCTAGTGTATGTGATGAATTAGTAATGACATGTGGAGGTTGATCGACCCTTTTTTATAAGATTTCCCTAACTGCATAGTTAGAGGAAGCACACATGACCTCAAATGGTAAATCCCACAGTAGTTGTTGAATTACTAGTGGTGATGTGAGAATCCATTTAAATTTATTAAAAGAATCATCATATTCTTTATCAAAAACGAATTCCATTTCTTTTTTGGAGTAATCAGTAGAGGGAGAGTTGACTTTTACTAAAGTAACAAATGAAATGATGGTAAAATCTAGAATGACCAGGTAAAGACTACATATACCACACATTGTTTGGTAATGGTAGGGAAGAAATGAAATCCACTTTTGATTTATATACTTGAATAACATCCCAATAAATGACATTCCCCAAAAATATCCATTGTCCCACCATGAAATGGAATTTATCATAATTTAATATGATATTATTTTCAGTACAGTGACGTATGACTAAACCAAGACTACTCAAACCTTTATAAAAAGAGGATCCATAAACAATGTAATATTCCATGAATACTTCCATACAATTGTCCAGGTAATCCAGAAAGACACAAACCATGCATTTCTGGAATTTACCAAGAGTCTTCCATCGACTAAATTATATCCTTCTATATGAAGATGCGCCAAAGTGTAAAGTGAAAGTTTTATTTCCCTAATCTTTGGTGGTAATAAAGATTTGAAGGTATCTAGAATTCCCATAATGGAAATATTAATGTGATTTTATTACTAGCATATCTTGTATTTGGTCAATGAATGGAAATGGGAAATGGTCCTTCCAAATTTTATGGTTTAATTTGCGATAGTCTATAAAGACACGATAACTATTATTCACATGAGTTGGAACCAATTCACTTTTTTCTTTTTTTATTAATGTAAGACCAGTTTTTTTAAGAACCACTTGTACTGGATTGACCCATTAGCTATCAGAGAAGGGGTAACTGATTCCAGATATCAATAATTTTGTTACCTCCTATATAACAACATCTAAGAGGTTTTTGTTCAGTCAACATTGTGACTACCTCAATGGATTAATCTCATAATTTAGCAGTATATTATGTGTGAAAATTGATGGGTTAATACCAAGAATGTTCCTATGTGTCTATCCCAAATCATTTCTATACTCGGTCAAAAGTTCAAGCAGTCCCAATTCATGCTCTGGATGGATTTAAGTAGAAATGATGACATGAAACTTGTTTCCATTCTCAAGATAGAAATATTTTAATCCTTGAATAAGTTTTTTATGTTCTAATTCAGAGGGTTTTGGATTTATGATAGTGGATGTGAAAGTGAGAGGTCATTATTCCGATATAATATTCAGTGGTATTATCCTTAGAAGGGGAATGGGATTTTACAAGCTTAGTTGTGTCATTGATGGTCATGTGATTGTCGATGTACAAGAAATCATCAATTAACAAACATTCATGAAAATTTTCTAGATCAATAAAACATTATAAGAATGATTCAATTCCTAGATTTTCAATATATGAAGAAAATTTAAAAAAGGGGATCTGGGGAAGGAAAATTACGTTTTTTCATTGGAATGGAGTACACCAATTGAATTAACAGTGAGATAGGAATGTTCTTTTTAGGGGTGATTCATGGAATCAAGGATGTTGAAGAGGACAATATCACCAACAAAAACCTTAGATAATATACCATTGGGGACATTAATTATTGTTTTAGAAATTTTCAAGAGATATCACCATAATAAAATTGGGGAATCTCCATTCATGATATCATAATATTTTTGAAGAACATAAAAATCAGCTGGAAATATTAAATTTTCCACCCTCCCAAGAAAATCCTATAACACACTAGTCAGTTGTGTTTTACTTTAATTTGCAAGTTGAACTATAATTCCTATTGTATATAGTTATCCAACCTGAAATGTAGAGTAAATGGAGAGAGTCCTGAAATTTATAAAGGAATCAAAATCAATCATAACAATAGAAAAATAATAGTCCCCTATTGTGAATAGAATCGAGAATGTTTCTAGATCATTTCATTTGGTGAGAAGTGACAGATCTATCAATGCCAAGACATTACTCCCCAATATCACCATCTCATCACCTCTAAGTCATCATTGGTGTGTATACATATTTTTTAGAATGATGGAATATCATGGAATTTGTTTCATGTAATCAATAATATAGATGGTAACCTGTATGTTTTTGGATGTTTCCAATATTTCCTTATCATGTTCAGTTTCCTTTTGTTTTCTCAGTTGGGAGGACATCTGGGGATTAGGGAAAAAAATTGTTGGGATAGGTGACTCATCAATAAACACACACATTCCTTTGAAGGAATTCTCTTTGGACAATGATTTTTTTTTCTCTTGGACCATTGTTAACATTTGGGATGGCGGTTTCTTTAGTAGGGGATGACTCTAATAGAGGGTTCATTTGGGTTTTTTGTTGTTTCCAAATCCTAAGGGTGATAGAACTAACTTTTCCATTACAACTATGGTTAAATAATGATTTAGAGGGTAGTTTACCCAATATATGAATTTGAATTTCCCCCATAGAGTTGGTGAGATGGCATAATTGGTTTTTTGGTCTAGTATGGCTACTTGGGTGGTTTGTTAGAATTGTATATTGTTGGATTTATTTTGATTCATTATATCATTTAGTTTATTTTTAGGTTTTGTGGTTGTTGGAAAGGCCTTTGTAGTGGTTATGTATTTCTAGGTGGTAGTGGTGGATGAATACTCTGCCCCGGTTGGTTCCATTATTGTCAATGTTGGTTTGAATATCCCCTTCCCTATAATCTTGGTTTTCCTTCCACTTAGGGTTGGATAAATAATAAGGTTTCTTCCAATAGTTTTGGTAATAGGTGCATCCGGGAAAGATTTCCTCAGAAATCAAAAAATATTCTATTAGTTAGGGTAACTAGTCAGAATAATGGATATCTGAAGAACATATTTTATAGTCGATGAGAGGAGATGTTTGTGATTTCCATTGGTAAAGAGCAAGTTGTCGAAGAAGGGTACTTACCTATTCAAATATCTTATCCACCATCTTCTTGAAATTCATCACATTGCACCTCATGTACACCTCGAATGAGTACATTGGATCTGGAACCAAATTATAGATTGTTCTACGCCATGTTATAAATTAAGGTTCTTATAGAAATTGGGGTCTAATAAAATAGTGTTCCACCTAAAGTAGCATTAATAATATTTCAATCAATAGGAATTAAACTTTCATTAATATACTTAATTAAACGTTGATCACTTATTTGATGGTGTGGGAAACTTGATCAAATCCTCTTAAATATTTCCTAGTATTCATGTGGTGTTTCCCCTTGAAAATTTCTTATCCAATATATTTATTTCTTTATGGTTTTGTTCCTCGGTCTTGGGAAGTATATATGTTGAAAAATGCGTTTCATGTCCACCCAACCTCTAATTGCTGATTTGGCATTATACAACCAATCGTTCCCCATTTCATCAATTGAAAATGAGAATTCCAAAATCTTAACATGTTCTAAATTCACATTAGTTGGTTTTAATGTCAAAAAAGTAAGAAATTAATTTAAATTTTTGTGTTGATATTCTCCTGTGATTCCATGGAATCTTGGTAATAAATGAATTAAGCTGGAATTAAGTTCAAAATTGGGTGCCTTGCATTAAATTTTAATATAAGTGGGTTAGATGTCAACATCAGGAGAGGATAGTTATTTTAATGTTCGGTTGTTTTCAACCATTTCATACATGTTTAATCCATTTTTAATGTGGGTTTCATAAGAATAAGAATGATCAAACAATGTGTCGATGTTTTGTGAGCCCTTCTTCAAAGGGTTATCTTGTGCGTCTTGGTTTCACTAATGTATGATCATCTTCGGGTCATGTTCTAAAGGAATTATTTCCTATGATAAAGATTGTATCATGAACATGACCTAAAAATGTTTTTTTATAAGTAATATTTAAAATAAAGGAAGAAAAATCATGAACAAATAATTATAAAATATGCAATACTTATATAAAAAACACATAGTAAATACAAAATAAATCCCCAGAAATGGTCCTAAATTTTGACTGAATTGTCATGAAACATTAAATATATTATAATTTTAAGGATTATTTATAGAATAGTTCAAACCCTAATTCATATATCAAGGAGAATTTTTAGGTTTAGAGTATGTGTTTTTATTAAAAATTACTAAAAGGTGATAGAATTAGAAAACATTCTTAAGAAAATAACTTGTATTAAAGAGTTTAATAGTTAAAAAATGAAGTGTATTTTGAAAAATATGAGATGAAGTGGTCATTTGGATTTCACCACACACATTTCATGTTCATTTCTCTTAGTGATTCATTTCGTTTTGGAGTAATTATTTAGTTGAAATTAATAGGAATTCTAAATTAATTCCTTATCAATTATTTTATTTCTTGAATAACCAAACCATGACAGAGAAATCATATTTCCAAGGACCATAAATTATTCTTGGAATAAGATATTCCAATGCAGATTGAAATCTCATGAATGTGGGTAAGAAAAGGATTCTTGTGTTTTCTAATTCTAACAACCTTAGTCACGCACTCAAAACCACAAACTAATCGATTAGAAATTAAGAGCATAACATTATCATGAATAATAAAAAGAATTAAAAAATGAAATCATGTAAAATGCATGGAATAAAATTTTTTAACACCCAAATTACTCCAACCCAGTAGGAAATAGATTTTCTTGAAATCCCTTAACATTTTTGTAGCTCCCTCATAATGAACACCCACCATTTAGCCTGACATCGAGAGGATGATGAAGTTAGGGTTGAACTCCTTCTTCATTATTAACCCCCCTATGAGGATAGGGGAATCCGAAACATCTAGTATGATTAGGGTAATACCTTATGAATCAAAATTGTATGATATTTGCTTCTTGTTTGAAATAAAAAATGAGGTTCCTAATGTATCATTTGATAGTAAAAGTTGAAGGTGTTTTGGGAACATATATTGGGTAAAACCACCTGGACCATTGTTTTATGTGGGTATATTTCATTATATCGATATGGAAAAAACTAAAAAGTTGTCTCCCCACCTCATGAATATATCCACCGAATGTTTGGATAATTTTAGAAAATTACATCTCTAGATATGGACAGATAACATCTCACCACTTTTGACTTCACGTAGATTCGGTGTTCTAGATAGATCAGGTCGTTTAGGCCACGTAATATCTTAATTGGTATTTTATGTATTAATAAGAGTTGTAGCAAATTGAAATTTAGAAAATCTTACAACATATAAGGCCATTTGGAATCCCGTATTTTTATAAAAATTCACATCAGTGGACAGGTGTTCATGGTTCCCATGAAATTTTGGCACATCCCATACATTTTTTGGGGAATTGTAGGGAAGAAATGACATTCACATTAGATTTATATACTAGTATTCCATCCCCAAAAATGAAATTTCCCAATAATATTCCTTGCCACAACATGAAATGGAATTTTTCAGAATTTGATATGATATTATTTTAAATACAGTGATGTTGGAATGAACAAAGGCTACTCAAACATTCATCCCAAGAGGATCTATATATATTGAAATCATCGATGAATACATCCATGAAAATATCTATTTAATAACAAAATACTAACCATGCATCACTGGAATGTACTTGGAGCATTACATAGGCCAACTAGAATTCTTCTATATACAAACTTTATAAAGGGGGAAGTGAAGTTTCTCTTATCCTGATCCTTAGGGGCAATATGGATCTGAGAGTATCCAAAATACCCATGAAGGAAACAGTAATGTGACATCCTTGCTAGCCTCTCTAGAATTTTTCATTTAAGGAAAATGATAAATGGTCCTTCCTAGTGTGTTAGTTTAATATATTATAATTTATCAAGACACACTAAATATTCTATACATGAGTTGGAACCAACTAATTATTTTAATTTTTTATTACTGTATGACCAGGTTTCTTAAGAACCACTTGTACTAGACTAACCCATTGGCTGACATAGATGGGGTAAATGATTATATCATCCAATAATTTTTTACCTCATTTTTTGACAACATCTAAGAGGTTTGAGTTCAGTCGAATAAGCAACTTCCTCACTAGTTTAGCCTCATCATTTAACAATATATGATGTGTGACAATTTATTGGATAATACTAGGAATGCCCATAAGTGTTGATCCCAATGCTTTTTTATACTCCTAAAATGATCTATAGATACCAATTCATGCTCGGGAGGGAGTTAACTAGCAATGATGGTAGGAAACTTGTTTCCATTCCCTATATAAAAAGATTTTAAATCTTGGGGTAGTTGTTTTAGTCCCAATTTAAAAGGATTTTGGAATGTTGGGAGTGTGTGTGAAAGTGAGAGGCCACTAATCCCATCTAACTACTCAATGATATCATCTAAAAATGAGGAATGATCTTTTACAAGATTATCAGTATCATTGATGGTCATGTTATCCTCAATGTTCAATAAATCATCAATTTACAAACAAGCATGACATTTTTATAGACAACTACAACAATATATGAATGATTCATTTCCTAGAATTTAAATCAATGATTAAAACTAAAAAATGGATCACGACAAAGAAAATATGTTTTTTGTGGATGGGGGTACATCAATTAAATTAATAGAGAGAGAGAGTAATGTTCGTATAAGGGGTGCTTCATTGTATCAAGGATTTTTATGTGGAAAATTTCAATGCCAAACTCTATAGAGAATGTACCATTTTGGAATTAATTATAGTTTTGGAAGTATTCAAAAAGGTATCCCGGATATAATTAGGTAATTTCCATTAATCATATCATCTTCCATTTTATGAAAATTAAAATAAGCGGGAATAATTAAAATTTTCACCCTCACAAGTATAACAACCCCGTTCTTTATTTCCCACATAAAAATAATTTATTACATAAACTATTCACATGATTTAACATAGAATATTGATAGGTCTAGTGTCATTGGTTCTTAGGATCATTTAATAATAACTTAATAACAAAAATACACATCTTTGTTGAAAAGTTTTTTTACATGACCACACATATTCATACGTACATAGCATTGCATGGGATAACCTAAGGGAATGCATAAGAAAAGGGTGAGGTCTAAATCTTCATAAGGGGGTAAATATGTAATTAAATGAATAATATATTACATGTTATTTAATATCCATATCAATTGAGCACAAGAGAAACATGAACATAAAGGCATGATATAACATGATTATTATAAAATGGAAATGTGGCAACAACATTTAACTTAATATTAGCATGATCTTAGGATCATTTAAAATCGAGCATGTGTAAAATCTCATTGAAAATGATTTATAATTATTAAACACTCATTGGTCAAGACTTTTCATGAAACTAATATTTACCCAATGCTTTGGAGCGCTATCAGGGCACACCCTTCTTAATCATTTCATTTAATGCATAAATGTGAACCATGGATCATAAAACATTGAATCCTTCAACATCATAATTTATTCCATTGTAAAGGAATGTAGAATACATACATGAAACTATATAATAAATAAGTAAATGTGAGTAAAGGATAATACCCTTGATAGAGAAATTGGAATGGTATTCACTACATAATGAATTGTTTAGGAAAATCGCAGTGCAATTTTGGTAGCATAACGGCATGACATAAGAATTAATCAAAATGGATGATGAGAGAGAAATGGGTATCTCATAATATGTAAATTTAATGTAAAATAATGGGTCATATATATATATACATTTCCCAACATATGTAATAGAATTTACATGCATATTATAATATAATGTATTGAATGTAAATGAGAAGAGAGAAATTCCTTACAGAATATCAGCATAGTAACGGGTGTGAATAGGAGGCATTAATGAGAGAGAAATAATTGTATCCTCCTTTAAAAATAAGGATGGAATTATGGAGGAGGTTCTAAATCATACCCAAAATTTTTTAATTTAAAAGACAAGGGTATAACAATATAATTTAATTTGGACAAAAATAGGAAGAGAAGAAATCCCTTACTTGGAAGTGTGATACTAAAGGTTTGAGAGAGTCTTGAGAGAGGATACATGGGAGCATGGGCCACATTTTAAGGATTATAGACAGTGGAGGAAAAAAAATTCATGTTCCAAAGGTTTTTAGTGAAGAAGAAGGGGGATCTTGGGTTGGTTTATATAGTAAAAGAGAGGGAATTCTTTTATTATTTATGTTTTTGACATTATAAATTAAAGTAGTCATAACGAGAAATCCAACCCCTGGTATTTGCCCATTTCAGACAAAGTGGTGGGAAAAACATTATTTTATAATTCCTTTCCTAAATTATTAAAATATTAGGCATTCTTTTGTTGAGGTGAGCTACACTCTCAACAAAATCATTTTAATATGTAAAAAAGTATTGTAAGTCTTGGAGGGTATAATAAGGTTCGGTAAAATAAATAAAACAAACCTAAAATCACATTATTTTAAAGGTAAATCATATATTGTCCTAACATACAATTAATTGTATTTTTATACATCACTATTGGGTCATTATGATGACAAAAAATACATTATATATTAACGGTATTTAAATTTTTACCCAAACATTCCACTGTCTCAGAAAATTATGAAAAATTCACCATTAGATAATTTTTATGTCATATATCCAAAAATAATATTCATATTATGTTAATAATTATTTAAATATGTAAATTTTTACATTTAAAATAAAAAACTGTCATTTATCAAAAAATCATGGGGTTTTGACAAAAAATCCATTCAAACCTTAATAAAAATTATAATTGAATTCATAAAAATTATATGATAATTTATATTTAATAAAATTTTATACAGTAATAATATTTTATTAATATATTATTTAATTAAAAATCAATCAATTAATAAAAATATATTTTAAAAATGAGTATTAACTAAAAATACTATTTGTGCTTTAAATAATATTTAAAATGTAATAATATTAAAATTAATTTATATTATTTATTCTATACCAAAAAAAAATTTACATAACAGTAGTGAGAGGTTATTGTTACATAACCCCTTAAAACCCCATCATACGACTTAAGGGTAAGGTGATCGATGGTGATAGACTCTTGGGGTGGCTCGGATAACATTTCTCAGTTGGTAATCTCTATTAACTTACACATCTCTCATATGTGATTCCATTTATGCTTAACATGTTGAATCTCATATTGGGATAGGTCAAGAGCGATGGCCAGTGATGCTACCTCCTTTTTGAGCTCTGACCAATGGGATTCGTATGAAGCAATTCTACTGGATGATGTCATCGCTTCATTTTTCTGAGTAAATTGAATTTGTTAAAGCCCTATATTTACACTAATAATGTGATCATTATTCAACAACTATATTTGAAATTGTATAATTTTTAATTGTATTTTGAAATCAAAAAACATAAAAATAAGGATTTTCCTATTTTATATAACCATTTCACATCATACGACATTTAAAAAGATCAAGAGTAATTTTCATTAATGAATGTTTGGGTCATTACAACCTTACCCCTTTAAGAAATATCTCCCTAGAAATTTTATTTTCCCACACTAAAAAAATGACATTAACTATTCTTTATCACCTCCTCTAATTCCCATGTCGCTTTTTCAAACATGTAGTTTTTTCATAACACATTTACGAGGGGCATTGTCTTAATTTGTAGAACTTTTTACTTATGATCTAAGATCATCACCAGCTTCTCTTCATAGGAGAGGTCATTCTATAACCATACCACATCTGGATTGAGTGCATGTGATGGGTCAGGTATGTACTTCCTCAATATTGATACCAAGAAAACATCATGTATTTGAGACAGGTTTGGTGGGAGTGTTAGTCGATATACCACTACTCCAATGAAATCAAGGATCTAAAAATGGCTGATGTACCTTGAACATAGATTTCCATTCTTCAAAAATCTCATAACCCTCTTCCACTCTGATACACAGAGGAATACCATGTTTCTGACATCAAACTATAGGTCTAGTCGACGATAATCAGTATAGCTCTTTTTTCGACTCTGAGAAGATTTAAAGTGCTATTGGATTATCTTAACCTTCTCCAACATTTATTTGGCCATTTCTGGACCTTTGAGTTTTCATTCCCCAAATTCAACCAAACAAGATGGTGTTATACACCTGTTCTATTAAAGGGCTTCATAATGAGCCATTTGGATACTTAATTAGAAACTATTGTTGTAAGAGAACTCAACCAGAGGAAGATGTTTATCCCATACTACTTTAAATTCCATTAAGCATGCTCTCAACATATACTCTAGTGTCAGGATAGTCCCCTCAAATTTGCCATCAGTTTGAGGATGATAAGTTGTACCTAAGTTCAGCTCAGTATTCAGATCATGTTGTAGACTCTTCCAGAACATAGAGGTGAATCTTGGATCTCAATCAGATATAATAGATTGTAGTAATCCATGCAGCCTTACCACATCTATGATATATATCTATTGTAGTTGATCCAATGAGAAATCCTCCAGAATTGCAATGATTCTTTTAGTATTTGTAAGACTATCCACAAAAAATCTGATAATATTATTTCCTTTGTATGTCTTCAAAAGTCCGATGACAAAGTACGTGGTGATGTTCTCCCATTTCCATGATGGTATGGGTAATGGTTCCATCATCCCTTTATACTTTTTTCTCTAATCCTTCACTTGATGACATAAAAAGAACATTTATGCATACTCAATGATCTCCTTCTTCATTTTGTCTCACCAATAATGATCTCACAGATCTTGATACATCTTTTTGTTTCCTGGGTTTATAGAGAAATTTGAACTATGACAATCATCAAAAAGTTCATTCTTTAACTCTGGATTTGACTGAACATGTATTCTTGTTCCAAATCTCACAATTCATTCTTTATTAACATTGAAATCCAATTATTTCCCTTTTTTGATTGTTTCCACATTCTTATGAATTCCCACATCATCCTTTTGAGCATCATTTATAATTTCCCAAAGACATGGTTGATAAATCGTTTGTGAAATGATTGATGATGTTCCCTTCATTATGATTCCTAAGTCTATATTTAAAAAAATTAAGAAGTTTGGATCCTTTTAAATTCACATAAATTATAGAATTGATTTGTCCTTTCTACATAGTGCATTTTCCACATTGGTCGCTTTCCGAGGGTGGTAATGGATTGAGAAATCAACATCTTTGATCAGTTATTACCATATCCATTGGCACATATTCAACTCTTTCTGTGTGAATATATACTTGAGGATTTTGTGGTCCTTATATATTCCAAACTTCTCACCAAATAGGTAATGTCGAAAAAACATTAAAGAAAATATCACTATAGAAAACTCTAGATCATGTGTTGTATATTTCTTATCATGAACAATCAATTTCCTTGACGCATAGGCAATGAATTTGTCATTTTACATCAACACACAACCCAAACCCATCTTCGAAGCATCACTAAATACCACAAAATGTAATCCACTTGAGGGTAATGTGATCATGGGTGTAGTGATAAGCCTCCTTTTCAACTCCATGATACTATTTTTATATTTATCACTCCAATACAACATGACTCCCTTCTGTTTTGGAATGGTAAGAGGGTCTGAAAATCATGAGAAATTTCTCACAAATCAGTGATAATATCCTCCTAACCCCACGAAGCTACAGATAAATGTCACCAATGTTGGCCTTGACCATCCCACGATTATAGCTATCTTGGATTGATCCATAGATATCCCATTGATTTTGATGATATAAAAAAATAATGAAACTTCCTTCAACCATAACTCACACTTTCTATTCCTCGCATTGATCTTCTACGTTCGCAAGGTCGCTATTGCTGGGCTTAGATTCTCAGAATGCTCATCCTTGGTTTTAGAGTATATTAGAATATCTTATGTAAAAATTACCAAAAAAATATCGAGTTAATCTCTAAAGTCCCTATTCATCAAATCCTAAAATATTTCCTGAGCATTATTGAATCTAAAATCCATTACTATGAATTCATAGTGCATGTATCTTGTATGAAAAGATGTCTTGGGGATATCATCATTCTTCACCCTTACATGGTAATATCCTGACCATGAATCCATATTGTAGATGTATTTTTCTCCATGTATCTAATAAAACAAGTCATCAATTTGTGGAAGAGGATACGTTTTCATTATCATCATTTAGTTGAGATCATTATAAGTAATACATAGGCCCATTGACCCATCCTTCTTCTTGATGTAGAGGACTAGTTCACCCCATGGAGAAGAACATGGGAATATAAACCTTTTATCCAGATTCTCTTGTAGTTGTTTCTTTATCTACGCATGCTCTACAACACCAATTCTATAAAGAGTCTTGGATATTGACAATGCCCTAGGTATAAGATCAATTTAGAATTCAACTTCTCTTCTACGAGGAAGACCAGAAAATTCCTTGGGAAAAACATCAGTGAATTCCCTCACAATATGCATGTCATCAAGGATGGTTGCTTACATAGACACAATCATCTGAGCACGATACGTGTGTTCGTAGGGTAGAAATATCCACACTAGAGATGATGGTTCTAGAGGATATTCCTCCTCCTCCTTGAACATGTATAGAATCAGGGATTGATTCGTCACATTAAGAGTGATTTTCCTCTCATGGAAATTTATGTTGGATCTATATAAGGAAATCCAATCCATGCCATTAATTGCATCAAATTATACTAGAGGGAGTATGAAGAGGTACTCATAGACGTTCAATCTCCAAATTCTAATAGTGGACGAGTTATATTAATGGGATTCATTGACTTCCCCATTTTTCGTTCTCACAAACATCTTACCTTCCATGATCTGTGGTGGTGTTGGGTTTGTTCTACTAAACATTTATGATATAAAAGAATTTATAGAACCAGAATAAAAAAGTATATTTTCTATTCTTGAATTAATAACTAGCATACCTATCACCACTTTTTTCATCGGGGTTCACTTTTGTAGTAGTGATGGAAAAATCTATACCTTTCTGCCTTAGAGGTTGTTGGATGCCTCCGAAAACCCTAGGATTAGGGAACTGGTTTGAAAAGTTTCTAGGTTCTTTGTATTTGAATTAATGAACAATGAATTTAGGGTAGAATGGAGTGTTCCTATCCACTATCATTGCCACTAGTAATTCTTGTTGGAAGTTAATGGATAGGTTCCCTTATATTCCAAACATAATGCATTTCCTTATTCTATTTAGACAATTTCTAGGGTGCTTCTCTCTACAGCAATGGTAAGTGGGGTGCATGATTTTCTATGCATCGCTGAGTTTATCCATTAGGATGCTAAAATTAAATTCCACATTATTCTTATTATCCCTATGATACCCCTAAGATTTTATGATCTCTATTTAGACTTTAAGGGAACATCGTACAATTTCCTCCTAACTATCAATGTCACAGATCTCTAGGGAATTCCATAGGGTAGGTTTTATCCCACCGAAGAGGCGGGCAACACTACATTCATGGGTAGTAAAAAATTCTGAATGAATATCTTTCAAGCCTTGTGATGTTTTCCTCGTATACTCCGATGGATTAATTGTCTTTTTTCATAAGGTTATATAAGTCTTTTTCTAACTTAAGGCATTGGTTGTGCCAAAAATATTTATCGAATTTCCTTTTTAAAATATCCATCCATTCTAATGCCCCGATCTCTTCCTCATGCTTCTTATTTTTTATCAATGTCCACCATTGAACAACTTCACCCTCCATATGATAAGTATCCAGAGGTACCTTATCTAGTTATGAACATTGAATGGTGGATAATATCTTTTCAATAGAGTTGATCCATTGTACAGAAATTGAGGGATCATATGATCCATTAAAATTAGAAGGCCTCTGCCTCATAATGCTTTTGACTACGATTTTTTATTTCTTATGGGGGGGTTGAATGTTCCTCATTACCCATGATTCTATACTCTGTAAAAAAATAAATGATTTCAGAAAATTATAAAAAATAAATTTAATATAATTTTGACCGGAAGAATTCAAAAAATAAATTCATTTAGTAAAATACTAATTATATTACCTATAAAAATTAATATTCATTCAAAAAAATATCAAAAACATATTTTTGAATTAAATGATTTTTTAAGAATTATGTGACATTAATAAACATTTTGTCATCATTTTTTATGAACATACCAATACATTAATATTATGTTTGACATTTGTTTATTTATTAATTATTTTCCCATATTATTTCCCAAAAATTTAACTTTTTGGGTATGATAGACACATTACTTTTAAATGGTTCGTTTAGACTAACAGTTCCATGCAACAGATTCCATTGAAGAATTAAATTTATTTAGTTAGAAATAATTATTAAAATATCAGGGTGTTACATTATAAAGCATTTAAAATGAATTTTCCCTTTGAAATTCTTCACTCTAAAACAAAAATATGAGGGTACATAAACTAAAATACATCCTAATATTCCCATGTAGAATTATCAAATTAGTTATTTTTCCATAATACATTAACCAAGATAGTGGTATTATTTAGAAGAATTGTTTCTCCATGATCAAGAATCTATATCAGATTTTCTTTATAAGAATTTGTTTCCTAGAATTATGAATTTTGAGTTTATCACATGTGAATGAGTAGGTATAATCATATTCAAGAGAGATTTATGAAACACAAATATAACTTTAGAGAGGTTTGGTGGAAGCTCCAATCTATAAGATTCATTCCAAAACTAATCATGAATTTTAAATGTACTGATATGCATATGCATTAGCATTGCCTCTTTTCCAAATTTTATTACACTCTTTATAGAGATGTTCAAGGAAATACCTTGTCAAACCTATAAAAATTTAATTCTTTTCATCGATTGTGATTATAACTTTTTTGTTGGATCTCATCTGCACTTATGTTCTATTTAAGGGATCTCACCTTATCTATATTTTCTATAACTAAATTTGTTACAAATTGATTTCCCTCTCCAACATCATAACAACATGTTGTGTATATTCACTTCTTACATTATAGGGTTTCATAATGAGCCATCTGAATACATGAGTGAAAGATATTTTTTTATGAAATTTCTACCAAATATATGTGTTTATTTCATGCAAATATTAAATCCATAGAGAAAAAATAAAACATGTCATCTATAGTTTGAATTTTCCTATCATACTGAACATTTTTCTAAGTATGATAAGAAATACTGAAATAGATCATTGTATGCAGATCCTGATAAAGACATCACTAGATCATTGGGTTAATTCTCAGATCCTAGTCAGATAGAATAAAACGTGGTACTCTAAGAAATCATAGCACTTCTTTAATATATATTGTGAAATATAGGTCAAGGATATATCTCCTCTAATAAAAATGATTTTTGTATGCATCATAAGTCGATATTCTATAACCCATATAACATTATGGCCTCTAGATGATTTGGGATGTTCGAAGAAAAAATCCATGGTCATGATTTCGCATTTCAAATCTTGTATGTATAATGGTTGTAACATCCCCAAAGAATTTTTCCTCTTAGAAATAAATTTTTGACCAACTCAGAACTGAGAAACATACTCTACAATATCCCTACTGATTCCATCCCACAAAAAATACTCTTTCAGGTCTCTACACAACTTTGTGCTTCCAAAATTAATAGATAATGATGAGGAATGACCTCATCCCTCAACTCCATATTTAAAAACATTATGGGAGGGGCACAAGCACAATACCCGATCTTTATTATTAAATCATATTAAATGTTGAAATCAGTAAAAAATTTCACCCCCTTTATTAGTTCTCCATATTCCTTAGGATCCTCTTTAATCTTTCTTTACTTCAATTTTTGAACATGCATTTGTGATGGATAAGAATTCTACCATTCATTTATGATTTAAACATTCACAATTTTCAAATCCCTAAATATTTTCCATTTTTTGATCCTCATCATAGATAAGATAACATGTTCCTTTAGAATAAAATAATATTTCACCTTCTTCACTTTCTTTGGGAGGAAATGTATTATGAAATCAATATCATTAATAATCTCAAACCATCTTCTACGACACATAATCAAGTAAATTTTCGTAAAAATATTCTTCAATTTTTTTGTTCAGTATATATGTCACACATTTCTCTATAAAGATAATGCCTCTATAACATTAATGAAAAAAGTACTATAGATAACTCCAAATCATGGTTTGGGATATTTTTCTTATTTATTCTCAATTTTCATTAGGCATAGGCTATCACTATATCATTTTCTATGAGAAGACTTCCCTACCCATTATTTGATCTATCACTATAGATCACAATCCTTTCACCACTATTGGGTATTTTTATTACATCTAAATTGACTATTCTTTTTTTTTATCTCATTTAAATTCTATCCAAATTCTTCTATCCATATGAGCATTACGCCTTTACATGTAAACAAGGTCTGTGTATTATATATTCATCAAAAATATTTTATTAAAATCCATTGATAGGAAAAAAAACTAGGAAAACATTGGTCTTTATTAATTTTTTTGTTCTAGGAAAACATTCAATATATTCCATTTTTAGGGATCTAAAGATATCAAATATATTAAAATTATGTGACTGATAAATGAATCCTTCTGATGCAAAAAATTTACGCATGGTATATTTTTCATAATGCATCTTCTTTTTCTCGGTATATAGTGCAATCCTCATGTGATCTTCTAGTTATTTGTTTCCCTTTGAAGATAAAAGAATATCACCATAAATACAACCAGAAATTGATCTCGATCATCTCTAAAGACTCCAGTCATAAAATCCATGTCGTGTGTTGAGGAATAAGTAAGAAAAAAAAGGAATCACTATTAATTCAAAGTGCCATTACCTAGAATAGAATTCAATACTAGGTATACCCTCTATTTTCCCCCCAATTCCACAAATACAGAATGAATATAAATATTAAAAAAGTATAGTTCTCCCCATAGTTAATCATATAAGTTATCAATAGAGGGGAGATGATATTTTTTCTTGGTATTGATCTTATTATGTTCTTGATAATAAATACAATGTGTCACTGATCCATACATATTATTAATAAATAGAAATGTGCACCCTAATTGATGCACATGGGAATATGAATCCCATGTAATGATTCTATTTGTGTTTCTCCTTCAATTAAAAAAACACAATCTTGGCTATTCTATATGTAGTCTTTGAAATAGAAACATCACCCGATAAGAGTTATATTGAAAAAAATATTCAATAATTCATTGATGGGATATATATTCTGCCCTAAAATAATCAAAAAATATGATGCAATACATGTGGCCATAATAATGAGTTTCTTCTCATCCTTAGCAGATATACAACCTTTATTTAAAGGAATTATGATCCACAAGATGGAAGTAAATTATAGTTTAAGTTTATATTCATCTTTACATAAATAGATGATCATAAATTCATCCAGAATATGAAAGGTGACGTACCATCCTTAGTAATTGATATGAAATCCATGTTATGAAAAATAATCCATCGCAAATATCACATCTAATTCAGATAAATGATGGATCACACAATTTTTTTGAAACACATTCCCACATACTTCAACATGAGAAGAATTATAAATATTTTATGTTACTATCACATCATTAGGTGTTTTCTTATCTAAATCAATATATAGTGTTTCAATTAAAATAGTGATAGCCTTATCAAATACTTTAGAAATATAATATTTTGTTGATCTGAAATCAAATAGAATAATATATTATTTATAATAGATGGTAAGTATTCCTTTAACCTATTCATTTTCGCACTCTATACAACCAATAATGATCACATACAATTTTCCACTAGGATTTGCCTTAAGAGGTTGCTGAAATCAATCATCTTCTACAACAATAATATTTGGGTATTGTTTTGCATAATCTCTATTTTTCCTGCACTTGAAGAATTGAATTGTGGGAGGTGAATATTGTGTAGCCTTTTCACTATTCACATAATGACCCTTCTTTCTTCCATCAAACCAGTTTTTAGTTACCTGATGACATTCTTTCCAACACATAAAAAATTTACTATTACCCTTAAGATTGTTTCCTCCATGTTTATTTCCATAATTTTATTATAAAGGAAATATTATCTTCTCTTCAAAATAGTTTACATAATTTACCTTGGATTACATTTTTCTATTATTATCAAACTTATAATATTGATTGGTAACTCCAATCACCATATCAACCATGAGTTCACATCAAATTATTTCCTCATTGTTACTCAATTACATTATTTCCAATGCCCTTCAGAGTATTTTTTTATTCCAATAAACAATCAATCAAAAATTTTCTCAGGATGAATGATAATTAGATAATTTTACCCTATAATTAAGGTACATGTTTATTCATAGGTACCAATATATTCATCGACCTTTTTCTTAAGCTCAAGGAACTAATTATATATCTATTTATGATGAATATGAAGAATGGGCATATTGTAAAATATTTTCATGAACTCATCTAATTCCATAGAGTAAATTTCATATCATGTATTTGTATTATTATTAATATTCCACAGTTTATACTCTTAACCTTACTAATTATAGACTATGAATTTGAATTCTAATATTATGAACATTGGAGAACTAAAAAATATATTTTATGTTGTACTAATATTTTATTCAGACACAAGTGCATCAGAAGAACCACTGAAAGAAGGTGGAAAATACCTCATTATCAAGTAAACAAAATGTCATTCCTTCATTTTCTTGATTGGAAGTCCTACATTATCCGTAGACTGAGAATGTAGTGTGAGCATATGAACTAGATATTTCCTTCCATATGCATAACTTTTAGTTTCATAGGAGTAAAATAATTACATTTCTGTTCACATTCAACATTAACATGGTAACTCCAGGTTATATCTATTAACGAAAACCTAAATGAATAGTGTGAGAAAGACGAATCATAGTGGTAAAACCATAAAATCCAAGGAAATTACTTATAAAATTTAAATTTAAGACACATTTGGTTTTATCGTATTTTATTTATGACTGTATCTAAAACTATTGGATTATATACAATACTTAGACTAACCCATGGGGTAGGTATTAAGGTTATATCATCCTTTTTTCCAAATGTCAACTAAACCATGCTCTCCTACCAACAATAACAACCCAAATATTGCATTCGTATATATTACAACTAAATAGAATAATATTTATTATATAATTAAAAAACAAAGATAGAAACAAATAGGTTTAGGGTTTTTGGAATCATGGAAACATAAATAATTGATTTATAAACTGACCACATTGTTTCCCTCAAATTCCATCATAATTATAACCCTTTTGACACATCATAATTAATAACTTTAATCATATCCAAGGGACAAGAAACATAAAAATGGTGAGATCAGATTCTTAATAAGTGTAATTAGGGGTGTTTACATAAGTATAATGCCATAAAAACGTGAAACTAACCTTGAAAAATATTATCATGCAAATCAAGGGTCATAAATTGAGTCATGTAATTAATCCTAAAAATCCATAAGACATTAATAATTAAAAAATAGTTGAACATAATTCATGGGAGTATAACCTAAGACATAAAAATGAGGCACACACATAATCATAGAAAATCATTTTCATATTATCCAATGTTCACCTCCAAGACCATTATAGTGGGAAAAGTACATATTGAACCGAGTTCACTCCACTTTCAACCCCCTATATTAATGAATTGAGTTTACCCTAGTTCTAGTCTTATATTAATGAACCATAGTCACACTCTATTCCAATCCTATCTATCACATGAGATATTAATCAGTACCTAATGAATTTGAGGGAAATACAGGCCCCACCCATCACATAAAGAAATCCTCCCATATGTGTTCCATAAGAACATAAATCATTCATCATATTAGAACACATGAAAATAATTTGTTTCCATAAGCATTTCATCATATCATAACCCAATGAATTGAAATGGGTTACATAAATATCATGCCATCATATACAAAATTAATCCATAAAAATAATAAGGATAGTATTATTTGTAAGGTATAATTTTTGACAAATAATGATATCTTATATGGAAAGTAATTTTTATAGATGACATGAAATAATTCATGAGAAAATATCTTTTCTGTTTTGAAAACATGTTTTTATTATAATGTCATGCGATTTTAAAAGAAAACATTTTCATTGAAAATAAAAGTGTAATGTTTGAAAGGAATATTCAAGGAATTAATGATTCATGGAAGATGTAAAAATATGTTCCCAACGTATATGTTAAAAAATTATTTTGTTATTTTTTCTATAAAAGTCACAAAGTACATCATTTTGAATAGGAAAAAAAGATTCTTTTTCAAACCATTTTGTAAAAATTCACACATGATTAATAATGGCATTAATATTATTTATAATAATAGTATGAATATTTTAAATAATACTTTTAGGAATGATGGGTTGGGGAGTAAAATATTCCCCAATATAAATAAAAAATCCAGAATAATATTAGATTATAAAATTAACCCTTAACATTGGTCTTATTTCTTTTGTATATTTATAATCCTCATATATAATGTTTTAAAAAATGATATTGATTTATAAAATAACGATATTCATATTTATAATATCATATATTGTCTCTATATATCCTCTTATATCCCATTTGTTAATAATATTTCATTATTACCTTTCTTTTTTTATGGTAACAACTTCATTTTTCTATGTATGTTTTGTCATATAAACCGTAGTTATTTTGAATAAGATTTCCTTCTATCATCTAAAAAGATATTAAGGTAATATTTATCATATTAATTCATTATATACAATGATATAATCCTTATTTTATGGTGAACATTGAAAATGAATCACAACACATCATAGAGATGTAGGCCATATATATGCACGGGAGACGATATAATCCATTAATTATGAAATGGTTGTGAAGTGGATGTTATATTAATTTTTTCCCTAAAGTAAAAATAATTTTATAATTATCAAATATATATATATACCATCATTATAACCATCCAAATAATGGGGGGGATGAAAAACATATTACACCATGGGGTGGTGATGGTAGGTCTTTCATATGCACACATGGTGCTTTTGTTTTTTGTAGCATGGATATAAGGAGGATTGTGTGTCATCCATAATAATTATAAAATATAAACATATAGGTGATAATGGAGTTATTACATTATAATGGAAATAACAGATGGATAGGAATTTAAATTGGAAATAATATTGAAAGTGTCGGTAATGATGATTACATCTTCTTCATTGAACTTACATTAAATATCCTTTTAAGGGCATCAAGGAAGCTATTTTGAGAATACCAGAATCCCTATAATGTGACTATGATGGTTTAGAAGAGGGATTGGTATGGAATTTTCATTATTTAAGGCTAAATTTGAGGTGATTAAGTGAGGTAGGAGGTTCCCATTTATACTTATGGTAAGGGTCGCTTTTAGAATTTAAATAAGAACTACATTATAGTAAATTAAATATCATTACAATTAGATCATAATGTAAATGTATTAAAATATAATGTATGATGATATTTTAATCTAAACAACAAATATATTTTAGGAAAAAATATTATTTTAAGCCTTATCATTTTGATTAATCCTGAGTTAAACTATTTTATTTTTAAATACGGTAATAAATTTTCATCATTAAAATGTTGTAATTTTTAATTATGTGATGTAAATTAGACCTTAAATGAACCTTTAATAATATATTAGACTATACTATAAATTTTTATATTTTTAAATAATTTTATATATTTTTAAAAAAATTAAAAAAATTATATTTTGAAAAAATACCACTAGTGACAACTATGAAAATATTAACTACCTAAACATTTAAAAAAATTATTATAACAAGGTAATATAAAAAATATTTAATAATATCCCTATTATGTATCTATCATCATTACAATTCATGGATCACATTAATCATATGTACTAATATTTATTTTACTATTTTAATAACATTTATTTTATATTTCCATGAATAAAATAATAAACTCATCACCATTGTGTAATTATTTATTTTACATATTTCATCACTAAATAAAAGAAATAAAATATCATGATGAAGTTTAATTGTTTATATTTAATTATAATATTTATATTTTAATATATATTTGGTTATCCATATATTAAAAATGATATATTATTTAAAAATAGAATGTGACTTCATTGATTTTTAATAAAATAATAATATTGTTAATATCATAATCTCATCAAAGAGGCCAAAAAATTTAAAAAAAATCTCATTAAAATTTGTTTATTAAGTTAAAATGATACATTTATGTTATTTCATGATATACATTTTCCTCCCTGTGGTGGCATAAAGTATATTTAATCCAAATAATGTGTCATTTTGTTAGTTTCGTTGATTTAAATATTAAATAATTAATTATCATGAATATATATCATTTAAAAACCTTAACTAATATACATAGGGATTACGGGATGAATTATATTCATTAAATAAAATTATGGTTATCTTTTAGGGTCATTTTATAATCCATTTCATTTTATATTTAACCTATATTACCCAATTTACCCTTTACCATGGTGACAAAATTTACCTAGTGTATTGATCATATTATCCAAAAAAATATATTAAATAAATTTAGGCCTTCTAAATACAAAATTTAAATCCATATTTAACAATTTAAATCAAAAAAATTACATAATTTATTTAATATATAATCATAAAATTCGATTAAAATCAGTTTATCGAAAAAATACCTTTTTAAAACAAAAAACATTTTTAGGTTAATTTTTTTATAAACTATCCTTGTAGAAAAAAATAACTATATTATTTTAATTTTAAACTAAAACAATCAATAATTTTACATTATAAAGGATTTAAAATATAATATATTTTTCAATAAAAATTTTTATTTCCACTATTCATTAATAAATGATTTTAAAAAATTATAAAAAAATAATATTCAAATAATTTTCACTCAATAAATCCAAAAATGATATTCTTTATCATATCCATATTCTATAACTTTTAGAAATTAATATTCATTCATAAAAAAAATAAACTCATTTTTGAATAATTTATATATATATTTTAAAGAATAAAGTAACAATAAAAATATTTTGAAAATTTTATAAGAACATAAAATATATTCATATTTAGTTAGACCTTTATATTAAATTCATAAATTAGTTTTCATATTTTTTTCCACTAATTTAATAGCTTATTTATAAAAAAAATTAATATTTACTTGGCTTGTTTAAAATCACAATTACATGCAATGAAATCTATTGAAGAATTAAAATTATTTAAAGAGAAAGGATTATTAACATATTTTCTTATCACACAACCCATAATCTAGTTCTATTAGAGTGTGTCATGCAATTTTTTCATGTGTCTCTCATGCTCCTCCTCACATGCTAATTAAATTAAGATATCATCAATGAGGACCACAATAAAATTGCCTAAGAAAGGATGTAAGATCCCGTTCGTGAGTCCCACAAATAGTGTTGGGAAATTCATCACACCGAAAGGAATCATAATGTAAACATAATAAATGATAGGTAGTTTTAATTTATTATTTTTTATATCTTAATCATGTACTCATAGTTGGGGATAACCTAGTTTGGTTTCCATCATCGGGAACCATCATGTCCCTCTTAATTGAGTGAAGAGTTCATCGATCTAGGGTAGTGGATACATATTCATTATACTCACATACTTTAAGTGCTTGTAATCCACACATGACCTCAAGATCCCATTTTACTTCTTCGAAAACATCATTTTTTCTCCCTAGGGGGATACAATGGGTCTCTCAAAGACATTTTCTATTAGCCCAATAACTATACCATTATCTCCCGAAGCACTGTAGGAGACTTCTGATTTGATGGTGCAGATATCAGGTCCATCACAGGGTGTACATCAATGTAGATTTCTATATATTTTTATTGAGGTTATCCTAGACCGTCCTTTGAAAGAACATCCTTATACTCTACCACTATCAATGGGAACCATTATCCCATAGAATCAACTTCTCTAAGATCCATTCTAATATAATGGTGAATAATCTATTATACTATCCTATGCATGTGCCCATATTTAATTTCATGTGTATCATTTTCTACCACAGAGAAAACCCTTATCCCATCACTAGGGATAGACCTTACTGTTGGTCGAATGAGTATCTAAAGATGGGGTTGGTTTGAGTACCCAGTTAAAATTTTTATTAAAAATAATTAATGTGAAAACCCCAATTACTATAAAAACAACCTAGTTAATCAATACAGTGGCTTGATATAAAATATAATTTTTAAATATATTTCTTAATGATTGATTAGATCATGGATAACAAATATAATATATTACTTAATCACTTGAAGTAAATTTACTTAATTAAAATCTTATAAACAATAATAATAATGATTAAGTATAAATGTATTATAGGTTTATTTTTGTTTATTAAATATTGTTTTTAATATAGTTAATAATGTAAACAAAACAAATAGCAGAAACTTGAAACAAGTGGTTCAGTCTCAAGATGAGACATGGTCATCTCCACATGTTGATCACCTACCACCTTGTAGTTTATATAAAATAAAAATGATGATTTAAAACTAATATAAGGTTTATCGATAGATTAGAAATTTTCTAGGTCGCACATAAAGACTTTCACTATTATCCATTGGGTACAAATGAAATGGTCACCCAGGGACACCTTACACTATTATCCATCGGAGTAAATATTTCAAAAATTTTAAATAAATTATATCAAGTATCTTCTACTTCATCACATGATACAATGTGTGTGTGATAAAATAAATTATGCACACAAACTATTAAAAATGTAATATAATGTAAACATAACATAGAATGTAAATGTGTTAGGGAATATATGTTCTTGTTTTATATGTATTACAGCTCATCACTCTTTGATATGATAAACAGTATAGATCAAGTTAGTTTCTCTTGATATCATCATCATAACAGTGTTTCATATACTCTCGTTCTTAATAAACAAATGGAAGAAGATGTGTATGATCTTCATATTCCTCAGTAGAGTGATTTCAAAATATAGCAGTTCAGATGGTTGTCTCTATGTTTGTCTTCCAAAAGCATGATATGTCTACTTGCTATATTTTTTAAGAGAATTCACTTCCTCACACACTATAAAGCCTAATTTTTTTGTAATAGTAGCAACATCACAAACAATATCAATGCGCATCTTGATATCCTACATGCCCATATACCGCGTATGATATCATTTTTAATGAATTCTGAGATGATTTTAAGAGAAATAATTAAAAATAATTTTCACATTTTTTTCCATAATATATCCATTATAAAATATTTAAATAAAAATTTTATGTTTATATAGAGTGGTGGTGAGTCATGGAATGGTGACACAATATTGGCAGTGGCGTAGTGTCTGATGGAATCTCATTTTAATAGCATATTAGGATGACAGTATCTCATTGCTAGTGGTGTATCATACTTACCCATAATTTTACTTCATTGGAGGTCTGTGATCTGATGGTAGGTAAGTCTTGTGGTACATTACACTTTCCAAAATTTAAATTTTTGAAGCATGACATCCAAATGTTGAGATATCCTAGAAGTGTCAAATACTTAGTGATATTTTCATACTGATAGTGATTCATGGATGACAGTGAATCATATGTGCCTGTGCTAATCTCAACGGTATGTCATCTTGGTAGTGAGTCAGTCTTGATGAGACTTATCCTTAGTGGTGTCTCAATTTCAATAGTGAATTATACTTCAGAAATATTATCACATGTCTCAAATTATGGAATAAATATAGAAAACTAGATAATACTTATCATCATTAGAATCATGATTTTTCGATCATTAAAATATTTTGGACATCAATATCCACATTTTTGATGATCACAAATCATGTCAACAAAGGTTATCACAAATATAAAACATGAAATCAAAGGTAAGATAAAAAATAATTAAATATCATTCATAGAAAGTGAAAATGGTATCCCAGATATTGTATAAGAAATAGAGATAATTAAAATGTATCAAAGGAAATATTAGAACAAATAAATACAAAATGATCTGACAGATTCCATGAAAATTTTGGATAGTGGGTTTATATAGATAAAGAAAATAGTCTATAAGAATTATCCCCCATTTGGTATTATCAAAATGGTAATGAGATGAAGAATAAAATATAAAATGCAGTAAAAATAGAAAAAAAAAATAGAGAAAGGGTCATTGATCAATTTGTTCAAAGGTTCGATATAATGTGTCAAAAAAAATATTACAAAATATTAGTCCATTCAAAACAAAATATCAACTCCAACACTCTCAAAGATGGGTCAGACGATCCATTTTTTTCTTTTACCTTGTCATTGGATCTCTCTAGATATAAAGAAACAAAATTTTATGAAGTTTTTGGAAATGAGTATGGAACACCAATGGGATGTACAAATATATCATGAGGATTTTGTTTCTCTAAAAAATGTACTAGTCTGACTTTCCCCATTGCATATATAGGATTAAGAGGATATGGTTGGAATTAGTTATGAAGAGGTGATCATGGATCTATGTAAAATTTTAGAACGAGAGAGGCCTCTAGGTTAGTATTAATTGATTCTAGAGAAACAATTTTAGTACCATTTAGATTAAGAAATTGCTTCATGAAATTGATAAAGTCAATTATCTTCTTGAAACCAATCTAAATGGAACTGAAGAAATCACCCTTCCCTTCCCTAAACTAATTTAGATCATAATTCATATCCTTAAACTATCATACTTTATATGTAATGTCATGATTCATTGGGGGGAATTCTAAAATTTTCAAACAAAAAACATGAAATTTTAATCCATTTTATGTTTGATATAAATATTGGAGAGATAGGATTTAAGTGATTTAGTTATGGTTCCTGTTCAGGTCATATATCTTGAGAATATGGGGTAAAACACTTATGTTTAGGTTCACTTTTGTATCATATTCGACATAAATATTTATGGGGCTAATTTCACATAACACATGAAGTACTGACTGGGGATGTTACCAATTTTTTCTATGAGAGAAGAACCGATGACCTCAACACCAAACATTAGAGTATGAGGATGATTTGAAACAAAATTATTAGAAAATACATCTTTAATACTCATATGAAAAAATTCTAAAGAATAATTAAAATAATATTTCATATATACATTTAAAGACTTAACAATGTCCACCTCAGTGCATATCCATTTATTTTGAATCTTAACCTCCACTATGTGATGAATTATCTTATGTTGTATATGTTTAATCAACAACTCAATGTGATATTTGGAATCATTGTCACTAATATTGGTTAGGAGTGGAGATGGATTCTTCAAACACTTATCAAAATTTTAAATCAATTTTTTACCAAATGTAACTAGGTCACTACTTGTGACTACATCGGTTGTGAAAAATAGGATGATGAGTAGCAGGTTTAGATGTTGGAGTTGTAACTATGGACTTATTTTAAAAATACCCATCCAAATTAACACGAGTTATCATAGATCCCTTATTATATCCTTCTTCTTGGACCTCAGGTCAACCATCCTTTGGTGGACACATTCTGAATCCATCCAATTATTCAAACATAGTATCAACCCATTTCATTGAAAATTCAACAACAGTTGGAACATGTGTGGTGGAATGAGGTTGCACAACAACATGTATAACCATAGATATCTTAGTATAACTATGATCATTCTGATTCTATCAATATATATTCTATACAAAATCATCTATTATGTCATCTAACTTCTGAGAATTAGAGCTCTATACAACTAAACTGGAAGGCTTGACTTCAATCTATTTAGTAAGAGCCGGAGAATCTAGAATCTGAACATCATTTTTCAAGACAACAATAGATTCACCTTCCCCATTCCTATCCATATGATGTTCATGAGAATCTACATTAAAAAAATTTTCATTAAAATTTTCTTCCTCACCATGCTCATTTTCTCCTATTCACATATATACTATTCCACAGTAGCAATAACACACATCCTCTCAACCATAGAAGAATCATAAATTCTATTTACATTACAAACCAAACTCACTTCAGTTCTATCCATACCCTTTTTCAATTGATGAAATTCTAATGATGGGGATTGCACCTACTAAACAAGTGTATCTTTATCTTTATGATTCGGGTATACATCAATAGTCAAATATAGTTTATCACCAGAAACACAAAGTGAATGATGAAGCTGTGGATGCATCTATATATCCATCCTTATAATTCTTCCATCTGAACCATCAGTGTCAGAGTATTCATCATCATATTAACAAACATTTCTATCATATCCATTTCTATTACTACTCTCGTATCCATTTACATTCTCATATTCATCATCATTATCACCATTATCTTCTACATTATCAGACATAGAGATAATTATAAATTGATGTACCCTAGAAAACGTTGTTTATACATCATCACTATATAATTTTTTTATATTTCTGAAGCCTCCTATGTAGAATATGAGTTCCATATGAAATGATATGAGATTTTGGAGAAAAATAAGGGTCACTTCCCTTATGAACAGACGGTTCACTTTCAAATTAATCTTTAGCATATTATTTAATGTCATATAAGTATTGAAAAAGATCAATTGTTTCAAATATAGGCTCAAATACATCCCCCAGTCTTGTGGGATGATCCACTGGGTTAAAAACAATATACACCATGTCACTATATCTAACCCACTATCTCTTTCAAGGGTTCAAACATATTCTCATTAATGAATAGATAAATTTTCAAATATAGAGACCACCAAAGTTTGTAATTGTTTCATAATCATAAGAAACTAGTACCGTATCATTTAACATGGTAGTAATAATCTTTGGGTAGATCAATGAATTATTACTTGTGGTTGGTTTTATCATCCCTCACAGATGGACCATTAGTTATTAATAAAGATGGATCTTATGTCGCATTCTCATAATGGCCTTCTAGCTATTTCATGTCTTATCTGTTGTTTTATTGAGTATTCATAGATACATTAGCCACTATCATTAGGATTAGATCCTTTTTTCATCAAAAATACCATTATGATGAACTTATAAGAATTCTACGCAATCACTTGAGGGAAAAAGAACTCTATGACCATTGATTCTTGATATTAACCATTTTTCATCTTCTCTCATAGAGAAATCAACTAACTAATAGAACTGATGTACTATACTAAGATAGAAAGGAATCCCATTTTAATATATCTAGTAAAACCTTCCATCCCTCTATAGAACTTCTAATATAAGAGACTTACATGAAAAAAATACAAATTTCTTACACTTCTTTATCAGGTACTATAACATGCTTTTTGAGTTCCTACTGAATTGGATAATCTAAAACAACACCACTTTACATTCCATTTTGTTTCTTATTAGGAATTGGCTCATCTTAAGAGGACTTATAGGGATTCTTCATTATTAGCACTCATATCGTTTCAATAATTGTGGTTGATGGTGAATATTTAATGGTTTTAAGGTTAATGGTTTCACTAGGCTTGAGATAGAAAGGAGGGTCAGTAGAGTTTTTTTAGTATAAATTTTTTAGTTTTTGTATCAATAGGGATTTTACGTATTCTGAAATTAAAATAATATAATTCATGAAATCATATTTCAAATCAGAGAAAATATACATAACAAGTTACAAAAATAAATCATAAAATATAAAAATAGTGCTTCAGAAAACATAAAAAAGAAAATTATCAATAGAATAAAAATAGTGGTTTGATAAGACAACAATAAGTGTGCCAAAATTTTGAGACAACTACAATTGAGTGTCATCCAAAATGGTTTGAAAACCATAATGGTGATACACCAACAATGGTGAGAGAATAACAAAGTGAGACAAAAAGCATTGGGTCATCTACAATGGTTTGTCATATGAATGGTGAGATAAACCAAATATGATTCATACCAATGTCATTTCACATGAAAAATTAATATCAATCCATGTTAATTATTCCCTATACATGATTTATATAGTTCATTCTCCTAGAATTTAAAGTCTTAGTAAATATATTAGCAAACTTCTGTTCTGTGCCAAATACCATAAGAATGATATCATACTTTTAAAATTGGACACTCAAAAAATGATGTCTTATGTTAATGTTTTTAGTTCTATAATGTAAAATAACATTTATATAAATATTTATTACACTTGTGTTGTCACAATTTATGGGGACATATATGAATTGATATCCATAAAATAGAGTAGTGTGTTTCATCGACAAAATTTGTGCATAGGAACTTCATGTAGCTACGTTTTAAAATTTAGTAGTATACAATGAAATATAATATTGGTTCTTACTAAACCATGAAACTAGATATTTTCCCAAAAAGTTACTTTTTCATTAGTTTCTTTTTCTTTCTAACATGCTTCCACCAAAATTAGCGTCATAGTAACACACTAAATCATTTTCTTGTCTTCTTGGGTAAGACAGTACTAAATTGGCAGTATATACGAGGTATTTTAAAATAATGTCAACATTACATAATTGTGAATCATTTTTATTTTCTTTCAAGAGAGCACACATAGAAACACAGAAAATAATATCTGGTTAGATAGAAGTGAATTCGATAAGACAATCAATCATACCACTGTAACTGGTTGGATCCATTGGTTTCATAGAAACATCAAGATCCAATTTACATTTGGTACACATAGGTGTATCACCAGTCTTAGTTATATATAGGTTAAATTATTTTAAAATATCTTTTTTATATGTACTATAATTATAAATAATTCCGTCTTTATTTTGAAAAATCTGAAATCCAAGAATGAATTTGAGTTAACTCATAAAAATAATTTCAAATTCATTGTTCAACATTTTAGAAAAGTTAAAACATAGAGAATTTATTGAGGATACAAAAAATAATATCATCAACAAAGACTTTTACTACTAATACATATTTTGAAATTCATTTTATGAAATGTGAATGATCATATATAGCTTTTGAAAATCATTTTAAAATATGAAAATTACTAAAACTATCATACCAAGATATAGGATCTTGTTTCAAACCATATAATTACTATGTTAATATAAAACATTATCTAGAAAATAAGGATTTGAAGAACTAGGGGTTGTTCTACAAAAACATCCTCAAATAAAAAACCAATCAAGAATGCAATCTTGTCATCCATTTGGATAATACTAAAATCTAGATGATCTGCATAAGTTAGAAGGATTCTTATAGACTAAAGTATATCTACAGGTGGAAAGGTTTCATCATTATATATTCATTATTATTGAATAAAATCATGTGCAACAAGTCATTCATTATTTCTAACTATATTTTATATATGATCAAAATTGTTTCTAAAAACCATTAATGCCAATATTTATTGTTTCTTTAGGTCTATCTACAAGTTCCGATAGATTGTTTATTTGAAACTGATATAATTCATCTTGCATTACCATCACCCAGAATTTATGATTAATGGATTTATGTATGTTCTTATGTCAAATATGAGACAAGAAAGATTGATGTTAATCATTATTTCATGGAGAAGATCTTGACTATATACCTCTCTCTATTACTCTTAAAACAAAATCTAAATGGGGGTACTAATGAGATATAATATCTCTTTTTAAATATGGAATGGTTACTTCTAGTTTTACAGTTTTGGGTTTGAGATGTTATTGAAATTTATTCATAACTAGATAAATTATCTAATTATTTAAGAAAATATTATAAATGATTATTATTTAAATTTATTGAAGAAAATCCTAACTATTTTCTAGGGATGTATTATGATCAGGTAAATTAGTCTCATCAAATATTTCACGAAATGATTCTTTCAATGTTTTGGTTCTCTTATTAAAAACTCTATAGGATTTTCTAGAGATTTAATAACTAAGGAAAAAAATTCATCAGTTTTAGAGGAACATTTATCCATATTTTCCATAATGTTATGAAGAAATACTTTTTAACCAAAAACATTAAATTAATTAATCATATGTTTCCTATTGTTTTAATTTTTATGAGGTCTCTTCTTATGTATAGGTCTGATCAAGGCTGTATTTATGTTGTAGATGGATGTATTGATAACATCTGCCCAAAAATAAATAGGTAGATCATACTCATTCAACATGGTCTGGGATATCTTGTGTAACGTTCTATGTATCCTTTCAATAAGTCCATTCTGACGAGGGTTACTAGGAGTAAATATGTTATGGGTGTTTCCATTCTATAAGAAAAAAGATTAAAATTCTTGATTTTCATACTCAAGTATATGGTCACTTATTATGGTCTCAATTATCAGTCCCGTAAGATTATCTATTGACTTAGAAAACTTGGTAATGTTTGAACCAGCTTCACTTGTGTGATCTAGAACATATACCCAAGTATACCTAGAGAAGTAAACTAAAAAAACATAACCATAGTTATTCCCATTTATCATAGAATCTATAAATGTTACAAATAAATCCATATGATACAACTTTAGTGGTTGAGAAGATGACACTTCATTATTTTATTTAATATAAACATTATGTTGCTTCCCCTTTTGGTTGGGGTTGTAGACATTATCAGTTGGGAACCAAAGATTAGGTATATCTCTAACTAACCCTTTCCTAGTAATATTCATGAGTGAATGAATTTTGCAATGGTCTAGTCTCATCTTCCAAAGAAAAGATTCTTTTTTAAATTAACTAAATCCATAATATTTCTGGGAAATACAATAATTTAAATCGAAATAATAAACATTTTCATTTCTTAAAGCAGTAAAAATAAAATCATTTGTTAAATTATAAACATTACGACCATAATTTTGAAATTTTAAATAGATTCCATCATCACATAACTAGGAAATACTAATTAGGTTATATTTTAAAACTTCAATGAATAATACTTCAAAAATAAAAAAACAAAAATTATTATATCGATATGGCCAAGGGTGATGAATTTCTAATTATTATTGTCATCAAATGAGTCATAACCACTATCAAACTTAACAAGGATATTTAATCATGAATAAACTCCTCCCATATGTCATTAATAACCTTTTTCCAAGTATATTACACACCTATAGGTGTTATTCATACTATTTTCCTACAATACAAAAATTTATTCAATAAATGATATTGGTACCTAGATCTTCATGCGTATAGAGATGTTAGTAATTAATGCCTTGAGAACTCATATTTTCATAATAGGTTTGCCTTAAATATATTTAACACTTTTGAAATATTTTTTTGGTTCCATTAGAAAAATAATTTTTAGATTATCTTTATGGTTTAGAAATCAAGAACAAATTATTTTATGTCACTCTCCTCTGTTGAGGTTGGCATCCTATTCAATTAATATAAGTTGTTGCTATATGATTTCCAAAAATATATGTGAGTTTATCTCTACTATTTTTTATTTTCTCAACGATCTTCTCTAATTTCACATTTGATAACATATGTTCATTATTATCATTGAGAATTTGATCATTTTTCTATTTTTTCAACAGAAAGTTCATATTTTTTATTTTTTAGGTAATGAATATTGTCTTTTTAGAAAATTGAATTTATCTTTAAGCTCATTAAAGGTATCTTCCATCATACTACAAAATTAAAACATGTATTCCTTAGTTTGATCATCAATAGTATGTTAATTTTTAGAAATATCATCAGTATGTGTAGGTAAAATACTAGGTATAGTAAGTGCCTCATTAACATTTGTCATAAAGATCATATTTGCTCAATCATAATTTTCCATAGGTGGTAAATCAGAATCACTGGAGATGTCATCTAAAGCACTCCATTTTTTCATTAATTGATTAATTATACCTTCTACATATTTCAGCATATCTCTGTTTTTAGGTTATCATTGGACATTCATCCTTAACATGTTATTTCCTTTTACATTCATAGCAGATAGATTATTTTGGATCATCACCCCTCTTCCAGTCTTTCTTCCATATTTTTCTGGAATCATATTTCTCATTTTAGTTTATCTTTTTGAAAATGTTCTCCTTCCAAATAAAACTTATAAATACCTCTTACTAGGTTATCCATTTCCTCATTATTTTCCAGTGTATAATCACTATCTCTTGAATGAGCAACGTGGAATTTTTCCATTTTCCATTTCTTTTTACTCTTGTTTCATTCAATATTCATTAGGGATAGTGATTTCATATTAGGTTCTTCATCTCCTTCATGATTTAAATTTATCAATTATTCATACATCATAAGATTACCAATAATCCCCATGACTGAAAGCTTGTTAATAACACAAGACTCTCTGATGAAGTTGTATTTCCTTCCCTATCTATTTGGTAGACATGTTAATAGACGCATGATCTGATCATTTGATGAAACAAGATTTCTAGTCTAGATAATTATGTTAGAAATTTCATTGAACATGATGTTCATGCCAGAAATAGGTTAATCAAGCTTCATTGTAATGTTATCATATTTAATGGAATAAGTGTTAAGCCTAATCTCTTTGATATTATAAGTTCCCTAATAGGAAATATAAAAATCATCCCAAATTTCATAATCCTTTCCTCATATAGAAATTCTATTTAACTCTTAATTTACAATGTACAGTAAGGGGAATTTATTGCATTGTAATAATTATTATAATCTAACATTATAGTATCATCCCAAGTACTTATAGTAGTATCAGGTATAGCATATTCATCATTAATTACAAACCAAATATCAGAACCCATGATTTCAATATGCACTCTAATATAAATTTTCAATTGAAAATAATTATTTCAATTAATGAAGGGCAGTCTATTTTTAATATAAACTTATTGTATAAAATCCATTTAATGTGATAAATTTATTAATAATATATGTTATATAATGTAAGGATTAACTAAAATCATATATGAGAATTTTTTTGGAAACATTAATACTAATTAATTAAACAATTTGATACCAAATTTTGGATGGAGTGAGTATGTTAAGAGGGGGTGAATTGAGAACCCAATAAAAATTTATGTTTAAAACATTTAATTTGATGCCCCACAATTAATATAAAAATAAACCAGTTAATCAATATATTAAATCAGTATGTGTTTCAATCATTCAAAATATTTTATAAAACTTTATTAGTTCATGGGTGTGTAATATAAAATGTCATATAGTCATGAGAAATCAATTTACTTAATTAAAATTTAATAAAATACTAATAAATACTAACTTTCAAAGTATTAATTTTATTATAGTTTAAATAAAATATCATTATTAAAAGTGGCAGTAAATTTAAAATGAACACATAGAAAAAATTTGAAATAAGATTTTTCAGTCTCATGGTGAGACTTAGTCCACTCCACTTGGAGATCACCTTCCACCATGCAGATCATCTAAAATGAAAAAGTTGATACAAAATCAAGATCCTATTTTAATATAGTTTATAAACTATCTATTTCATACATGACCTCTTCCAATGTTATCCATGGGAGTATAAAGTAACTGGTCACATAGGGACCTATACCAATGTTATCTGTGGGAGTAAAAATGTAAGAAGAGTTTAAAGATGATATAATGTTTTTTCTAGTTCCTCACATGTGATAATGTTCTGGTTAAAAAATAGATTATGCATACACACTGCTCAAAATGTAAAATAATTTAATCCGAATAGGGAAATTAAAAGCATAATTGGATAGAATTGCTAGATCTATATGTAATAAATCCTTTTACTCAATTATTAGATTCACATTGAAGCTCGAGTTAATATCTCAAGAAATCCTTTGAAAAAAGAGTGTCACATACTACTTTTCTTGATTGGAGGAAGGAAGAAGATGAGTATGATCATTGGATTCCCCAGTAAAGTGGTTTCTAGATTTAGCAGTTCTTATATTCACCTTAATGTTTGTGTTCTGTATGTGAAAGCTATCATCCTGCTATCATTTTCATGAGAATACACTTCTTTCAACATGATGGAGTCTACTTCCTTTCTTAATAGCAATGATAGTAGGGAGAATATCCACATGCATCATGATAAATTTCATCCTCATACAGCATGTCTAACATTCTTTTAAATTTTTCACATCAAGAATTTAAGGGAAAATAATTAAAAATATTTTTAGAATTTTCCATAATTTACCTAATATAAAATTATTAAATGACCCATTTATGTTTAGAGATACTGGTAGTGAGTCATGTAATTTTAAATAAATACTAGAAGTGTGTCAGAGTCAATATGCATCTTTTTCTAGAAGTGTCTCATGGTTATAGTGTCTCAAGTTTGATGGTGTATTGTACATAGAAAAAAATTTACTTCTCTAGTGGTGTGTCATCTGACGATAGGTCGGTCTTTCAATGTCTCAGTGATTCCCAAATTTATGTTTGGACAACACATATTCCAAACGGTGAGATATGCTTGTAGTGTATCATAAATAGTAATATTTCCATACTGATTGTGATTTATAGGAAACATTAAGTCATGTGTGATAGTTTTAGTCTCAACGGTGTGTCAGCTTAGTCTGGATGGTGACTTATCTTCAGTGGTGTCTTAACTTCAATAGTGTCTTTTACATAAGAAATTTTATCATTTGTCTGAAATTATGGAATACCTATATAAAAAGAAAAATTCCTTAATATCATTAGAATAATTATTTTTTATCAATATAACACGGAGTTCAAATCATAACTTCTGTTTAAATTAGTCACTCTGGGTATGAACTATTGATAGGCAGTCTAGAACTAATATGAAATCACAATGCATCATCGCTGCTACAATGAAATACAATATGAAGTTATTGCCTCTAATCTAGAGATCCTATTTTTAAAAAAAAGTTTATAATCTCTAGGTCACATGATATCAGAGTCTCCAGTATAATGGATTAGACAAAGGCTTTATGAAAAACTCGATGTCCCCTTCTAGAGAAGTGGAAGGAAAGGAATGGATCACAATTTTGTATATTAGAACTATTGACAAGGTAGAATTTTCACAGATTATACCATATATTATATATGGAGCCTTGGGGTCATTGGAACCCTTACCCTATAGATTTCCTCAACCATAACCACAATTTCCCTTAGCTATGAATGGAATACTTGGGAGTGGTGGGGGAAATAGTTCAAAACCCACCCACCTCCTTCTTCTAAACCTAAAAAGATTCCATGTATTCCACCCTATGGACCCCCAAGCTCCGACTTCTATTTCTTGAATGAATATATTTCACCCATATACTTATTAGTTGTATAATGGGTAGGGTAATCCCATGAATGATTTCACTGATTGTCACATGAGTAAAACCATCTCTCCCTCAGTTGATTCGAGCTATCCTAAGATCCATAATCTATTGATACTTTGTCATTAAATAGTATATTGTAGTGTACAAGATATTTATATCCCCATGACTATTTTAGACTACCCACTATCTATATCTCATCTCCTGGTATCCCTTTACTAGAACTGAATATTGGTGTCTAATCCTCCATGAATCTGTCCAATACCATGTCCCTCTCAATAAATCCATCATATGTGGTAATTCATATAGATATTACATAATCCATGATTTCATGTATTAATCCCATATCAAAGGTCCAATATATGAATAATGTGTCATCCATCATATTCATTGAATACCATGGGATATTAGTATCCCTTTCCGAACAGTACTCGAAACTTATATGACCATTCTATAGGAGTATAATTTTCATAAAGAATGATGATCACAACATGGCCTGATAAAACAACTCCATAGAGAGGTGAGTAAATTATGAATAGGGAAGATATGTCTCAACATGAGATAGAGTCACAGAACTCTAATCGTGCTAAGTGAATCTATATAGAAAACATGTTTAGGGGGAAACTATATAGTATTTATGTGTATTCTGATAGTGGAAGACTCTAGTGACTACCTCTAGTACTTACTCATCCAAATTTGGGTATGTATTGACAAAAAACATAAGAGGAAGATACCACTATAAAACAAACAACATATTCATCCCATTATCATCCTTTGACAGTAATTCTAGTTCTAATAGATGCTCAATGGGAAATGGTATTTCCTCTAAATCAATAGAATGGGTTGTCTCTAGTATTGGGCATTGTGATGAAGGATTATCACAAATCAGTTCATTCGCATCATCATGTAGTAGAATTCAGGATGGTTTCCTTTATGGAGGCCTCCTGAATTAAACAATATGTAAAATATTAATAGTGATATAAAGAGAGATGACTCAATAGGTATATTAAAACTACCACACATTACAATATTATTCATGTACAAATGTTTTCCTTACGGACAATATCTACATGTACCAAGTTGAAAGGAATATGATCAGAATCATGTTGTATAGATACATTGAGATCCACACAGACACAAGCGTCTCAAACCTAAAGTCAAAATTCAAAACACTTATCACTATTTACATAAACACCAATACATTACTATAGACACAATTCCTAAGGAAAAAATCCCTATGATACCACAATATCATGAAAAAACCTTCTAGGGTTGGAGATACAACTACCCCAAGACAACCTCTAACTAACTTGAGACTAGAGACCACTACCGAGTTGGAATTTACCACACATGGGAGACAATATCCCAATTTATACAAACACATGAACACATATCAAATTCCATAAATTGATTAAATTTAAAACAACTAAAACCAATGAATGTATAAATAGTGAATACCACAACCAGGGTATGATTATAAAGTGCTGAATCTAGTAAAGGATCCATATACCACCCATCAAAAATCTATAGGGAAACCAACCTGAATAGAATTGGGGGAATACTGTAAAATGAATCAACCATGAAAAAACCTTGTTCTACATTTCTCAATATATTTTCCTAATTCTCCTTTTCCTCCTAGGATACTGTCACAAGTTTAATAACTTACATAATATACGACACAAATAGGAAGAGCCCAATCATGGGTGATTATAATACTACAATGATGAAATTCATGAAAAAACTAATCACAATGTACGAAGAATTGTAAACTCATAAAAATGATATGTAAATAAAATTAATAACAACTATATATAATTAGGAAGGATACAAAACCCTTAAGTGGTCTCATACAAACTTTTGGCCAAATTATTCAGCTCTATTATAGTAGAAAATATTCATTTTGGGATAACCCACACCATGCACCATTATATCATCAAATTCACTCTTCCAAAAGATCATGTTTATTGGTCCCCTCACATGAATACTTAGTTTTATCTAATAATATCTATCCACATACATGGGATAACACCTATCACTGCTGAGGGACACCACAAACCCAATACATAATCACCCAATATGTGGTAAAATATTCCAATGATACCAAAAACCCTTCCAAAATAGACTTATATTTGTGAGATCAATATCCTGTTTATAGAGGTAATTCAGATTCCATGAACCCAACCCTGGTTATAAGATGAAATGATAGATGATCACACTCAGTTGTCTTAGAGGTACATCACAAAATCTATCTAAGAATCATCCTCTATAGGGGATCACAATCCAAATATTTGGATTTAATGTTCCATTTTACCCTCAAGAGTAAATACCAAGGGTACACACTCAACCGATAATAGTAAAAAATGTTGAAATTAATGGATTTAAACACCCTAAATGCGGGTTAAATGCATGTCCAATGAATTACACTGTACATCTTTCCAACCTATGATATTCTAATATTTTACTTCGTTATACGACATTCAAACCTAAAAAAACATAACATGAAAGTTAGTATACAAGATTTTTTTAGGTGAGCGGGCACCATACCCATGCCATCAGTCTGTGCTCGTCTACCTCTGGTCGTTCACTAATACCAAATAGTGTACACCTATATGTTCCCATGTACACCTGGTCACTTTCGAATACAAGGATCTTCATGTGTACTCTATCTATGTCTATGTATAATGGTCTACAAATTCACATGTACCCATTGAGGTACACACTAATCATCCATCATGGTTCACACGGTGTGTGATAGCAGTCACATGGCATGTGATAATTTCTTCTACAACAAAACCCTAACACCACACAAAGGGTCACAAATGGTGTGCATACCTAGATTACATGCCATGTAACACAAGATTTTCTATAAAACAAGGCATCTTAGACTAATCTATATCCATTCTTCTCCCTCAATGATTCCAGTTATGAATATTGGGAAAATATTCAGCCATCACTTTCCTTCACAAATGACTGGGATCTAGGCAATGAATTTTCTCAGTAATCTTCCAGATATTTTTTTCATTTTCATGCTATTTACCAGGGATGAGGGAGAACTGATGATCGGTTCTTATTCATCTTTGAAGATTCTCTATAATCCTGACACCTCAATCGCGCCCTCAATCCAAATCTATACATAATGTATTGATCCATTATACTGAATAATGTTCATCCAATGGTCAAGTACTAGGAATTTCATTGAAACCCAGGAAAATGGAATCGCTCAAAATTGTTGTGTGATGAAACATGAGAGAATTCCATAAATACACAATTGTGAGTAATGAAACAAGGAATATTTTCTTTTTAATCCATGTTTTTTGATGAATAATTAGATGGAAAAAGAGGGAAATAATCAATGTAAAAACAAATATAAATAAAATTATCCATCGATGAGTGAATCAATTATTTTTCAAGTAACTGATCCATATTATAGTAGGGAAATATAATGGGATAGAGTAAAACAAATCAAACAACCTATTGATGTTTTGATTGACCGCTAACGATGAATGGTCTCACATAATCATCATTGTAAAGACCACAAACTCCTCTGGCGCATGATCCTCATTGTGATATATTATGTTAATAATCCTCCAATTAGTCCTCTAAAAGAGATCCTACCAATATATATGATATCTTTATAAAAGTATGGAATCATGAATATATTTGTATTTTTAGTATATTTCTGGTTTTTTCTTGATCATTAATAAATAAATAAATTTATTTATTTCTTTTCTTAATTTCTCTCATGATTATACTTTACAGAACGACCTGACATTGAAAAATATTATGTGGAGCCTAGGGTAAATCTCATTATTTGAACTCAATAGTGACAACATATTTTTGATATGATCCTCTTCTTTAATGTTATTCTAATGTTTTATGAAACTAAAGACACATGATATAAAAATAATTCATATTTTTAAAATATTAATTATGTGCTCTATGAGCCTTGGATTCTCACATCGACTTATGGGAGAGATCATACAAAAATCCATATAATATTATGATGTAATAAATGTAAAAATATTTTTATTTATAGATTTTAAAATACTATTATGAGCAATTTTGAATTTGTTTCATACGATCACTTGCTCGCAGATCGGACCAGGAATCATGTAGTTGTGATGGATTTGGAAATCACAACAAGATCATCATGTGAACATATTAAAAGAAATCAGTGAACTCTATAGTACCTTTTTTCAATATCATCACTACCAATTATTTTTTATATTTTCCCATGTTTTAATTGTTTTTATGATCCTAAAAATATATGGAAAGACTATATACAAAAAAACATACAATCACCCTTCCTTATATAACCATTGGGAATAGAGGAACAATGGCATGCATCGTGTGATCCTTCATTAATGTTTCTCCTCTTTGAGCTCCATTTAATATATAATTTCATTACATACATAATTAGAATTCATGTATATTGGTCCAAATGAGGCTTGTGTTGGATGTGACCTATACTAGAACTCATCTATCTTTATGTATCACTCCATGATGCCATAACATGCTTTTATAAATTCTGTACACATGCTATACCCATCTAGACCATCGCCAATCAGTCCTTCCTCCTTGCCTATCATAGTTGATAACATCCTATGTGGGAAACTAGGTCTCACATGTGTGGTTGAGGTGGGTCCTTTTTTTATAGGGTTGTACACTCATTATATAAGGCATATTCATAACATTTAGTAAAAAGTAAATATGAAATTTCCCAATACCTTCTAGAATATATGTCTCTATTTAATAGAATTATACATGTAAATATTATCTGAATATTCTAAAAAAATCTATTTAAATATATGTTTCTCATAGTCATTTAGATAACAAATTCTTAACTAATCTCATATTTGTCATTGTTGGAAACAATGTGTCAATTTTATACATCAATGACACATATTTAATAAATTATGTAAAGTGAACTAATCATCACAATATTGAAGAGGATTTTCCCATAACAATTCTCCATGATTCATCAACCACCTCAACACATTTTTACATATTATTAAAACCATGTTTTTTGACCATTTTGAGAAAATATAATTCATATAGTCTGCACATCACATACCAAATATGATTTCATTTTATTAAAATCAATTTAATAGAACAATTGTTATTATAATGTATAAAACAGAAACGAAATCCTAAAATAATATATATTATAATGTTTCTCTATAAAATCATTAATAATTGTTAAAATTAAAATTTTATTAAATACAAATTCCCTGAACCACACCAAATTACAAACATAAGAAAATACTATATAATAAATAAAGAGTAGAAAATATTTAATGAACCTTAATAAATGATAGATGGATTAATAAGATAGTTATTAATGTATAAAAGATTTTGAATTTTATTATTCTAGAGATTATGCAAATCAATTTAAATAAGAAAGAATTAGGTAAGAATTTCTTAACTCAAAATTGGACACCTTGAGACATATTTCAAATTACAATCCATGTTTTATTTGGAATAGTGTATCTATATCCACATTCATATATTGTATCATTGTCATATAATTATTCATGGTATTGATTTTATAATTTGATTCCATATCTATAAATGGTATTTTGAATTGAATGTTTCTATGGTTAAAAGGTGTTATATTTTTTCAAATTTAATTTTAGGAGACATGTTTCATATTTATGACAATTACATATTTTATATAGTGTATTCTATAACACATTACGTTTTATGAAATATTTTACATTCAATGAATTTTTAATTTCAATTTCTTAATATTCTCCTTAATTTACTTTGAAACATATTTACCAATACCGTGAGGGTTTCATTATAAAACTCAATTTCAAAAATAGATTAATTAAAAATTATAATCATTCTATGGAATTTGTATATTTATCTCTAAAATACATATCATTTTGTTATCCTCTATTCATATGTTGGGTTTTAGTTGACTTATAACTATTTAATATTACCCATTACCCCACTATTTTTACGAGGTAAGAAAATATACCCAACCTTTTCTTTTTAGATGAGAACCTCCTTTTTTCCACATCCATATTGAATAGTTAATTTTTTAAATGTCTTTATCTATTGTAAAATAATTGATTAAGGTCATTTTCTACAAAATTAAACAAATTTAAATGTTTTATTGAAAATTTTGACACAATCTATATTGGTATTTTTTTTAATAGGGTGAAAAGAGTTTATTTTAAACAATTTGTAGGTGAACACCTATTTCCACCTACATTTCCATTTTATATGAACCATTATCTATATGACATGATGGGTTCAGAAATGAATTTTCCTATCCAGGTTTTCTAAATCATGTCTTACAATAATTTATTTTTTTAAATTCACTATCCTTTGATATATTAAATTCTTGATCAAGGGTATTATCCACAATGTGAATGTAACCCTAGAAGCATAGAAATAGTCCTTTATACCATTAAATTTTCATAAGATACATGGAATCACTTCATGATGAACTGACTAGTTTATTGGTTCTGGTAAAGTAGATACATACATGGGTCTAACATTAAATTTATATACCCAAATTGAAATATAAATCTCTTCATTAAAAAAATTATTCATTCTTGAATATCAACTCTTATTAGTCATATTAAACTTCATAGAATCCCAGTTAAAGGGATAAAAATATAGGGGATCTAAAATGGTCTGTAAGGGTTGTGTATAAAGGAATAAATAATCAATCAATTAGCACAATAAATATGGAAATGTAATTTAATGAAGATACATGAAAATTAAAATAAATTTAATATTATATAATGATAAGGAATAATAAATATGGAAATGTAAATAAATAATAAAAAATAATTTTTAATCAATAAGGTTAGAAGTAATACCTTCCGTAGACAATAACCGAGACAAAATCTCATGTATAATGAAAACTAAATCTGAATAGATGAAACACTTAAATATTGAATATCATGTTTCCCAAAAAAATTATATATTTACCATCATGATATATCGTAAATATATTTTATAACCTACTATGTACAAACTAGTTAGATTAGGTAAACTCTATCATTACAGTCAATATATTTCATCAGGGAATATTTAATTATACTAGTTACAAATGTATATGGTTTATCCAATTGAGTTTTTATCATGAGACTAATGATGCGTTGAGCGGATTACATTAAACATCCATGACCCATGTAATATATTTCCAAATAATTCCTCATATATACAATAGTCTAAATTACACATAAATAATGACCCTTAAAAAATATTTGTATTGAGTAAAGGATTCACATTATTCAATATTATCCCAGTCAATCAATTACAGCCAAAATAAATACCATATTTAAAACTTTTATATAGCTGAGTCAATAAATTTATGCATGATAAGTGATATTGACATTTATAGGAAATTTAATATCCATAGGAAACTATATAATTCAATATAATGTAAATAAAAAAAGGAGTCAAGGAAATTATATCTAATAATTTACTTGGTCAAATTGAGAAATAATTATTCCTAGGAATTTGAAAATAATGTCTTATTGTTATTTATGAATAGAAATACCAAAAACGATATTTTTAAGGAATAACGAGGAAAATATTATTTTCATTTGTAAAAAATGTTTTGAAATAATTTTCAATAAAAATAAACTTTGATAATTATAAAATATGATATAATAAACATTAGTGTTCATTATGGATGGAAATTGGGTTCATGTCGTGCACATTAAAACAAAGTTTCCTTTCATTATTTTGATAAAAAATGATTTTGAATTGTTTTATAATGAAAAATTTATTTTGTAAAAAAACATCATATAAAGAGTACAAATGAGTGAAAATGCCTTTAATAAATCATTATAAAAAGGAATAAATAATTTGAATATATTTTTTATAAAACATGGTTTTGGAGGAAAGTATATTTCCATCCAAAGAGATAAATGAAGTAGGGTTTTCTTATTAAAAAAACTCAGATATTTTATATTCAAATTAGTTAGAAAATGGTACTATTACGTAAAATAATTCATTAATAATAAAATTATATAAAATTTAATGGTTTATTAGAAAATGTTCAAGTAATTTCAATCAATTGATATTAAAAAATAATGAATCTTGATTAGAATGAGATTGTGAAACAAACCCTCAAAACTATCATAACATTTAAGTGAGAATAAAGAAAAGAATCAATTGTGTTTATTCACTATAGATCTATATATATAATATGGAAATACATTATAATGTAATTGAAATTCCTTTCATAAATAATCATTTCATGAAATAATCAATAAATTATATGTTTATCCCAATGAGTGGAAATTGAGTTAAGGAATCTCATACCTTACACATAATTTCACTATAATTCCCATTAAACTATTGAAAAATGGATTAAATCATTTTTTATCTTATTATTGATCCATATTAATAAATGTTGGTCAGAGTGGATACTCAAGAGGGGGGTGAATTGAGTTCCAATTAAAAATTTCTGTTAAAAAGATTCTTATTAAAATCCATCAAATTAAATAGCAAGCTAAAATGTAGTGAATTTATAATGATTATAAATGTTCAATTAGTCTCTCAAAGATTGATTAATTCTCACTTAACTTAATCTGAAGATTATGTTAGCTTTTGAGACTAAGTTAATGGGTCAAAATAAGTATAAACACATTCTATTTTAACAATCAGAGTTACTTTAAAATAGATTTATATTTCAAAGTACTTAGTAGCGGAATAATAAATAGTTTAAAACAATAAAATAAGCATAGTAGTTTAAAACAAGAGGATTAGTCTCAAGCCGAGACATATTCCTCTCAAACAATTTATATAAATTTTGATCCACACCCAGGATCGGGGTTAAAAATATTAAAAAGACTATTCAGGACCTGTGACGTCTACCACAGTTGTTCATGGGAAAATATAAGAACAATAGCACACAAGCTATCCAGGTCACACTTGACCTCGACCACTATTCAATGTGGGATACCAGAGAGTTCGAAGAGTTTTGTCTGAGGATTTGGAGATCCTCCAGTTTGGCACAGGAGACAGTGTCTGTATGGAATATACAACTTATACACACTACTCAAAATGTAAATAAAGTAATCACTAAGAGAGTTCATATGAGTTTAGAATGCTCTAGTGATTTGAAATGCAGCTCTCAACTCCTTTTCATTAAAAATAAGTGCTTTTGAGTCCTCTGATTTTTGTCTTGAAACAGAATATCATTTTCTTGCTTGATTTTCAGGGTATTTATGTCTTGCTCGAATTTCCAATAGGCTTTGCAGCACTGCAATGTCTCTTAGATTTTACAAATAGTTCTTCTAAACATTAAGCTCTAGTGCATGTGTTCCTTTTGTATCAAATGATTTTCTTCATGTATCTCCACACTCTATTGTTTTTTCAATTCTTTTTAGCACTTATTATGCCCGACTTTTGCCTTTCCTTTTATAGTTTTCATCTCCAGCAATGGGAATGATTACCATTTCATAGGTACGAGGTACGGTCCCCTGAAATGCCAACAACTATCATTAAATAATTGCAATAAAAACATCAAATATGACCATTTATTAAAAAAATAAATAGAAATAGGGATTAAGTAGTAGTGACTGGTTAACAGTCATCTTTCATCAGTAGCTCTCTGTTGATAGACTTGTAATGGTGGAATTTGTATAGCGGTGAGCTCTTATCAGTAGCTCTTTGTTCTTGTACCGGTAGATCCTAGTATGGGTAACAGTTACTCCGTGTAACAGTAGCTCTATATACCGGTAACTCCTTCTATTGGTAGTGTTGGTCTATCGTTAACTGGCTTGTATCAGTAACTACTTATATCGGTGGCTCTGTATGTATCAGTAGGTCTTTATAACGGTAGCAGTGTGTCTGTCTGTTTGTATCGGTAGCTTGTATCGGTAGACCTGAGTAATGGTGACTTTCTTATATCGGTGGACTTCATAACAGTAGACTTACACATATCGGTAGAAATGAGTAATGGTAACCTTTTGGTGTACCGGTATACTTACATATTGGTAGCTCTGTTCTGTACCAAAGACCATTTGTCTGTATCAGTAGCTATGTTCATACCGGTGAACTAAACACTTATCTGTTCTATGAAAAACATATCCATATTGAGTTAAAATTATTTCAAAGTATGTATAAACATAGATAAATAGTTATTAACATATTCCAATGATTATTTTGATATTATTGTCAATATAGGATTATAAACACATATTAAAACATAATTGGGATTATCAAAACAGGTGAAGTCAACAATATCCCCCTTTTTGTTAATAACAACTTATGGTATTGTAATACAAAATAATCATTAATGTATCTGTATAAAATATAATGGTTTTTATTTCTCTTTCTGAGTAATGACATTTTCAAATGTGAGATTTTAAAAGAATATTAGAGGAGATAGTATTAAAAGCAATTGTATCAGATGTACTGATAAAAACAATGTTCTAGTGTTATAAAAAAATGTATCAGAGGTTAGATTTTTAGATGAAAGTGTCAGAGTTATGAAACAACTATATTAGAGATATACAACACATGTATCAGAGATAAAAATATAAAAACAATGTACCAGAGGGAAATGTATTATTCTCCTAATATATAATGATTCTTCATATCTGTTCTCCCCCTTTGTATTATTTTGACCCTGTTATATTAGTTCTCCCTTATTATATTATTTATCCCCCTTTGTGATTAGAAAAAAGTGGGACAGAAAGTAATTATAGTAAAAGAGAAGTAACCAAAGGTAAAAGAGAGAATGAATGCATTTATGTATTACATGAGGTAAAAAAGACAAAGAAATACAGAAGTGAACAAAAAAAGAATACAATTTATTCCCATCGAAGGTCCTAGACACTAATCAACACACCTATTGAATGTCATCATTGGATTTGGATTTGGGTTTAGAGGTAGATTCCAGCTGGGTAGTTTTATGAGAAGTCTTTGGAATTCCAGAAATCACGACTGGTAGTTCAGAAACAGAGACTATTCCCAGCCTGTAGTGTGTAGCTCTATGGGTGATCAAAGCAGTGAGACATCGGATTTCTTAGACTAGAGTCATATGAGGAATAGAGGCATACTGATCCAAGGTAGGAAGAGCTGGAGGAGCAATGATAGGAGTATTGTCCACATGAAAAAAAGGCAAAAACTGATTCCTAAAGTCCATTTTAATTCCTACTCCTATTTCCATAGTAGAAATGAAATCATCCTTGTTCTCCATGAATTTTTCTAGTACAGGGGTCAACACTCAGAGCTTGCTGACTTGTTCTCTGAAATCTTGATTGACTAGTGGTATCTTCATGTTTTATAACATAATATTGAAATGATTATTGAGATGAAGCTTGGTATACACATTCTGAAAATAAGAATCTACTTTATCATTTACTTATTTATAAGACACAGAAGCTTCTCTCTTATAATCATGAACAATTTTCATAATCTCTCTAGTAGTAGTCACCACATGGGTCAGGGAAGATGAGTCCACAGAGCCACTGGTTGATGCTGAACCAAGCTCTTCCTTCATCACTCCTCGAAACATATCAACATCTATAGAAGTACTGGATGAAGAAAGAGGTTTGACAAAAAATGAAACAGTCTCCATGAATGACTGGGTTAAGTTGCTTATCATCTTCTGGGAAAACAAATCCTGAGTGCTCACATGCTCTTTGACCGACTTATTAAAATATTCAAATACATCCACAAATTATTTTACTACACCTTTAATGTAATTTATATCATCATTCATTTGATCTTGAGAACTACTCAATGTAGTTAAGGAAGCAACAAACTGCTTCAAGGCAACAACATCTCCTGTCCAGCTCTCAATCTGAGAATGAAACACTCTGATTTCATTCATCATCTCTATCATAGTGGTTGACATAGTACATCCAGGAGAGAGTTCAATGGATTTTTCCATGTTGCTCAGCTCCTCAAAAAAACAACTCTTTAAATCAGCAATAGATGCATTCAAAAACTATGTCATCTCATCCTTTAAAGACTCAAATTCAGCCCTGATTACTATATTAAGAGGCACCACAATAGGTGTCCTTTCTATCACAATACTAGACACAGAGGCATTCATAAATGATTGTATGGATGACACTAAGGAAGATTCCATTTTTCTTATCTTTTCCACAAATGAAATCTTGAGGTCAGACGTTAACTAATCTAAATCAGCTTTCGTTACTACATCCTCTAATAAAAACATAGAACAAATATCATAGTTAACTTGTGGTCTGTTCATGGGTGTCTCATCTTAAGAATGATAGTAGTCCAACCCACAAACCACAAAACCTGGGTCTTTTTCCCGGACATCAATTCCATCAGCTACTGAAACACTACAAAGTCTAGTTGGATGCTCCCCCTCAACTGGTTCATTCTCAGGTATAGCAATAGCACCCTCATTAGCTCGGTCTTTCTCAGAAGGGTCTTCCACAACCATCTCCATTTCTCCAATAGCTGGAGGCTCCTCAGGAAACGGACCAGGTCAATCTACTTCAACAAGAACAGCCCCTAATGGCATAGAAGAACTTCCAATCAGAGGACTTAAACTCAAGGTGGCAGATGTAGATTCTTCAGTTTCAGATTCTCTTTCTTCTTCCTCATTCTCTGGGGCAGCCTCTTCTTAATCTGATCTCTGCTAGTCTTCCTCATCCATAGGTGCCTATTCACTATTTACACCCAATATAGTTTCTGTACTAGGTTGGTTCAAAGAAGCATTTTCCTTTTCTTGTGAGACAATTTCAGGAGTTGGGTTGGGAGGAAAGTCTGGATCTCCTCCATCTACCATAGAGGAATCCTTCTCATCTGAATCATCGCTATACTGTGGTTCCTCCTCATCATGTCCCAGACATGGATCTCTCTTGTCAATTTGTCTATATGGATAGTCGACTGGATTGAACTTGTCATATATCTTCTCATCATCAGTAACCAACTTCTTTATCCATGGGTTCCAGCTAATCTTCATGTACGTACACAATGTGATTGTGATACAAAAATTGTTTCTAACCACTACTATCTCATCCTGAGACTCAGAAACCACCTTTCACTTAATCATAACTGAAATCAATTTGTCAAAGAATAATGCATTGGTTTTTGATTTGGGTCTGGTCATATCCTTAATTTGAATCATTAATATCCTGCACAGATTCAACTTCACACAATGCCTTAAGAGATGCAATAAGTAAATATCTTGATATTTCATATTTTAAAAGTCCCCTCTTATTGGATGTAGCACGTGTTGGATGAATTTGATCATCATCCTATTTTCCCCATCCAACTCAGCAACCACCACCTTTATATACTTTCCACTACCATTGAGCTCTTCTACGGCAGTCTTATAGAAAAATAAGTCTTCGGTAGGAGGTATTGTCTTCGATGAATACCCAAATACTCCTTTATATGGTTCCTTCATGCATTCATCTCATTCAATGGATGAAAAATCGATTTCCTTAGAATTTACCAATGAAACCATTTTATTCTCCTTGTCGGATTCATCAAAGCACAAAAAAGCATAGAACTCTTTTATTAGCTTTGTAAAATAAAGACCATTGTTTTTTGTGAAGAATTCTATTCATTTCTGCTCCACCAATATTTTTAGGGTCAATGATTTACCTGGAAAAATCCATTCTTCACACAGTTCCTTCTCGATTACAATTTCATTATTTTGCAAGTGCGGGTTCACTGGACACCTCCCTGACCTTGTTCGATAGACACTGTTACTTGCTTCAGGCCCTGTCTTCTGCTTCTTTGAATTTGGTTCATCAAAGTCATCTCCTAAAGTCATAATTTTGGTTTTTTTCCATCTCTGGATTGAAGAGATTAGGGTTTTTGTGAGGTTCAGGGATTCAAGGAGTCTAGTTTGAGAGAGGAGAGTCTAGTGGATTGAAAATTAAATAATACATAGTTTTTATCGTTTTGGAATCATAAAATAAATAAATTAAACATAATAAGTATAATATAAACGATACAGATTCCGACGCTAAAGAAATGAAGTTTAAAACAACGCATACCAACTGTAATCATATACTGGTGAGAATTTCTAATGGTGAGGTATATCGGTGAGGTTTACTAATAGTGAGGTTTCATACCGGTGAGGTATATCAGTGAGGTTTCATACCGGTGTGGTATATCAGTGAGGTTTTATACCGGTGAGGTATATTAGTGAGGTTTCATACCGGTGAGGTTTCTAACGGTGGGGTTTCTAACGCACCGAGTCTATCATTCCTAACTCTTGTATAATGTAACTTAACCTATCTGAACATAAAGGATGGGTGAGAATGCCAGTTAATTGATGTTCAGTACCTATAAATTCAAGAGTAATATCACTTATTTGGTAATGATCTCTAAAAAAATGGTGCCTTACATCAATGTGTTTGGTCCTAGAGTGATACACGAGATTCTTAGAGATGTTATTTGCACTAGTGTTATCACAATTTATTGATACATGTTTAAAAATGTATCCATAATCCAACAATGTATGTTTTATCCACATAATTTGTGCACAGCAACTACCAGCAGCTATATAATCTACTTTAGCAGTAGACAATGCAACAGAATTCTTCTTTTTACTACACCACGATACTAGGGACTTACCTAGAATATGACATGTTCCATAAGTGCTCTTTCTATCTAACTTGCTACCTGAAAATTCAGCATCTGAATAGCTCATCAAATCAAAAGATTGTCCTTTTGGAGAAAAAAACCTAAATTTGCAGTATGTTTAAGATATTTTAAAATTCTTTTAACAGCAAGAAAATGGGATTCTTTAGTATTAGCTTCAAATATTGCACACATACAGACACTATACATAATATCTAGTCGACTAGCAGTAAGGTAGAGTAGACATCAAATCAAACTTCTATAATTTTTTTGATCAACTGGTTTCCCAGATTCATCAATGTCCAACTTACAGGAAGTACTCATGGGTGTGTCACATTCCTTAATACTATCTAAACCAAAACATTTTAAAAGATCCTTTGTATATTTACTTTGATTTAATGTAATACCATTTTCATTTTTAAAGAATTGAAATCCTATAAAATATTTATATTCTCCCATTAAACTCCTTTCAAATTCATTTTTCATACTCCATGAAAAATCAATACACAAGGTAATTTTATATGATCCAAAAATAATACCATCAACATAGATTTGTACTATCAAAACATCTTTATAGATTCTTTTGATAAATAGATTTAGATCAGAAATCCCTTTAGTAATACCTTTTGAAATAAGAAAATTACTATGTCTATCATACCAAGATCATGGAGCTTGTTTCCAACCATATAATGCTTTAGAGAGCTTAAAATTTTTATTTGCAAAATGAGGATTAGGAAATCTAGGTGGTTGTTCAACAAAAAAATATTCATCTATAAAAACATTTAAAAAATCACTTTTAACATCCATTTGATATAAATTGAGATTCAGATGAGCAGCATAGGCAATTAGAATCCTAATAGCTTCTAATCTAGCTACAGGAGAAAAGGTTTCCTCATAGTCTATTCCTTTATCTTGACTATACCCTTGTGAAACTAGCCTTGCTTTGTTTCTAACTTTGTTTCCTGATTCATCAACATTATTTCTAAAGACCCATTTAGTACCTATGGTCAAAGTTTCCTTAGGTATGTCAACTAATTCCCAGACTTTATTTCTTTCAAATTGATTTATTTCTTCTTGCATAGCAATTACCCAAAATTCATCATTGACTGCATCATTGATATTTGTAGGTTATAACTATGAAATAAAATCTTGATGTTCAACCTAGTTTCTTAGAGAATCTCTAGTCTATTTCCCGTTATCATGATTTCCAACAACCACATCTAAAGGATGCTTCTTTCGAATCCTAGTTGATATAGTAAATGAGGGACTAGAAATTTCAGGTTCTTCTCTATAATCAAGTTCTATAGAAATAGGTTCTGGAAAGTTTCCAGAACTGGATGTCTCTGCCACAGGTTCATTGATTTTATCATTATGGTTCAAAACAGACAAATCTTCATCAAGATTTTCAATGGAAGATTTGGGTTAATGTGGATCAGTTTCATCAAACATAATGTGAACAGACTCTTCCATATATTTGGTTCTTTTATTGAAAAATCTATAAGCTTTTCTAGTAATTGAATAACCTAAGAAAATTACTTCATCACTCTTGGGTGCAAACTTTTCAAAGTTATCCTTGGTGTTGAGAATAAAGACATTGCAACCAAAAACATTAAAGTAACTAAGATTAGGTTTCCTATTATTCCACTGTACATAAGGGGTATTTTTGAGAAGAGGTCTAATCAGGACTCTATTAATAATATAGCAAGATGTATTTATAGCTTCAACCCAGAAGTAAATTGTCAGGTAATATTCATTAAGTACAGTTCTAAAAATCTCTTGAAGATTTTGTTTCTTCTTTATACTACACCATTCTGCTGAGGTGTACTTGGGGCATAGAAATTGTGACTATAGCCACTGTGTGAGCAATAAGATTCAAATTCATGATTATCAAACTCATGACCATGATCACTTCTCATGGTCTTAATATTAAGTCCACTAAGGGTTTCTACAGACTTGGAGTATTTAATAAAGTGAAAACAAGATTCAATTTTGTGAGCTAAGAAGTATACCCAAGTGTACCTAGAATAGTCATCTACTAAGACATAGACATAGTTCTTCCCATTTAAAATAGAAACTCTAGAAGGTCCAAACAAGTCCATGTGAACCAACTCGAGGGGTTGAGAAGTTGAAACTTCATTCCTTGATTTAAAAGAAACATTATGTTGCTTTCCCTTTTGATAGGGATTACAAACTTTATCAGTTGGGAATTCAAGTTTAGGTAGTTCTCTAACTAAGTTTATCATAGTTAGTTTTCTATGTGAATGAATGTTCCAATGTCCTAATATTATGTTCCATATCCAGGACTCTTTATGAAAATCATTTAAGAAAATAATGTTCTGTTTATCCAAATAATTCAAATCAAAAGCATAAAAATTTTCATTTCTCAAAGTAGAAAATACAAAAACATTTTTAGAATTAATAAAATTAAAAGAATAATTTTCAAATATAACATTGAAACCATCATCACACAACTGAGAAATACATAACAGGTTATATTTAAGTCCATAATTAAATAAAACATTGGAAATTAAAACCGAATCGGTGTTACCAATCTGGCCTAAGTTGATGATTTTTCCTTTTGAATTATCACCAAAAGTGACATGGCCTCCTTCAACTTTGATTAAACTCTTGAAGCATGAGTAATCTCCAATCATATTCCTTGAACATCCACTTTCCAAGTACCATACCTTCTTATGGGAACTATTCAATCAAGTTTCCTACAAAACTGGTTTTAATAGAAATGATTTTGATACACATATTTTCTTGCGTCCAAAGAGGTTAGCAAGAAAAACTTTTGGTACCCAAATTTGTCTAATGGGTCTCATATAATAAATAGATTCAAAAGATTTTGAACGATAAAATTTAGTTGATATATAACCATGTGAATAACTAGTTGAAGCATATGAATTTCTAGAAGTAGAACTAGTAGCATTCTGTCCATATTTAGGAATAAATCTATTTTTAGTAATCTGTCTCTATCACGGCTTATCGCCTATTATAGTGGTATATTTTGGTTCCACTTGTTTTACTAGAATTTGAGTTAGATTATTCTTTCCATTTGTGAATTTCCCTAAGTCCTTCCTTAATTCCTCATTGGAAAATTTCAGTTCAGTATTTTCATTAAGTAATTGAGCATTGTTTTCCTTTTCTATATCAAGTGCATATTTAACAAAGCTGGTCAAAGCATGCTGTTTTTTAAGGTCTTATACTTGTCTGTCAATTCATTACAGGTTTCTTCTAGAATATTACAGTATTCAAAAAATTCATCTTTATACATATTATCATAAATAATTTCATTCCTAGAATATTAATCATTCAGCATAGGGGAAACAGGTACCACAAAATTATTAGTCATGAAACACATGATGGCACGATTCTTTTCAGAATCAAAAAATTCCAACTCACTTGTGATGTCTTCTGAAGCAGTCATGGTTTCCGTCATGGATTTCTTATATTTTCTGTCCTTATAGTCCTATTTTTTCTTGATCTTTAACATCGGGTATTCTGCCTTAATGTGACCTTTCGTTTTTCATTCATAACACACTATCTCATCATCCTTATCATACTTTTTCTAATACTTCTTCCAATAATCTTTGTTGTCATATTTTCCTTTATAATTTGGTTTTTGGAAGAATTTATTCTTCTTATAGAACTTCTTGAACTGTATGGCTATCTGAGCCATCTCTTCTTCACTATCACAATTAGAACCTTCACTTGTTGAGATTTAAGTAGGTATGTGAACTTTCTCATTGTCCTTGCTCTTTGAGGCAGTATATTTAAATGCTACAAACTTCCTCCTTGGTTCATCATCTTCTTCCGTGTTTACCTTCAACACTTCTTCATACATCATTAACATACCAATTAATTATTTAACAGGCAGTGAAATTATATCACACGATTGTCTTATTGAAGCTGATGTTCCTCTCCATCTTTCTAGTAGACATCTTAGTATTCTCATAATCTGCTCCGTTGCAGGAACATCTTTTCCAAGTGAGCTCATAGTGTTGAAAATATCATTGAACCTGAAATATATATCAGAAATATGGTCATCAGACTTCATTTTAAAATTATCATACATAATAGTGTAGGTATTCAATTTCATTTCTTTAACATTGGTTGTCCCCTCATGGTAAATAGACAAAGTGTCGCAGATTTCATAAGCAGTTTCACAAGAAGATGTTCTATTAAATTCCTCATCACTTAAAGCACAGTAAAAAGATTTCATTCCTTTGCAGTTATTATTATATATAGTCTTAGTAAGTTCATACCATGTAGTTCTTTCAGTTTCTGGAATCTTATATTGAGTCTCTATAGCAGTCCAGATGTCAAATCCCATACTTTCTAAATGAATTTTCATTTTAATTTTCCATTGGGCATAATTTGTACCATTAAAGAAAAGTGTATTATTGGTACCAGCACCTTCAAGGCTATTATCCATAATTAGATTTTTTCAAATATATTTAAAGAGATAAAATTTATAACTAATAGAAATTTATGATTTTTAAGATACAACTAAAATCAACTTTGAAAAAAAGAGTATTTGGAAATCCTTTGTAAATAACAAACATCCTCTGATACCAAATTTTGGTCGGAGTGGATACTCAAGAGTGGGGTGAATTGAGTTGCGACTAAATTTTTTTTGTTATAAATATTAATATTAGAATCCCCCAAATTAAATACCATTCTAAACTATAGAGAATTTATAAAGATTGTAAATGTTCTATTAGTCTCTCAAAGATTGATTAATTCTTAGTTAACTTATTCTGATGATTAAGTTAGCTTTTGAGACAAACTTACTAGTTCACAATAAGTATAAACACTTTCTAGTTCAACTATTAGAGTTAATTTAAAACAAATTTATATTTCAACATACTTAGAAGTGAAATAATCAATAGTTTAAAAGAATAAAATAATCACAGCAGTTTAAAACTGGAGGTTCAGTCTCAAGACGAGACTTAGTCCTCTCAAACGATTTATAGAAATTTTGATCCACAACCTAGATCAGGGTTAAAAAATAGTACAAAGATTGTCCATGTCCTGTGACCTCTACCACATTTATTCGTGGGAAAATATAATAATGATAGCACACAATATATCTAGGTCACAGTTGACCTCTACCACTATCCACAGTGGGATAAAATAGAGTTTGAAATGTTTTGTGTGAGGATTGAGAGATCCTCAAGTTTGGAATAGGAGATAGTGTGTGTATGGAATATACAGAGTATACACAATACACAAAATGTAAATAAAGGGATCACTAAGATAGTAGATATGAGTTTATAATGCTCTAGTGATTTGAAATGCAGCTCTCGACTCTTTTTGGTTAACCAGAATTTCTTCTGAGTCCTCTTATTTTTGTCTTGAAAACAAAGTGGCATTTGCTTCCTTGATTAGCAATGTATTTATTCCTTGATCGAAGTTCCAATATGCTTTGAAGTAGCACAATGTCCCTCAGCTTCAAGCAAGAGTTCTTCTCTACTATAATCTCTGGTTCATGTGTTCCATTTGTATCAAATGAGTATCTTTGTGTATCTCCACACTCAGCAGCTTTTTCACTTCTTTTCAGCACTTGTTATTTCTGTCTTTTTTATTTCCTTTTATAGAATTCATCTCCAGTAATGGGAATGATTACCTTTTCATAGGAACGAGGTACGATTCCCTGACATTCCAACAACTATGATTAAATAATAGTACGAGAATTAAAAACATCAAATATTAATGTTTCTTAATAAATGAATAGAAATAGAGTTTAAGTAGCAGTGACTAGTTAAAATGCATATTTCATCAGTAGCTCTCAATTGGTAGACTTGTAACAGTGGATTTTGTATAGCGGTGATCTCTTATCGGTAGCTCTTTGTTCTTGTACTGGTATCTCCTTGTATCGGTAGCAGTTACTCGATGTAGTAGTAACTCTATATACCGGTAACTCCTTCTATTGGTAGCATTGGTCTATTGGTAACTGGCTTGTATCAGTAACTACTTATATCGGTGGATCTGACTGTATCGGTATATCTTTATTACGGTAGCTCTGTGTCTGTCTGTTTTTATCGGCAGCTCGTATCAGTAGACTTGAGTAACAGTGACTTCCCTATATCAGTGGACTTCACAATAGTAGACTTACACATATCGGTAGACTTGAGTAATGGTAACCTTTATGTGTACCGGTATACTTACTTACCGATAGATCTGTTCTGTACCAAAGACCATTTGTTTGTATCAGTATCTATGTGCATACCTCTGAACTAAACACTTTTCTATTCTATGAAAAACATATCCTAATTGAGTTAGATTTATTTCAAAGTATGTATAAACATAGATAAATAGTGATTAAGATATTCCAATGATTATTTTGACATTATTTTCAACATTGGAATATAAACACATATTAAAACAAAATTGTGATTATAAAAACAAGTGAAGTCAACAAAACATATAATATCATATATGATTAATTTATAAAACATTATCTCAAATTTATAAATATTCACTAATTATTTTCATTGTTTTGAGTGTAAATTTCCTTTTATTTTAGCATGTTATGAATATTTTTATTCCTATTATTTATCATGATTTAATTTTATCAATAATATAATAAATGAATTAAATACCCCATATATTCAGTATAAAGGTATTTACAACGATCCTTAAATTCGGTGATATGATATGAAATGAACCATTCATGAAGATGGTAGATCATACATATGAATGAACTCTCTTTCCATTTTCTTATTAAATTCATGAATAGCCTAAAAGAATTTGTGTTTTTTATTATTTGATAATCCACCTTTCAACGGGTGAGGTGGAACCCTTATAAGTCTCAGATTATTAGAGATAATTACATAAATTGTAGGTCTTAAAGGGAGTCACCCAAACATACAACCCGAAACTTCTCCTCCCCAGTATATGTGATGATATTCAGCACTCCACCTTTAGAGTGATCGTCAGATAGCAATCGTTCATGCAGAGCTGCACAGGCACGGACCAGATGGCAAAGCCATACCCTCTCGTTCTTCCAATTCCTGTAGTTCTTCTCTGGAGAATGTGCCTACTCGGATCCTCATCTGGAGCCTTGTCCCTTGTAGTCTTGACTGGTACATATGTATGTTCACATGTCCCGAGGGACTTAAGTAGGATCAAAGTCCTTAAGGTGGCCCGAAGGACTTGAGAGATAACTAGCCCAAAGGCCTTTGGTGGCCTAAAAGCCTTGCAGGACCTGAGGACCAAACCGATGGCACAAAGGCCTAGATAGATGAATAGTTCCAGCCACTATAGTACCAAATAGTACCTACTATAGTCACCTCTACATTACTACTACATTACTTCTATAGTACCTGACAATATGTATCCAACAAAATTTTATCCCAGGTCTATTGGATGCACCGTTCGGGTCCTCACTAACCGGGCTGAGGCTCATGTGCTATTGTTAAATTGAATGAAATAAAAGTAAATTTATTTATGTATATCATCATTTTAGTTTCTTTTTAATGTAATATATATCAAATATTATTGTTAAACGCATCCTTAATACATTCAATGTTAATCATGAATGAATCACATATCTTTTTACGACGGTAGTTTGTTATACTCATGAGCGATGTTATCCTATTCTCAAAAATTGAAATGAATATAGTTATGCATGATAAAATAGTTTAAGATAAATAATAAAATCATAAATATCATAAATATCATATATAAGCTAAAATCCATCATTATTCACAAGACTAGAAGGTGGTAATGGATGAACTAATGACATCAGTTAGTGAGACGATAGTCTGATCTACAGACGAACAATAATTTTATAACCCATTTTTAGGAAATGTGTAAATTTTTAGGTAGTAAAATTAAAATAAAAACATATTTTTAAATGAAAAATATGTAGGATATCATATAATAATGATATAAAATTAATATAATGGGTTATTGAAAAAATAAAACTAAAACATTTGTTTATGATCATAACCTCTTTTTCGGGTATATATTTTGGTTTTCACCAAAGAAATTATTTGGTTGGATTTATGATAGAAATAAGGACATTATGATGAGGTTTGGGAATTTTGGAAGTGATTTTGGTATGGTTTGGTGTGTCCAAATGGCATGGGAGTTTTGGAGAAGTGGGAATAGTGGATTACCTTTTATAATGGAAGAGGGGAGGCATTCTTGTAGACACCCAAATGTATTCACTATTGGGAGGTCTCACATACATCATGAGCCTCCAAAATAGAAAAATAATTGATGGGAGTGATTAATTGGTTGATAAATACATCCAAAATAATAAAATAATTACATTTTTATCAAGGTATTCCTTAGTCTTTATGTTTACACAATTATATCTTTATCGTTTTTCCTGAGGTATCTTATATCTTATTATTAACCTAGGAAATTTATATATTAATATTTTAATTTAAAAAATTTTTATATAATTTTTTCCAATTTATTATAAATAATAATTACAATTAATTATCTTAAAATCCAATGTGTGTGTAAATATAATTTTAATATTGGCATATGCAATGAGAAAATTTTAATTTTAAACATAATTGTGTTAAATATTTTTTAACTATTAATTTCTAAAACATGTGATAAAAAATTATTTTTACATAATTAGATAATATAAATTATTCTAAAAATACATATAGAGTGAATTTTTTCAAAGTACATAATCAAAATTGTCAGAATATAATTTAAAATTAATCCCATATAGGCGATTTTTTATTTTTTTTAAAAAAAAATTAGACCATTTCTCGATTTGTGCATGTCATCCTTGCACAGGGGCCATGGTAATCTTCTCCATATCGTTCCAATTTTATCGGATGTCTCCGAAGAGACCCACAGACATGATTTGAAATAGCCTTTTTAGAGTGAATTAGTTCAAAATTTTACAATGTTTTTATATTTAATTTCAATTTAAAATTTATTGTAACAATTTAGTTTGGATTAAGAGTTTTATAATTAAAATATTTTTTCTTCAATACCAATACAAAATTTTAGTTAACATTATAAATTATTTCAATGAAAAGTTAGTTTTTAATTAGAAATCAGTATTTTTCACTATTCATTATCAAATTACACACCTCAGAAAAATACAATAAATTTACCCTAAGAACTACTTTAAATTAATATTTCAAAACTAATGTTTATTTGTTTACTTCTTTTTATAAAAATCTGAATAATTAGTTTTAAAAAAGGCACTCAACTAAATGGCGGTGAAACTACGCTTAGAAAAAATAAAGTTATTTATTCGTAAAATTGGATTTATTCTTATAATAGGTATATAAAATATACAAGATGAATATAAAAACATATTATCTAATATATTATAAATGAATTTCGTGATTATCATCCACTAATATTAATTAATTAATTTTATTATTATAAATCATAATTGGAGCATAAAAATAATTTTTTTATAAAAAATTTCATTTACATTCAACTAGTTTTCATCTAAATATAAATCTAATTGGTAATAAATTATATAAACCCAATATTAATAAAAATAGTTTAATCCCATTCATAATATAATAATAATATAATAATATTTCAAATTTCATTTATATTTTATTTTTTGTATAATGCATGTAAATTTTGGTGTTCCATTTATAACAAGATAAACACTGTGTTTCTTATAAACCAAGATAAATTTAGTGTTCCTTGTAAATTATTTTAATTTTTTTGAGTATATATACAAAATTGAATAATATTTTATTCATTTAAAAATTATGGTTTTTACATTATCCCCACATTATAAAATGTTTTCCTAACATTTTAATCTTGATCTTAGAAATTAATGGTTTGATATTTAAAAATTAATTTTTCTGATAACACCACATCATAAATGATTTAATAAAATATAAAATTATTAAGTGAAAATGTGATGTAAAAAGGTTGTCTTGAATAATCACATAACTAGGTTTCTAGAAAGGATAAAACACAATGAAAATGTAAACTTAGTAATGAAAGAGAAAACTGACACACAAAGACTGATGCTAAGTGATATAGATCATTGGTCAAATGAATTTTAATGATAAATGGAATGATGAGGGCCTATAATACAAATATAAAATATGTGATATAATTTCATTGATATTATCCGAAATTATTGTAATACGATGGAATATTATTTCATGATCCTTTTTGAAATAATGAGGAAATCTTTTTTACTATCTAGGAATATATACGTATATAAAATTAGGATACATTTTTATAAACAAAATTCCTTCATTTGGTTATCCAATAATAAATTTATAATTTATTTCTTATTCTAGGAAATAAATAACATTGATGAATGATTTATTATGCAAGAAGCACTAAAATTTACTTTGAACTGATTGTATGGTCAATAAAAGAGTAACATGCCATTCAGTTTCTTTGTAAAACAATTATATATTAACAATGACATTTTATTGGTTAGTTGTTGGTGTAAAACCCTTACTATCCTTCGGTTGCAGGTTCAAGACCCAAATAATTTTCAAAGTAGATGGGTTTTCACACAAAATACATTTCTTAATTTTTATAAATGATATTTATATAATTTAATAATATAATATGACAAAAATACTTCAAATTTATTCATTAAGTATCCTTTTTTCTATGGTTTTCAATACAACATATTTCCCCCATAAAATTCTAATAATCTCAGTTTAATATTATTAAAATTTCATTAATTATCATTTTAAACCTAATGATTATCAATAAAATAATACTTATTTCTTTAAAATGTATATAAATTATTCCTCAAATAAACATTAAACTAAAAAATGTTCTAAAATAATGATTTGTATTTCAAGAAATTCCTCAAAACTATACTTAATCTTGGTGAACTCTATTCACATAAAAGATAAAATTTTGAATTTAAGGCATTTAAATTATGATAAATTGTTTAATAAATTACCAATGATGTTATTTAGAAATCATTACATAATTAACATATATATATGATTCGAAAAATTTAAAAAATTCCATAAAAAACCTGATTATTATAACCAAAATACCATTCGTAAAATTTACTCAAAAACCAAATTTTGAAATACCAATACAAAAAAACCTTACCTTTTAGAATACTACATATGTCATTCCTTTTTCTAGGGATTAACCTAGGTTATTCATTTTCATTATCTATTTTAACCCATCATAATGGGTTGTAATGAAAAATTTGACCTATCCTAATCATATCGGCTAGGAGTGTTAAAGAAGGTGCTAGGTAAGGCCCATTTATATATAACTGGTTATTATTGAGTAAATAAAGGTGTTCCATTTATGATGTTATTATCCCTAGGTACATCTATTCCATGACCATGTCAAGTTTTATATCCATAATAGGGTGTATTGCAAAGAAAAACAACATAATATATATCTTACAAAAACATTTAGTTGTTTCTTATACTTATCCTCAAATTATTTCATTTAGTAATGTTCCATAATCAATGTCATCCTAAATTTAATTTTCAAGGTCACTACTATCCTTTATATGATACCTACTATAGGAACCCTGACCCCAAATCTCAAATTTGGTTCCTATCACCATTACATTGTTAGTAGATAAATGGAATCACATCCCAAAGGACAGATTAGTTAAGTTGTCTTGTAAATGCAGATACATTTATGATTCATACAATACTATTGAATAGAAAAATCATATTAAATTTTTTTCATGATTAAAATTATTACATATAGAATATCCATATATATACATAATAGTTAAATTTATGTGATCCTACGGAATGTGAAAATAATAATGTTGAGCTCAAATGATCAGTAATGGTTATGTATAGAGATTCAATAATGAATCAATAAAAAATCAATAAGGAAAATTAAATTAATTAACATAAATTTCATTTAAATAACATTAAAATATTATTATGTTATGTTCGAATCAATATGGAATAATAAATAACTGATAACACAATCCATTTAATCAATAAACTAAGAATGAAATGCATACATAGAAAATAACATAGGGAATTTATGATGGATAATAAAAACTGAATCTAAATGAAATATATGCTTAGTTATTTGACGTCGGGTTTCCATGACACAAGAAACACTTACCATGAAGATCTATACTCATGATAGTATAAACCATAATTAGTATAAACCGATTGAACTGGTCAAACATTATCTACACTTTCACGATCCATCCTCAACATATCTTGAAACATAGTTTTTAGAAATTGTTAGGGGTTTTCCGAATTATTTTGTCTCAAGTGAAAACCGATTCATTGAGGGGATTAATTTAAATGGTTCCAACCCATTATATATATTTCAAAGGAATTCCTCATATATCAACTATTCAATTTAACTCAAGAAAAATGTCCCTTATCAAACATCTGTATTGATTAATGGATACATTTTTGTCAATATTTTCACATTTTATGAATAAATATCTATGTAAATACTATATGTAATAAATGGTATATTATTTAAGCAATTAATTCATCTAAGATAAATTATGCTATCATTTAGGAGAAATTCGGTGTCCAACGAAATGTAAATAATTCAAGGTAATGTTAATGTGGACCAAAATGAATAAAGGAAGTGATTATGAATAATTTCCTTGGTCAAAGTTACCACAAACCATCCAAATTGTGATTTGGTATTATAAAAATACAATATATTCCCATTGGGTTAATAATAGAGAGTTGTTGTCATTGATGAATATAAATACCATAAGTGTTCATTAAAAAACATCTTTTAGAAAATACCCATTTAATTATGATAATACATTCGGAAAATATTTTTCAATAAAAAACACTGAAATATATAGAAGATGTTAGAAAAAATTTGAGTGTTCATGAAGGATAAAAATTCTATTTATTTTGTATATCTTAAAAACATTTCCTTTCAGTTTTTCAGTAAAATACAAAGGTGAATTATACTAAAAAGAAAATAAATATTCCATTTAAGAAATAGATAATTAATATATAATGGTTTAAAATTCAATTATAAAATAATGTTTTATAGATTAAAAAAATATAACCATTTTTTTTAAATATAGTTTATTGGAATAAAAATTTATAATTAAAGAGACAAATAAAGTCAGATTTTCATGACAAGACTTTTTAAAAATATTTATGTACCAAAGGATAAAAAGAAGGTAAAATTCATTGAATGAGTTAATTATAAAAATATTTTTCAAATATGAAATATTTAATGAGGAAATAGTCACGTAACTTCCTTAAACTGATATTTAAAAAAAGATGATTAGAATGATATTGTTAAATTAAACCTTAAAAACTTCATAACACTGAAGTGGGAATTAATAAACAAATAAATTTTGTGTTTCCAATATAAATCTACATAAAAAAGTGTAAATAAATCATAATACGTTCAAAATTAATTAAACACATTATCATAGCATGACAAAATCAATAATGTTGACGAATAACCTAATGAGAAGAAATAGAGTTAAGAAATCTATTAGCTTACACTTCCATTTGGATAAATGATCTTAAACCTTGTGTAAATAGGTGTTATGTAGGTTATTAACTTTTACCAGAACGTTATTAATAATTATAATATAAAATATGATCCTTTTAAAAAATCTTATCACCCATTTGTTAATAATATTTCATTATTTTCATTATTTCGGGTGTTAATAGCCTTGTTTTTTTAGAATGTTATGACTTGATATTTTTTTGTTCCTCAAACCCTAATCATGGTTTAATCATATTTTGAATTAAAATAATTATTGAAATATGATATATATTCCATATATATGTATTGATAATAATCAATTAAAGATCATGATAGAATTGAAATACACCATTCATGGAGAGGATATGTCATATGTACGCATTAACGTTATTTCCATTTTCTTGAAGTATCGAAAGAAAGAAACAGAAATGACATTTATAAATTTATTATAATTTTTGATTCATTTATATATTCCATTTTTTTATTAAACCCAACCTTAATGAATTTTATTTATTGTGTGAATGTATCACATTACTTCGTGAGGTGGTAGTCTTTCAAACAAACGAGCTATATTATCATATTAATAAAATATAAATCAAAATGTTATGTGTGATATAATAATTCCATAAGAATAATAACCTCATAAATACTATATATGTAATATATAAACGATAAACCCATCATTGTTCTCAACCATGAATAATTGTAATGGAAGAATGAATGACATCAATTTGAGAGGTAGTTGTCCACCATACACAAGAATGATGATGTTGTAAACCATTTGATGGAAGTTTACAATGTTGAAGGTTGTATTTTTAACATAAAAACATCAAAATAAGTTAAACATAATTATTTCTTCATATAATCATGATATAAAATTAATTTAATATGTTTGAGGAAGTATGAAAGAAAAATGTTCATTGGTGAACGATAAAAATACTTCAGGTATATTCTTTTGATTACCACCAATGTTCATTTTTGGATAGATTATTTCCAAATTTATGTATTCTAGGATTTGGGTGGGAGGGTAGTTATTTTTCTAGGGCATGTTAGAGTCGAATAGCTCGACATGTGTGCATAAGTAGAGAGAGTGAATGCACTTTTATAAATAGAGGAGGAATGGTATTCTTGTAAATACAAAAAAGTATTCACTCTTGGAAGGTATCCCTTACATTATGTGACTAAAAAATAGTAGATTAATTTTTGGTATGTATAAATTGGTAGATAAATGTATCCACAACCCAATATAAGTTTATCTTTATCAAGTTATGGTTTAGTCTTTAAGTTTACTCAATTTTTCTTTATAGTTTTTACTAACGTAACATGTATCACTTTAATTACCTAAGAAATTATTCTATATATATTGAAATTAAAAATGTATTTATTAGATAATTTATACCCACTGAATTTGAATATTAATTCCAACTAATTAAATAAATATTCTATATGTGTTTAAAATAGCTTTAGATATTGATTCATGTAATGCAAAAAACCCCATTATATCATTAATTCTACTAATTAATTTTAATTGGTATACAATATTTATTATTTTAAAAATTAAAAATAAAATTATTAGATAACATAAATGAATATATTTATAAATATGAAATCCATTTATGTAAATCCTATTAAGAAAAGTGGATGAATTTAATATGAAATTTGTCCCATTGCAGTGATGAGAAAACAAGTTTTTAAAGTGAAAATATCTAATAGTTTACAATGTTTTAATATCCAATTTTAGTATGAAATTCATTCTAATGAAAAAATGTATATTTATAGAGATATAACAGATATAATATTACTTTAAAATTTTAAAATGTAATTTTGAATTGTAAATTATTTAAATTTAATGTACGTTTTCAATTAAAATTTTGTATTTTACATTATTCTTAAAAAATGAAAATTCTGAGAAAAATAGTAAAAATTTCACCAAATATAATTTTAAAATGATATATTAAAAAATTTAATTTTTCATCTAAAATTTATTAATGTTTCCAAATTTAGTTTTGAAATTGGTTCACCATTAAAAATAAGTAAAACTATATTAAGAGAAAGACAACTTTTATACCTAAAAGAGGATTATTTCTTATCTTATTCCAATAAAATCAATTGGATGAATAAAAAAATTATATTTAATATATAATATATAAATCATATAATTATAATCCACTAATAGTGATTTATTTAATTTTTTAGGATAAACTGCATTTTGCACAAAAAATTATTTTTTTTTTGTAAAAAAACTTTTTATTCAATTGGGTTTTATATCCATTTATTATTAATTACAAATAAATGAATTTGACCTTATGTAACGATAATTTAGTTATTATTATTCAATGTATAATAATATTTTATTAATATATCGGATTTCATTTCAAATCATTATTTTATGTAATGAATGTTAAACTCGATGTTTTGTACAGGGCAACGTAAACATTGAGTTACATGTAATGTAAGATAAAATCTGTGTTACGTGTATAGAAAGATAAAAATTATTTTTTTTGTAACATACACTATCTAATAAAATTGTACACTTTTAAACGTTTGGGTGTTACACATCAAATGATATGATCCATCTTCTTTTTATTGATGGCTTATGAAATGTTATTTTTTTCATATAAAGGATTTATAACATCTGTTTTAATTACTTGTAATTAAAAGTTTATAAGCATAATTTTCTCCAATTCATTTCCATTATGAATACCTTATTTCAATTTCATCGATTAAAGGGTGTTGAATTTGAAACTATACACTGATTCAATAGGGAAATTAGGCACATAATTGTATACATTTTATCAATGCTATGTGAATATAGTATCTTATATTATCTTGATTTAAGGTTATTTACCTAAAATCATTCTCAATATCATTGGATGTACATTTTCATTCATTGGGTATATCATGTAATGATATAATTATTATATTTTTCTAATGTGATCACAATTGAAACATATATGGAACCAATTTTTCATCTATGGGATCCTTAGGGTGATATGATTATTTATTATGACATACATATGTTAGTAAGAATATAGTTGGGGTCCTATATTTCCATCTAGTGAATTGGATTACATTTATATTAAATGATATAGTTATGTTTTGATGTAATGATGTTGTTCACATAATAATGGGAATATTACTATTGATCAAATTTTTAGGTGTAGAAATAAATGGTATTTTTTTCATAAGTATGGGAACAATTATTTTTTCTTGCACTATTTTCTTATTATTATATTTCTTCCAAATCATAATTTTTTATGATGTTATTCCACCCACTAAATTTTCTTTTCATTTTACTCTATGATAGATTCAATTTTTCCACTAATCTATGATATTCTGCCTTTTGTTTTTAAATGAATTATTTTTTGATTGTCAATCTATTTTTTTTCATAAAATTACTCATGTAAATTTTTTATACCCATTATGTCACATTCTTCTCACATAGGATAATTTATGAATATTTGATTTGGTTACCCTTACTGGGTATTTTTGGTCACCCCATTCTTATGTTTCAATTTCCCATAGGTTATGAAGGAATGTAATACATATCATTTGTCTATTTGAGTGTCCTATAGTGATAATTGTTTATATATTTTGATGATTAATTATAGATTAATCTTTTGCAATTATTGTGGGAAAATGCATTTTTTCATTAAAAAAAGATTTTTTTTGTAATGGAATTTTCAAAATTCTATAAAAAAATATAGATAATAGGTATTTATAATGTGTTGTAATGAAATAATTTCTTAAAAATTATATAATAATCTATGGGTTAATATAGTTTGTATCAGTGACAGGTTTAGATAATATTATATTTTAGGATGATATTAGAAGATAAATTTAGGGTTGATAAGATATTAATTATTTTAATTTCTTTAAGATACCAAACTTCTTAGAGGTATTTTATTGATTAAACATTTGTTCAAACACCTTAAGGGTGGCTAATTATTTGTCAATCAGGTTTTTAAGGAGGTTCGCAGGGCGTTATGATGATTTAGTACATGAAGGAAAAAAGGATTTTTTTCTTTTTTTAAGCATGTTACATGGTTGGAACACAATTAGTGTAAAAAGTGAACCCAGGCCACGCTCGCCAGGATGAGGGGTGTACGGGTATGAAAAAACTTTTGATGGGGAAGGAAAAACAATAAAGTCTATGGTTGCAGAATTCTACATAGTTGGCGCACGTTTTCCAAACTATATGGGGCTCCCCATGTAACCGTGTGAATTAACACATCTTGGAATGTGGAAAGGGAATTGTTTGCCCAGGATATGGAAAATCGTGCGTCCTCACCATGAAACCCGATAAAAAGTACAAAATTACCATTACCCCTCCATATTTTATTTATTTTAACTTATTTTCACTGCTCTCTTCTACTTCTATTCATAGTGTTGAACTTAAACACTCAAGAGTTTCCAAGGATCGATCTCCCTCATATGTAGTTCTTTTGGAGCACCGTGTATTGTAGATCAAATCTCTAGGTATGTCTAATCTTTCCCATGATTCTCTTTTCTAGTTGAGGGGTTGTAATGTATCCAAAATTCTTCAGAATCCATAAAACCAACTTTTATGGTGAAATAATATTTTGGGATTACAAGGGTATTTAAATATATATCTAGGGATACGATTAAAAGTTTTTTCATCATCAGATTCTAGGTAGGTGGTCTAAAAGTTATTTACCATAGTTATATAATAGATTTTTTCTAATGGGTTGTGTTCTTGGTTCCATATTTTAGTATGATTAATTCCTATAGTTGGATTTTTTATAATGGGTGTCTATATGATGAATTGAACCCCTCATGATCCCTATGGGAAGCATTGAGATTGTTGTTACTAATTTAGTTCCACCCATGGGGTGGTATGACAATTATGAAGATGGAAAGAATAAATGTTAAGTACAAAAATATTCCATAACAAATAAAAGGTCATTATAATTATGTTGACATGATTCGTTGGATTCTAAAGGAGAACTAACAGTAATAATGTCTAGTAATTTTAATTGGCATATGGGGTTGTTTGAATAAAAATTAAGAAGTGTTAAATCATATTATGTTGATCTATAAAATGTTATGTGACAATTGTTTGACATGTCTAAATGGTATAAAAGATGTTAATTGATGAATTATGTAAATATGGGTTAATATAAGGGCATTGTTTGTTATGTTTAATGGGTTAAATATTTTTGTTGAATGATTATTATATGTGATTGAATTTTGATTTGATGGTGCTTGGTTGTGGTATGGTATATGCATTAAATCGAAGAATAATCATGTGCACGTGGCTTGGTTTCATGGGATCCACTGATGATTGATACCCATAGTCAGGTTGGATTGATTCTCTAAACCCCTTTGTAGTGTGGGATCCATTGATTCTTGATACATATGGGTCGGGTTGGACTGATTCTATAAAACCAACCACTATAATGCATGGGTTAGGGTTCCAAATAGATTCTTTAGTCCCTAATGGGTGCATTGAATGATACAACCTGGATAGATGCTCTGAGGAAAGTGTGATGTGATTGATTTTAAAATATTACCAAGAGAGAAAGGGAACATGAATCATCTTCTCCTCCATGGTAATTTATTTTCATATGGCGTTGTGTAATGGATATAGATGTCTTACTCAAGATTATGTGAATAAGATTAATTCTAGTAATAATGATAGTATAATTTATTAATTGAAAATACCGATTAAATAGATTAAGAATATATTTTTAATTTATGGAAACTTAGTGATATTTAATTTATATTTTTATTTATTTATTACTTTAATTAACAATATATTTAGATGGAAAATTTTGTAGGCATCATTTTTGGTGGCGTACTGAGTTTTACTCACACCCTAATTGGGCCACCATTAGGTATTAGAGCAGTTTCCATGGTATCATGTCGGGGTTAATGAGAGGGACCAATACATAAGAGTTGATTCAAGCACTAGAAGTTCATGGTATTGGATCCATAATTTGTGTCAAGACCCTCTTGGTATCTTGAAGGATTTTTTTTAATTTGGGGTCTTTTCACATTTTCACTATTAGAATGGCATGGCATGTTTACTTGTTTAGTAGTGGCTTGTACCCTACTTGGGGAATGGATTATTATGCATAATTATAATTTTTACTTTTTATTTCCACTAATTTATTAATTTTCTATTTTGGATCACCCTCGTATATATGGTATAGTATCATAATGTCAATTATTAGACCCTCAATGTTAGTTGTCATCCTTTGTAATATGGGGGAATGCTTGATGTAATGTGGAGACTCGGCTCGGGGTACCATTTAGTGGCTCTTGGGTTGGGGACACTACAAAGTTGTAATAGACCATGTCTTTTCTATATTCTAATTATTTAGGATGATTTAAGGGATATTAGAATGTTTTGGGCCCTGAAAATGAGTTTGTTATTGGGAGTATATTACCAACATATTAGGGGAAACCCAACTATCCAGTGTGGTAATTATTGTTTTTTGAAATGTGTTGTTATAATTTAATGATATTTCACTACTGGATGACGAACATGTTGGGTGATGTGACTGTTTAATGATGTTTTTATCACAGTTGTAATGACATGGGACTATACATTAAGGAATCATTTTAGGAAGATATCATTTAGGTGACACACATTCGGATGGTCAAACACATTTAGGGTATGGCGGGGCATAATGTGTGTAATGCATTTCAATTCCTAGAATATATGAAGAAAATGGTGTCTGATAAGGATGATAAAAATGGTTAAATAAAATTAATGTTAAATATATTTGTATAATAAAAGGGTATAAATGTGTTAAGTGCCTAAGAGTCAAATATTTGAGTGGTAAAATTTGAAAATGATTTTAAAAAGATGTCTAATGAAAGAATTGTGATCAAGTAAGCTGGTGAACCAATGATTTCCATGATCATGGAAGGGATGGTTATTGGCAGTATTCTCGAGGAGGCAGAAATGGTACTCCATGATTTGGGTGTCCATATCAATAGGGTAGAACAACACCAGGATCTTAGACTCGAGCCCTGCGTAGAGGTGAAGTCCATCTTCATGCATTTAAGTTTTCACTTGGGCGTGGTGAGGAAATAATGACTATTAAAGGTACAATTATAGAGAACTATACTCTTGATAACACATCATTTGATATAAATTCCTCACATTCATATATTTATTCTCAACTTTTGTTCGTTTTTGGATTAATGGTAAACCGAATGTGTGGAGTTATGTCGATTGATACCCTATTAGGGGAGTGAGCAGAAAACATATGGGGATTTTAGAGGCGTTCTTTAGATATTGACGGATACCATTTCCTAGGAAACTTTTTCATGAGTGAGAGGTCAGGTTTTGAGTTAACAATTATAATGGATTAATTAACATTATATCAGACCTATATTGATTAATACTATCATAGGGTAATGTGTGCATCACTCTAGGGGAACACCTATGCCTATGGTGATGAATGGGATGTTTGGGTACTCTGTCTAGGGCCAGTTTTTCAACAATGGGGAGAACTCACAACCAAGGTGGATAGTCTTTTGCTAAATAATGGGGGAGAAGATAATGTTGTATCTCCTCTGGGGGTGGATTGGTTTTGATATGTGTTTCTAGAGGACTTTTTGGGGATGCCTCCTGAGAGAAGCATTGAGTTCCCAATAGAGTTGTTACAAAGAGTAAATCCAGTTTATATTACACTATATAAAATGGATATTGAAGAACACTATGAACAGAAACCCAAATCAGATGAATTGGTGAGTAAAGGCTTTATCTATCCTAGTACGTCACCATGGGGATTTCCATCATTGTTTTCAAATAAAGTTGATGGGTCATTTTGTTTGTGTATTAACTATTGGAAATTGAATAATACTATGGTTAGGAACCAAGACTCAATTCCATAAATTGAAAATATATTTGACCAACTAAGAGTAGAGTTAGTGTTTTATTATATTGATTTGAGATCGAGGAATAATCAATTGAGAGTGAGACCTTCTAATGCACTGCAGACATTCTTCATGAGTAGGTCTTGGTTATATGTGTTTGTGGTGATCCCTTTCAGACTTACTAATTTACTTCTAGTGTTTAAGACCTTAATAGTCAAAATATTTATGTATTATCTTTATCAGTTTGTAGTTTTCATAATTAATGTAATCATGGTGTACTCTAGAACTCATAAGTATCATACCAAACATCTTAGAATCATCTTGAGTAGATGTCGAGAGCATAGGATTTATGCCAAGCCTTACAAGTGCAATTATATAATGATAAATTATATTTCATGGGACAAGTTATCTCTAAGTATGGTGTGTTTTTGAACCTGTAGAATGTCTAAGATGTCTTATCTTTGGAGAATCCCATGATGTTTTCTGACATATGATGATTTATTGGAATGATCAGTTACTACTAAAGGTTCATTAAGAACTTCTTTCTTTTGGAAGAAACACATTGGGGAATTACGTATAGGGGTTTCATGTTTGAGTGGTATGAGGAATGCAAGAATTGTTTTCAAGAGTTAAATAAATGGTTGAATACTGCAATGATTATGGAATTGATCGATCAAGGTAAGGGTTATAGTGTTTTTTATTCAAGATGATCGTGTTGTTGAATATGGTTCAAGGAGTCGAGGCTTCATGAAAGAAACTATCCAACTCATGATCATTAATTTCCCATAATGGGTTATTCCTTGTGATTGTGTCTACATTAGTTAATGGGAGAATGATTTATGATTTTTACATATTATTACTCCCATTAATACTTATTCTCTCAGCATTATTTGTATCTTCGATAGTTATTATGGTATGAGTACAAGCAGTCATTTGAATTTGAAAATTTTACACATCAGTAAAGGGAAATAATATTGGTAATCATTTTTTTCAAAAGTCCCAAAATCAGGGGGTTCTAGATTCTATTTTTGATTATATAATGATGGAATTGTTTTCTGAGATGCATTTTAAGGTACATGATGGGTAGGTGCAAGTGACCTTAGTATCTGTGGCTGTTGATTCCACGCTATTGGGCCAGATCAAGGAGAACCAACATGAGGAACCTAAAATATTAGATATGAGGGAAGGTCCTAATGGTGGTGTTTGAATATTATTTTAACCAAAAATGTATAATGACATTTTTCGTCACAATAGGTGTCCCATTATGAATAACAAGGTTTCTGGTTTGGTAGCACGATGCCTTAAATGTTATATGATTAAGGCCAATAATCCATGGTTGAGTTGGTTGTTTTATCCATTTCCCATTACATTATTGATATGGGATGATATGATTTTATATTTCATGGCATTCCATTCTAGGACACATCAATGAAATAATGGCATATGGGCAATTGTTGACTGGTTAACTAAGGAGGATCAGTTATTTCTGGTTATTGATACCTTCATGATGGAGCTTTTTGGTGTGTTTTATGTTTGGGAGATAGTATGGTTTCATGGAAAGACACATACTATAGTATCTGATTGTGATCCACACTTCACATTTCACTTCTGTTAGTGATTACAAAATAAGTTTGGTACACATGTGTTTTTGAGTACATATTTTCACCCATAGACAGAATGGAAGTCAGGTAATACTATTCATGTTCTAGAGGACATGTTGAGGGAATGAGTCCTAGGAACTTCTCTTATTGAGTTTTCATATAACAACAACTTAATGCTACAATTCAAATGTAACAATATGAGGCTCCCTATGGTAGACCATGTATATTTCCATTGTTTTGGTTAGAGGAATGATAATTTGAATTGTTGGGATCGAGTGTAATGAAGGATAAATTGGATTAGGTTCAGTTGGTTTGAAAATTCATGTTGATGGAATAGAGTAGGCATAAGTCATATTTAGATTGATGTCATAGAACTCTCAAGATTGTGGTGAGTGATCGTGTGCTCCATTGAGTGTCTCCTTGGTTGGGTCACCATCAAATTCGAAAGCCTAGATGTTGGCACTAGGGTACATGGAGCAATTTGAAATTATGGAGACGATTAAACAAGTGGAATGTTGATTGGTTCTTCAAAAATGGTATAATGACATGCATGATGTTTTTAATGTTTCACTGCTTGGGAATTAACACCCTAACCCATCAATTGAGATTGTTGTTGATTATGTTGAGATTGTGGATGGTGTTTCTATTTTGGGTAATCTGGTTCGAATTTTGGATCACAATGAGAATGTATTTCGGGGAATGGTTATGCCTTTAGTTCAGGTACTATGGAAGCATAATAACATTTAGAAGTAAACATGGGAGAGTGAGTTGGATATGTGGTCAATGTTTCCCAATCTCATTTCATCATAAAATCATTAATTCTTAGGAGTTTTAATTGGGAACGATTTTTTATATTGTGGAGAGGTTATATGATCTTGAACATCATAGAGGCATGTTATTAATTAAATTTCTGTTTAAATCCACCAATGTTGGTTAATTAAATGTTTATTGGGGTATTTAGGAGATTTGGGGTTGTTCTTGTGTTTCTGGAAAATAAAGAAAAAGGAATTTGGTATCTCTAAGAATGATGTATTATTGGTTCATAGTTACTATAATCCATACACCCAAAATATGCTAGCTATGATGGGGAGTGAAAGGTTATGTAAAAATGTGCAAGGGGGAAGGCCAAATCATGTGGTATCAGACATCTGAATTCTGTACAACTGATGCATGGTTTGTTAAACCATGTGGTCTTACACCCAGGTAACCATTTGACTAAACATGTCTTGGATAGTGACATGAAGAAAGTTTATAAAAAAATTTCAAACCATTTTTCCAAACTATGTGCCCCAATAAAAATTGAAATATTACAATATTCCCCTTTGGATTTTATGTGTCCCACCTAGTTTTTATTCCCTTTCATCAACTTCTATCCCTAGTGATGAACCTAAACCCTTAATATCTCCCATGGGACAATCTCCCTCATTTATAGGCCAATTGAAGAATTTTTTGTCGTGGATCGAAGGTCTATGTAGTTCAAATATTCTACTTTATGTTCTTTTGTAGTCTACAGTTTGTATTTTCTACCATCTTCTTCTAATTACCTAAAACCCACTTTTTCTAGTGGAATCTAGGTCGGCGCTTCAAAGGGTATTTGAATACATATATGGGGCTTCAATTAGAAACACATTCATTATTAGATTTGAGGAAAGTGGTATACACATTATATCTCATAGTTTTATTATATATTTGTTCATTTCAATTGTGTTCTCTATTCAATTTTGTTGTGAAATTGATGAATATAAAGAGATTTGGTATAACGGGTTCCCACATGATGAATCAGACCCCTCACTAACCCTGTGTAATTTATTGAGGTTGAATTTACCAATTAAGGGACACCCATGGGGTTAAACTAAAATTAGGAATATGGAAAATGAAAATTTTAATTATGAAAATGACTCATAAAAAAGAAGACCCCATGATAAATGTGTTAAACTATTTAGTTGGTTAATAAAGGAGGACTAATGGTAATGATTCCTAGCCATTAGCATTTGAATAAGGGGTTGTTTAAAAAATATTATAAGGGTTAAATGATATGATGTTGATGTGATACATGAAACATGACTTGTAATTGAAACATGTAAATGGGAAAATCATGTGAATTCTTTAATTATGTAAAAAAGTGTTAGTGTAAGGGAATTGTTGATTGTGCTTAATTTTTTAGGGATTAATGTAGATTTAGATATTGAATGATTAATGTATGTGAATAAATTATTAATTTATTGAGTTTGTTGTGGTATGGAATAATTTGTGAATGGATAAATAAGAATATCCACATAGATTGGTATTGTGGGATTCATTGATGCTTTATACCCACAGCCAGGATGGAATAATGCTCTAATCCCCTTGTTATTGTAGTGTACATTAATGACTGATACCCACAGATCGGGTTGGATTGATGCTCCAAAACCCACAATTAATATGCAAGAGTTAGTGTGTTGAACATATGCCCTAGGCCCTAATGGTTACTTTGGATGAAACTTTCTCCACTAATGGTTGAAAGATTGTGTGATGTGATTGATTGTGGAAGGTTACCCCAGTGAGATAGAGAACATGACTCCTTTTCTTCTGCATGGTGATTGATTTTATTAGGATATTGTGTAATTGATATAAATCTATAAATAATGGACCATGTGAAGAACCTAATTTCATGTAATTAAGAGAGTATAGGAGATTAATCATAAATACTGATGAAATTGTTTTAGAATATATTGTCCATAGATGACAAATAAGTGATCTTATATTTAACATATATTTTTTTATTACTGACATCCACTATATATTTACACTATATATGCTCTATAAACCATTTTTTGGGGCATAATGAGTTTTAATAACACCCTTCAAGGGACTCTATTGGTCATTGAGTTGATTTCAAGGGAGCAGGTCTGGACAAGGGAAAGGGCGCAATTCTATGTAGTTGATTCAGGCTTTGTATGTGCATGGTTGGGGATCTAGACATGGATTCAAGACCCAATGGGAAGATATGATGTTTTTTTATTTTTTGTTTTGTTCACTTTGGAACAGTTAGCATGACATGTCATGTTTACATGTTTACTAGTGGCTTGTACCCTATTTCGAGAATGGTTTATTATGTGTGATCTTGATTATTATAATTTTTTTCTTATTTATTTATTATCTACTATAGGTCACTCTAGAATAGAGGGTATATTCTCACACATGACTTCTTATACCCTCACCACTAGTTGGAAACCTGTGGAATATGGGGAGGTGCACTTGAGGTCTTGTAGTAACCCGGATCGGGGAACCATTTAGTGTCTCCATGATCGAGGACGTTAAAATATTAGTGATATAGATAACCTATTAGGTTATTAGTGGTAATATATAATATTTCATGGATTATAATAATTTAAAATTATTGAAATCCATAAGAATAATTGTGAGGGATAAGTATAAAAATAATATTAAATCATGATGTTTTGGTAGATTTGAGGTTGTATGGTTCCCTAATAAATTTCATCAATATATGGATACTACAATTGTGATAAAAACATTTTAAATAATAGCCTAGGTAAATAACCATGAGAAAATACATATTACTATATATTAAATCTTAACACTATTGTATGGTGAGTGGGACATGGACTATAATACATTCTATGTATTATTGGGAAATATCAATTCAGTTATTCCCATTCTATTCAGAAACAATTATAATTGAAGTGAAAATTTATTATGATTGAAAAACTAATTGGGAATGACTATGGAATACTTACATTTAAATGTAGTGATTCATGAGATAAGGTATATATTAATAGAAATGTGTTTTTATGGATAAATCACATGTTGATCTTAGAGAAAAATATTTCAATAGTTTTTGGGTTTAGAATATTATACAAACGTTCATGATAATTTTGCGATTTCTATTTTTTAGATATGATAATAAGTACAATATGAAAAAACATAAAGAAAATTATTTTGAAATGGAATTATCAATGGATTAAATTGAGGAGTGATTAGGGAATACATCTTATGATTGAGTTTTCATATTAGTTTGATCATTCAAGCAGATTTTATTGATAACCATTTGGTGTTTTAGTGTTTTTTTGAAAAACCATCAATCCAATTAAGAAAATAATATTAGGTATATTTAAATGATAATGTATTAAAAATAAATAAGAGAAAATAATTAAATTTTTTTGTTTATTAGTCCACTACTATTTTGGGAAAAAATTTACTTTCCCAGTATTACATTAATTAATGAGTTTGATTAAATAATAGAATGTAAATATTGGTACCCTTATATATAATCATTATTTAATGATACTGATTGATGATATTTGGCTATATTGTAAATTATATGAGGATTTCATGAATCATGTTATAATATTTCATCATTATTTTATCAATAAATCAATGGAATCATTTTTTAAAAAGTAAAAAATATATAGAAATGTGATTTTATTAAAAACTATATATTTTTGTGAATATAAATTTATGAGCACATGATTTTGGGACTTTTAAATCATATGTTTAAAATAAAAATTATTTATAGATAGTAATGAATTGATTGATTCTGGCAAAATTAATACTAGACATTATGGGTATCTATGGAATTTCTAACTAATTTGAGATATTTTGGTGATGTTCATTGCATATTTGGGATTGTGGTACACATTGTCTTATGTGTGACCATATGAAGGGGTGGTTAATACCATTTAATTGTTAAATATAGAGTTATAATTGGAATAATATATGATTTTTGTGAGGTTTAATGTATTTAATATTCAAATGGTTTTTGTAAAGCTATGTTATGTTGAATAAATGATTATGGTCTATATATAAATTGGAATATAATAATATGAAATATTAATGTTTATTTGGGAATGGTAAGTAACAAAATATACCCTAAGAGTGTATGTAATATGTAATATTAGAAGATATATCCAAAATGATAAATATGTTGACAATATTCCCACCTACTTTTATCAGTTTTGAATAAATAAATTCATGAAGACACATTTTATTTATGCGGTGAATAATGCAGTGGCATATTAATTCACTTTTTTTAAAATTAATATATTTTTAATTTTATTTTTTACAATAAAAATTTAATTAAAAAAACATGGATAAATTGACACACAACATATTTATATTATGTGAAGAATATTATCCTTTATAGATAAAGAGGATAATAATCCATCAAAATAATCATATAGAATTATTCTTTATGCCATTGAAATAATCATTTAAAATGAGGAAATATATTTAACATAAACTAATTTCATTGATCATACAAAAAAGTTTACAATAATAATTAATATTAATATTTATAAATGAATATATCGACAATCATTTATTTAGAACTTTGTATGAAATACAAATAAAGGTATCTAGATTTAAATAGGTTATTTTTGAATAAGAACAGTTTTTCTTCATATATTGAATTTTTATATGAATGGAAAATACATTTATATAAGAATTTTAATTTTACAAAAATATATTTTCAATTTTGGATTAGTCATATAGAAACTATCATAGGTTGTTTTTTTCAAAAAAATTTAATTTACAGGTGAATAGTAATAATATTATGATTTTCCTAAAAATGACTCTTCCATGACATTATCATCATAAAATAATGAAAGAAATGTTTTTAAATGATATATATATATACATATAAATATATATATAACGTTATACATCATTTAATAATACTATATTTAATTAAATATACCGATGTAAAACATTTCTAAAACCAAATTAATATTGTACTCAATTTTTTTATTGGCTTATATTAAAAAATAATTTTAATCATTTCTATAAAATAAATCAATAAATATGGATTTGAAATTTTATATCAATATAAAAAAATTATTTAATAAGGTCAATTTCATTTTTGGATATAAAGTTATTATTACATAAAATAAAGTCAATGTCCAAACAAGTGAAAAAACTATTAATTTCAAATAGTAATATAATAAATATGGGTAATTTATACACAATTAATTAATTTAATCTATCCTAAAGCATGAAATTAATATAATTATCAATCCAATATATGAAAATACTTCCATACATTCATATTGTAATGAATAAAAAATACAATAAAGAATACAACTAGTGAAAACTACATTTTTTTAAAATATGATTTCATTATATTAAATGTTTTAATTCACATTATATTTTTAAATTACATATATATATAATTAGTATTTTTTATTAAATATATATTCACTACACAGAAATTTGTATGTAGTGGTTAAAAAAAATTTATATAATATAATCAACAACTATAACAACTTATATCCAAGGTAAACACGAAGATAGAAAATAGAAAAATAAATTTATAAAAATCAGGAATTTTTTTTTAAAATGATAAATGTTTTGTGGAAGAGTGTTTATTATATAAATCATCCCAAAAAAATAATTTATTCAATCATTAGAAATCATAATCCCAGGAATAGTATAAATTCATTTTGGTGAAATATGGTTTGTTCACAAAAGTTCCCCTTTTTTCACTTATAAAAGGGAATCAATTACATACCCTCAATGCTAATCATTAACTTCAAATTCCAATTTAACCAATAATCAATCTTACCCACCATTATTTCCATTTCATGACATAAATTACATGGTAACCATACATTATACTATGCCATTCATTTCCAAGGATACTTTTCAGAGATTGTTAAAGGTCCCAAAGTGGATATTACATAATCTATAACCATATATAAATAGTTCCATTAGAATTATACCCTAGAAACTGTAATGTAATAAACATAGTATCAGATATAAATATAGGAGTTATTATATTAGTATAAAATGTCTTCTTTATTCTTTCTCATTAACATAGAAAAATAAAACAATATTAATTATGTGTTTGTATAGACTACCACCAGCATGAAGAAGAGTTCTTTCTTTTACAGAAATACCTAAAATGGATGAAATTATAAATTTATTTAATTTATAAAAATTAATTATATAAAACTAAAAATAACAGTTAATTATTAAAATTTAAGTTCATTAAGAGATTTTAATAATAAATAATTAGAGTAAACTTAATCACAGAAAATTAACATAGTATGATAGATTTCCTAATATGAGGTCAATTTATAGAAACCAATTTAAAAATATAAATTATATATTAATGGATTAATAATTTAAATGCAATCCATTTTTGTTTGTGATTATGAATCTATTGTACACACCATTAACCATGGTCATCATAGAAAAATAATTATAAAGAAATCAATTGAACCACCCTAAATATCCTAAACATAGAAAAATAACAATAAACAAATTGAATATGATAATATATTTTACTTATTAAAAAATATATAGATTAATATGTTTCATAAAAAGAAATTTATTATACTAAAAGTTATTATTCTATAATTTTTACCTATTATCAAAGTGAATCTAGAATAATTAAAGTGTTTATTGCCTCAAACTTTTACCCCTAGAAAGATCTTTCTTATAATACACCATGTTTTCTATAGAATTAATTATATAATATCTCATTAATATTTTTATCATGGTCCTCTTATTATTGATATTTTTTAAATTCTATTTCATATACTTTTAGTGGTTTCGATTCCACGAATTCTATCATTATAAAGAGTTCATTGTCTGAAATTTAATTTCTTGAGACATGTCTCATAATGAAAACCATTATTTCATTTATATAGTGTATTCACTACAAAATTTTATTTAGAAATGATATATATTTCATTTGATGTGATTTTAATTTTCATTTCATGACCTTCCACTCAAACTCCGTAGACTATTATATTACTGATATAGTGAGGGTTTCATCAAAAATCAAATTTTCAAATACATATTTCTTATGAATGATAATCTATATTGGGAATTTTGAAACTTTTCCCTCTAAAACAATAATAATTTTAATCGCCCTAATGTACTTCCCACTATGCTCATTATTTAACTTATATGAGGGAATCTACCGTACCTTTTATTTTTTTAGGAAAATATATCTTTCCCGTTCTATATTCATTGTATGTTCTTTGGAAACATCTTTATCTATGTAAGGACCCATAAAATTAAAGGGAAATTTTTTTCTTAATTTTCTTTGAAATTTTGCAAGAACGCGGTTTCTGACGGCACCTAATTCCAAGGCCCGGTGTGCCCGGAATCAATTTCCGAAGTTTGGCTCGGGTACGTTCAGTGAACGAACGAGCGGGAATTTCTAACTTTTGAACCGGTGCCTAGAATCGAATTCTAAGGGCACCGATGAAATCACAGCGCTGATATTTGCTTAGAAACGCCTCTTCGGGAGTTGCGTTTTCTTGGGTGTGGTTTTTAATTTTCGGGCTTAAAGTTAAGAAATAAAATAATTTTACGACAACTTTATTTTATTTCACTTGAAGCCACTTGGAAGCTACTTAAACTAAGTTGAAACGGATAGGGGACTATCCAGAAATATCCTACCCTCTCGGTAGGATATTTGTGAGGTGGGGCCCGTACGAGCCCCGTCGTTTCTTTCCGCTAAGTAACGCACCCACGAAAACCCGTCATTATGAAAGTCAACTGACCTGTTTTCTTAAATTCTTAACAGACTATTTAATTGGGCGGTTTATTTCATAAATTAAATGAGCTGTTTCTTTCGTTGAATTAATTCAACGAATTGATGGGTCGTTACTTACCATTTTTCGTTGGTTGGCATAATAATAAAATAAGACCAACCAGTCTTTTTTGAGGATTACTGGTTGAGAGGTTTGACAGAGTCCTCGTGCCTTTATCCTTCTTCACGAAGAACGTGAAGAACGCGAAGAACGCGAAGAACGCGAAGAACGCGAAGAACGCCGACCTCCGACGAAGGACGCCGAACCCAGAAATCGACGATGCGACGCCGTGTTCCGCGACGCCGAGGTTCCCTTCCTGCAACGTTCTTCTGCGACGTCTCTTCCTCCGCAACGGATCTTCGATCAGCTGCTTGAGGTAGGAGTCTCGGATTTTCTTTTAATCTCCTTTGTGGTTTTTACCAAAACACGGATTTAATTAATTAAATTAAATCTGCTGTTTCATGGTCCGTTGAGTTCGCCGACTCAACGTCGGTTTTCGCGATGACGTGATGCCCTTCCGTGACGACGCGACGATCCCCATCTTCTACGACGAACAATTCCGCGAAGAACGCTCACGCGCGACTACTATGAGGTAGGCATTTTATTTTTTTGGAAATGCCTCTTATTTCCCGTGTTGTTTCCGTTCGAATGAGGAACCCGATTTATGAAACAACTTTATTACATTAAAAATTGTTTCGGATTTGCGTTCATGTGTTGAAATTTATTCCTCCCGTTGTTTATCACTAATGCGGAGGGTGCGGGCCAAACGAACACAGCCCGACGACCCTCCGCCGCTCTTCGTTTTTGTGCGGATTTGACGGGCGACGACAGAACATGACACAAGGGCAGTTTCTTGATCCCGCAGTGGATAATGGAACCCGGGAGGAGCAACGGCGCAGACAGGAAGAAAGTCGGGCCACCGGAGCGACTCCGAGCCCGCGGAAGCCGGCGGCGGCGGCGCCCGGCGCGCCGCTGGACGAGACCGCGGCGGCGGCGTCGCTCTCGGGACGCGGCTGAAGCCGTGTCCGGCGGCCAGGGAGACACCCCGCGGGTGTCGCGGGGGTGTCACGCGGGGGCAGCGGCTCCCCCCCCCCCCCCCCCCCCGCATCACTCGGGACGCGGCTTCAGCCGCGTCGGGCTGTCTGGCCGACACCCCGCGGGTGCCGCGGGGGTGTCACGCGGCGAGGCGGATCCCCCCACGTCGGCCGCTCGGCCGAGCCTGGCCGGGCTGGCCGAGCCAGACTGGTCGGACCGGGTCAGACCGGGTTCGGCCGACCCAAGGGGGTCGGGCCGGGTCGGCCCGGGCCCGGACCCCCCGTCTTCAGACGGTTTTCGTTCAAATGCTCGTAACTTGATCTAAGGGCCTCCGAACGAGGCGCCGTCAGTGGTAACGCGATCCTTGGATCGAGATGGTCGTTTCGGTATATCGCACTCAAGGTTTTGGAATACTTTGAGTTCAGCCGGGTTTGTTCGTACACGAAACCAACCGGGCCCTCGGAGCAGAAACGCTCACATCTTGAGCTACGGACGTCCGATTGATGTGCCGTCAGCTTTGTTGAATTCCTCTAAGTGAGACGGATCTTTTGGCTTACTCCGCTCGAGGTTTGGATATCGTCAGAGTGCGGTCGGGTTGGTTCGCTCACGAAACCAACCGGGCCCCAGAACGAAAAAGCCAATAACTCACAGACCGGGCGTCCGATTGACGCGTCGTCTGTTGCGTTGCGTTCCTGTTGACGATACAGAACTTTTGGCATCCTTCGCACGAGTTTTGGATGCAGATATATAGTGGCCGGGTTGGATCGCATCGAAAACCAACCGGGCCCCCGGAACGGAAAAGCTGATACCTTTCTGACAGAACGTCCGTTTGACGAACCGTCAGCGGCGTTGGTGATTTCGTTGAGGAACGGTCCCTATGAGTATACCCTATGAGAGTTTGGGGTACAGTTGAGATACGGCTGGATTTGGTTTGCTCACAAAACCAACCGGGCCCCTGGGACGAAAAGGCTAGTAACTCACAGACCGGTCGTCCGATTGACGCACTGTCTGTTGCGTTGAGACCCCTATGACGAGGCGGTCCTTTGAGATACTTCTTCGTGGGTATTTAAGATACTTGGAGTATCAACTTGTAGCTCATGGAGCAGACCCTCTTAGAGACGAGCATACGGAGTACGGAGACCATATAGCCTGCAGAGACCTGAAGACTGCTTGTCCGATTCGATTCGAAGTGACTTACGTATCCCAGTGGGGAGAACTAATTTGTGAGGTGGCAGACCCACAATGGAGGAGCACTACTGTGTGAGGTGGAAGACCCGCGGTACTCGACAGGAGGAGTACCTCTGTAGGCTATGAGGGGGGAGCACTACTGTGTTGGGTGGCAGACCCCGGCGGGAAGCACTACTGTGTGAGGTGGCAGGCCCGCGGTACTCGACAGGAGGAGTACCTCAGCAGTCTTAGGTTAGTGAGCAGTACCTCGGAGTCGTGACAGGACCACCGTACACTCTAGAGACAGTGCTCTTCAGCAGTTACGGTTTCGATAATGAAAATCATGGTTTGAGCTGATACTTTTGACCTTTGTGTTTCCTCATGATTGAGATGGGTCACTTAATAACTTAGGTATATGTATGGGCATATACCTGGGTAGTGGTTATCCGTTGATTTTACAATCCTTGTGTTTCCTCATGATTGAGATGGGTTACTTGATAACTTAGGTATATGTTTGGGCATATATCTAAGTAGAGGTTATCTGTTGAGATCTTCTTGTGGTTATCCTTGTTGATTTTAGTGAGACCTTGAGGGTCTCGGGGTCCCTACTGAGTATCGTTATACTCACCCCTGCACGGGCTATGCCCGCACCTCGTTGTGTTGGTTGCAGACGACAGGCAGTGCTGACGGAGGCCGAGTGTTCGAGGACTGGTCAGTACCCGGAGGTGAACTACATGACAAGTCAGTACCCGGAGGTGGACTACACGACGTGACGACTCACAGAGGAGGTTGACGGACGAGAGCGTAGAGGAGGCTATCTGTACCTACCCTTCAGGTAGGATCCGTGGAGGACTACTAGGAGATGCGCTATCTGTACCTACCCTTCAAGTAGGATCCGAGGAGGACGACCCAGGAGTTGCTTCCTTCTTCCAGCTGTTTGTATTTTACTGTTCTACCTTGTTCAGTTGTAGTCGTACTTTCTTTTGGGTTTGTATTCTGGCCCATTTACTTTTCCGCACTTCAGTAGTACTCTGTTTTTACTTAGTGTTTACTTTTCCGATTGCATACTCTGTGGTGCTTGATTACTTTACAAAGGAAATGCCTTCCCTTTTTACTGGGATTTACGCCTTGGTGCTAGTCGCCATCCCCTAGCCTTTGGAAGGCGGGTTTGGGGTAGTCACAGCACGGGCCCCGAGGACAGGTCGTGAAAAATTGGTATTATAGGAGTTTGGTTCTACCGCAGAACTTATAACTCTGATGTTTCTTTCTATGAAGCAATAGTTTTAAGAGTACCGAGTGTGGTTTTCAGTTTAGGGAATCCAGTGTTGGCGCGGGCGGCCGACATATCCATACACCAGGACCCTGACAACTATTTTCCGACTTCGTGCACGAAAACACTGATTGCGTGTGTGTTTTCCTGATGTTTATTTAAATGTCAGCTCAAACCCGGTCAGCTCACTAGGTATAATCTTTTGACCATGTCATGTTGTTTCTTTCAGGATGCCTCCCTGTGGACGACCAGCTAGGGCCCCGAGAGTGGTACGTACTGACAGCCCGCCAAGCGACGTGGCCTCCGTACAGGGCCCTATCCCAGTTGAGGCACCAGCGGAGGCACCAGCGGTACTACTACCTGTTGGGCCACCGATGCCACCAGCCCCAGCAGCATAGGATTCACGTCGTTTGAGTGCACTGCATGAGTTCCAGCATCAGAGGCCACCCAGGTTTCAGGGAGGGACGGACCCGCAGGCGGTTGAGGATTGGCTGGAGGCTGTGGTGAGAGTCTTCAGGCTAGTGGGGACGCCGACAGATTTCATGGTGATCCTTTCTGCCAGCCTTCTTCAGGCAGAAGCAGGAAGATGGTGGAGCCTGATGCTTCAGATGCATGACGAGGTGACACTTCTATGGGCAGACTTCGAGAGCCTGTTCCGGGCAGAGTTTGTACCAGCCACCCTCCGAGCGGTGCGCATCCAGGATCTACTATAGCTGCGGCAGGGCAGCATGTCAGTGGCCCAGTACTCGGCGAGATTTACTGATCTCTCGCGCTACTCCACAGATATGTTACGGGACCCGTTCTTCCGAGCCCGGACCTTCGAGCAGGGACTGAGGCGGGAGATCAGAGCTTCGGTTGTCTCGCACAACATTCTGACGCAGACAGGAGTGTTAGAGCGAGCCCTCTTAGTGGAGAGTTTCCTTGCTAAGCAGTCTCCAGCAGCTGGCCCCACCACTAGCCGGCATGCGGCAGAGTCTTCTATAGCGGGCAGTAGACAGACGACGTAGGGGTCCAAGAGGACCAGACCTACAGGTGGTCGACCGCGTGACTCAGGGTCGGTAGTGCAGGACACCAAGGGAAGTGAAAGAGCCAGACCTGCCATGAGGTGTTACTCCTGCGACGGAATTGGACACATAGCACGTGACTGTCCGACCCTCCATGCAGATGACCAGCAGTTAAATGAAGAACCTTCGAGGCAGAGGCAGAGGTTTGATCAGGGTGGCCATGGCAGAGGAGCTGGCCGGGCAGCTGGAGGTGTACGACGCTTCGGGGTGTTGCCACCACCACCACTAGGAGGTCCACCCCGACCGCAGGGGATAGGAGGATATGGGAGAGCTCAGAATCAAGCAGCTGAGGCCTACGATCATGGGGCTCCGGGAGCAGATGGACAGGAGCGGGACTAGCTCCAGACCTGGAGACTTTTGTTCATGTTGATTCTAGTTTTTTTGATGTATGTTTGTAGATGCTTTGTGTCTTTGTACTTGAGCTTCAGTAATAAAGGACACCTTTTCTTGTGGAATTTACATCCCTGTCCTCTCTTGTGTTGTTACTAAGAGGTTCTGGTTTAGACTGTTGACTTGACCCTCACTTGAGAGATACCTACTGGAGGAGACCCAGTTACCACATACTGATGCCGACAGTGTGACTCAACCCTTGGAGGCGAGATTAACGGTTGGATCTCTTTGTAGTAGCATCGAGGCCTTACGACTTCATACTTGGTATGGGTTAGTATCATCCAAGTTGGGATTGACAGTATTAGGAAAAGAATGTGGTTCATCCAGGAGATGAGACCGGATTTCTCTTATCGGCAAGGAAGAAATCATTGCAACTCTTGTTGGACCAGAGGAGGTCTAGGCCACGATAGAGAAGGTCCAAGTCATCCAGGAGCGGATGAAGACAGCTCAGAGCTGACAGAATTCTTATGCTAACAGGAGGCGGAGGCCACTAGAGTTCGAGGATGGCGACCACGTCTTCTTGCGGGTCTCACCTCGACGTGGTTTGTGGAGATTTGGCCGAGGCGGCAAGTTGTCTCCACGCTTCATCGGGCCTTTCCAGGCCCTCAGCAGGATTGGCGAGGTGGATTATCGCCTGGCTCTACCACCTCAGTTGCACAGGGTGCACGACGTCTTCCACGTATCTCAGCTGAGGAGATACGTGCACGACCCGGCACACATCTTTGACCATGGGGAACTGGTCTTTGATAATGGGGCGACTTTTGCAGAGGCCCCGTTAGAGATCGAGGATCGACAGGAGCGGGTCCTACGTGGACGACTAATTCCTCTAGTGCGCTTAAGATGACCACTCGGGAGCCTCCAGGAGAGCACTTGGGAGCGGGAGGCTCAGATGCGTGCTCAGTATCGCCTTTGTATCCCTAAGTTTGTAGTGAAGCTTTACGGGGACGTAAAGCCCTATGGTGGGAGTAATGTAAAGACCCGTAAAATTCAAGGAAATTTTTTTTCTTAATTTTCTTTGGAATTTTAAAAGAACGCGGTTTCTGACAGCACCTGATTCCGAGGCCCGGTGTGCCCGGAATCAATTTCCAAAGTTTGGCTCGGGTACGTTCAGTGAACGAATGAGCGGGAATTTATAACATTTGAACCGATGCCCAGAATCGAATTCTGAGGGCACCGATGAAATCGCAGCGCCGGTATTTTCTTAGAAACGCCTCTTCTGGAGTTGGGTTTGCTCGGGTGTGGTTTTTAATTTTCGGGCTTAAAGTTAAGAAATAAAATAATTTTACGACAACTTTATTTTATTTCACTTGAAGCCACTTGGAAGCCACTTAAACTGAGTTGAAACGGATAGGGGACTATCCAGAAATATCCTACCCTCTTGGTAGGATATTTGTGAGGTGGGGCCCGCACGAGCCCCGCTATTTCTTTCCGCTAAGTAACGCACCCGCGAAAACCCGTCATTATGAAAGTCAACTGACCCGTTTTCTTAAATTCTTAATAGACCATTTAATTGGGCGGTTTATTTCGTAAATTAAATGAGTTGTTTCTTTCGTTGAATTAATTCAAAAAATTGATAGGTCGTTACTTAACCATTTTCTTTGGTTGGCATAATAATAAAATAAGACCAACCAGTATTTTTTTGAGGATTACTGGTTGAGAGGTTTGACAGAGTCCTCGTGCCTTTATCCTTCTTCACGAAGAACGCGAAGAACGCGAAGAACGCGAAGAACGTGAAGAACGCCGGCCTCCGACGAAAAACGCCGAACCTGGAAATCGACGACGCGACGCCGTGTTCCGCGACGCCGACGTTCCCTTCCTGCAACGTTCTTCTGCGACGTCTCTTCCTCCGCAACGGATCTTCAATCAGCTACTTGAGGTAAGAGTCTCGGATTTTCTTTTAATCTCCTTTGTGGTTTTTACCAAAACACGGATTTAATTAATTAAATTAAATCTCCTGTTTCATGGTCCGTTGAGTTCGCCGACTCAACGCCGGTTTTCGCAACGACGTGACGCCCTTCTGCGATGACGCGACGATCCCCTTCTTCTACGACGAACAATTCTGCGAAGAACGCTCACGCGCGACGACTACGAGGTAGGGATTTTATTTTTTTTTGGAAATGCCTCTTATTTCCCGTGTGGTTTCCGTTCAAATGAGGAACCCAATTTATGAAACAATTTTTTTACATTAAAAATTGTTTCGGATATGCATTCATGTGTTGAAATTTATTCCTCCCGTTGTTTATCTCTAACGCGGAGGGTGCGGGCCAAACGAACACGGCCCGACGACCCTCCGCCGCTCTTCGTTTTTGTGCGGATTTGACGGGCGACAACGGAACATGACGCAAGGGCAGTTTCTTGATCCCGTAGTGGAGAACAGAACCCGGGAGGAGCAACGGCACAGACGGGAAGAAAATCGGGCTACCGGAGCGACTCCGGCGGCCCGCGAAAGCCGGCGGCGGCGCCCGGCGCGCCGCCGGACGAGACTGCCACGGCACTGGCCGCGGCGGCGGTGCTCGTGGGACGCGGCTGAAGCTGCGTCCGGCCACAAGGGAGACACCCCGCGGGTGTCGCGGGGGGTGTCGCGCGGGGGCGGCGGCTCCCCCCCGCGTCACTCGGGACGCGGCTTCAGCCGCGTCCGGCTGTCTGGACGACACCCCGCGGGGGTGTCACGCGAGGCGGTGGCTCCCCCTGCGTCTGTCGTTCAGCTGCTCGTCCGAGCCAGGCCGGGCTGGCAGAGCCAGACCGGTCCGACCGGGTCGGACCGGGGTCGGCCTGGGCCCGGACCCCCCCCCCCCCCCCCCCGTCTTCGGACGGTTTTCGTTCAAATGCCCGTAACATGAGCTACGGGCCTCCGAACGACGCACCGTCAGCGGTAACGCTATCCTTGGATCGAGTCGGTCGTTTCGGTATATCGCACTCAAGGTTTTGGAATACTTCGAGTTCGGCCGGGTTTGTTCATACACGAAACCAACCGGGCCCTCGGAGCGGAAACGCTCACATCTTGAGCTATAGACGTCTGATTGACGTGCCGTCAGCTTTGTTGAATTCCTCTAAGTGAGACGGATCTTTTGGCTTACTCCGCTCGAGGTTTGGATGTTGTCAGAGTGCGGTCGGGTTGGTTCGCTCACGAAACCAACCAGGCCCCCGGAACGAAAAAGCAAATAACTCACAGACTGGGCGTCCGATTGACGCGCCGTCTGTTGCGTTGCGTTCCTGTTGACGATATAGAACTTTTGGCATCCTCCGCCCAAGTTTTGGATGCAGATATATAGTGGTCGGGTTGGATTGCACCGAAAACCAACCGGGCCCCTGGAACGGAAAAGTTGATACCTTTCTGACAGAACGTCCGTTTGACGAACCGTCAGCGGCGTTGGTGATTTCGTTGAGGAACGGTCCCCATGAGTATACCCTATCAGAGTTCCGGGTACAGTTGAGATACGTCCGGATTTGGTTTGCTCACGAAACCAACCGGGCCCCTGGGACGAAAAGGCTAGTAACTCACAGACCGGACGTTCAATTGACACGTCGTCTGTTGCGTTGAGACCCCTATGACGAGGCGGTCCTTTGAGATACTTCTTCGTGGGAATTTGAGATACTTGGAGTATCGACTTGTAGCTCGTGGAGTGGACCCTCCTAGAGACAAGCATACGGAGTACGGAGACCGTATAGCCGGCAGAGACCAAAAGACTGCTTGTCTGATTCGATTCGGAGTGACTTACGTAGCCCAGTGGGGAGCACTACTTTGTGAGGTGGCAGACCAATAGCGGAGGAGCACTACTGTGTGAGGTGGAAGACCCGCGGTAATCGACAGGAGGAGTACCTCTGTAGGCTATGAGGGGGGAGCACTACTGTGTTGGGTGGCAGACCCCGGCGGGAAGCACTACTATGTGAGGTGGCAGGCCCGCGGTACTCGATAGGAGGAGTACCTTAGCAGTTTTAGGTTAGTGAGCAGTATCTCGGAGTCGTGACAGGACCACTATACACTCCAGAGACAGAGCTCTTCAGCAGTTACGGTTTCGATAATGAAAATCTTGGTTTGAGCTGAGACTTTTGACCTTTGTGTTTCCTCATGATTGAGATGGGTCACTTGATAACTTAGGTATATGTATGGGCATATACCTGGGTAGTGGTTATCCGTTGATTTCACAATCCTTGTGTTTCCTCATGATTGAGATGGGTTACATGATAACTTAGGTATATGTATGGGCATATATCTAAGTAGAGGTTATCTATTGAGATCTTCTTGTGGTTATCCTTGTTGGTTTTAGTGAGACCTTGAGGGTATCGGGGTCCCTACTGAGTATCGTTATACTCACCCCTACACGGGCTATGCCCGTACCTCGTTGTGTTGGTTGAAGACGACAGGCAGTGCTGACGGAGGCTGAGTGTTCGAGGACTGGTCGGTACCCGGAGGTGGACTACACGTCGAGTCAGTACCCGGAGGTGGACTACACGACATGACGACACACAGAGGAGGTTGACGGACAAGAGCGTGGAGGAGGCTATATGTACCTACCCTTCAGGTAGGATCCGTGGTGGACTACCAGGAACTGCTCTATCTGTACCTACCCTTCAGGTAGGATCCGAGGAGGACGACCCAGGAGCTGCTTCCTTCTTCCAGCTGTTTTTATTTTACTGTTGTACCTTGTTCAGTTGTAGTCGTACTTTCTTTTGGGTTTGTATTCTGGCCCATTTACTTTTCCGCACTTCAGTTGTACTCTGTTTTAACTTAGTGTTTACTTTTCCTCTTGCTTACTCTGTGGTGCTTTTTTACTTTACAAAGGCAATGCCTTCCCTTTTTACCGGGATTTACACCTTAGTGCTAGTCGCCAGCCCCTGGCCTTTGGAAGGCGGGCTTGGGGTAGTCACGGCACGGGCCCCGAGGACGGGTCGTGATAATTTATGAGAGAAATTTCATGGAATAGTTATTTTCACTACATTAACTTCTAAAAATGTTATGATGAAATTTTTTTGTTTTTCAAATATTCGATTTTTTATTTGTGGAATTTATTTTGTTAATTAATTCCTTGTGAACACATCTTCCTCCTACGATTATCATTTTATAGGAAACATTATCTATATGATTTCTTATTTTTTAATTTATTTATATTTTAATTTATTTTTATAAATAATTTATTTAAAAATTAAATTAATAGAGAAGGTATATTATATATTTCCAATTTCATTTTTAAAACATCTCAAAATGTGTTTTTATCTATGTCATATTCCATTAATATGTCATATGTTATATTAGATATACTATTCCAACAATTCCATCCCCCTTATTTCACTTTATGGATTATGAAATGCTATTTTCTATCATATAAATGATCCAAAATATCTTTTTTCATTCCTATAAAAAGACACATTATAAACTGAGTTTTTTTCCTATTACACTCTTTAAAAAATTCACTATTCTACATTTCTCCAATTTATTTATGTCCACCTAGATTCCATAAATCTAATTATTGGGAAATTATTGACTAAATTTTATAACCTGTGTATATATATTTATTTTACAAATATTGTAAGAACTACATTCTTAATGGAAGTGTATTTACCCAAATAATAAATTAATATATTCAAATACCCATTTATTTTAAATATGTATATCATGTAATGATGGAATTATGGATTTTTTACTTATTATATTTCATTTGAAAGTAATATAAAAAATATTTTATTTTGAAGGGTTATTTATAATAAATAAATTATTTCTTATGGAATTCATAAGGCAGTTTGATAAGGGGTGGTTAACTATACCACCCTCTAATGAATTATTTTATTCTTATGATTAATGAGATAATAGTGTTTGACTGAAATGAGTTTTCGGACATAATTATGTGCATTACATGCTCTCTCAAAATTATAAGTGTCTCTATGACGTCTTTTTTCACTTATTCGTGGGAATAAGGACACATCACACAAGTTTTTCAAATTATTTAGGGTATTTCAATATCACCAAGTTGTTGTTCATGTTATTCCACCATCTAATGTTTCTTTTCATTTTAGTATTTGATAGATTCCATGTTTTTTATTCTTATCATTAATAATCTATAATTTTATAATATTCCATTAATTAATCAATAATTTATGATCTATGCTTTACTTGATATCAATTTCCTTATGAAAATTTACAATACCAACATTTTATATATTTTTCTCCATTTTTATTATTAATTATTTTTACTTATATTTACACTTAAAATTTTTTTGATATGAACACATTTTTATGAATACATTCCTCAAGGATATGAAGGAATGTAATATATATTCTATGTTTATTTGAGTATATTGTGTGGAGAAAATCTGGGAGTTATTGAAGACATTTTATTAAATAATTAGTTTCTTATTTAGTTAGAATGGTATATATTCATTGAAAAAAGACTTGGGATTTTTAAATTAATGTATAAAAATTATTCTCTAAAACATGAATCCTAAAATATTTTTGGAATGAAATTTAACAAAATATTTTATTAAAATCATTGTAATATAGATGGTCATGTCCTTGGATTTCTATAAATTCTAAGTGGTCATTAATAATGTTGAATAATATATGATTCATCATTCAACCCAGTCAGACGATACATAGATAATTGATAATGTATGATCTTGATATATGGGAAGGAAATAAACTATGCCCCATATTCTATCATTGTCTTTGATAATGGTGATAATTTAAAATACATTCTTGCATATGGTTCATCTTGTGAAAACATGTATATATATATTTATTTGATAGAGATCATGGACTAGGAAATTTTATCTAGAGTTTCATAGAGTTTTTGGGTGAAATATAATTTTTTATACACTTATAGTGCTTGAATTCCACATGAGCGTCAATATAATAATGGACAATGGGGTCAAAATTACCTTTGACTAAATGGTGATTGAAAATTATTGAGAGTGATTCAATTTGGATTTTAGAGTTAATATATTAAGTGTTTTGGTTGGGTTTTTATGAGGTATTATATATGGTATGATAAGACATTATATCAATTAAAACATTCCATAAGAGTTTTGAAAGATATCAAAAGATCTGTTTGGATTTTGCTTGTTTTTAGTATCAATGAGTATTCCAATTAATTCCTAGGAGAAGTAGGATATGGTTTGGTGTATCCCAACAATACATCAATCAATTTAATGAGATCATCTTGATAGATATATATGGAAGGTTTAGAATAAGGTGCTATAATACTATCTACAAAAGTGCGTACAACAGGAAGTACAACCACAAAAAATAGATCAAAGATATATTGATGCTAAATGGCTACCTGATTGGAGGCATTAAAGACCTATATGTTTTTAGGTGGACATCCTAGTGATATGTTTTTGAATAATTTTGGAAATATGTTTTTAAAACACATGGGTGATGGTTTTTTAATTAAATGATCAGATTTCAAGGACACATGAGCTTAATTGGGGATTATATAAATTTTGATTCAAAATGGAATAATTACTCTATGTTTAGAACATACAGTCCATCCATTGAAAATTTAATTACTTTTTAAATGTTTCTTTTTGTATGGTCAAGAAATTGATCCATGTACTTGTGTTCAATTGTCCTTATATGTGTGGTAGATCATCTAAGTCATGTGGTTGATCTATTAAGTAATTAATTCGATCAGTAAATCATAAAGAAATTCTAAAACATTACAAAAAAATAGAGAATACAACATGTGGTCAGTTGAGTTTGGTCATGTGGTCATTCATTACAATCAAACTGTCAATCCAAGTCACTATTCTTGGTGGTAAGACTTTATTATAGTCTATAATAACCCATACATTAATTAATTTAAATTTCCTTCTTATATCTATGTTATATCATATAACACACATAAATATCATTGGAAGCCAAATTAAAACATTACCCTAAAAAATAATGAATTAAATAACTCATATTTATCGAATTACAGAACCTATACCAATAAAACAGTATATTGAAATTTGGAATAGTAAGGTGACCATTAAGAATAGTGAATCAACCATAAAAATATTATCCTAACTTAAAAAATCAAAAATTAGATTTAGGTATCTTAAAAATTAAATTATCATGTAAATATTTCTTCATATATGTAAATAGATATTTTAGAAATAACGAATTAAGTGGTAGAATTTTTGTAACTAATAAATATTTACGTACAATTTTATGAAAAATATAATGATTTATATTAAAATTTATTTTCATAAAATATATTCATCAAATAATAAATTAATATCTTATAACTACATGATAATTTTATTAGACCTTAATTAATGTTTAAAATTTTCATAAAATCCATTATAATTTTAATATTTGTATTTTTTTTGAATAAATAATGGTTTAAATAAAAAATAAAATATATGATATTAAAAAATTTTGTTCATAAAATTATGTTCATTTTTAAATTATATTCATTAAAAAATAGTTAGGGTGAATTGTTGTGATTTTCCTAAAATAACTAATGTTTTAGTGAATAGTAAAATACAATAATTTATTGTATAAATACAATATAAGATACATACACAAATCATTGAGTTAGTAATGATATGATCACTATAATCTCAATTTATAATTCATTATTTTTTATATTTTGTGATAATTGTAAAACTATTTGAATTCTTAAGGCAAACCTATAATCTAATGAATATAATATCGATAAACACCCCTCTCCTCCCCTATAAATACCACCCCTCACTAACTCTTCCTCTCACACATTATATAGTTTTAAAAATTCCCATATTCTTCCCAAACATATTAGAAATACCATTCCCCACATTTTGGAGGATCTCATCCTAATAGAAGTCCAAACCAAGGTTCCTTAAAGAGGTTCTCAAAGAGGATAATTCAAGAGCTAAAATCCCTTTCTTTTTCTTTTAGTTTCTTTTAATTTCTTTTTATTTTCTTATTCTCTCCTCCATTTATCTATCAAAATATTAATGATAAATTAATTATCAATTATTTAATATAATTTAATAATTTTAAAGGATGATCCACCATTAAAAACATTTATCTCAATCTTATATTCTAAAAATGAAATATTTGCCTGCAATTTGTCAATTTACCCGCATCATAGACGATGCATTTTAACATTACATTAATGCCTTAAAAGATGATTATAAAACCACTATAATGATTATTAAATACAGTAAATTTTCATAATAACCCTTTTTATACTATAGAACTAACTTAAATAATCAAAAATAAATAATGGAACAAAACTAGTTTTTGCTGTTTGAAATCCCACAAAAAATCTAAATGATTATCATTAACTATTTATCTATTGATTCATCCTCATACCATATAAACAAATGATATATATAAATATACCCATTTAAACCTATTTATGTTCATTAATAGAATAAAATTTCATTTTTTTGAATTATACCCTTTCGACATAAACATACAAATTCATATTCAATTGAACCGATCATGACAACCTAGAATGACAAAAATTAACTCTATAACTCATATTAAATTCTATAAATGAACTCAATAAAATAATATTAAATAAAATAAATTTAAAATATGTTCTTTATTTGTTAATTTATGAATTTTATAATATTATCCTAGATATTAATGTGAATAAAACAATCGGACAAAAGGTAAGGGGATTCTCGAACCCAATTTTCATTCTTTGGGTTATTCCTATTTAATGCCAAATTTCATTATTGATATTATTTTATTATTACTCAAATATAATTTCATTTTCTTTCCATTTTCATATATTGGATATAAATTATTCAATTTATAAAAAAATCAATGATTTTTTCAAAAGAGTTATTCTTTCTATAAAGACATCTTTTACTTATCATGAGATTGTTAGTTCTTTAGTAAATATTGATGATTCGTGTACCAAGTATGTAATTAACTCTTTGTTTGGGACCAAAATATTTATTCATGAATGTATTTTCATGAAATTCATTCCATTCCATGTGTTACTATAGGTCTTATATTGATATACGTTCTATGAGGCACACATGATAATGTAAATGTTAATTTGTGATGAGTGATTCTAGAATTATATAGAAAATGTAAATTTTATGATGTGATGGGTGTGCCTAGAATTACATATCACTTTAATTAATCAGTTTATATTATGTATCTCATGATATAATGTGATATAAGTGGGAAAATTATTTTAATTTTTACACAACTATGTGTGGTATTTGAGAACTATAACATGATGTTTCATTTTTTTACATTTCCACATTCCATGCCTTTAACTAATGCTTCATATCTTGATTATTATGATGAAACCATTGTTATATTGTCATGATTATTATTATTATCACCCATTTTATATTAATTATTCTTTATATATATCATATTAATAGGCTTTGAGGTAACCCCTTTCTTGATGTATATCGTCTGGCGATTTCTTGTATTATATAGAACTGAAGGGACACTAAGAAGATAGAGATGAATTAATTAAAAATAATTTATTTTTAATTTTTTTAATTTTTTTTAAGGTCCTAATTTTTCCCAGAACCTAACTCTTTGGATCCTCATTGTGTAATTATTTTATACAATTTATCATTAATGTGATGCAAAAGTCATGTATGAAAATGTAGGGTCGTTGTAGTTCACATTAGTGTAAGGTTTTTTACACTGGGATTTCGATTAGAGAACCATAGTGAAAACCCTTATAATGTGACTAGGTATAGGTAGTAAAATTGGTATAATTTATGTGTGTAGGATTCCAAAAATATATTCCATTAGATTTTATTTCATAAAGTGATCAATTATTCACAACATTTTGACTTCTGATTTGTTCTAAACATTCCAATTTTATTAAAAGTTTAGTGTAATGACCCAACACTAAATATAATGGAGCCGATATATTTTATCAATTACATTTGAATGATTATAAGGAATAAAACCCAGAATGATCAATTATTTTTCTAGACTGGAAGAACTAGATACATAAATGAGCATTTCATCCAAATTAATACACAAATTAAAACATAGTTTTTTCTTATCTCTAAATAAATAGCAATGAGGATAACTCTATCCCATTTAGTAAAACCCTGAATAAATTTTATATTCACATTCTTAGATTCCTAAGGAATGAAAAATAATAAGTGTGAGATCAATATATCATTAAGGAAAATGTATATATGCTGACATATTGAATTAATGAGAATAATAATTATGGCATGGTAAATAAATGAACTCGCATACCATGTAATCAACAAACTGGGATGGAACTGAATAAAAAGCATGGAAAGTTAATAACTTAAAATACATTTTATTCAAATAACTAGATAAGGTAAAATCACTTGGTCAAGGTAAGAAACTTTAAAAAATTCCATTTAAACAATGAACTAAAATGAAATATATCCATAGATATGTCGATGAAAAATCTCATGGATGAATAATAACTGAAAATAATATGAATGAAATACTAAATTGAAGGATTTCATGTATGAGGAACATAAAACCTATTAACATCAAGTTCTTTTACAATATTCTTTAAAACTAATTGTATTAACCCATTTTTTAAACTATTTGTCTCCTGAGAACCTATCAATGCATCGAGGAGCTACATAATGTCCAAGTTCCACCTGTTATTACCAATCCAATTCATTACTCATAATGAATAATAAAAATAATAAATAAGCTTTATCAAATTACCATATTGAATGTGAAATATATATTTATCAATAATTCCCCATTAAACAAAATAACATTCATTGTAGACATCATATGAGAAATTCTATACAGTTTGAGAAATAGAAATATCTTTGACAAATTAAAATGGATAATTATTGAAAATTCAATGCTCAATGATCATATAATAATTAATATTTCATTGGTATATAAAGAATGAATCAAGGAAGTGAATTTGAATACTATACATGACCAAATAAATCTTAAACCATCTAGATGAAAAATAAATATGATAGCAATACAAGATATCCCAAGTGGAGTAAAAATGGAGGGTTGTTGTCATTAATGAAATAAATGAATATCATTTTAAAAAAAATTAGTATAAAATATCCGTTTCTTTTGAAAAAAAAATTAAAAATATTTTTCATGTAGAATAACTTTTCAAATAATTTTCCTTACAAATAAACCATTTTTATATAGAAAAGGAGGGTACAACGAAATGAAGATGGATAGAACTATACAAGCCATATGAGGTAAAAGAACATTTTATTTCATGGTAAATGTGGTAAATGTACCTTTTAAGGAAGGAGAAAAGAACAGTCCTTTTAAAACATAGGGAAAATAAAAAAAAATTATAAATTTCATTACCAGTATATTTTTTAAATTTTTTTAATAAAAAGCAGTTTTTAAATGATAATATGTTCTTCAACTGTAGAAAGAAATAATGTTAGGGTTTCTTAAAAACATTCTATAAAACACATTGAATACAAAAGAGTGGAAAATTCGTACTAGTAATTGAATATGGATTTTATTGAACATATGAGAATAAAATTATTTATTAAAAAATACTTAATTTATTTTTTCAAATTGAAATATCATTAATTAATTATCAATTTAATTTATGAGAAACTAATCGTTAATTATTCCAATGTGTCGCATACCACTTTAGATTATTTTTAAATAATATCCATGTGAAGAATAAAAACAAAATGAAAGTAATAATACCATTAAAGCAAGTATATTCCTGATATATCACGTAAAAGGGAAGTATGTACACCCTATAAATGAAACTTGGTGTATAAAAAAAATTAAGTCTCATTGGAATCTATGATGAGATGAAAAAACCTTAAAAATATTGTAACAAATGAATTGGAAAAATCTAAGGAAATAATCCATAATTAAAAACATTTAATACTATAAAATAATATAATTTAAGATGTTAAATTTCAATGAGCCAATATGTACAACATATATAAGAAATTAGTTGCACAATAATTAAGTATACCTCACAGAATGAAAATGAGACAAGGATCCCTTACCTTAAACATATTTGTGATGTGTGGTCTTTATCCTACTGTATAGTGGATTTATACATGTTAATAACTTATAAAATTACCGTATTAATATTTTTTATATCATATATGATCCTATTATATTATCTTTGTAACAGTTTGTTGATATCCTTTTATTATTTTAACTATTTAAGGTGTTAATTGCCTAGTTTTCTGAAGTATATTTTGACGTTTTATTTTCTTCTCATATTACATAGATCTTGATTTCATTATATATAGAATTTAAAATATGAATTAATTATCTTCTATATTGGGCATATATTTATTTATAATGATATAAAATGTTTTGAGATAAGAAATGAAAAGCGTCGTTCATGGAGACAGTATGCTCTACGTATACATGAATGATACTTTCATTTCATTGCAGTTTTAAAATATTGAAAAGTTATCAATAAAAATATTTATTATAATAATAGTATCATATATATGTCATATATGTTAAAATTTTGTATTATAATCTCCCTTAATATTTTTCATGCCTAGATAGAATGAATCACATCACTTTGAGTGGGAGTTAGTCAACACATCCACAACGATGTTATCATATATCCACAATATGAAAAGACTGAAGGTGTTTTTCATATAAAATTTTTATAATATGAAATATGTTTTAATTTAAATATTATAATATTATTTAATAGTAATAATAGTTTTAATACAATCCATTATGGAGGTAACGGAAAATTAAGAAAAACAATATTCAAAGAGTTGATTAACCGATATAACATGGACATAAAATTTTTTATTTGAAAAAGAGGAGGTGAGAAATGAAATGGATATGATATATTCCATTATAAACATATAACTCTAGTATATTAATTATTATATAGTTTTCATGAATTTATGGATGAAGGTGGTGAGGATAAATTACAAAAGAAAAGAAAATAAGAGAAGCTCTTTGAGAAAATTACATCTCATTTATCACCTCCTGGAGTGATCCTTAAGGACATTGTATTTGGTATTTTGGTGATTCCAGAAGCACTTAGATGTTTTGATAGTGAGTTGGGGAGGTTCGGGAACTTATTTTAGGATCTATATGGATTTTTGGGTCGAAATAGAGAGGTTAGAGTTTTTATTTAAACATGAGGAGAGGTAGCTTCATGTGATTAATTTATTAATTTTTATAATAAAAGATTACCATAGAGTTGGGGAATTAAATTCCATGATAATTGATTTTAATAAATTTTGAATATTCTATTTATTTTCAACACACCCCTCAACTACCTTTTAATGTTTGTATATTTTTGGTGTTTTAAGCTTATAATATTTAATTTTAACCCTTTCCAAAATTTTACTTTTACTACGGTAGATACTTTTTTAACCATGGTAACAGTTTTTATCTAAAAATGAAATTGAACATACAAAATAATTTTGATGTTATGATTAAAAATATTGAATCCATTTTACCTAATCAATTCAAATAATTTGTAAAATAATATTTAAAATTAACCAGGAAGAAAAACAAAAAAGATGCTTTTTATGTAAAACATTTGAAAATTGAAATATTTCTATGTATAATATCAATTTAAAATTTATTACAATAAAAAAACTGGCTTAAATGATAAAATAATAATATAAATATAGATAAAAACCAATTTATTATGTAGTCAATATATATAAATAAATCAGATGAAAAAGTAGTTCTGGGTTAAAATACTGTAATTTTCACTATTAATTAAATATGAATTTTATCATAAAAATAGATATATTCAACCAAAGAAAATTTCGATGTCCCATTTCCAATGAAGAAATTTATTTTTTAAAATATATCTTATATATATGTTAAAAATTGGATTTAAAATTGGTTTTCCTTTAAATGGTTGTAAAAATGTTATTATTAAAATATATGTTTATATGTGTGAAATAGGGTTCGTTTTCATCGTATGAAAATCAAACCTAATTGATAAATATAAAAAATATTATATTGAATATATAATAAATATTTTTTTATAAAAATCATTTAATAATTGTAATTATTTATTTTTACTAAGATAAAACTCCTTATAAGCATAAAAAACAATAAATTTCATTTTATATCCAACTTATTCTTATTTTCATTTCTCATTAATTGGTTACCCACGAATTCATTTTACATTATTATAAGACATACATTATAATAATTTTTTTATAATATTCATAACCAATAACATAATGGTTTTGTTATATCATAATATATTAAATAATAAAATTTTATTTAGATAGTTTTTTTGATGAAACTCGTTCATAGGTGTAACACAATTTGTTGAGGAAGTTCACTCTCGCATGGAATGAAAGACATTGATGAAGATATCTCTTGAATTTAATGCAAGGTAACTCAATATTTTTTCATTACATGCTATATCATGTATTGATTTTCTTAATAGTAAATATATATTAGAGTCTCCAAGTATTATTTTCTTTTACGTGCTTGGTGTCAAGTACCATACACGCTTTAAAATATAATGTTTTTACTTTAAAATTTTGGGTGTTTCAATCTCCCCACCTTAATTAAATTGTTTACTCAAGATTTAAACTCAATTATAGTGATATATTTTTTGATACTTATTATGTTCTAAATCCCATATCGTTAGAAGTGTTCATAAGTCAGCCTCTATAAAAGAGATAATGGAAGGTACAAAGGTCATATAGACTACCATATAACAAGGTATCTAAGCAGGATAACATCAGTGGGAATTGGAGATTATTACATAGAGGAAAAGTGTAAATATTTATAGGGAGTGAATGAGGTCCTCAATAAAAAACAAGTTATTGATCGATTGAAGGTTGGGGGGACTCAAATCCATAAGTCTGGGATGATTTAGTAGATCATCGGTTCAGTATAAATATAGGTATAGGAAAAAACTGTATTTTGAAGTCATTTTCCTAATGTTTTTTAATTAGTTTACTGAGCAATAATATAATAATATGTTCTTAAATTATAGTTTTTAATATCAGATGAATAATCATACATTTTGGTTGTGCTTCGTCTGAATTCTAATTCATCCCGATAATCCCAAAAATTAATTACCAATAATGAATTCTTTTTATTCAGGAACTACTAAAATTAACTTTTAAAGGATTTTAAGGCATATAAATGAGATAAATGTCTTACTATTTGTCTCTTTCTATCTTCCAAATCCAATATGGGTAATATATTAACATCTATTTCTCTAAAAGTGATAATATGGGTTCATCATTAAATTTTTTTATTAAATTTATTAACTTAAAATAATGAAAAATTAACAAGGACATTATGTAAGTCAGTCATGGGAATGAAACCCATATCATATTTCAATCATGGGTTAATGACCCATGACCTTGCTAGATTTTATTTGGTTTCACCTGGCTTATAGGATGTCATTTTAATAACTGAAGTTATATAACTTACAAAACAAATATGATATACATACTTGAAATTTAATAATTAAATAGTGTCTTAACTAAGGTTTTCAATACAACCAATTTTTTACAGAGTCACGTAATCTCATTTTTTTTATTAGTAAGATTTCATTATTGATCATATGTACCATAAAGGTTATCATTAAAATTAAAAATTCATATATATGAATGTAAGTGCATTATTAATTAAATAAAATTTTCCCACTAAAACATCTAATTATAAATTTATGGATTGTCCTTAAAATTTTCATGATTATTAAACTCAATATAATACTAGAAAAATACATCTACAATATAATTATTCAATTCCAAAAGTACTTCCTCTAAATTTGAATTTAATTCATCAGGATTTAACCATAATATCAATAGTTGGATTTCTAAATCTTGACACATTATCTTTAATATAAAATATATTGTTTAACATTTATAAATTATTATCATATTCATTTATTGTGTTTTTAATGAAAATGAGGATTAGCATAAGAATATACCATTGGAGTGTAAAACTGGGTGTGTAGTAAGGTCCGTTGTCATGTACCAGGTTACCCCAGGTCAGGTCTGGAACACCTTATCAATGTTTTTACTCCAATGTACGTCTATTATAGAACCACATACACTTTTAATATCAATACATGGATATATTTATATAAATAAACACTTAATATATAATTTAAAAATATTCTATGATTTTTATTTATAATAATCTTCAAATTATACATTAGGGTTGTGTTATCTAATCTATGTTTTCCTAAATCTTATTCCCAAGGTTTATATTAAACATTCCCTGATACCAACTATAAAAAATAAACCCTAGTTGGCCTAGATCTAGTGCATAATATCAATTACATTAGAATGAATACACCGAATAGGGCCCCAAAGGAACAATCAATTTATTATATTTTTAAAACAAGATACGTAAATGATTATTCCATTATAAATGAATATACTAATAACAACATAATTTTTTTATCATTTTAAACACACAAATTCAAGGATAGCTCTAATCCATATAGTAAAACCCTGCATATATTTCATTGTACATTTATTTTATTCCTGGGGAATGAAAAATAATTAGGGTGTTCTCAATTTCTCTGTATGGGAATATTATAGTGGAAGAAATAATGAATCATTGAGAATAAAATTTTTGGAATGGTAAATAAATGTACCCACATACCAATTAATCAATAAATAGGGATTTAACTGAATAATAAAATTTAAATGTAATAACTAAAAATATATTCCATTCTATTAACTAGATATGTAAAAACCACATTAGAAATATACGAAAATAAAACACATGCCATTTATTAATTAACTGAAATGAACTATATCCATAGATTTGGTGACACAAAATCTCGTATATGAATAATTAATGAAAATAATATAAGGGTAAATCTTAATTTTTAGACATCATGTATGAGGAATATGAAATCTGATTACCATCAATTCATTTTACAAGGCGGTTTAAAACTACGGTTAGAAACCCATTTGTACAACTATTTCTCTCTTGAGAACCTATCGATGCAGGAAGGAACTATATAATGTCTGTGCTCCATCCGTCACTTCTAGTCCAAAGAATTACTCATAATAAATAATTGAAATAACTTATATTCCTTATCAAATAAACATATTGAATGAGAAATAATGATTTATCAATAATTCCCCATTTAATAAAATATATTTCATTGTAAACAAAATTTGAGAAATCATCTTTGGTTTTGGAAATAATAATACATGATAAATGAAATGGATAATTATTTGAAATTCAATGCTCAATGATAATATTAAGTTGAATATTTTAAGGATACATAGTGAATAAATAATTGAAGTTAATGTGGATACTATCCTTTTCCAAATAAATCTTAAACTATCTAGAGGTACGATAATGTTGATAGTAATACAATGTATCCGTAGTGGAGAAATATTAGAGGGTTTTTGTCGTTGAGGAATTAAATGAATGACTTTTGAAAATATTATTGAGGAAATTATATGTATTTTTTGAAAACACATTTAAAAAAATATTTCATTGATAATAAATTTTAAAATATTTTTCTTTAAAAAGCATTTTAATCTTCAAAACGAGACTTCAAAGAAATGATGACAGATAAATCAGTACAAGTCATATGAGGTTAAAGAACATTATTTCTGAAATGTAAAAGGTTTGAAAGGTATAATGTTATGAAGGTGAAAATATGATTACCTTTAAAACATAGGTAAAATAGAAAAGTAATAAATTTATTTATAAAAATAATTTTAAAAATAATTTGATAAATCATGTTTTTAAGAATAAAACATGTTCTCTGACTAAAGAGAGATATAATGTATGGTTTTCATAAAAACATTTTCTAATACACTTTGTGTTATAAAGAGTGATATTTTTTTACTTATAATATAATATGGATATAATTTAATGGAGTATAATAAAATTATTTATTTAAAAAAATTATAATTTCCTCAAATGAAAATACCACTTAAATATTTTTAGTATTATTTTTTAGGAAAATAATCTTTAAATATACCAATGTGTCCCACACCACTTTGGAAGATTTTAAATATTACCCTTGAGAAGGATAAAATTTAAAAGAAAGTTATAATGTCATTAAATTTAATTGATTCATGATATATCTTGTAAAATGGTAATATGAACACCATATAAATGAAACTGGGTGAATAATAACAAGTATCTCTCAACGTAATGTAAGTTGAGATGAAAATAAATTACGAATGTAGTAAAAAATTAATTGGAGATCCAAAAGGTAATAATAATTAAACAATGAATTTAAACACCCTGAAAATAATGCAATTCATGGTATTATATTTTAATGTGCCAGTATGTACACCAAATATAATAAATTAGGTGCACAATAATTAAGTATACCTCTCGGAATGAAAATGAGACATGAATCCATTAAAATAAACATCTTTTTGTTGTGTGGTATTTATACTCATGTAAAATGAGTTTGAGCATGTTAAGAACTTATAACAGAAACATATTATTATTTATGACATCATATATGATTTACTTATAATAACATTATATAGTTTTTATAATATCCTTTTTTAACTTTATCAATTTCAGGTCTTAATTGGCTAGTTTTCTCAAGTATGTTTTGTCTTGTTATTTTTTTATCATATTACATAGATTATTATTTCATTATATATATAATTTAAAACATGACTTAATTATCATCTATATGTAGAACATATGTTGTAATAATAATCAATAAATTTTAGAGTCAAGAAATTAAATGCAACATTCATAGAGGTTGTAGGTTGTTTGTATGTACGAACACTGCTTTCCTTTATTTATGGTATTAAAATATTGAGAAGGTAATGATATATATGTATATTATAATTCCAATATCATTTATGTTATGTATATATTATATATATTCATTAACATTATCCTTAATATGTTCTATTCATAGAATGAAGGAATCACATCACTTTTAGGGGGCGGTAGTCCACACTTCCATAAACGAACTTATCGTTTACCCACAAATATGAAAATCATGAAAGTATGTTTAAAATAAAAATGATAGATTATAAAAAAGGTTATATTTTAAATATTATAATATTAATTAACAATAAAATATTTTTAATACATTCATTTAAGGTCGTAATGGAAAAATAACAAAAATAGTATTCATGGTGTTGACTAACCAGCATAACTTGGACAAAAATTTTGTTTATTCAAATAAAGGGAGGTGAGAAATGAAATAGATATAAGATATTTTATTAGGAACATAAAAATCCAATATATACAATGTTTCGGAGTTACCATAAATTTATGGCTGAAGGAGGTGAGGAGAAAGTAGAAAAATAATAGAAATTTAGAGAGGTACATTGAGAAAATTACCTCTTGAATATCATCTCCATGAAATACCCATGAGGACAGTGGATTTGGTTTTTTTGTGAGGAAAAATTAAATTGAACGTGTAGAGAGTGAGGATAAGAGGTTTGGGTATATATTTTAGTATCTAAAAGGTTTTTTGGGTCATAAAGGGGAGTTGATAGTTTTTATTTATTATTGAGGAGAGGTGGGTTGGAGTGATTAATTTATTTATTAGTTTATATTAAAAGATAAAAATATAAAGGTGCCATTAAATTAAATGACTTTGTATTGTAATTAAATTTTTATAGGATGTTTAGGGTTGATAAATACCTCAAACACAAATTAAAGTTTTTTAGTTGTAGTTATGGTGTGCTTGATCTTTTAATTTTAACCCTTGTCAAAATTTTACTTTTAGCAAGGTAGATAATATTTTACCCTGATAAATATTTTGATATCTAAATTTTATGTTGACCAAACAACCTAATTTGGAACTTTTATTTTCAAATATTCAATAAATTTTAAAAAAATAAAATCACATAATTTGTAAATTTAGATTTATTATTAATTCTACAGAAAAAACTAAAAAAACAGGTTTATAAAGTGACACACTTAATTGTTTGAAATGTTTTTATAAATAATATCAATTTAAAATTGATTCCAATGGCCAAAATTGGATTAAATATTATAAAATAATCTAAATATACTTTGAAACCAATTAAAAATATATTCTACTGATATGAATATATTAGGATAAAATCATTTTTGAATTAAAATACTGCATTTTTAACAATTCAGTAAATATGAATTTTATCTAAAAATTCGAAATTTTAACCGAAGGAAATTTTTATGTCCCAATTATAAAGAATAAAATTATTTTATTCATATATAAAATATAAATATTTCAAAATTTTATTTAATACATGATCTCTATTAAAATGTGGTACAGCTCGTTTTCTAAAAATATTGGTTTTTAGTTGTCAAAAAGGGTTTGATATTATCTTTTCCATGTAAAAACTAATGGATAAATATAAAAAAATATTGTATGGAATATTTAAAATATATTTTCCATTAAAATATTAATTAATTTTATGTAATTATGTTTAATAAGATAAAACTCTTTGGAATCATAAAAATCAATATATTTCTTTCTATATCTAATTGATTCTTACTTTCCTTTATAATTAATTGGTCACCCGTGAATTCTTTTTAAATTTATATAATCCATAAATTTTTAGAAGTTATTTAATAATATTCATAACCACTAACATAATGGTTAGGTTATATCATATTATATTAAATACCAATTGTTTAATTATATAGTTTTATTCGGTGAGAATCGGTCTTGTGAGTAACAAAAAATATCGAGGAAGGTCACTCTTGCGTATAATGAAATATATCAATGAATATCTCTACTGTGTGTAACACATGATAACTCAGTATTTTGTTCATTATAATCTATATCATGTATTTAATTTATTTAAAATAGTAAATATATAGTATATTCTCATGATACTATTATCTCTAATGTTCTTTCTATCACATATCATACATTCTATAAAATGCAAGTTTCTTTTGAATTTTGGGGTGTTATAGTTGTAAATAGGATAATCCAATTCAACAACTTGTGTGAGGGAAAATGAAATTATTTCCAAAAGGACATCCCACGTTCCATGGGAGGTTAAGATAAAAAGTATAGGGTGATCCTTTCCCTGCTATCTCAGGTTGTGATCAATAAGATAAGCGATGTGGAATTTTCACCTTCACATAATAGGGATAATCTAGAAATCGAGTCAATTATGAAGCAACGCCTACCAAAATCCAGTGGGTCCTCTAACCCACTAGTCATAGATTAGTGGGATTAGTTAATGGAGAATAAATGTTTTGTTATTCTTGGTTTTGAGATAGGGAAGGTGTCTCTTGATTTTTATCGTCTAGATTATTGGCTTACCAATGGTGGGAATTGATTAAAAACACTAAATCGAAGGATGAAATTGAATATATTGAGTTGCATGAAATTAAGATAATGTTTATTGACAATTTTTTCAATCAAAATATTCATATAATTATCATGTGAGAATTGATAGAGTTTAAGAAAATAAAAGGGTAATATGTCATGGTATATAATGAAAATTTTGCATGGCTTGAAAGGTACACTTTTATTTTTGTTATCAATAATGATAGAAAAATGAGTAGATAATTTAGTGGGTTAAAAAACACAATTAAAGTAATCTATGAATTCATGAAATTGGTAGTTATGAATATTTTGTTTGATATTCTCTCATAGTGGATATAAGTATTAGAGAATGGTCCCATGGATATGGTGATAAGAAATGAAATATAGAGTTTCAAGATGGGGGATCTAATGAGAAAGGTTGAATGAAATTTCAACCACCGACATTTGAAGAATGTGGGAAGAATAATTAGGGAAATTGACTTAATGGGAAATGGAAATTATATATGTTTGGGGTAGATGGCCAAAAAGAACCTTAATGTTGTAGAGATGTAAATAAGATCACCAAAGCGACAGAGGAAAGGAGAGAAACACCCATGATATAATACATCAACTGTATGGGGCATGTGAACTATGAAAGTTAGTTCACTAAACCTTGAGTCCTCAAGGGTAATCATCACCATTTTCCACCAAATCCAATAGAGCATGGGAAGGGTAATTCCATCACTTCTTTTGATGTCGATAAATGAAAATGAATTCATACAAGTTTAAAATTCAATAAAACAAATAATTATAAAAGAATTATTTTATTATGGTTCTATTCATTCTATTATATCGTGAAATTTTAATAAAACCATTGAATAGAATCCTAAAAACCTTGAAGTAGATATTATATTAAAAAAATTGGCGAAATCATTGTATCTCAGGTGTTGGAATATTCTCTGGTTGAGGTTTGTGGGGTTATTATTCGAACTAATATCATGATACATCTATTTCAGGAATTAAATGTTATAAATGGATTGAATTCACTCTAATTATTCAAAGGACATGTCAACTATTGGGAAAATAAAATATCATTTAAAATTCCAAACCATCCATTGGTCCTATAAAAATTCAAGGAATATCATGAATATCTTTTATAAAATCCTTCAATGGTGTTGGTGTTGATTCCATGTGAAGAAGCATACCTCACTCAAATTGTTGAATCAAAGGAAGGTATCAACCTGGAGGAAATTACAATTGTGAGGGAATATAGATATTTATTTATTTATATGTTAATAGGAGTTTTTCCAGACCATGTGGTAGATTTCTTAATAGAACTCATATCCATAGCTACTCCTATCTCAAAATGTTTCCCCATGATAACTCTAATCGAACTAGAGGAGATAAATAAGAAGATATAAGAGCACATGTATAATGGTTTCATATCCCCTCGTTAATCACCTTGGGATGAGATTGTGATCTTCATAAAGAATAAATATAGATCAATGTGGTTGTGTATCTATTACCGGGAACTCAACAGGATCACCATAAAAAAACAAGTATCCCATTCCATGTATTAATGAATTTTTTGATCAAGTACAAGGAGAATAATACTTCTCAAAGGTGGATCTTCATTTTTGATATCATAAACTAATGGTGAATAAAGAACATATTCAGAAGACAATGTTCAATACAAGGTTGTGATACTTCTTGTGTTTATTAATGCTTTTGAAAAATACTAATCCCTTCTAATCTATATATATTTGATGAATAATTTCTTTATAAATTACATTGAAAATTTTTTGGTTGTATTTATAGATAATTTTCTCATTTACACCAATAGTAAAGAGGAACGTGAAGAACAACTAAGGACGGTGTAGGTGATTTTGAGGATGAAAAATTTAAATGAAATGTTCAAAACTATGACATTTGGATACAAAAAGTAACATTCTTGGGACATGTGATCAAAACTGAGGGAATTTCTCTAGACCCTTAAAAACAATGGTGATTTTGGAATGGTCCAGACCCATTAGTGTCCTGAAAATATGAAGTTCTCTGGGATTAGGTGGGTTGTAATGATATTTTGTGAGAAATTTCTCACGATACTCAATACTGTTCATTAAATTTACTTGGAAAGGGGTAAAGTACGTCTATATGGAAGAATGTCAAGAAAGCATCACGTAACAAAAGAGGAGGTTGATCACTACACCTACACTAACATTACTAAAAAGTGAAGTAATATTTATTATATATAGTGAATCTTTAAATAATGGAATAGGATGTTTAGTAATGAAAACTTTTAATGTTATGGCCTATGCAAAACCATAGTGGAATATTCATAAGAAGAACTAATGGATGCAAGATCTGGAGTTAGCAGCTGTGATTAATTGTATTGAACTTTTTTTCACCCCACCATTATGGGGATAAGTGTGAAATATATACTGATCACAAGATCCTAATGTATATATTCACACAAAAAAGATCTCAACATGCATCAAAAGAGATAGTTAGAGAAAATGGAGGACAACGATTTCTATTTTCACTATCATTGTGGAAAGGCAAACAAGGTAGTAGTTTGCCTTAGTAGATAAAACCTATAAATCAATACACAAAGAAGATTGAGAAAGAACCACAATTCATGAATTTAGAAAGGATGTATTTTGAAATAATAATGGCAGGGAATAATCCTAACCTGAACAAATTATTTCACATCCATCTACCTGAGATAAGATTAAGGAGGCACAGAGGGATGATATAGAGCATCAATATAAGTTGAATGTAGTAAAGGAATGAATGTTTCATGTCTTACATATCCATGATAATGGTGTGTTTCAGTTTGGAAAAATGGTTTTTGTGCATAAAACACCTAATATAATCAAAGAGGTATTTGATAATCCACATTGATCATTTTTCTCCATTAATCATAGAAGTACCAAGATGTTCCATGATCTCTGAAAAAACATCTAATGGGAAAAAATAAAGAAGGATATTTTGTAATATACCTCAATGTGATTTTTATATCTGAGAACATAATAAGAGTTATTAAACTATAAAATAATTAGGAAACACTTTCTTATAATTATACGGGGATGGGATAATTTCACCATGCACTTCATCATTGGTCACGTGAAGACATCAAAACGAAATAATGTGATATGGGTTTTGGTGGATCGAATCACCAAGACTACCAAAATTATCACTATATTGGAATATGTCTCTCATGAAAAAATTAATAAGATATATGTGAATTATGTGGTAAGGTTGCACGAGAATCCACATTTGATCATCTCAGATTGTGATCTGAGGATAAAATCTAAATTCTAGAGAAATCATAAATAATATTTGAGTAATATATTGAATTTATTCACATACTATCACCTTAATATTGATGTAAAATATGAAATAAACATTCATACACTTGTAAAAATTCTAAGAGTATGTACAATTGAATTTATGGGTGGATGGGATTAGAATCTCTCATTAGTTTAGTTCTTATACAACAATAGCCTCCACTTGAGTATTTAGATGGATTTTTATGAATCCCCATTTGAAAACGATGTATTACTTGAACCTATTTGGAATAAGATATAAAATTAATGCTAATAAACCTTGATCTTATAAAATAGATGACACATATTCTTCAATCCATCAAACAATATAATAAATATTATTAGAGTTGACAAATGGGATATTCATAAATCATTGAAGATGCATGAAGATTGATGTTGGAGATAAATTCTTCACTCGAATAGCACCATGGATGTGAGTCAAGTAGTTTTTAATGAAAGGTACACTTGTCCCAATGTATAATAGACCCTTTGAGATCCTTGATTACATAAGAGATGTGACCTATCAACATGCTCTTATACCATGCATGGCTCCAAATCATGTCATGTTCCATGTATATACCTTATTATATTAGATAATAGATCTCGTGCATCTACGAAACTCATAGGTTGTATAGCTGGGAGAAGATATCTTCAATATAGAGTTTCTATTAAATATTCTAGTATGGAGGGAAAAGTTTATAAAAAACAATATAATCCACCTTGTAAAACTATTTTGGTGGAACCATATGCATGAAGAAGAAACTTGGGAACTGGAGGAGGCGATGAAGGATAATTTCCCTCTCTTGTTCATGTAAACCCAAATTTTTAGAGCGAAATTCCAAAAGGGGGGAAGAATGTAATAAATCATAATTTTATCAATAGAAATTCCCTAAAAATAATTATGTTATATAGTTTAAAACATAAACATAGCATAGAAATCCCAATAACATCAATAACGTAATAAATGTAGAATTACATAAGTCATGTTTATATAAATTAATGAACCTATACTTATGGAAAAGTAACATAAACTTTGGAATTTTAATATGAAAATTAGGAATAGTAAATTAGCCAAAAGAATAGTAACCTCGCCTAAGAAAATGTAAAGAAAATTTGGGTATCTTATCAATGAAAATATGATATATTTATATCAAGTTATATGTAAATAAATATTTTATAAATGATATATTATGTGATTGGATTTTTTTATGTCGTAAATATTGAATTAAAAATTTATGATTAATAAAATCAATAGTATAAAAATGGTCTTTTACATTGGTTTTAACCAACGTTTATGCCGTTGATGTAAAAAACATTACTTTTGTTGTTGGTTTTTGTAAACCGACAACAAAAAATAATACCCATCTATTTTTTGAATGATTTTTTTAAATTATAAACTCCACATTTACTCATCGGTATCATTTTTCATGTCATTTTTTAATGAAATAGACACCAAAAATTAAAAAATATATATATTTGGAATATGTTTTTAATAAAACTAAATGAAAATAGAAAACAATTGGAATTATTTTCCAAAAGAAAAAAACCAATTCTAATGTTAATTTTTTATACTCTATTTTAGATCATTTCATGAGCTTTAATATGACTGATTTTGAAGCTAAAACCAAATTACAGATCAAAAGTAATGGATGCCGGATGTTGAACATATCGAACTTGTGATATGTACAAATCGTTTCAAAGACAACATGAGAAACATGAAGAAAAATTTCATATAAAAAATGAAATAAAATAAACCTAAGGTTTAAAACATATTTTATTTATTTTAAGATTTTCGGTTACAATGATATATTTTTTATCATCATATATCTTAGTTTTTGGGTAGAAATTATGCGACTATAAAAATGGGGATTGACAATGAATATTTCACATTGGTTGGTAAATCTCATTTGAGTTTTTTATATTTGTAACTTGATCCTAATAATAAATCATCATTATAAACAAGATTTTTGTGATGTTTGACAATGATGGAAAATAATAATTATGAAATTAAATAATTAGAATAGATACGATGTTCAAATAATCATTTGAAGCTTCCTTGAAAATGTGATTTAATTTAAGAGGTCAAATAATGATGATCGAAAGAAAAAATGTATTTTTATATATTAAAATAAAATATTTCCGATGCTATTGAATTAAAATTCAGCTGGATTTTAATAAGTGATTCGTGTATTGTGGTAAAAATTCAAACACTAATCCCATATTTTTTAGGATACTTTTTGTCACCGGTTTTGATTAAATCCAATGAAAAAGTGGATTAAAAATGTTTTTTTGTGACAGTTTTTTAAAAAATGGATAAGCAAAATTCCCATCAAATTCATTATTGGAAATGATTAAAAAAACTATGCAAAAAAGTTAAAAAAAAAATTACTTTTGGTGTAAGTTTTTAAAAAATTGATTCCAAAAATGGAAAACATGTTTTTCATCTATTTTTTAAAAACCCAACACCAAAAATTAAATATATATTTTTAAATGTTTTATATCCTTTATAATGATTATATTTTATTAGTCCCAGAGTTAGAATAGAGTTATTGATTAGAATTTATGGCCTTAAAAATTTGGGAGTCTTTAAGACTCATCTTAGAGATGTTCAACTTTTTACATCCATAATATTTAATTCATTACTCCGTAACAGCTCTAAGACTAATAAAATTGAAGCTTAAGAAATGATCCAAAACATGGTAAATCAATTTAAGTATTGGAATCAGTTATTCTAATAATAAATTCCAATCATTGTTATTTTCATTTTTCTAACATTGATTTTATAAAAAAGCGATGCCAAAAAGTATCTGCAAACAGATTTTGCGTCAGTTTATAAGAAATTGATGTCATATTTTTGATTTCAATAACAATAGTTATACTAGTGAATTATTTAAAATATAATTTATTTTCATATAATTTATTCATATGTTAATAATTTTATATCTTAGGATTATAAGATAATTTTACGATACCTTAATTAATTTTTTCAAACTTTCTTTAAAGAAATCATAATTTAAAAGTTGGTAATTTTCAAATAAATGATGATGTAAATAATAAATTCAATATTTAATATTTAATATTTTTTTCATCATGAAATGGGGTTCATATTTAAATTCTACACTTCAATAATTGGTTTGGATTATTTGTTTTCATTTTTATAAAATAACTCAATTTCTAGTGAATAGTAAACTACGGTAATTTATTTTATATAAACTTTATAAGTGAAAAAAAATAATTCATGAGTCATTTAGGATGTAATCACCATAATATGTAACATTCCTCTATTATTTTAATATATTGAATTCTAATTATCAAACTATTAATTTTATTCAGGAAAAATTAAAGACTAAAAAATATAATAATTTGAAAACACCCCTCTCCTTTCATATAAATACCACCCATCACTACATATTATCCTCCAGCCTTTCAAGCTATGATACATGTATAAATTATTATAAACCATATTCCCAATACTTTTCCTCAGCATTAAGCGGTTCTAGTCTCAACAATAGTACAAACCTAGGTTTCTTAAGGAGGTTTTAAAAGAGGAGAATTTAAGAGGTGAAATCCACTTTATTTGTTATTTTTATTTCCTTTCCTTTTTAATATTCTCTCTTCACTTCCTATCTAAAAAATGAATGATAACTACACATTATTTTATATTCTAGAATTATATCATGTTAATGGATTATCTATAATCAAACCCCTTTATCTCTCAATTTTATTATAAAACTGAAATCTCCTCCCATAATGTGTCAATTTACCGATATTATGGTTGATGCATTTTAATTTTCCTTTAATGCCATCATGGATATTCATAAAACCACTAGAATGATCGTTATATAATTTAAAATATTTTTATTAACACATTTTATGTTTTTGAAATATCTTATATTCTTAATAATAAAAATGGAAGAAAATGAGTTTGTGATGTAAAAAAACCACCAAAAAATTAAATTTATTATCACAAACATTTTATCTAATTATTTATCCTCGCGAAACATAACTCAATGATATTTATAATCATTCAATCAATTTTATTTTCATTAATAAACTATAATTTCAATTATGTTTAATAATACCCATCCTAAAAAAGCATCCATACTTACAGTCAAGTTAACTGATCCTAAAAACCATTAAAATAAACACTCCATAATGATGGAATTGAACTATATAACTCATTTAAAAGTCTATAAATTATATTAATAAAAATATAAAAAATTAAAAAAAGTATAAGTTGTTATGGATTTTTTAATTATGGATTTTAACTTGAATATCTATAATATTTATGTGATGAAGAACTCATACATAAGATGAAGGGATTCTAGAACCCAATTTTTGTTATTTGGGATATTCCTCTTTCATGCCAAATATAAATATTTATGTTATGTTATTATTCCTAAAATATAATTTCATTGTGATTCCATTTTCATTTCATGGATATACAAGCTTCCAACCCGATTTCTTGACAAATTTACTTTTTTTTTCAAATGAACTCATCTTTATAAAAACAAATCATTTAATTCTCATGATATTATTTAATCTTCACTAAAGAATAGTTTTTCCTATAAATAATATGTTATTACCTATTACTTTTGGGAACCATATTATATATCCATGAATGTATTCTAATTGAAACTATTCCTTTTCATGGGTTATTTTTTGTCTACAATTGACATAATTCTATGTTTCTCGGATCATAATGTAAATTTTATGATGTGATGGACGTGATCAGAATTTTATAGTGAATGTAAATGTTATAATGTGATGGGTGAAACCAGAATTATTTATCTCTCAAATTAATTATTTAATGTGATGTATTTCCTAAGATAATGTGAAATATGAATGAAAATGATGAAGCCTTTGTTCACAACAATGTATAATAGTGGAACACTAAAACATGATGATTCATTTTTTTTGAATTTCCACATACAATACTACATTTAATGATTACTATATTGATTATTTTAATGATATTATTATTACTTTTTGAAGATGATTATTATTCTCACCCATGTCAATTGATTCATGTTTTTATCTAACCTCTTACTCAGTATTTATCTCGCCATTTTCTTGATGAATATCTTTAGGTGATTAATTGTACCATGGATAACTAAAGGGAAAATAAGAATCTAGAGAAGAAGGAATTAAATAATATTTATGTTTTATTCTTTAAATGATATATAGTGTCCTAATTTTCCAAGGGCACTAAACTCTCATATCCTGGTTGTGTAACACATTTTTGTTTTTTGTCTTTAAAAAATTTTAGAATTCATTTTCAAAAATTATGGCCACTATATATACAATGATCTAATGGTCACTTTTCTACCTCAATATGCATTAGATACAAGACTTTTAGAATATAATATTGATTATATAGAAAAAGGTGAAATTTTAATATTAAATATCTAAATTGTAATATTATTAGGAAGATGTTTGAACTAATTTTTAAGGTTAAAAACATGAAAAATATATTTTATTGATTATTCAATTTGTTACATGATGATCCATAAAGTTTATTCAATAATATCAATGGTTTAGAAGAATTATTGATATCATATTAATTGATTCAATTATGAAATTTGAGAATTTAATTAAAGATATAAATTTTTATATTCTTGAACAATTATGACATAATATTTTTTTTCATTATAATATGAACCATGATTCATGTTGTTCCAATGTATATCATATTTCTATATTTTCTTTTGGGTAATAAATTTAAAAGATAACAATTTTTCAGGTTAATAAAAAAAATGATGAAATATAAAGAATCATGTGTGGAGTTCTTTATATCTAATCAAATTTTTTTGTTTTAATTCATGATTTAGATAAAGATGATATATAATGATGATATGTTATCTAATTTTGTAGTTTATTAACATTTATGGATTGTTATTTAATGAAGCACTCAATATATATGAATTGTGTTTATGCAAAAAATATATTTTGGTAACCTATATACAAATAAAGAGAAATTGATATATCTATGGAATTTAGATGATGATGATGAGATGTAAAAAATAATTGATGTTTGTTACAAGAATTAATTAATTATCTCAATGATCAATTACATGATTTAATTTCATTATCTTGGGGAAATTGAGAAATAAATGAGATCATTTGAGTTTAATAATTTTTAGAATAGTAGATGATAAATAATTGATTCCAACATGAAGTAGCTATATTATAGTTACCCAACAGTTATACACTTATTATTAAAATATTTTTAATAAAAATATATATTAGATAAATACAAGGGATCAAAATTACTTATCTCATGTGAGGACAAGGTATATTAAAACAATATGAAACTAAAATTAAACATATTTATTTTAATCTCCCTATTTTGATCCAAAATCCATTTGAACTATTAAAATTACATAGGTTATCATGGAGAATACATGAATGAAAGGGTGAGACATGATCAATATAAAAAATTGGTATTTATGAACTCTGATATGAAATATTAGTACATTCCATTATCAATAAACCTAATCATAAAACAACATGAGTTATATGTAGAATGGTGCCAAAATAATAAATCCCAAATCAAAATATCCAAAAAAATGTGGACAAATAAGACATATTGTATCATTAGAACATTTTCCTCATGGTGAATAAGTTAAATATGTATGTATTTCATTTATGGAATGGAATAATGTTAAAATTCAAGAAAACATTATTATTGAAAATATCTTATACAATTTTTAGATCTCATTATAAATAAAAAATTTATAGAATATTTTGGAAAAATATTCTTTAAAAATATCCTTATCATAATTTTTTGGAATATTTTATTTAAATATTATTCATCATGGTGGTAAAATATTTACAAACATCATATGTTAAAAATTAAACATTTGACAATGTTAAAAAAGGTTCAAAATTGATACATTCTGAAAATGAAATTATGATTTTATTCAATATTATTTTTTAGATGCAAATCATTGGTTAAAATTACAGTAATTGGTCGTTTTTATAATGTTTAAACATTATTGAAACATTTTATATAAATCATGGATATAGAAGAAATTTTGTTTTTGATTGAAAATATAAATGATGATAGTTTTCATTAAAAATAAATTTTCCACTTTTATTATTAAATAATAAAAAAAGAGAGTAAATCATATATCCTATATAGAGAACCTTAGGAGGATAAAATTAATTTATTTCCAATAAAATAGATCACAATATTTCAGAATCATAAATGTAATCACTAACAATCTAAATAAATGATGATATTGTACCAAAAACCACTACCTCTATCATTACATATGAATCATAAGCCCCAGGAATGAAATAAAATCTGATGGAACATTAAATTGAATTAAGATACCATTATTCATGATATAACATATCAAATGGTAATTATTTACACCACAAAATACAACTATGTGGTAAATGTGGAATATGTTTCACAAAACTAAATGTGAGATGAGAAACCCTTACATCAGAGAACATTCCTTCTTACGTGTCCATATATCTAATATAATAAATATAATATTATTTTAAATAAATTTTATAAAAATATTAAATTTTTAATACCATATATTTTTTACCTATATACTTTCATTACTAATTCATAAGAAATTTATTTTTAAAGTCATTGTTTTGTGTGATAATTGCTTCACATTTCAAGTATTTTTTGGATTAGTAAATTCATTCCTTTCACATTAAAAATCTATACATTATTTAATTGTTTTTATTATAATATAAAAATTATATAATATAATTATATATGTAGTTATAATAGTCCATAAAATATTGAGATGGGAAAATGTGTCACATCATTAATGAAAATGGATGTTTGTACCTACACATGATTGCTCATTATATTTTCCAAACTAATGGAACATATGAAAATTAAATAATATTTCACATTTATAGAAAATATATTATATCTCATAAGTCAATTTTATTTATAAAATATAGCATCATTACCATTCATATCTTGAAAAAAATAAAAAACTTTTCAAATCACGGCATAGAGGCGGTAGTCCACACATACGTAGTGGAATCATTTTTTCTTCTTTTCAAATGATTAGATGGTAAGAGTGTATATCTGACATTATAATCCTAAAAAAAATTTATATTACAAATTAAATTTAAAAATGATTAATCCCTAATTATATTGAACTGTGGGTGGTAGTTATTGACAAAAAATTACATTGGTTTGTGTGTAGGTAGTCTGATGTACACTCGATCAAATGATTTTTCCCATTTCTGGAAGAGGATATTGGTACATTTTATAAAATTCACACACAAAAATCACCATATGTATTATATACAATTCTTATTATTTTATCGATATTTGATAATATTTCATGGTGCAAGATTATGATGTCAAATTAAAATCCATGTTTAGGATTTTTATCTTTTCATTGAAAAAACTATTTACTTTTATACATGAAGCCATAATTGTTTGGATTTTTAATAATAAAACAACTCTTGGATGTGGTTAGAGTTATAAGGAATGAATTTGGGTAGGTATTTTCTAAACTAAAAGGCGTTTTGACTGTAAAGTGTATATGATCGGGATGACCATTTAGAAGGGAGGGAGATGACACAATTGATGTTTTTGAAATGGTAAAGTGATACCCATGTTTTCACATTCCACATTGCTCCATAACGCTTGAATATTGAAACTTATATGATATAATGTTTAACGATGGATATCTAATAGAAATTAGAAATTTTCAAGTTCCTTTTGACCCTAATATTTTTATTATAACCGCTTATAAACCCGTTTTATCATTCCCATAGTAATTAATTATAACTACTTTTTAAATATTAAATACAAAAAAAAATTAGTTTTCCTTATGGTATAATATTATTTAATCAGAATAATATTATTAAATACATTTTTTCTAATCTAATTAATTAATTTCATGAAATTTAATTTTATATTAAACATGTATATGCGATGAAAAATCTTTTTTCTAATAAAATATTTTCATAATTATAAAATGTTTTTTTAGATGAAAATAATTTGCAATCCCATGAAATAAATTTTTTATATTACAATAGAATTATAATAAGAAGACTTTCAAAAAAATTCTCATATTAAAATAGAACTTTTATATTTTTTTAATTAAAATTTAACTTAAAAAACCAGAATCTATCACTATTCATCAAAAATATAAATATTTTCTGAAAATACTCATAAAATCATAACAAGAAAATTTTAAAATTATAATTTCAAAATTGTATTACCTTTGTAAAATTTATTTTTAATAAATTGTAAAAATTAATATTAATTTTATTGTGGAACATGCGATTAACATGCTTTTAGAAAAATTAATGTTTTTCAGAAAACATTTCCATTTATTTCAAATGATTCTAATTTTATTGATAATAAACTGTTAACCATTGAATTTATTTTATACATGAGTAAACCATATAATTTTTATAATTTAGTTAGTCATATTCATGTGTGGTAGTTTAATGACTATGATATCATGTTATATAGTTAATTTTAACTTGGGGTTGCAGGTATCAAAAGTTGCTAAAGAGATTATATTTAGAGGAATATATTTCTCAAATCACTTAAACTGAATGTTTCTTGTATTATATGTTTTCAATAAAAATGTTATTTTGTTAAGACTAGGGATTTTACATTCCCCACACCTTTAATAAATCGCATCATCACAATTTGAGCATGATATTGGTAATCAAATTTTCTTCATTTAGAAATACCTCCAATGAAATCTCACATCGTAAGAAGGGTTCATAAAACAACCTCTTTATAATAGAGAAATTAATGAAAAAATATTACATATAATATCAAAAAACTAGGTTTCTGTTTTGAAAAAAACATGGTAAGAGAAAATATGGTCAAAGAGTAAATTGGTAAATATTTATGTTGAGTGATGGGGACCATTGATCATATGAATGTGAATAATCAGTATAATGTTAATGAAAAACCGTAAATGTTTTATGAGTAAAAAGGCCACCGATTGTTCCATGATAAAGGAAATAGCCTAATTATTTTCTTTCAATATCATTTTACTTTAATTTAGGGTTCTTGTTACTATAAATTTGGATAACACTTGAAAATATACTTATAGTTTCATCCATTTTTTGGGATTCGATCGATTTCCACATTATTTCTCACTCTATTAAGTGATTTTCCAAGAAGAACTATTTTATGCCTCAAAAACTAAACTTATCTTTTATAGGATCATAAGATCAATAAAAGAGTTTAAATTCCATCCATATATCAATAAATATATATTAGAGACTAAATATTTATCATCCATTGTCATATAAAATACATTAATCTATAAACCTCAATATAAATACTGAAAGATAAACTTAATCAATTTCCCAAGTATTTATATCTCCAAACATTTATGAAAAAACAATTTCATATTTAGGATTACATCACATAAGAATGTGGTTATAGTTCTACCCTTCTCACACATCGACTGTTGGTTTAAGCATCATTTCCATTATAGACTTAATGGGTTGTCAACTGGAACATGGTTTGACCTAATTCCAAATATATATTAATATATTTCCTAAATTGTTCCAAAATTTTAATAACAATAAATTAAATCAACCTAAATTATTAGTTATACCCTTAGTATTACTAATACAATTAAAATTATGTTAAAAATATTAAGATAAATTTATCCTTAAACATACTTTCAAATATGACATATACTAAACTAATGGATTTTAATACTATAATTGACTTAATAAATATCATTATTCATTAAAAAAATCAATAACATAAATACTAAAATTTTGGACTGTTACTACATTGAACTTATGATAATTCTTGGACCAATAAACCTATGAGGTTATCTATAACTCTTATGATAATGAAGAAATAAATGATTAAAACATTGACACAATCATAAGTAGTTTACTAATTCTAAGAATGAAAATACCATTGGAATAAGTAATTTTAAAACATAATTCAAAAATACCAAAACACAATCTCTTTAATCATACCAAATTTCATATATTAACAACATAAAATTAACCATGATCCCTTACATTATTCTATGGTATAATACCATAATGATTGGGGAATTTGTTTTTGTAGTTCCCTATATCAATATAGTTAAATCACTGAATACTAGCAATTTTTTTATTATAGTTACATTCATATGACAGATATCCCATCTCACTACACATTAATAAAATTCACATCCCCTTCAAGGATGTGATGCAGTGTTTCCTTTCAATAACATAATGTGGAGGAAAATACTTTTTTCCCTTCATCCCCCTATTCTATTTTATCTCATCTATCCTATTGTTCTCTGGTTTACCATCAGTTTGAAAATACATGCAGAAAACATTCTCTTTGTTGGTAGAACATTGTATTATACCCTTATATTATGAGAAATTTTTTGAGATTAGATATCTTAGAATGAATTTCATAAATCCACTAAAGAATCATTCATTCTTCCTATTGGATTGCATACAATGTTAACAACATGACATGGTAACCTAGTAATGATAGCTTCTTTCATAAAAACATTATCTTATTACTTTGGCCTAAAAAATAATTTACACTTCATATAATCTTGTTGATTATGAGGGAAATATTTTTCCATGAATATTACCATAAAATTCATCCACTTAATTTATTAAATTTCATATTCATCTATAGTTTTTTGATTAAATAACCACCTTTGATCCACATCCCTTGAGAGATGATAAACTACCCTGAAAAAATTATATATTTTATTTCTTCATAATGATATAATATCTTCGCAAAGGAACTTTTGAAACTCTATTTTATCACATAGATGAATGGGATACAAATATAATGGCCTTAGAAAATGAGGATAAAATAGATAATGAAATCCATAAATCCTGAAGCTCAAAAGTTCATTTTTTCTAAGATATCCCCAAGATGTGTCGATGTGAAATCACCTACACACCACCCACTACCTGATACCTTTTTTTGAGAACAAACACCATCAACTAGGGTCCCATATTTTCCTATAATTAGATCCTTTAGGACTTCATTTTGATAGAAAATGTTCATAAAGTATGATTTATAATCTGATCACCCTCATGCATCACTCATTTCCTCTGAAACCCTATAGGTATTTTTATAACACCTTTAGACTATGGAATACGAATGTTCTAATAAAAATTATTTCCTCTTGGTGATTAATGTAAACAGAACTTGTGTGAGGCATTTACCCAACCTCTAATCAATTAATCCTTGTATGAGTAACAATTACTTAACTAGGAACCTATATGATTAACCTCTATGATGACCAGTGGATACCCTTGAAGGATTGAGAAAGGTCTCATCCCACTGTAGTTTCTTAGGTGGTACATTACCAAACAATATCCCATTCTCCCAGGCCTATTTGAGTTATGAACCCCTAGTGCGATCCTCCTTGGGTCACCCTATCTTCCAACCCATGTGAGCCATTCATTAGTCCTTTTTCAAATCAATTCATGGCATCGCCTATACATCTATGGCTCCCTTGTCTGAGAGGGATCAATTAAAAGCCTTCAATAAGACCTCATATTTTACAAAACCATTAGGGATGGAACATCCACATGTCTCTTATTTGGATTTGGATATTTACAATTAGTGGTTTCCCAAACTTGTCATACTAGAGGGTCATGAGCCTTGAGATTTCATTAGATTCTTATATATATGGCCACAAGGACCCTTACCCCAGGTAATGTGTTACAAAGTTCCCAATATGGATGATTATGGTTTGGACCATGTATAACCCTTATCATTTCTAATACCAAGAGGCATTAGTTACCATTCAGTAGGGTAAGGATCACAGTTTATTTTCCATTCAACATGGAACAAGATCCTCCTCCAGCTATAGAAGAAATTATTGGGCATCCATCATAGTATAAGCCCCTATCCATTCATGTAGGAGGTTTGTGTCTTTTGTTTATCCACCTCTAAATACTTAACATTCATTCCTTATTTACCATGGACTCTCTTTCAATATATAGTGATAGGGAAGTGTCGTAGCCCCTTCCTCTTCCTCCATAGCCTGAGTCTCTTCCCCTATAATCCGGACCTCTTCCACCGTAGCCCCTACTTCTTCCACCAATGAAGGAGGAAAATTCTATTGTTTTTAAAATTTTCCAATTCCTCTTGTTTCTCATGCTGATCATGGATCATGTGGTCCTAGAGGTTAGCGATGATCACAACAACCACACAATTCACATGAAGGATTGTACTACAAGTACATTGATTCATATTAATCAGTATACATAGGAAACCCACTTACCACATGATCTCAATGGTAATCCTCCTTAGGAATAAGATCAATTCATAACCCCCTTGGGTATCCCCTCATGAGTAAATTCAATTTTAATCCCCCAAATCACTATGATTTTATAAACCCTCACAACCCCTTCAAAATGGGTATCCTTCTCATGATTATGCCCAAACCTACAATCCCAAAGGGCCACACTCCCCTGAGAGACATACCAATTTTGGCTTCTATAGGCGTAGGTCATATCCAATGAACTGGATGGTATTTTTTTCCCATCTAAATGGGATACATTGGAAGACTCAATGAGGTTGAAACCCAGCTCTTAAACCAACCATGTTCTTCTGGACATATACCCAATATGGTCTAATTCAACTAGGGAACTCATATCCACAAAATGTTCCTTGGTCCCTTTCAGCAAAATTACTACAATAAAAATTGTCTAGGAACCTTCCATCAATATATCCTTGCCACATGATGTTAAATTATGTGACTGGGTCGTCAATACATGACCTTAAAAGGTATGATTTTCTCCATTAAGTAGAACAAAACAATGTAGGGTTCTGATTTCTTACTCAAGGATATCTAGGAAGAACATTTATGGATTTGATATCTACATAAAACAATTCACATATCCCGGGATGAAAATAAATTTTAGAGTGACCTTGATATACTTAGATGACAATAAATTCCAGAGTGACCTTCATCGGCCAAGATTCCAATACATTCAACAGTGACATTATTCTACCTGGATGACAATAAACTCTAGAGATCCCAACTGTGTGGCTAGAAAAATAACATCACCATTATAATGATGAAATAGTCCCTAATTAGTTTATGAGAGGATATAACTTATGTAGAAAGTAAAATACATATAGATATCTCCATCAATGTTGAACCTCGAATAAATACATATGATTTTGAATTCCACACATTCAAAAAAATTCTTATTTGGGATGATCCACATCATACATGGGAATTAATGAAGGATTCATTAGCATATCATAAAACTATTAGAGAGTCTTAGAATAGGCAATAATCTCCCCCAAAAGTGTGTGATGAGCCCAACCTCTCATCCTATCGACCAAAGCCAGCTCATAAGCATCCATGGTCAAAAAACATACCATGTGTTTGCCTTTGGAAAGATGATCCCCAAAGATAGAGAACCTTTTTGTGTTTCCAGTTCCACAAAAAACTTGTTGGAAACCCTTCAAATATATAAAACCATTATGAGGCTGAACCCAACACGAATGACATAAACTATGGAATCCCTATAATAAAATAAAAAAGGTTTGTATTGACTAGTCTCTATCATACAATTCCTATTCCTGAAAAAAGTGAAATTTCCTTTGGAAACAAAAAATGGTGAACCCAACAGGAACAAATTAAAATAAGACTTATCTTTAATAGTGTAAATATGGATGTACTGACCAATCTTCATCATACCATTCTATGTCCCCATCAATGACAAATTTCTATGGGAAGAAATGGTGATCCCAAAATGAATCCATAAACAATGTTGATAGTATCACATTCCCATTAGGACCCTTGTATGTTCAATAAAAGTGTGTCAGACAAGGAAATCAGTTATGCATGTGTTCAACCAATAAAAAATATTCTTCATTGATATGGTTTTCTAGATTATGTATATCGCATGTCCTCAAGAACTCCTTTTCAGAACTCCCTTTTATCTAATGGATTCTTTCATGTTCTAACCAATGAATTCCCCTTAATATGATTACAAGGGATCGTCATCTACACATTGGACACCATCATCACCTTCGTGTATTCAAAACTATGTATCTAATGCACCGGTTTGAGTGTACCTTCAGCACTGTACCATCCCTACAATTGAAGTCTCACTACAGGCCCTCCTTCCCAATCATCACCGCCAATAGTCTAGTAATTGATGACATATGATCTTGACGAAGATGACATTGACCACCATCTTCAAATATTTTAGGATATTATCCCTGAAATAGAATAAAAATTAACACCCCTATTTTTTGAATGTGGTTCAGGAGGCCACCTATGGACTCATCCTGAAGAAATAGTGGTCCTTTTAATGGATTCATCCAACAATTGACATTGAAAATGTTGTGAAGAAGTGGACCCTCACATTGATGAGGGTTTCACCTTCGGCTATCCGGATCAGGTCCCCCAGACCTGGGCATGTAAGATGGATTTCCAGGGATGAAACCCATGAAACCAAGAGTAGTTTCAAACATTTTCCTATCTACAAAATCCAAAAACCCAGTTTTATGGAAAATGGTGAGTAGCCACAAAGACATGTTTTCCCCCATTCATCTATCCAATAGACTCACCAAGTGGTAATCATGGAAACCCGCTAAAAAAATATAAAAGAAACCTAATGGAAGGAACATACACCTTCATGAAACCAACAAGATTTATTATGGAGTCATCTATCAACACCAAAATAATTTTATCTACTATGTTTGATGAAAAATAGTGAGAAAAAACACACACCTTCCAATATTTAACTGGACTGCAAGAAGTTTTGTCACAAAATAAAAGGAGAAATCATTCAGAATGTACTAACAATAAGCAAATGGTATGTTGAAATATCTTCCCCCAAACACGATTACTTTCATTATGAAATGGATGGAAAGGGATGGTGGGAGTAGAAAAAAATACATAATCATGATATGGAATGGGAATATATCCCTATTCCTGTCAATGAATCCACAAAGAATATATTTTCAATTGTAATAGGGAAAACATATATCTCTTCCCACATCCTACAAACATTCTAGGATAACCTCATGGTGATGAATATTGTTTGTAGAGGATGTAGAAAAAACTCTATATGGAAAAATATGGTGGTTCATCAGTATAACTCTCATGATAAGACACATACCTCTACTCTCATCCTGGAGTGTCAGGGGGAATAATACCCAATATTATACAGACAACATGATCAAGAAAATACGCATGCTCCAATCATATGTAATCATCTTATTCTAATGGGCACTCCAAGGCAGACATAGAAACCAACCCATGATGACCACTTCTCCTAGAAAGTGTTCTCAACTTCTTGTAAGAAGACATCCAAGAAAAAGTCTTGTCAAGAATAGTTAGATAATAAATACTGGATCTATGACATAGCTCCACTTAATGATCGTGTTCTTAAAGCCCTCAGTCATTTATTTGATGTAGATCAAGGTCCTACCCTCCCATTACCAAATTATTGGAGTAGTAGTAGTAATTCTAGATGTCCTCATAAAACACTTCACCGTGAATTCTTGCTTCATGGAAATGATTTGGCTGATATTGAGAGAATATATCTTTATTTGATCAACATAAACCCTCTATGTGATTAGATGACCATAGAAGAAAAGGTTATTCCCCTTTCTGTAATTCACAATGATGGTCCTTCCCAAGACACAGATCGCTGTGAAATTTTTCTCCATAATAAAGATTCACATTATAAACATAATTTTCTAATTGAAAATTTAGAGAAGAGAAAGTACTCTTATCACATGGAGATTGAAAATACAAGGCCAATGATGTCTAATTAATTTTCACTATAAGGTAAAATCCATTTTCAACTGTAAGATATCCCAAGGTAATGGTGATTCTCCAAACCACACTTTGGTCATTTTCCTTCCAACGTAGTAGGGGGAATCCCAACCAATCCCATTGTTTGTGATAAAACAATAGGGAAGCGTCCACTCTGGCCAGACCATGTTGAAGAAAATCTTATTAAAGATGAAGAATATATGATAAACATGTGAAATCATATGAGTAACTATGACTTACCAATCATGTTATGTCCATTACCCACCTCCCAATTTTTCATTATAGAGGTGTCGGTAGTATATTATAGGCATGAAATCCACCGAATAATATTGAAAACTCTTCAGAACATAATATTAATGGAATTACCTTATGATAGGTATATGACTCACACCAATGTAATAGAAGGGTTTCTATGCTAACTTTACTAAGAATCTATCCAATCATCCTAATATCAAATTATTGAGAAGCATCTAGAATACCTTCAATGTGCATGCCTCGATGCATTAAGGAAGTTACAAAGGCTTATCACAGATACCCAATATGATGTTTATATCGAAGGATGCGGTGTACATGAAAGATTGCCTTTAACCATGCTCCCAAGCTATAATATCATTCTAAAGGTTGAATATTTAATATCATTTCCCCAAGATGTCGAAAAAATAATAATCTGTTCACAACCAAAGATATACTAATTATGAATGTGCCTCGACTGACTCTCACTAACTTCTAGATAGAAGTGAGTATGTTTTTGAGATACTCATGCATTAATCATCTAATAACATCAATCATTAATCCTTTTTAGATGATGTTAGCAATAAAATTAAAAAAATATCATAAATAACACAATTTCCATTCCAACTAGATGATTTAAGTCAGTCCTGAATATTGAACAAAACACACATTCAGAATAGAATACGTAAAATCAGAAGATAAACTACAATAAAATCTACCATAGATATTCAGGAACAACCATAGTCTATATGGCTATATGATTTTTAAACCTATATTCAGGATCAACTAACCAGGATCGAATGGTTGTTAAAAGAAGAATAGGAACAACTCCAACCTTGAGAGTTGTGGTATTTTTCCCCTAAACAAACCCCACCTCACAAGGAATCTTCCTTCTCTCAATTAGAGATGATTCCATTAATTGAATCCTCCCAATTTTTCCCATATCATGATTTATAACATTCACTTGGAACTCTTTGGGAATTCCATTTTGGTCACTATTTGTCAATCAATTCCTGGGAAAAAAACAATGAAGAGGACCAGGTCTTGTGGTGGATGCAGAAGAAGGTGATCTTGAAAAAATTACAATGGAATTATTATGATGCACTACACTTATCTAAATGTAATCAACACTATTATGAGGACACTCGCGAATATAATACCGATTCCAGGGATTCCAAAGAACAATTTCTAATTCATGTGATGGTCCACACATAAACAAAACATTGGTGTTGTGTATACCTGAAAATAGAGGCCCGCCAGAAATATTTGTAGTCCCTCAAATAATCATCCATTACCTCCTTGAAAGGCACCAAATAAGGGAAATGGTATGGGTTATACCGTTTCTCACCTTACCCTGGAGAGGTTCAATCCCTTTCGTTAGAGGAAATATTTTCTTAGCATGAGGATAAAATGGGATAATTGAGAAGACTCAATGTAGAATATCTCTAAGGTATCCATCCTCATAGATATGATTCATAATAAAACCATCAACTCAGAAATACACTTGGAACCCATCAAAAAATAGGGTCTTCCAAAACAACTTATTTAGATATGGAATATCCACCAAATGTGGGACGTTAACAACCAATATATTTAGATCTCACAATAATAGATCAATAATTCCCTCCATTGGGCGCACATACCGAACATGTTTAGGCATATCCATATAGGACTAAACCTATTTGTTACCTATGGAAAATAGAATTTGTAATCCCACCAGTTATCTTGCAAGTCACCACACCCATTTAGGATCCATCTGCAAAACCTATTCAGGTTCTGGATCAACAAGAAATTCATCGAATCCTTATGAACACCATTTGGGTCATTAAAAACATAATTGTAAGCTATGAAATGATGGTGTGGACTAGAAAAATGTGAATAGAAATCTTTCCCCGAATGGGTAGATTCAAATCCTCCCACACTAAATATTTGGAATCCAACATTCCCGACATTCAATAGGTCAGAAGATCTAGAGAATCACTTGATGAATTTGATTTATCGTTGTGATCCAATGATAGGGACATCTAAAAAACATGATGCAGTCAAACTCAAATTCTTCATGGAATTGTTTTTGGGAAAATCCATTGTATGATATATGGGTTTGCTGTCCCAATTGATCACTCGATGGGAAGATCTCAATCAGATGTTCCTCTTATAGTTCATCACAATGATGTTGAAGACAACAATATTCGGTCTCATGAACTTCCAGAAAAGGGGGAATTAAAGGGTTTTAGACTTCTTTTCTTGGTGAAATTGATGGAATTACTCCTTGAACTTATCGCTCCCTCAAGATGTGTAGTTTCCCATCTGTGTAGTGAATCTATGTGATGAGTTGTCCACACTGTTGATCCCTATGATTTACATAGGATTGTTTTAGGATCCAGCTGAAAATGCACAATAACTAGAAAATCCATCACATAGACCATATACAAGCCCTAAGTAATCCTATCAGCTCAAGGATGAATAACATGATAGGTATATTCTCTTACAGTTACACTTATCATGGTCCATGTACTTACACATACCTCAATGATTATGTCATACAGTAGGTCTCCACATCCTGAGAATCAATAACAACGACTAGCATAACAAGATCAAAAATTATACTAGAAGAGTAAACAAATTGAGGATTTAAAAAATTTTATTGGTTTCAAAATTACCAAGCCCCCGAATACGTCACCTCATATTTGGAAAAAACATACTCTAGTTTCCAAATCCCAAGAAGCCTAATAAATAAGGTAATGAGGATCTCACATATTATTTCACCATCCATGTAATGTTGATTAATACAATCTAGGAGTGTTTTGTTTTCAGGGACCTCCTAAAAAATATGGTGGATTCATGGAAACTAAAACTAGAGAATTCACCATCCCATTTAGGAAATGTTTCTATTACCAGTACAGAGGTGGAAGTCGAATGGAAGGAAGATAAAATAATGAATGAGAAGAAGTTAGATGACTAGAAGGTTAGAAAAATATTCAATCAGCCTCATTTAATTCTATGAACATAGTTGAAATATCCAACTAAATATCCTTCCATTTCTAATATAGAAAATCCAGACTCATCAAAATCCCCTTCCATTGAAATAAGATCATCAAAAAAATGACATGGATAGAGGGATAAGCAACGAACAGAAGCATATGAGCTCGTGTCTAGGAAAAAAATTTCCTTGAACTTAGAATATTTCATGTTAACCATCTCAAAAGTGTGGGCATTCCCACCCCCCCCCCCAAAATTGTACAATAAGATTCAACTTTCTAGGCATAATATTCATCAGATGACGATTTGATATTTGGTTTTGTTAAGGTTATTGACTTAACAGATCCCTACTCAATTGATGATTTAGATTATGAACTTGATCTCTTTAAATGGATTGGGAAATTGGGGGAATAAGTCTTCAAGGTCATGTTTATAGTGGAATACATGGTCGTGCTCAGATTAAATACTTCAAACACACCATTGATCTAACAATCTATGTAGCCAAAACTCATGGTAAATCTCTTCAGTGATCTCAATAGGATCATGGGGGTTCTTTATCAACACATGATGGGGTACTCCCTAAAATTAACCTCTTTGAAGACTAGTTAAGGGATGTTTTTCTATCTCCTCAGTGGGATGGTTGACGAAGCTATCCTAATCCACCAAGAATAGGAACACATCTTGCACCTATCCCAAGGAATGACCAATCCACATCAGGAACATCATCTCCTAATGTGTATAAAAAAGGGAATCTCCATCATGGAAAAATCATAGACCTATGGACCAAAAATATGAGGTATTGAAGAAATTATCCCATGTTCTAGCTATTTTTTCAATACAAGATTCTATGGGCCTTTCTAAATTCACATAGTAATCAATAATTTATGCGTTATCAACACATCAATAATTTTATGATGAGTTTGTTGTCGATGAATTATATCATTCATAAAATAAGGCTATTGAATGAAAAGTGGTCATCTCCATCACCGATGAATATAAGGATGATTTCATACAAAGACATGTTAGAACTTTATATATATCTAGTAAGTCAGATGACAATGATATCTGATGGACCTTAATTGATTATGGCTCAGGATTCAACCACATCCCAGTCCAAAAACTGTTCCAAATAAGTCTCAATGAGTTTGACTTGTATCACTCCAGTATGTTGTTAAATGGTTATGAAATGATTGAGTAAGAACCAATTTGAGATATCACACTCCAACCTCAATTCAGTGATATTGTATCAAAATCAGGGTGCATGGTAGTTCGACAAGACACAACATTCAATGTTCTGATGGGAAGACCACGACTATATCATCATGTGTCGATTCCTTCTTCATAAAACCAGTGTGTAAAATATTAGAATCATTGGCCAAATTGTGACATTTTAGGGTGAAAAGGACCCATTCAAATAATGAGAATCATAATACATTTATGTAGGGTTCCATCAACATGAAGGGAAATAGTCAATGGATAATGATGCAAGGAAACTAAATTCAGAAAACTGCATGGAGATGATCCCAATTAACCCTTTTGTGAATCTTAGTGTAGATCACATACATCAAATTAATCAAATTGAATGGGTGGGATTTAATTGTATAATTAATTCCATAGCTTCAATAATGTAAATCATGATAGCTGAGCCTGATGGTGCGGACGAAGTAATCGATTATCCTGGTGAAAATAAAAGAATGAATGAAAATGTCATCAATCCATCCCTCAATACAAAAAAAACCCAAATTCAATCAGTTAAACTATAATATGCTATTGTGACAATATGATAAAGTGAAAAGACTCATTATCAATAACATTTTTCAACTTCATCACTCTAAAAAGGATTCACATGAGCAAGTGAGCCCAAATTGATTACCTCATCCTCTGAATGTCCAAATGGAGACTCCCCACTTCCCTTTGAAAAACATGTTTCTATCGTCTCCTCCACATAAAGAAGCACAAGTAGTGGAGTAGGAGGAAGTGAATGAATAAGACCACATGGATGCCCATTTATTATTTGTGGAAGGAATCTCGACCAATGTGGTTGAACTCAGGGAAATAAATCACAGTATCAAAGAAGATCAATGCCCCACTATAATTACTTCTATCGTGACTCTGGAAGAATATGAGGTATAAATCTACTTCCTAATGTAGCACTGGTATTTGTTTTCCTGGAATTATATATAGACTCCAAACCATGGATTTGATGTGTCCACCCATTATTTGAGTTGTCCAGATGATCATCTGGGATACGAGAAAGCATCCAGGAGGCCGAAACTAACCCCCACCTCTATTATTAATGATGATGTGGAAAAAATCATCATGGGTGATTTCATTCACAAGGTAAAATACTCAAATTGGCTTGCCAAAACTGCCTCTGTCAAAAATAATAATAATAATTCCAAGTTTTCATCGATTTTAGAGATCTCAACCAACATTTTTCCAAACATGATGTCTATATTACAATTATAGAACACCTCATTGATGTGATGACCAGTTATCATACCCTCTCCTTCCTAGATGGATACTATAGGTACATTAAAATTTGGATGGCCCTATAAGATGAAGAATCTACAGCCTCTAGAGACCCTTATGGAATATTCTTCTACGAAGTAATGCCATTTGTCTTGAGAAATCCCATTTCCACATTCCAAAGTGCTTGGTATCACATCATCAAACCCTTAGTGGGAATGTTTTTCATGTTATGAAATGAATATTTATTGGTCAAATCCCAGAAACATTCTATCCAACTAGCTAACATAGAAACCATATTCAGAAAATATTGACAATATAATATGAAGATGAGCTCCTTGAAATGTGAAATTGGGGAAACCGTAGGAAAATTTATTGGCATCATTTTTCCCATCATGGAATCAAGGTTGATCAAGATAGAGATACATATATCCTTTTCATGTCACCTTCTAGAAACATGAATGAGTTGAGAGGAGTTATAGGGATCTTGGCCTACATCTGATTCTTAAATTAATATCATAAGAAAGTGTTTTCCATTCACATAATTGATAAAGAAGGGAGTCACATATCAATGGAGAAATGATTTTTATGAAGAATGTTATTCCAAAAATAAATACGTATTTTTATAACTGGTATTGATGCCATATGTTGAAGAAAACCCATTCATTTTGTACATGAAAATTGTAGAAAAATCATTAGGTGCATTCCTTTCACAAAAGATTGATGTAGGGAATGAAAACAACCTTATTATCTCAGTTGAACCAAGATGACTCTTGAGACTCTCTATTCAGGTATCTATAAGAGATTCCATGCATTAATATTTTCCATTTAGAAGTTGAGGCACTACCTATGGAACCATGAGATACACTTTGTCTCTGAAATTAACCATCTCATGTTTATCCTCAGTCATCTTATGCTCAAAGGACATCTTGAACATTGCGAAGTTATTTTTCAATAATTTGATTTATAGTTTGTGACACAAAAAGTAATGAATGGCTATGCCATGGAAGACTAACTTATTGACCACCAAAATGTTGAAGACATGTCATTAAATACTAATCTTCTTGACAAAAAAATATTCTAAATTTAGGACTTTCCCAGAACAAGGTAAATGTATTTCGATGGTACCATCATGATTATATTAGGGAAGATAATATAAGACCCCAAGATCAATAAGTGTATGTTGGTAATTGTTCCTACCTTCTTAGAAAAGGAAGTGTTTATACATTCCTTCTTGTTATCGGAAGGTGGTACTGACAATGGGTCAGTATATCAGGCTATCATTGTAGTCCTGAAATTCTCACTCAATGTAATTGGGAACTAGCTAGAGGTGAAGGGTCATTTAGAATTAATATCCAAGAAGATTAATGGAGATTATGTCATCAAAAAATGGAACTAATTACCCTATGTGATTACGTATGAGGGTTAATGGATTAATTTCCCGGATATCTGACATTGAATCACAATCCACATTCATTGAATTCTCAGGTAGATTCATTGTAAAATAAAGATAGTGATTTGGCATATCAAAAGAAGTATGAAACAGTCATTAGTATTCTCCATCGTTAAATTGTTTGACCTTCAGTTTGGATCAGAATATATGAAATTAATTAAATCATCCCCATTACTAACCCATATGGTCCAACCACATTATGAATTTCACACATTATGGAATATATCCATATAAGAATACTTCCACTAGGTAGGTTTGGAAGAGAGTATGTCTAACGATGAATACAAATTTTCTCTATTAATTATGGAAAAAATCACTAAAATGTCATCTTCAAATGAGTCTTTGATTGAGTCATTATAATATGTTTTTATAGAGAAGAAAATATGGTTTCTATATAATAATTACATGTAGGAACCTTTGGGGAAAACCAATCAGGGTATAGGATTTCTAGTCCAATTTGAAAGCATGGATAGTTTGAGCCCTAAATGATATAGGATTGAACATAAATCACTATGAAGTGTAATCCTTAACTAGTTCATGAAAACATCATCCATAAACCCCTAGAGTTTCTACATACATCTATGTAATACTTGCCAATTTCACAAGGGGAAGGGATGTTGTCAGACCATATCCCCCAGCTACTGCTAATCAGTTCATGTACATCCTTACCACCACCGATTTCTTCTCCAAATGAGATGACACAATATCCCTCAATAAAGTTGGATCCAAAATATGTGTTATTTTTTCAATTCTAACATCATCACCCAATATAGTGTCCCTAATGCCATTTTGACGGAAAATGGAACAAATTTCTGTTCTAATAATGTAGTTAATCTCTATCAGGAATACAATATCAAGTCAAACCATTCATCCGACTATCAAGAAGAATCCAGTGGATAAATAGATGATTTTAACAAGACCCTTTTAAACATACTGCTGACGTTGGTGGATAAAGTTAATATATATTATCCTTACAAGATTTTTCACACCTTATGAGCTTATAAGACTACAACCCATACTACAATACAGGAAACCCAATAATCATTGATGTATGGAACATAAGCAGTATTTCCCATTTCAATTTAATTTCCATCACTTTGTATTTCCATTTTTTACTAGAAATCCACAGATGAGCAATCTTAGAAATTACTTGATGAACGTGAGTGACTATATAAAAATAGATTTCACACCTTTCATTACATGGAGGTGTATCAGAATCAGGTAGCATGATCTTTTAACTAGATGGTTTTTTTATTGTTCATTCCCCTTATAAGAACTGGTATTGGTCCTTAGGACATTGATGATACTAGGAAAGAATCATTTTAATATTGAGCTAAAGTGAGATGGATCTTACTCCATACTTCAGTTCCACACTAATGGATCTTTTTCCTTAATCTGAATATATGGAGAACTGACTACAAATCAATTCAATGAATGTATCCTAATATGTACTTTGGGTAATCCCATAGTTTTCATCTTATCAATAGGTTGATAAGATTCATACCACTATTTTGTCCATGTTTTATGACATTAAACCACATAGTATTATCATTTTTATCACGTGATGATAAAATGCACAACATGTGGCCCTAGATACAAGACGTTAAATTTATAGCGCACATTTTCGATAACAAATTAGATTAAAATAAATGGTTAATGTCTCCATTGTTTGAATTTAATAATTAACATGATATAATGAGTAGAAACGCTTTGTGTCACCTCATAAGATGCGTATCATTTATGAGTAAACCTCACTGGCATCATTACCACTTTCTAGTGGCACTTGATCCCCATATCTCAAACTGTTTGCATCATACCTTCATGGAAAATATCATTTATAAGATGCATGTGTCTTGATTATTTCCCCACCATGATATTTATTGAAAATTTAGTATTATACCATGTTCTAGCTGTAATTTTTTATTTCAAATATAGTGATCATGTCCCTACTCCATTATGACACAAAACATATTTCATCAAGAACTGTATTTAATGTGAATCTAGTTCCAATTAGATACAAGGTGATGCCCAGATCCCCAATCATGGGCCCATTTATGAGAGTAAAGAAACAATTTCCCTTTTCCCTTTGTATGAATTAAATTTCAAATCCTCCAAAACATATTTCTTGATTATCATACCATTTAATGTCTTAATCCCAACTATTATTCTTGAAAATATCAAAAAATTATTAAATCCCCCTTCCTCAAATCAGATATCAGTTTGTGTGGGGAACCATTTTCAAGAACTGGGTGTTTCTTTATTCGCATCACCATGAGATATGTAGTGATGCTCTAATCTTCTCCCTCGGGTCCTCCCATAATGTAAAGTAAGTCCCCCAATCCATGTGTGTGGATAAGATATGATAGGGGAAATTTTTCAAGAACTATGTGTTCCTTGATTCTTTCCCTAGTATGATATGTAGTGTCATCTGGATCTCCTATCTAGGGTCCAGTTACAATGTTTAAAAATCCCCATCACCCCATGTGTGTGTGAATCAAACATTCACATGAATAATTTTGGAGAACTACATGTGGATTGATTCTCATCTGAGAGAGATACATAGTGATGCCCATATCTCCAATACAAGGTCCAGTCATGATTTTGGAAAAGAAAACCCCCCTTCATTTTCCCTGTGCGTGAACCAAATCTACATTGGGATCATTTCCAATACTTATTCATTTATTGTCATTAAAATGAGATGTTTGGTGATACCTAGACAACATTTTCTAGGCCCAACCATCAGTCTGGAAGTTATCAAAAGTCCCCTTCCCCATATTAAGGTTTTATTGGTGTGGGGAACAACCTTCAATAACTACATGTGGCTTGATTCTCATCCCACCATGATACGTAGTGATGCCAAGATATCCAATCTTTGGTCAAGCCATGATTAAATCATAAATCCCCTTTAAATCATATTCATGAATCAAAACTAAATAGGTATCCTATCAAAGAACAAATGTGGCATGATTATCATCCCAATGAGATACATAGGGATGCCAGAGTTCTACACAATGCTTCACTTGCAGCGTTCACATCCTTTCACATCGGTTTATCATGTATGTACCACATGGCATTAAACTGATAACAAAATAAAAAACTACATGTGTCTTGATTCTCATCCATATGAGATACATAGTGATGTTAATATCTTCAATACAGGGCCCAGGCACAACCCAATACGGAAAAGTCCCTACTATCCTATGTACGATTCAAATATAGATTATGATATCCCGTATGAGGGATCACTTTATGCATGAAACCGTATCTATTAGAACTATGTATGGATTGATTATTAATCTGATAGGATATGTATTCATGAATGGAATCTAAACCATAGCCTAAAATCTGTATTCCTTCTCATGTAGGAATCACCCATATCCTTTTTGTAAGATGTTAAACTGCACAGACAACATCATGCCCGCTTGACACTAGATTACATTATAACTATAGAACTATGGGTGGCTTGATTCTCATATCTTTGATATGTGTATTTTATTATAGGAATTAATTCATTAGTCTTGTGATAGGGTAGAAGAAAACGCACCCTCCTCTGTTTACTATCAAAAAAATCAATGCATGAGATTTTGTTTTGGGTCATCTCCATAGCGAACTCACTAAGGAAACAAGGGATGCCCCCCATCTATGTAAAAGTCAAATTTAACCAAGGGACTCTAAAATCATGGCTAGTATCGATCAAATGATTCCTTTATAGAGTTAAAAACTACCCTTTCATATTTTATACTCATAATTTTTAATAATTTCATATATTCATAATCATTCATCATCTTCTAGTGGAAAAATGTCTGAGACCCAAGTGCTCCTTTTCCTGACTAAACAATACACTCCCAGGCTAGCCTTGCATTAGTTTCCCCCATAATGGGCCTTTCAACCAAAGGATAAAACTGTTTGGATTTGCAGTACATGACACAGTTTTCCTCAAACAAAACAAAACCTCATAACGAGATTGTCTAATAGTGTGTTAACCTCATCCTTGGGAGAAGCCTCTTTCACCATTTTATTCTTTTGAAGATTGTATGATAGAACGTGAAATTTAAAATCAGGGGTCATATTCTACTTATTTGTCCCATAACCTTTCTCCAAACCCAAAATTATTCATGGATATTTTTCACATTTTCCACCGTCATATGGTCAAATCATACTAGAATTATCCTGGGCCATTTGACCACATACCATCCACAATTTCCATAAATTATGGTCATAAACATATGGCCAAAATATACAGGCACCATACAACTTATGATTGGGTCATAACTGCATAGGTAATCCATATATTAGATTATTTGAAAATTATTACTTGAAATACACCTTCTTTATACAGTCAAATTTATCCATAAACCAAAGTATATTCTTGGGAATATCCAAATCTCCATAATCATTAATTGGCTTCTGGAAATTGACTGCAATAATTCTTGAGAGGTTATTTACATGAATAAGTAGTACGTTCCCCAATTGAACCAGTATAAAAAACCTACATAATTGTTCTATGCGACAATGTATTCCACTATTGACTATGAAGTATGTGCCCCAGCCTACCATGCATAAAACAGCCCATATAATAGGTTTTTCAAGCAATGGTAACATCATTCTTGGGAGAGACCCACTCAAATTCCCCCAACTCATTGTTTATATTAGTCTTTAGATCCAGGAATCCCCAAATCATAGATTATAACTCCATACATCCATACATGAATATAGTAGTGCATATTTGGAAAAATAATCAAGAGTAAGAAAACTATCAAACCCTTGGTCAAAGCTAAAGTCCTTATATTTTCCCCCTAAGGTCCTTGCCGCATGAAATTAAACTGCATAGATTGATGTTCCTACTTCATGACATTAAACTAAACAACATAATATACTTGAAAAATGAATTTAAATTAAAAAACATAATGTCCTTCCCGAATGAATTTTAACTAAAAAACCTAATTTCCTTGGAGCATGACATAAAAATTCATAGCATAATATCATAAATCCCATTTCTGAAAAAATGTTTCTTCATTCACACATCATATATGTGTAGTAGTGGATTCATATTCATCACCATTGTTGGTAAAAATGATTTCTTTATTCTAAAACTTATTTGTTTATCAAAGCTACCCATTATGGTCTTGAGACATCCAAGTCATAAAATTCCATTGCTCATCAGTAATAGTATTTCAGGATTATTGGGAAATCCTCTACCTAAATATGAAGTACATTCCATATTGGGCCATGCATATGTATCCCACATAGCTCTCATATCATCCTAAGGATACCACCAATTAACTATGAAATACCTGCCCAAATATCCCCTGGATAAAATATCACTCATAATTGTTTTTTCAACCAGTGGTAACATCATTACCCAAAGAGACCTTCTCTATTATCAAATACCATGTTTTAGATTTTGAAATCACAAATATGTTTCAAAATTTCTTTTTTAACTATCTAAATAATACAATGACATTCATAGACATCAGGCCTTGTTTTTATTATCATCTCAAAATTAATTATCAAAGATGTTTGACCTAAAATTCTATATTTATTAGTCTGAAATGGATGAAATTAAAATACCTTCAAAAAGATACATAATACTCACAAAGATGAATAAAATTAAAGGGAACTCTAGAAAAAAGTCGACTGTCAACTTCCTAGACATATTTTTTGTATGGTTAGGAAATATTGAACTATAAAATGTTATAAGTAAGAAATTTTGTTATGATTAAAACTCAAAGAGGGTAGCCTAAGAAAAATCCAATTTTCACCCACCATGTATCTCTCATTTCGAGCATAGGGAAAAATTATGGCGAGGAAACAAAAGAAACAATGTTTGTAGGTTCATCGACATGACCCTAGTAATAGTCCACCTACACTCACTAGACCCACATGTTTAGGTAAAAGTTAAAGTTCCCCATCCATATCATTGTAATTATGATTAGATGATATAAATATATCATTCCATTGAAAGCTGTTCTTCCATTGGGATTATAGATAAAAATATTGTATTAAGACATATATGATAATAAATAAAATTCATTTCACTTACAGAGAAAAATAAGGGGAACATAACCAAAATGGAGTAACTCTATCATATGTTACAAGATTCCTTCAACAAAATTCCTTATATGTTGAACATCCACCAAGGCCCATCAGCTACATATTGATGTTCAGCCAGCTGGCCAACATTAATCTACAGTTCCTGATGAAACAATTCTATGGAAATCACAAATTGTAGTCTCCCCTTCTATGTGGGATTCTTCTACTTAACAATGGAGTTGTTTGAGTTCTCCCAAAGTGGAATCCATTTCTCGCTGAAGATGCGACACTTTATTTGATTTCCCCATGATCTTCTCTCTATGTCCCACCAACTTTATGTTGTGTTTGGTTTCTATCTAGGATAGTAAAGAATGGAAACCATCAATGTTGGTGTGAAGTTTGGAATTTGAAAGGTCTTCTTGAGGATTATTCAATTTTTTCAACTGAATAATAGTCTCCTTCACTGTCGTATGGATTGAATGGTAATCAAATCCACCAAATCCTAACATCCTGAACAGTGCTAAATGCATTTAGATTTATGAAAGAAAAAACCTCAAGGGGAGTCTTAGAATTTATCTTCCAAATGTCCCACCAAGACTAATAATGTGTGATGTGGAGAGATTTTTTTGGCATCAAATTTGATTCAGAGTAACTATTATAATGATATATGTGCTCTGAGATCAGTACACTCAATGAAGTACACTATTCTACTCCCTCCAGAATAGTGGCTGCCTTTACATTCGATGTTGATCATGATGATGTAGAAGATTTACCCTTAGGACTTTACACAAAAGCTGATAATCCTAATTGATAAATTAAAATAATGGTTAACTTAAAAATAATAGCATGATTGAGGCACAGTCATAGTAATTGGTGACCTTCATCCAACAACTAGTCAATATCCTAAGAAGATTCCCCCCAACATTCCAAATCTTATCAATTTTGGATACCATCTTTTGTTGGGGGAAACCCCCTAGGGTATTCTCAAGACCAACCAGATGATTCTCCAAAAGGAATCCCATTTCAAGGTCCACCTGAACTGGTTCCCACTCAATAGTTTGATTCAATGTGATTTTAACATCTTCTCCATGAACCATCACTATAGTGTTTTCTATAGGTAAAGCTATGTATTAAAAAAAATTATGATTAGAGAATCAGGCATAAAAAACAATTTATTGCATGATAAATAAATACTCTCATCCATTTGTTTCTATATATAGTGCCAAAAATTATTCTAATATAGTGACCATAAAAATATGTTATCGTGTTTCATCATAAGACATTCCAATAGTTATCATATCTTTTAATGACTTCTCAAGTTTCATGTTAATACCACCCATGGTAACACATCGAGTGGTTAGTTTATGACCCTCCTCTGATGACTTGGGACCCTGAACAACCTCCTCAATGCATGTTGAGGGGTTTTTATCAATCATCATATGATTCTATAATGCATGCGAAAAACCAGAAATTTACAAATTCTGAAATCAGTCATTAGAATTGACATATAATGAAACACCTCTAACATATGAGATGAATCCCCTCCATTTATAGTAGTGATAAGATTATTTATAAGAGAAGATTTTGTTTTCTTTGGCCAAGATGCATCATCAGTCGAGGGACCCATTTCACTGGGAGAAATCTCCACTTGATATAATATGCCATCCTCTATTCTCGGCAGCTCATTTGTAACAACCTTTAGGGATGTTACAAGTTTATTTCCTGGAATAACAAGAAGTTTGAACACTTTCTATGTATGAAGTTAAAATTGATGATATCAGGAAGACATTCCAATGCTGACAACGTGTATATCAAAGGAGTTTACCATTCGACATCCTTTCATCTTTATTTTCATTAGAGGAGGGACTACACCAACAGACACAAAAAATAAATATTACTGGTGGGATATCTACTACTATTTCATCCCCCATGGCATGTTGGTATGAAGATACCTATCCAAATTTGTGGGGGACCTAGTAACCCCAATCAGACTACCACCAGGGTTATATCATGATAATGGTACATCAATTTATTTTCCCTTCGGTAGATACAAATTAATAAGGTATTCCCACTAATCAATAACAATTTGTATAAAATATAAAGCCATTGAAAAAAAAAATACAAGAAGAAGAAAACATAAAACATTGGGATTAATGAAGTCGCGACATTCCTAAAAATAGGAATGATTAATCTCTATAGCAGTTCCATGTTCAATCATTTCCTTCACTCACCTTTTGTTAGGGACATGATCGTTGGTTGCATATATTTGAATCTCCAGCTCCCTAATTAGGTTTTCCACTTCAGTATGATTGTCCTCAAAACTATTATTAGGTGAGGCTTGTAGATATCATATCCCTCAAATGTGAAACCCCTAACATATGATCTCCAAAATGGTTTTAGAATAAAAAACTAAGTCCTTACATTATAGGAGTGAATCAAGTCATACATATTCAGAATACATTCTATTCTGATGTGAGGATGATCACGAAACCCTAGATTTGATGGTATTTCCAAATCCTTCAATCAAGGTTGGCGGATGAGGAAATAGAACCTGATTCTTTTCTTGGTGATGGTGACTAGACTTCCTTGGTGCATCTTCAATTGGAGATGTAGGTGTAAACCAATTGAATTGGGTTTGTGTGGTATATCATTCATTATGTTTTTTTATGAATTGGGAACCACATCATCCTTGCTCTCTAAATCAGATGATGCAACATATGAAGGTGATGATGCACCATATAATAAATAATGATCTTCCTATTTCCATCCCTTTACCCCAACCCGAAGTAAATCCTTGTCCATCACCCCTTAAGGGAATGATGAAATCCAATATTCGGCATACTATATGGCCAATCAACTAGTTTCATAAACATGAGGTTGATTGATCACCACCCCATTCAATTCCATGGATTGGGGTATACATGGACATCATGCTACTGTTGTGTTATTATTTAATTTAATGTTCACTAGTAGGATACATTAATTTGTTACCGGCTTTTGAATTGGCATGAAAATCAGCATGGACCAGAATCCTCGCATATGATCTCACCGTCGATCCTAGTCGAAAATACACAATCACTAAAGGCTACCATATATGACCTCAGCTATATTCTAGTCATTCCAATATCAAAAATTCTTCCTAATGGAATCTTCCTATTGTGGAATAATTTGAACACCTTGAATAAATGAAACCATTTCTGAATTTCATGAGGAATTATGGATAAGGGAGAAATAGGAGATACAACATGGACGTGTGGTCAGAATGGGATCCCAATGACATGGATCCCACTCTACCAGACGTAAGTCCTAAAATGAGCCATGATCCATCCCCATAAAACCTAGAATGTTTTTCTAATTATAAAATGAGATTTAACTACATGAATAAATTGAATATTCTTATGGAATCATAGAAAAATAGGGGTGTCCAACCCTACTAACTTCGTTTCTTCCATCTTGGCTACGACAAAATATCTTCCTTGACATATACAACATTTGGTGTCATAGAAATATAGCTGATCGATACTGATCCACATGATAGAAAATGTACAAGACATGTCTTTGGAAGAAACATTGGACTATACTACATGACCCCATTTTTCATATTCTCATTTTTCTAGCAATCAACTAGAAGGAGATGGGTACAATTTACTTCACCACATTTGGACAACTCATTGGACATTTCCAAGAGGGGCCTTCCCCCTTATTATTCTTTAAGAAAATGTCCATCCACGTCACATTATGAATAAACTCTCTTTCATGAGGATCTTCCTTCTTGATTTCATAATCCATTTTCAAAATCTCACATTTTAAAGAAAACATCTGTTTAGTTTTTTTCCATGTTTCCATCAGATGGATGAAATCGTCATACATTTCTCTAGGGATTGGATCCCTAAAGATCATGTAAACATCCCATAAATAGATACCCACATCCCAATGAATTAAATGAATAAAATTAACCTTTGTAGTCAACCATCTCAAAAATTCTGGAACGAACTCATCATTCATATATACAAAGTTCATCCCTACCCACATCTCTTCTTAAATTCAGACACTTTTGAGATCCCTTTTAAACTGAGCAGAGCTTTGACACACTCATAAAACCCAAATCCATGCAGACTTAACACCACCTCTAGGGTAGAAGTCCCAACCTTTAATCAGACTCTTTGATTGATCCATTTATGACTGATCATTTCTTTTTTTATTTCCAAACACCTTTAAGGGAATGTGAGAACCCATGACATTAAGATTTAAACAAAAAAAAATTCTCCACCATACCAAAACTCAAGTTCAAAAACAACACTGGCCATAAAAGTAAATCTTCTCCCAGCAACTAAAACCATAAAGTCCAACTTCCATTCTTTCATTGCTGCACGACTATCTAACACATCCTAAATAGCACAAGAATGGCACCGATGGCCGAATCTATACACTCTCAATCATCTGATTCCAAAAATCCATGAAACAATGAAACCGATTTTCCCAAAACCTCATCTGAAGCATCTTTTTGTAAGAAAATGCTATAGAATCCCTTGATTCATGGCCTTCTATGAAGAAAACCAACATCACATACAGAAAACCACCAACATAACGATAAAATATCACCATTGTCAAGATATCACTACCCTGTGAGATCACTCACTTGGTGCGTTCAACAAACCGACTTCGAATCATGTTCAACATGAAATCAATATGGTCTTCAAGGAAAATTCTACAATCAACCGTACACAACTCAGCTAATCGCAATTCAAATTTGAACATATTGGTTCAAATTGGCTTCATTATGTCTGGTTCAGCACAATTCACCATGAACCAAAATCCCAAACACCAAAAAATCATCACCAGTCGCCGAAACCGAAGGCGGAGTCCGACATCGTCGACACCACATACCACCAAAAACACCGAACAACCAAAATAAAAACATCACAGACAAAATTTCAAAAACACAAATCAAACTAGAAAAAGGGACCTCTTGAACCCTAGATCACCAGAAGAAGTCCCCTCGCGTGCCAGAGAAGTAGATCCAGATCCCGCCGCCACCTTCAAAATCACACCCGCAAACCATAATCTCTTGATAAATGATGGAGGATGAAAATTTTCTATAATCATAAAACCAAGAAGTTTTGAGATAGTTCTGTGGAGCCCTCATGAGTAATTATCATGGATACACATAACCGTAACATGAAAGATATGAACTCTTCGAAAAATTAAGGTGATACTTCTTCAGATAACCCTCCAGATCAAGACTGGTGGTATCACATATGTGATAATAATCATGCCTAATAATTTTCATCATCTCATCAATATATTTTCATGCCAGTTCATCAGAAATTGAATCCTTCTTAGCAGTCATTGTACCTGCAATGAAATATTATGTCAAATTCAAAATAGTTTCCTTTTGAGAATACTACAAAATATATGGAAAATTAATAAAGGAATTATGACACACATGTGTCATGCACAGGCGTCTCACACAAGTGTGTCATGGAAGACACCCACCGAATACTATGTGTCGTGTATCCCATAACATATTATATTAAATCAACTGAAGCATTCAACGAGAAAGTGTTATGGAGTCGGCACAGAGGACTTGTGTGGGAAGAGTGAAAATTTCCAAATTGTGAGAGTCATCCATTAGAATGAAGGACATATTTATATAAATGGAATCAAAATGGCACGATAAGATTTCATGGTAGGCTAGTTAGAACAACCAAGCATGAAATATTACACAATTCATCTATCCTTTTCATCCCTTTTCCTCAGGATTAGACACTCTTTCTTCGATCAGATGTAATACTGATGGGGAACTACTATAAATTGAGGATATAGACACAGTTATATTGACATGGTATAAAAAAAGGCTATAGGGTAATATATGGCTACATGTCATAAAATATAAATGGAATCACCCCATTTTCCCTATTTTCTTTGGATCCCCACCCCATTTCTTCCCTACCCACTCGTGATCCCCCCCGTGCCACCCTTTCTTCCCTACTATCTATGACCCTCATCTGTTGACATTACCACCCAAACACCAACCATTATTATCCTCCAACGTTGCCACCCAACATGGGAAGATCCTCTTCTAGAGATGTGGTCACCACAACTCCCTACCAATGTTACTCTGAGGTAGCCTCCACACCTCCTCCTCTAGTGAGCCTCATACGTGACCACCATGTGTCCCTATGATCCACCTCACCAGACACATCTCCAATATGTCTCTGAATTTATCTCTGCATCTACCTCCTCCTTTGTTCTACCCTCTTCTGAGACTCATGGTATAATGTCATTACATTATACCCATTTTTTGTGCTCCTCCACATCTCACCGCTTCTGCCATGGGGATAATTTGAATTAAAATTGCTCTATTTCTTCATATCTCTATTTTATTTCTACTGTTGGGTTTCAATTAAATCTTATTTCCCCCATAACACAGTGGTATACTCATGTTTAATATAACCCTCTCTCCATTTGTAATAAATGATTTCAAAATGGTTTTAGACGATTATAATTTAAGGGAGATATGATCCACGGGGTAATGTTTCTAGGAAATAATATATATATATATATATATATATATATCAGGAAAACGAACATTTGATCTTAATATGAATAAAGTGTATTCAGATTGATTTATTTGAATTATTTTAGGCCTTGTTTAATATCTTACCTAAAGGTTCATTCTATGATGAAGTTTTCCTAATGAATTAGATTAAAAATGTGCCAAATCTAGATAAAATATATTCACATGGATAGATTTTATGTATATATTTCATATAAATATAATCCTAAAAAATTTGAAATCAACTCAAGTAGTTTTGTGGAATTTGATAACTAAATGAATATTACTGATTGGAATTATCTTCCAAAAAGTATTTCATATTTAGTTTTTTATATTTTATAACAATTGGAAATATCTGATTACTTTTTTGGATACTAAATATTTCTATTTATGGTGATTTACTCTGAACAAGGTGTTTACCCAAACAAAGGTTGTATTATTGGTGTCATGAGATGAATACCTAGGGGGATATAATGAGTTAATTTCATTGGATGTTAATCCTAATCTATGAATAATGAATCCTATGAAATTTTTTTGTTCAAATGGTGTTAGTTGGTTGTTTTTAACAAGTGGTATCAATTGATTCGTCAAGTGTTTTATATCACCATATTGTATTTAAATTTTATTCACAAAATGTTTGGTGTAAGATTTCTATTGACATCAATGGATGTGTTGAGAAATTCGAAATCTCAAATTACTATGGTCTTATCAGTATCAATGAGTTACATATACACCATTGTGGATGATATATTAGGATCTAATTTCCTACATTAATCACCATATTAGTAAGATTAAATAAATTTTTAATAATCCAAATGATATTTGGTCAATTAAATTACGATATTTCAACGAGTTCATGTAGATTTCATGGGATTGGAATAATGAAATATTCTGAAGTTGTTCAATCTTACCATAAATTCTAAACAATTTTTATGCAATGAATTTGGTTAATCCTTAAGTTGTTAAAGATAAATGATAATTGTTTTTAAAAAAAATGGAGTGATTTTCGAAATCTACCCTCAAAGGATGAGTGGAGGACTGAGGATACCCTCTTATATTTTCAAATATGAGAGAAAATATGGTGCACAGAAATTATTTCTACTAGAGGAGTCCACGATAACATGGAAACCCTGTTGTATTTTGAATACAAATGATTAATGTGAACCCGGTTCAAGATGGAAAATATATTCCTATGACACTCACACATTTGGGGGTATATTTAACAATTATTGATGGCAGAGACTACCATTTGGATTTCATTTTTAAAGGGGATGAAGATGTTGATATATTGTTAAAATGGAATAAGTGGATATATTTTATGAATTTCTGTTGGATTGTTTGATAATACATGTTATATATGGATAAAGGTGATTTGTTGAAAATTAATCTTTATGATATATTATGTAAAGGTTTTTGGTGAATTGAGTTGTTGAAAATACAAGTATGAGATGGAATATGTAAATGTTTTTGGTGATTGGAGTAATTTGATTCAAAGAGAAGAATGTCCACTTTTGATACTTATAGGATTGTTGATAATGGATCTTACATGTTATTGATAATGGATTTGTTGATAAAGGAAAGGTAATGTGGCATTTTTGATATGTATATTATCTTGGAGAAAAGGTAACTGTAGTTGGTGTTATATTCATATTTAGAATATGGATGAGTTCATGGAATGATCCATGAAGGATGAAGTTCATTGTAGTTTAATATAAATAAGGGTATAATAAAATTTGTGAAGGTGACTATCACCATGACTTAAAATATGACATTCTGACTCTGGAATGGTCATTTTGAGATTATAATTAATGGTAATACAGTTTCATTGGGTTTTTTCATTGGCGTTTTAACATAGTAATTCATTTGTGAGAACCAATGAAGAGTGCCGAACCTAATTAGTGACTAAATTACATCCAAAAACATATATAAAGGTAATCCTATGGGTATTTAAACGTTACATGGTAATTTCCATGCCTATAGAAAGGAAAATGGATTACTGAATAAAGGTAACTTAAAACCAATGTAAGTGTCAACTATAAGGAAACCAATGTAAAGGTAAAGAACTAAAATTCATAAATGTAAATAGAAATTGAGTTTTGTAAGGATCATGTAAATCCAATATGCATGATGATTTATTTACACTGCCATAGTGGATGGTTTTTTGAGATTAATGTTTATTTGTGTGAAATTTTAATTCGAAACATGTGGGTGGTAGATCACATGGTGGCCAAAGTGGATGTATTTAATGCACACCTATGAAAAAATAGGGAACACCTAACCATTTCCCTTAGTGTGGTATTCTGGTACAATTTATGTGTGAAAGAAGAAGTCATCTATGATCATTTCAGTCACCGCGGTAGGGTTAATAAAAGATTAAATTCAAAGGAGTTTTTATGATTGTATTACCCCTAAAGTGTTCTAAGATAGATGAAAAACATGACTAGTGACTTTGTTATTGAGCCTTTAGAAGTGTGTTTTCCAAGATATTAACTACTCCATGTTGTGGTGTCAAGAAGAATGATGTTTTGTAGTATGTGGTGTTTAAAAACTCGAAATTATGAGTTATTTTTCATGGATTAGAACCTATATAAATTATTAATTGTTATGGTATGAATTACAAAGACCCAAATGAGTATCACCTATAATTATTTACTTAATAATGAATCAATGGAAGATATTGAATGGGCATAAGTTGAATGTTACATTTAGATATTAATTTGAAACATGAAATAAAAATGGAAGTTGTGATATATAGTGATCTACAATGAAAAATTAAAATATAGAGAATACAGATTCAAATAGATAATGTATATTATAATATAAATAAGTCGAGGAATTCTAGATGAGGCAATGGAAAGAAAACATGATGGTTTCGAACCCATTAATGAAATTTATATCGATAAAGAAGAAAGAGAATTTATATATATATATCAATGTAAAGGTATTCCAAATTTACACCTAAAATTCATAAGAAGAAGTCTTGTAATTTGATGAATAAATTCTGAAAATAGAATGAGATTTCATGATCTCTTATAAAAAGAAGAATATGATTCTCATGGTGATATTTATAGAAATTTTATATAGGATCGAGTAGTGATTTAAAGGAACCCATCCTATATCAATCACAATATCTATAAAAGTAGTGAGACATTTTTGGTATATTCTATGAGAAAATTTATCATCATTTCATAGGATTAGTGATCCAAAGGAGGAAGGATTGAGGGACTAATCCTTAGAAATTAGTGACCTATTATATAACCATTGTAGGGGGTGTAACCCAAATATAAAGTGTTTTATCCTAATCTTAGTAGTGTTTCTTATGAATTGATATGTTTCCATGCATTCTCCTCATATTAGAATATAGTGGTGAACCAAGTAAATACTTGTGTGTTGTGTGATTTGTTTCTTATATAATTTAAAAAATAATGTGATAAAATGGGGAAAAACTATTGATTATATATTTATTTTATATTTATTTTATATTTATTTTATATTTATTTATATAAATTAACTTCTTCTCAACAAATGTTTTTTCATCTTACTATCTCTACCATTATAGGTTTCATGTGAACACATTTTTTTCTCTGGTACATTCATCACATAATCATACGTGGACAAGTCTACACAATCAAGTAGTATCTAGTTGTACCTTAAGATTTTATACCTGAACATCCAATATCATGGAATGAAATATCATGAAATAAATATCAAGAAGTATACCCTAGCTCAAATGGATGAATTCATGGACTTAAATGTCAATAATTACCTCAATCCCCAATTATATATTAGAAAATTAATGGGCGAGGGGAGGTGTTGTAGAGTTTCAATTCAGTGGGGGGAGTTGGTGTAAGGGGGAGGGTGATGTGGGGGTTCCATGTGTGGGGTGAAGTGGGGGTGTAGGTGGGGGTTGTGGGGGTGTAGGGGGGGGAGGGGGTGTAGGGGGTGTAGGGGGGGAGTGGAATGTGGGAGATGCAGGTTGGGGGGGAAGTGGGCAACATGGGTGCAGGTGTGGGTGGGACGGATGTTTGTTGCATATGGAGGGTCAAAATAAAGGCATTGTTAAGGGTTCACATATTGTATTTCATTCAAGATCATATGTTTGATTTGACATAGAATTCAGAAAACATTGTTTTAGGAATGAGGGGGACCTTTATCAAGGAATAAAATTACAAGAATTTTTATAAAATCCATTATATGAAGTATTACATTGAATTTAACTGCCTTTTGAAGTTTTCTTTATATTTTGGATACACCTGAATTAGAAGTGAGCATAGAAAATTATATATCCCTTATGTTTGATGATTTCACAATGATTATGTTTCCCATGAATAAAAGGAATCTAATAGTCCATCAAAATTTATAATATGATCTGTATAGAATCCACGATGCATTCCCAATGACGGGTCATGTTACTACTATATAATATTCAATAATGTTATTTTATTAAATCTCATAACGTTAGTGTATAAATAATCATGTACCACATAGGGATCCCATTTACTAGTTATTTTATTCACTGTTTTATATATTTTTATTTCCCAATCAGTGTTACTTATTAATTTGAGTGAATGTTTCCCATGCTGACAAAATGAAATTAGTTAGTCTTCATTTATTTTGGTTGTATCTCAGCATGTCCATGTTTGTATTACTTATTAATAGTAACATATCACTCCTCTTATCTCAATTCTTGTCTCCACCTCTATAAGAAAACAATTAATACTTCTCTCTACTACCAAATAGGTGGACGTTTTAATTAATCACCATATATTTTGGTGTATGTCTCAGAACATAAATTTTTCATTTACTGGTTTTCATTAGGTTAATTATTTTTTAGGTTTCGTTTCATTTTTTGGTAGATTTGGCCATTTCTATCGATGAATGGAAGGTACCAACATTTCGGAAATTTTTTTAGCGATGTAGTGTTGGATAGAGAGAACGAAATACATATGGATCCGAGACATGGGGTGTCTCATGGACTACAAAATATGGGAATATTTGAGGCATTACAAGTTGGGCCCTAGATGTGCTCATCTAATCCACTAACACATACAAAACTATTTATTTAGGCATCGCGAATAGGCATATTTGGTACATTTTATATTATTGATTGAATATTATTGATATTGGTTTAAATTATTTAAATGAAAATAATAATATATTCAATTCATTCAAAAATACATTATTGGTGACATATAAATAATTTAACATAAGAATGACATAATTCAGTTTTACATTATTTTTACAAATATGAAGGTACACTAGGTGTAGTCTTAGGCCATCAGTTTATAGTGGGTGCTTACATTTTGTTAAGATATATGTTTTTTTGGATTTTATTTGTCATTTTTTTCATTTTAAAAATTAAACTTCTATTATGACTCATGTTTCCACCTAGGAACCATATTAATAATTTTATATAGGTAGGGAATCCTCCTCATGTACCTAGATATGTCCAAGGATAGGTTTGACAATTTTCATGAGGTTTTCCCTGTTGTTCATACAAGGGAACCGCACCAACCCATGGTATTATTTCTTATAGTTTTCGAAGGTGGAGGTTCTCAGTGAGGATAAAAACATATGGTTGACGTAATTTGAGATTTTTAGCCACAACTCCCTTAACATTTATGGGGAATGGATTGTCCTTAATATTTTATGGATTAGTTTGACATCAATATGGGGGTCTTTAAGAATTATGACTCACTCAACATCTGGAAGGTATTGAAAGAGTCATATTTGCTTCAGGGACCTGTCAGTAGGTAGGTGGGTGTGATAGAATAATCTAGGAGGTATGAGGTTCTATCATAAAAGGTTTTCAAGGATCTCTTCTTTGAGAAGTTCATCCCTAATATTATAATGATAAATTAAGAAATGTAGTTCATGGAGCTGCAATAAGGGGCGATGTTTGTGATTGACTAGGATTCTCAGTTTGGGGATTTGATAGACCATTCCCCATAATAGGATGAAAATGAGTCTTATAAAATCAAATAATGTGGATTGGTCTTCCAAAAGTGGTGAGGTAGTATGTTAAATTTTTAATCCTATCTTCATACATGGATGTGGTTCATATGGATCTCATTATTAATAAGGGACTCATAGAGGATAGTGTAAAAGGATTTCTTATTGTTTTTAATAATCTGAGTGTTGGTGTTTTTAGTGGAATTATAAATTATTCTTCTATTGGAAGGAAAATTAGTATGGATGAGATAAGATAGTGTATTGAGAGATTTTTTTTCTAGAGTTAAGGTTCTTTAACTCCTTTCATAGAATGAGTTCGTAATATATTCAATCAGTGTTCGAGAATTAGGAATTTCTATAAAACATGTATTTGACTACTAAAGGAGTTCAATACATGTGGTAGTTTGGGTAATGTCTAGTTAATATATTGGAGGATGTCTCATATGGGTTTAGATTGAACATTAATTTATATTAATTCTTTAAGATCATGGTTAGGGGGACTCAAATAAATGGTTAGATTATATATATGAGGTCTGGCTATGGAGATGTCTATGGATATTCAGGGAATCAACTACCATAGTCACCTAAGGGTTAGTTCCTTATGTTATACAATGATCTCATTATCAAGGAAATAGATCCAGTGTTAGAAGGTTATACACCTTGGATCATGATTCATTTGATAGAGAAAAAGGTACTTCTACCATTATTGATACATTTTTTTCATTGACATTCGTAGAATATTTATTTGATATAGGGTAATTTTATTCTATTATTTTATCCAATTTTTTTTCTCCAATTGGTTTCATATAGATAGGTGAATGTAGTGTGGTTTTTATATTAGAGGTGAATTGAAATGTTATTTTTTTGAGGTGAATGAAGATGCGTTGTTTTTTTTTTGAGGTGAATTCAATGTGGTGTTTTTTGAGTTGAATGCAGTTTATAATCTTGTTCAATGCAATGTAGTAGCATCATGGTTATTATAGTGAATTAGTTTGGAATGGAACAATTTTTTTGAGGATTCTGGAGAGTATATCCCTGGTTTTTAACTATGTCCGTAGATCTATATGGGTGAGGATAATTCCATTGTTCCAAACTGTGGAAATTTCCCTACTTCCATGGTTTAAAAAAATGGCTATACACAGATGTCTATATCCATGCCAAAAGGATCCATGATTCGTTAAACAGTGGATATTACATATATCCACAATTTTCAGGACTATAGTTGCGGTTATAAACTATGGATATTGTAACGCCCCGACCCCAGTTACCCAGAGTCGGTGCATTATTACCTAACATTGGCATGATCAAAAGAAAGATCAAATCTCTAAAGACCGATTAGTTTAGTAGTGTAACACCCCGAGCTTCCACGATACGCATCTCATTCAATAATGCAATAGCTTGCATTGTACGCAACTTTGAGTTCTAACACACCGCAACTAATCAAAGTAGCAGTTATGAATAGTAATAACCACTTTTTAAAATTTATAGAAATTTTATATTTCAAAATGGACTTCATTTTTTTATTCCTAATATTGAAATTATCCTATGTTGAATTTTTTGTAATTTTCTGAGAACTTCCAAATTTTTATGAATAGTGAAAAATACATAAAACAAATTTTTTAATCAAAATAATTTATAGTGATAATTTATACTATTGAGTGGTTTTAAAGTATAATTAGAATATATTTTTACCATTTTATCCAATGGTGGTCATTAAAATTAATTTGACATTGAAATTGGACATAAACAATTGCCAATCTTTTGATATAAATTGTTTCTTAAAACACGCTATTTGTTGTGACAGTGGGAATTAATTATAAAATTAATTAATGCAACTTATATGTTTGGAATTTTTTAAAATAGACATCATTTTTGAATTCGGAATATCAATTATAGCTTAGGGTGAAATTTTGGCCTTATTCTGAAAAACGTCAATTTTTGATGAATAGTGAAACCACTAAGTGGTTGTTAAAAACTGATTTTTCGTTAAAATGAAATATTACCACTTCTGTGATTTTATTTTCAAAAATATGACATACATGGTTGTCATTAAGAAGCAAAATGTGGTTCAATTAGATCAAAATAATTTTTTGGTGAATAGTAACCTTTATGTTCTTAATCGCGATTAGAGGTAATTAGTGTAGTTTAAGGTAAAAATAATGTTTTAATAATATGAGATGAGCTTGAAACTTGTCCTACTCCTGTTGGATGAGTCATGGCCGACCAAGACAACCAATGGGTCAACTTGGGGACCCCATGGAGCCACTTTAGTTGGAAAATGACATTAATATATATTTATTTAATGTTAAAATTAAATTGAAACAAACATGAGTTGTTTTACTAAAACAGTTTTTAAGTGGGGTTACACAAGTCCAAATTTGGACTATAAATATTAATTAGAAATATAAAAAGATTTCCTACATCATAGTATTTTTTTTATAATTTTTAGACATTAAATAAAGTAAATTATTTATGACATCATTATGATGCAGCGATAACCTCATTATTTAACGATTTAAATAAAATGAGAAGATAATGCAATATCCAAGGCTTACACTTGTCCAAAGCCTATTGGATGAGGATATTTAGAACCCTTATCACCGTATCCACTAATTATATAAGTGTGGGACCTTTAGAATCCGAATAAAGCATTGTATAATAATGTAACATTTCAATCTTTCCAAAAGAGCCCCTCCTCTCCTCTTATAAAAGGCCCCCACCTCTCCCACCTCATTTACACTTTCAAGCCATTTGGCTCGGCCAACCTCTGCCCAAATACTCTCCCAGATTCCCCATCTTACTCCTAGAAGCCTCACTTTGGGCAGAACTCTTCCCAAGTAAGCCTTTGGCTCAAATCAAAAAGAGTTACCTGATTTTGAGGTAATGTCTTCTCTAATGTTGTTTTGTTTTATTTTTCTTCTCCAACCCCCTAAACTCTTTTTATTAATTTCTTTTGTAACAACACCAGTATCCTCAATATAATAGGATGTTGTTATAAGATGTATTTGAGCTACACTTACACACACCTACATCCAATGGTTAAAGAACATACGGTTTCTGTGGATGGCGAATTTCTGCCTCACGAAACGATGATTGTTCAACACTCATATAACACCTTCAAAGGTGGCCATTAAGATGTCACTATTTTTATATATGATATATAATATGTTTATGTTTTACTTATTCTTCTGTATTTCTCATTTATGGCATACTTTATGATTTCCATTATGGGTAAAACGCGATAATTTCATTTTAGGAAGTGTGGACTACCGCCCCCTCAAAGTGATTTGAATCGTTAATGCCATATGTGGGATGTATAAAGGATGGAGTAAAAGGTATTATACACTATGTTATACTGGAATTATATTATAAATTTATATCATTATGATTTCGTTCCATTAAATATGAAATTGAAATGAAAGTAGCGTTCATGCGTACGTACGGCTTACCGTCTCCATGAACGGTGCATTTCATTTCTTACCTCTAAATGTTACGTAATATTATAAATGAATGTATATACTGGATATATAAGATATATATGACATCTAAATCATGAATATAATTCTGGAGATAATGGATATTCTACCACATAAACAACTTGTAATTATAAGAAGTTTATTGTTGACTCAAGTACCAAAGATCGACAAAACGACCGTTATTAACTTAAATAATTACATAATGTTCATAAAATTATAATAAGTGATATAAAAAGGATAATTAAATTAAAAATGGTTCTTAATAAGGTATATATTAACTCTAGTTTATTATTCAGGAGGTTAAAGAACGGTTGAGTCAAGTCCGACACGAGGTAAGGGAACTTCTTAACCCAACTTCCATTCTTTGGGTTAATCTCCTACTTTCAAATTATGTCATGATATTATTATGTCTTATTTTGTATTTTTACTTTCTTTATGTGTACCTATAGTGAATACACATAATATATCTATTTTATTTTAAAAAATAATCTTTGTAAGGACTTCATCTCAATCTCCTTTCATTGAGGCATATTTGGTTTTATACACAACTTTCTTTTATACGGTGTATAAACCCCTTTGACTTTTAAGTTTATTCAAAAGGAATCTTTTTTATACGAAGCGTTTTGCTAAACTAAAAAAGGGAATGTTTTTCATTCCGTACGTATGCGGCGACAACGACTTCTCCGCCGCCGTGACCATTATTTGAGTTTCGGCTTTCTCTACAAGCCATCATTTTTTTTAATGAAAAATAATTACAAAGTTTTAACTTTCTTTTATTTTGGTATTGAAAATGGTTTTGAAAGCATTTTTATTATATCAATGTGTTGTATTGATATCTTGTGATTGAAATGTGGAAATTTTATGTTTCCTTTATGCATGTTTTATGTGATACGATTATGTTATGGTTTATGATATGTTTAAACCTATTCATATGAGGAATGCATTGGACGTAATAAGTGATGGGTGGAGCCCGCTATAGCTCCTCGATGCATCGGTAGGTCTCATGAGACAACTAGATGTGGAATTGGACGAGGCCCTTTCCCAATTTGATTTATGGTTTTGGCCGAGGCCTTAATCATTTTAGACGTCTTGGCCGAGGCCTTGACAAAATTTTTCAGAATGTCTGGCATTATACATTTCCTCATTATGAAAGTGGTTATTGATATTGCATGTGATTATTCGACCAGTAGAATATCCATGTGAAGAAGTGAATGGAATTATCTCATTTTACTTTTTCCATATTATGTTTATGTTCAAGTTTAAAAGGCTTTTGTTTTAGTTATACATTGCCTTAAATGTTTATGTTTATTTATGAAAGCTTCCGCAATATTGTTATCCTTACTGAGCATCTGAGCTCACCCCTTTCAATGTTTTAATATTTTCCAGGATGTGAAGAAGTATTTTATGAATGACCTGCAGGGATTGTCAGAAGAGGATATGAGAGTGGACTATGGAGACTTTGTTATTGTAGTTTTTAACATTATGATGTAATTTAACGTTTACGAATGTATCTAGTGTTTCCAAGGCTACTAAACTAATCGTAATTTCGAGACTTGATCTTTTGGGATCATGCCAATGTTACGAAGTAATGCACCGACTCTGGGTAGCTGGGGTCGGGGCGTTACAGTTGGTATCAGAGGCAGTTTAGTACTATCCTTGGATGCTAGATTTAGATAAACTCTTATTAGAGCACATAGCCCGAAGATAGACTTTGAGGATTAGTATAGAAGAACATCCTAGAATTTTGTTATTGTAGAGATTTTGTGAGTTTTCCGAGCAATACATCCCTATCTGGATACGAGTAGGTAGAGGCGGCTCTGGCATAGATGTACCTAGGGGTAAAACCCGAAAACACCGCTTTGAGCTAGACTCGAACGGGAACTGGTGCACGACAACGGGTCTTGCTGCACTCTTGGTTACGACACTCCCGGGGGATATGCTTAGGAAAATTCCCATTTTCTTTACAAACCACTATGAAGGGTTACGAGTATATATACTTCCTCAAAGAAAACATTTTTATAATTATGGATTATATCCAAAATTAGTTCAATTTATGTTAAGTGTTTTATAAGTATGGAATTATGTATTTTGATTCATAAACTAATCTAGTTTATGGCATTGTATAGAAATGGCACCCAGTAGAAGGAATGTGAACTCCATCAATACGTATGATCCAAAGAGTAAGAAGGATCATATCTTTCATGGTATTAAGCCAACATTTAGAAGGGAAATATTCTCCCATGTGTTATCAACATATGAAGAAATAGTATCATGTGTTAATAAGATAAGTAGAGAATTCTATGAGTCTTATGGATTTGAAGGGATGAAAGAGAAGAAAAGGATGGAAGAGAGAATAATGGATAAAGGGACGAGGGAAAAGAAGAATTTTCCAATATGTGATAACTGTGGGAAGAAACACCTTGGAATTTTCCTGAAGGGAATGGGAGTTTGTTATAAGTGTGTAGAAAAAGGACACCAAGTGTGTGACTGCAAGGGTAAGAAAAAGGTTTCAAATGTACAATGCTTCATCTGGAAGGAGTGGGGACACTACGCAAACCAATGTTCAAATCATCAGAGTATGCCCCAAATGATGTTATTGGATAATAATCAAGTTATGATACTACCACAGATGAGGAGGAATGATTAGAGTTCTTATGTTGTTATTAATGAATTTTGTAATTTGAGTGTTGTATCAATGATGTACTTGTTATAATAATTATGGAGTATATAAGGATTGTACTGCAGTACTATTTCATCTAGGACTTTAGATTGTGTGGAACCAAGAAAAGTGACTCCACAGTAGGTTAAATTTTTGGAAAATATATGGTTGAGAGAAAGATAAACAATAATATGGTTTTGATACCAAGATATTGATTTTGGAATAAGACATGATTGATTCGGATAAATTGTGTTGGATATTCTTAACATCCTTGAAACTGATTAATGATTTGTATACATTTTTTGGATAGAAGGAGTATATCTAGTTTTCTATAAGGAATGAGGGATCATGAATGTAATCAATAAGGATTTATGGTAATTCAGTATGTTGCAGTGTTTTAAAAAAATACATGATGAAGGTGTTCACATGTTGTTACGCAGAAAAAAAAAGAGCTTCATTATGTTTACCTTCCTCATAAAATCTGGACTGTGAGTTGGACAGAATTATTTTGGATAACTATAAAGGTTGGAATGGATTATATTTTACATTGGATACTATTATTACGGTTATTTTTGGATATTTATAAAAGGGACAACACGCAGACCGAGTGACAACCCATCGCGTCAAACAAATCTGTGGGAATAGAACCCACAACCATAGTGCGATTGGGATTAATCGCCTTCCACTGGACTACGTGAAGTCCCTGGTTATTACAAAATAGTTTTTCCAATCTAAATGGTATGTGTTAACATTTAGAACCTTATACAATTAGGATAAGTATAATATTTTTGAGTTCTATTATCTTTTTGAGTGAAAGATGAGTTGAAGGTTGAAACTCTAATTGTCAAGCATAAATATATATATACCTATATCTTATTCAATGAATAAATTAATTCTTAAAATTTATTAAAGGTATAATAAAACAAAAAAATGTGTTATCCTAATACCTTATTTCTTGTTGAACTGATGATATTTTAAATCAACATAGATTGAAGGCTTTGAGGCCCTCAATTTGACAGTTGATTGTGATTGATGACCTCAATCACTCCCTACAAATATTTACGTTATTCCTCCAATTATATGTCTCGAATTGCCACCAATGTTCTCCTAATCGAGATCATAATTGTGTGGTGACTTTTTCATTTCCCTTTCCCTCTTATTAAGGCTAAATTTTATTAATCTTATTTCCGATGTGGGTTTTCCTCAAAGGTAATTTCTCTTTTCAACATTTTATTTTCAAAGAAAAATTTCAAATTACGAGGATGCAATTTATTGAAGGAGGGGATAATGTAACACCCCGAGCTTCCACAATACGCATCTCATTCAATAATGCAATACCTTGCATTGTACGCAACTTTGAGTTCTAACACACCGCAACTAATCAAAGTAGCTGTTATGAATAGTAATAACCACTTTTTAAAATTTATAGAAATTTTATATTTCAAAATGGACTTCATTTTTGTATTCCTAATATTGAAATTAGCCTATGTTGAATTTTTTGTAATTTTCTGAGAACTTCCAAATTTTTATGAATAGTGAAAAATACATAAAACAACTTTTTTAATAAAAATAATTTATAGTGATAAGTTATACTATTGAGTGGTTTTAAAGTATAATTAGAATATATTTTTACCATTTTATCCAATGGTGTTCATTAGAATTAATTTAACATTGAAATTGGACATAAACAATTGCCAATCTTTTGATATAAATTGTTTCTTAAAACACGCTATTTGTTGTGACAGCGGGAATTAATTATAAAATTAATTAATGCAACTTATATTGTAAAGACCCGTAAAATTCAAGGGAAATTTTTTCTTAATTTTCTTTAGAATTTTACAAGAGCGCGGTTTCAGACGGCACCTGATTCCGAGGCCCGGAGTGCCCAGAATTAATTTCTGAAGTTTGGCTCGGGTACGTTCAGTGAACGAACGAGCGGGTTTTCCTAACTTTTGATTCGGTGCTCGGAATTGAAATCCGAGGGCACCGATGAACTCGCAGCACTGATATTCGCTTAAAGAGACCTTTTCGGAAGTTGCGTTTGTTGCGGGTTGAAAGTTAGTTTTGGGGTTTTTAGTTTGAGTTAAATAAAAATTTGTGAAGAACAAATTTTATTATAACATGATAAAACCTACCAAAGGGGGTTGGAAGTGGGACCCACACCCACTTAACCTCCCTTGGGAGGATTAAGTGTGGTGGGGCCCACACGAACCACTAAACCTTTCATCTTCTTCCAACTCCCTTAACCCCTCTTTAATGACTTGAGTTATTTAATTTTGGAGTTAATCTTTTTGAAATTCAAACCATTGAATTTCTTTTGTTAGGTTTGTAAATAAAATAAGCTCTTATTTTATTTGGAGGGGTTAGAACACTTTGGCCATCTTGAGAGCTTTTGGGAGATTTTCTTCTTCCTCTTCAACTCTGACGAAGAACACGAAGAACGCTCAACTCGACGAAGAACGCTCAAGTTCCGACGAAGAACGCCGCTCCGCTCTTCTTCGTCTTCCGTGACAACGAGAGGGAACGCCGCTTCCTCCTCGGATTCCCTTCGTCGACATAAGAAGTTTCGCCAACGACGTATCACATCGGACGCATTTCTTCGTAAACGGAATTGACGAACGATTACCGCGACGCCCGACCTCCGCGACGCTTGCCTTCCGCGGGTCATTGACAATCATCGTACTTGAAACCGAGGTAGGGGTTGTTGTTGATTATTTATTTACTCTCGTTCTTGGTTCTAGCATGATAGTCTTGTGGATAATTATTTAAGAGTTATCATCTAACGAGAGGGGGGTCGGACCGCACAAACACGGCCGAATCCCCCCTCTGTTCGTGATTATTATTATTTTCTTGTGGATGATGAGATGGCGTGGTGCCGTCGCACCACGCGGGAATTCGCGCGGTTGCACTGCGCGGCGCCGTCGCGTCGCGCCGTGGAAGGATCATCATGAACACGACGCCGTCGCGCCGCGTCGAAGAAAACCGAAGGCGCCGCGACCGGAGCGGGGCCACGGCGGAGGGGTGCGGTGCCGTCGCACCGTGCCGGACGACGAACACCGCGGCCGGTTCCGGGCCGCGGCGGGACGAGAGGACCGGCGGCTCGCCGGGCCGCCGGCGTCGGAAGCCGGAAAGGGGACCGTTTTGCCGGTCCCGTTGAAGAAAAACCGTCCGGCCAGGTGGGCCGGCCGGAAGGAGAAAGACCGGGGGAATTAATTTCCCCCGGCCAGGTTAATTGCCCCCCCATTATTAAGGGGGGGCCGGTTTCATAAAGGGGGCAGGCGGCCCCCCGTTTTTCTCAAAGGCAGGCCCCCACGAGGGGGGCCGGTTTCACCAATGGCGCGGCTTTCAGCCGCGCCGCCAGCGAAGAGGGGCGGGGGCCATGCCCCTCGCGCGTGGCACTTGAGCGGCGCCCAGGCCGTGCCGCCGCCGGCCGGGCCGCGCCACCGTGCCGGACCGCGCCGCCGCGCTGCGCCGCGCCGCCGGCCGGGCCGGGTCGGACCCAGGTCGGGTCGACCCGGTTAGGGCCGACCCAGGGGGGGTCGGACCGGGTCGGCCCGGACCCGGACCCCCCGTTTTCGAATCGATTTCGTTCAAATGCTCATAACTTGAGCTTCGGGCCTCCGAACGACGCGCCGTCAGCGGCAACGCGATCCTTGGATCGAGACGGTCGTTTCGGTATACTATACTCAAGGCGCACCTTTTTTTTCGGGAGCCTACGTGGTTAAAACTCCGTAGTTAAGCGTGCTTGGCTTAGAGTAGTGATCAGGATGGGTGACCTCCTGGGAAGTTTCCCAGGGAGGGTGTGAGACGGAAAGGCTGATATCTTTCAGACTGGACGTCTGATTGACGAACCGTCAGCGGAGATGAGATCCTTGGATCGAGACAGTCGTTTCGGTATATCGCACTCAAGGTTTCAAATTACTTTGAGTTCGACCGGGTTGGTTCGTACACGAAACCAACCGGACCTTCGGAGCGGAAACGCTCATATCTTGAGCTACGGACGTCCGATTGACGTGCCGTCAGCTTTGTTGTATTCCTCTTAGTGAGACAGATCTTTTGGCATACTCCGCCCGAGGTTTGGACGCAGGTGGAGTACGGTCGGGTTGGTTTTTCCTGAAAAACCAACCGGGACCCGGAGACGAAAATGCCAATAACTCTCAGACCGGGCGTCCGATCGACGCGCCGTCTGTTGCGTTGAGTTCCTGTTGACGATACGGAACTTTTGGATACATCAACTCTGGACTTTGTGACAGTTGATGTATCAGCCTCTCGGTTCGTGGAGCGGACCCTCCAAACGAGCTTGCTGTGTGCGGGAACCCTAGTGATACTGCTACTGCTACTGTGACTGCGACGACGACAGTACAGAGATCCTGTGTGGATTCGACCACGACGACTACAACACTCAGCGATCCTACGTGGAACAGTGCTACGATCCTGTGTGGGTCTTTGCGGGGGTTAGTACCTATCGATCCTTCGTGGGTCCGACGACTTAGATGGATCAGTGATCATCTTCACCGTCATCCGAAGAAGTTTACCTATGTGAGCTGAACCTTCTATTTTACTCGATAGAGGTAGTGCGCTTGGTTGTAGCGGCAGACCCGCGATTGTGGAGACGAGCATACGAAGTACGGAGACTGTGTAGCCGGCTGAGACCTGAAGACTGCTCGACCGACTCGACTTGGAGTGAGTCGACTAGCCCAGTGGACGGAGCGCCCGGTATTTGGCGGCAGACCCACGACGGACGGAGCGCCTGGTAGTTGGCAGCAAACCCGCGGTACTCGACTGGAGGAGTACCTCTGTAGGCTATTTGGGTGAGCGCCTGGTATTTGGCAGCAGACCCTCAGCGGACGGAGCGCCCGGTAGTTGGCAGCAGACCCGCGGTACTCGACAGGAGGAGTACTTCAGCAGTCTTAGGTTAGTGAGCAGTACCTCGGAGTCGTGACAGGACCACTGTACACTCTAGAGACGGAGCTCTTCAGTAGTTACGGTTTCGATAATGAAAATCCTGGTTTGAGCTGAGACTTTTGACCTTGTGTTTACCTCATGATTGAGATGGGTCACTTGCTAACTTTGGTATATGTATGGGCATATACCCGGGTAGTGGTTATCTGTTGTTTTCACAATCCTTGTGTTTCCTCATGATTGAGATGGGTTACTTGATAACTTAGGTATATGTATGGGCATATACCTAAGTAGAGGTTATCTCTTGAGATCTTCTTTGTGGTTATCCTTGTTGGTTTAGTGAGACCTTGAGGGTCTCGGGGTCCCTACTGAGTATCGTTATACTCACCCCTGCACGGGCTATGCCCGCACCTCGTTGTGTTGGTTGCAGACGACGGACAGTGCTGACAGAAGCCGAGTGTTCGAGGACTGGACGGTACCTGGAGGTGGACTATACGACGAGGCGGTACCCGGAGGTGGACCACTGGGCGGGACATACTCGGAGTGGACGGCGGGATCCGAGGAGCAGAGGAGCTATCTATACTCACCCTTCTGGTGGGATTTCCAGTGGATAGCTCGACGTAGCAGCTTTACTTTTCAGTTGCTGTTTTCCCTTTCGAGTTGTACTTTACAGTTGGGCTTGTATTTCCGGCCCCTTTTTACTTTCCGCACTTTTAGTTGTACTCTGTTTTTGCTTAGTGTTTACTTTCCGCTTGCTTACTCTGTGGTGTTTGTTTACTTTACAAAGGCAATGCCTTCCCTTTTTACCGGGATTTACGCCTTGGTGCTAGTCGCCAGCCCCTGGCCTATGGAAGGCGGGCTTGGGGTAGTCACGGCACGGACCCCGAGGGCGGGTCGTGACAAATTGGTATCAGAGGAGTTCGGTTCTACCGCGAACTCTGATCTTTCTATGTGAAGCAATAATGTTTAGCGTATTGAGTGTGGTTATTAGTCCAGGGAGTCCAGTGTTGGTGCGGCGGCCGACGTATCCGTACACCAGGACCCTGACTTCTGATTTCCGACTTAATGCACGAAAACACTGATTGCGTGTGTGTTTTCAAAGGTTTCCCCCCTTAAAACAGCTCAAACCAGGTCAGCTCACCAGGTATAACCGTTTGATCGTGTTACGTTGATTCTTTCAGGATGCCTTTTCTCGAACGACCAGCTAGAGCCCGGAGGGATGTGCGTACTGATAGTCTGTCGAGCGACGAGGCTTCGGTACAGGGCCCTCTTGCAGTTGAGGCACCAGCGGAGGCACCAGCAATACTACCATACGTTGGGCCACCGATGCCACCAGCCCCAGCAGTAGACGATGCACGACGCTTGAGTGCGCTGCATGAGTTCCAGCGCCAGAGGCCACCCAGGTTCAGGGGAGAGACGGAACCGCAGGCGGCTGAGGATTGGCTGGAGGCTGTGGTGGGAGTCTTCAGGCTAGTGGGGATGCCATCGGACTTCATGGTGACCTTTGCTGCCAGCCTTCTTCAGGCAGCCGAGGCCTTCGATCATGGTGCTCTGGGAGCCGATGGACAGGAGCAGAACTAGTGGATACATCCTTTGTACTTCTGGTTCCTTGTTGCATTTGTGTAGTGTCTTGTATTATGAGCTGCAATAATAAAAGACGCATACCTTTGTGATATTTTCGTTCCTGTCATCTTTCGTGATGTTACTAGGAGGTTCCAGTTTTGGCTGTTGACTTGACCCTCACTTGTGAGACATCTACTGGAGGAGACCCAGTTACCATACACTGATGCCGACAGTGTGACTCAACCCTCGGAGGCGAGAGTAATAGTTGGATCTCTTAGTAGTAGCGTCGAGGCCTTACGACGTCATCCTTGATATGGATTAGTATCATCCATGTTAGGATTGACTGTTTTAGGCAAAGAATGTGGTTCATCCAGGGGATGAGACCAGATTTATCTTGTCGGCAAAGAAGAAATCTTGCAGCACTTGTGGGACCTGTGATGGTCCAGGCCACGACAGAGAAGGTCCAGGTCATCCAGGAGCGGATGAGTACAGCTCAGAGCCGGCAAAAGCCTTATGCTGACAGGAGGCGGAGGCCCCTGGAGTTCGAGGATGGCGACCACGTCTTCTTGTGAGTCTCACCTCGACGTGGTATTCGGAGATTTGGCCGAGGCGGCAAGTTATCTCCGCGCTTCATCGGACCCTTTCAGGTCCTCAGCAGGGTTGGCGAGGTGGCTTATCGCCTGGCTTTGCCACCTCAGTTGCACCGGGTGCACGACGTCTTCCACGTATCTCAGCTGAGGAGATACGTGCACGACCCGACGCACATCATTGACCATGGGGAGCTTGACGTTGACGATAGGGCGACTTTTACGGAGGTCCCGGTGGAGATAGAGGATCGACAGGAGCGGGTCCTGCGTGGGCGATCGATTCCTCTTGTGCGCATCAGATGGCAGCACGGGAATCTCTAGGAGAGCACATGGGAGCGGGAGGCTCAGATGCGTGCTCAGTACCCTAATTTGTTATCCTAGTTTTTGTTGTATCTTTACGGGGACGTAAATCCCTGAGGTGGGAGTAATGTAAAGACCTGTAAAATTCAAGGGAAATTTTTTCTTAATTTTCTTTAGAATTTTACAAGAGCGCGGTTTCAGACGGAACCTGATTCCGAGGCCCGGAGTGCCCAGAATTAATTTCTGAAGTTTGGCTCGGGTACGTTCAGTGAACGAACGAGCGGGTTTTCCTAACTTTTGATTCGGTGCTCGGAATTGAAATCTGAGGGCACCGATGAACTCGCAGCACCGATATTCGCTTAAAGAGACCTTTTCGGAAGTTGCGTTTGTTGCAGGTTGAATGTTAGTTTTGGGGTTTTTAGTTTGAGTTAAATAAAAATTTGTGAAGAACAAATTTTATTATAACTTGATAAAACCTACCAAAGGGGGTTGGAAGTGGGACCCACACCCACTTAACCTCCCTTGGGAGGATTAAGTGTGGTGGGGCCCACACGAACCCCTAAACCTTTCATCTTCTTCCAACTCCCTTAACCCCTCTTTAATGACTTGAGTTATTTAATTTTGGAGTTAATCTTTTTGAAATTCAACCCTTTGAATTTCTTTTGTTAGGTTTGTAAATAAAATAAGCTCTTATTTTATTTGGAGGGTTTAGAACACTTTGGCCATCTTGAGAGCTTTTGGGAGATTTTCTTCTTCTTCTTCAACTCTGACGAAGAACACGAAGAACGCTCAACTCGACGAAGAACGCTCAAGTTCCGACGAAGAACGCCGCTCCGCTCTTCTTCGTCTTCCGTGACAACGAGAGGGAACGCCGCTTCCTCCTCGGATTCCCTTCGTCGACATAAGAAGTTTCGCCAACGACGTATCACATCGGACGCTTTTCTTCGTAAACGAAATTGACGAACGATTACCGCGACGCCCGACCTCCGCGACGTTTGCCTTCCGTGGGTCATTGACAATCATCGTACTTGAAACCGAGGTAGGGGTTGTTGTTGATTATTTATTTACTCTCGTTCTTGGTTCTAGCATGATAGTCTTGTGGATGATTATTTAAGAGTTATCATCTAACGAGAGGGGGGTCGGACCGCACAAACACGGCCGAATCCCCCCTCTGTTCGTGATTATTATTATTTTCTTGTGGATGATGAGATGGCGTGGTGCCGTCGCACCACGCGGGAATTCGCGCGGTTGCACTGCGCGGCGCCGTCGCGCCGCGCCGTGGAAGGATCATCATGAACGCGACGCCGTCGCGCCGCGTCGAAGAAAACCGAAGGCGCCGCGGCCGGAGCGGGGCCGCGGCGGAGGGGTGCGGTGCCGTCGCACCGCGCCGGACGACGAACACCGCGGCCGGTTCTGGGCCGCGGCGGGACGAGAGGACCGGCGGCTCGCCGGGCCGCCGGCGTCGGAAGCCGGAAAGGGGACCGTTTTGCCGGTCCCGTTGAAGAAAAACTGTCCGGCCAGGTGGGCCGACCGGAAGGAGAAAGACCGGGGGAATTAATTTCCCCCGGCCAGGTTAATTGCCCCCCCATTATTAAGGGGGGGCCGGTTTCATAAAGGGGGCAGGCGGCCCCCCGTTTTTCTCAAAGGCAGGCCCCCACGAGGGGGGCCGGTTTCACCAAAGGCGCGGCTTTCAGCCGCGCCGCCAGCGAAGAGGGGCGGGGGCCATGCCCCCCGCGCGTGGCACTTGAGCGGCGCCCAGGCCGTGCCGCCGCCGGCCGCGCCGCGCCGCCGTGCCGGACCGCGCTGCCGCGCCGCGCCGCGCCGCGCCGCCGGCCGGGCCTGGTCGGACCCAGGTCGGGTCGACCCGGTTAGGGCCGACCCAGGGGGGTCGGGCTAGGTCGGCCCGGACCCGGACCCCCCGTTTTCGAATCGATTTCGTTCAAATGCTCATAACTTGAGCTTCGGGCCTCCGAACGACGCGCCGTCAGCGGCAACGCGATCCTTGGATCGAGACGGTCGTTTCGGTATACTATACTCAAGGCGCACCTTCTTTTTCGGGAGCCTACGTGGCTAAAACTCCGTAGTTAAGCGTGCTTGGCTTAGAGTAGTGATCAGGATGGGTGACCTCCTGGGAAGTTTCCCAGGGAGGGTATGAGACGGAAAGGCTGATATCTTTCAGACTGGACGTCCGATTGACGAACCGTCAGCGGCGATGAGATCCTTGGATCGAGACGGTCGTTTCGGTATATCGCACTTAAGGTTTCGAATTACTTTGAGTTCGGCCGGGTTGGTTCGTACACGAAACCAACCGGACCTTCGGAGCGGAAACGCTCATATCTTGAGCTACGGACGTCCGATTGACGTGCCGTCAGCTTTGTTGTATTCCTCTTAGTGAGACAGATCTTTTGGAAAACTCCGCCCGAGGTTTGGATGCAGGTGGAGTATGGTCGGGTTGGTTTTTCCTTAAAAACCAACCGGGACCCGGAGACGAAAATGCCAATAACTCTCAGACCGGGCGTCCGATCGACGCGCCGTCTGTTGCGTTGAGTTCCTGTTGACGATACGGAACTTTTGGATACATCAACTCTGGACTTTGTGACAGTTGATGTATCAGCCTCTCGGCTCGTGGAGCGGACCCTCCAAACGAGCTTGCTGTGTGCGGGAACCCTAGTGATACTGCTACTGCTACTGTGACTGCGACGACGACAGTACAGAGATCTTGTGTGGATTCGACGACGACGACTACAACACTCAGCGATCCTACATGGAACAGTGCTATGATCCTGTGTGGGTCTTTGCGGGGGTTAGTACCTATCGATCCTTCGTGGGTCCGACGACTTAGATGGATCAGTGATCATCTTCACCGTCATCCGAAGAAGTTTACCTATGTGAGCTGAACCTTCTATTTTACTCGATAGAGGTAGTGCGCTTGGTTGTAGCGGCAGACCCGCGATTCTGGAGACGAGCATACGAAGTACGGAGACCGTGTAGCAGGCTGAGACCTGAAGACTGCTCGACCGACTCGACTTGGAGTGAGTCGACTAGCCCAGTGGACGGAGCGCCCGGTATTTGGCGGCAGACCCACGACGGACGGAGCGCCTGGTAGTTGGCAGCAAACCCGCGGTACTCGACTGGAGGAGTACCTCTGTAGGCTATTTGGGTGAGCGCCCGGTATTTGGCAGCAGACCCTCAGCGGACGGAGCGCCCGGTAGTTGGCAGCAGACCCGCGGTACTCGACAGGAGGAGTACTTCAGCAGTCTTAGGTTAGTGAGCAGTACCTCGGAGTCGTGACAGGACCACTGTACACTCTAGAGACGGAGCTCTTCAGAAGTTACGGTTTCGATAATGAAAATCCTGGTTTGAGCTGAGACTTTTGACCTTGTGTTTACCTCATGATTGAGATGGGTCACTTGCTAACTTTGGTATATGTATGGGCATATACCCAGGTAGTGGTTATCTGTTGTTTTCACAATCCTTGTGTTTCCTCATGATTGAGATGGGTTACTTGATAACTTAGGTATATGTATGGGCATATACCTAAGTAGAGGTTATCTGTTGAGATCTTCTTTGTGGTTATCCTTGTTGGTTTAGTGAGACCTTGAGGGTCTCGGGGTCCCTACTGAGTATCGTTATACTCACCCCTGCACGGGCTATGCCCGCACCTCGTTGTGTTGGTTGCAGACGACGGACAGTGCTGACAGAAGCCGAGTGTTCGAGGACTGGACGGTACCTGGAGGTGGACTATACGATGAGGCGGTACCCGGAGGTGGACCACTGGGCGGGACATACTCGGAGTGGACGGCGGGATCCGAGGAGCAGAGGAGCTATCTATACTCACCCTTCTGGTGGGATTTCCAGTGGACAGCTCGGCGTAGCAGCTTTACTTTTCAGTTGTTGTTTTCCCTTTCGAGTTGTACTTTACAGTTGGGCTTGTATTTCCGGCCCCTTTTTACTTTCCGCACTTTTAGTTGTACTCTGTTTTTGCTTAGTGTTTACTTTCCGCTTGCTTACTCTGTGGTGTTTGTTTACTTTACAAAGGCAATGCCTTCCCTTTTTACCGGGATTTACGCCTTGGTGCTAGTCGCCAGCCCCTGGCCTATGGAAGGTGGGCTTGGGGTAGTCACGGCACGGACCCCGAGGGCGGGTCGTGACAGATATGTTTGGAATTTTTTAAAATAGACATCATTTTTGAATTCGGAATATCAATTATATCTTAGGGTGAAATTTTGGCCTTATTCTGAAAAACTTCAATTTTTGATGAATAGTGAAACCACTAAGTGGTTGTTAAAAACTGATTTTTCTTTAAAATGAAATATTACCCCTTCTGTGATTTGATTCTCAAAAATCCGACATACATGGTTGTCATTAAGAAGCAAAATTTGGTTCAATGAGATCAAAATAATTTTTTGGTGAATAGTAACATTTATGTTCTTAATCGCGATTAGAGGTAATTAGTGTAGTTTAAGGTAAAAATAATGTTTTAATAATATGAGATGAGATTGACACTTGTCCTACTCCTATTTGATGATTCATGGCCGACCAAGACAACCCATGGGTCAACTTGGGGACCCCATGGAGCCACTTTAGTTGGAAAATGACATTAATATATATTTATTTAATGTTAAAATTAAATTGACACAAACATGAGTTGTTTTACTAAAACAGTTTTAAGTGGGGTTACACAAGTCCGAATTTTGACTATAAATATTCATTAGAAAGGTAAAAAGATTTCCTACATCATAGTAGTTTTTTTATAATTTTTAGACATTAAATAAAGTAAATTATTCATGACATCATTATGATGCAGCGATGACCTCATTATTTAACGATTTAAATAAAATGAGAAGATAATGAAATATCCATGGCTTACACTTGTCCAAAGCCTATTGGATTAGGATATTTCGAACCCTTATCACCTTATCCACTAATTATATAATTTTGGGACCTTTAGAATCCGAAAAAAGTATTGTATAATAATGTAACATTTCAATCTTTCCAAAAGAGCCCCTCCTCTCCTCTTATAAAAGGCCCCCACCTCTCCCACCTCATTTACACATTCAAGCCATTTGGCTTGGCCAACATCTGCACAAATAATCTCCCAGATTCCCCCTCTTACTTCTAGAAGCCTCACTTTGGGCAGAACTCTTCCCAAGAAGCCTTTGGCTCAAATCAAAAAGAGTTACCTGATTTTGAGGTAAAGTCTTCTCTAATGTTGTTTTGTTTTATTTTTCTTCTCCAACCCCCTAAACTCTTTTTATTAATTTCTTTTGTAAAAAAACCAGTATCCTAAATATACTAGGATGTTGTTATAATATGGATTTGAGCTACACTTACACACACCTACATCTAATGTTTAAAGAACATACGGTTTCTGTGGATGGCGAATTTCTGCCTCACGAAATGATGATTGTTCAACACTCATATAACACCTTCAAAGGTGGCCATTAAGATGCCACTATTTTTATATATGATATATAATATGTTTATGTTTTAATTATGCTTCTGTATTTCTCATTTATGGCATACTTTATGATTTCCATTATGGGTAAAACGCGATAATTTCATTTTAGGAAGTGCGGACTACCGCCCCCTCAAAGTGATTTGAATCGTTAATGCCATATGTGGGATGTATAAAGGATGGAGTAAATGGTATTATACACTATTTTATACTGGAATTATATTATAAATTTATATCATTATGATTTCATTCCATTAAATATGAAATTGAAATGAAAGTAACGTTCATGCGTACGTACGGCTTACCGTCTCCATGAACGGTGCATTTCATTTCTTACCTCTAAATGTTACGTAATATTATAAATGAATGTATATACTGGATATATAAGATATATATGACATCTAAATCATGAATATAATTCTGGAGATAATGGATATTCTACCACATAAACAACTTGTAATTATAAGAAGTTTATTGTTGACTCAAGTACCAAAGATCGACAAAACGACCGTTATTAACTTAAATAATTACATAATGTTCATAACATTGTAATAAGTGATATAAAAAGGATAATGAAATTAAAAATGGTTCTTAACAAGGTATATATTAACTCTAGTTTATTATTCAGGAGGTTAAATAATGGTTGAGTCAAGTCCGACACGAGGTAAGGGAACTTCTTAACCCAACTTCCATTCTTTGGGTTAATCTCCTACTTTCAAATTATGTCATGATATTATTATGTCTTATTTTGTATTTTTACTTTCTTTATGTGTACCTATAGTGAATACACATAATATATCTATTTTATTTTAAAAAATAATCTTTGTAAGGACTTCATCTCAATCTCCATTCATTGAGGCATATTTGGTTTTATACACAACATTCTTTTATACGGTGTATAAACCCCTTTGACTTTTACGTTTATTCAAAAGGAAGCTTTTTTATACAAAGCGTTTTGCTAAACGACAAAAGGGAATGTTTTTCATTCCGTACGTATGTGGCGACAACGACTTCTCCGCCGCCGTGACCATTATTTGAGTTTCGGCTTTCTCTACAAGCCATCATTTTTTTTAATGAAAAATAAATACAAAGTTTTAACTTTCTTTTATTTTGGTATTGAAAATTGTTTTGAAAGCATTTTTATTATATCAATGTGTTGTATTGATATCTTGTGATTGAAATGTGGAAATTTTATGTTTCCTTTATGCATGTTTTATGTGATACGATTATGTTATGGTTTATGATATGTTTAAACCAATTCATATAAGGAATGAATTGGACTTAATAAGTGACGGGTGGAGCCCGCTATAGCTCCTCGATGCATCGGTAGGTCTCATGAGACAACTAGACGTGGAATTGGTCGAGGCCCTTTCCCAATTTGATTTATGGTTTTGGCCGAGGCCTTAATCATTTTAGACGTCTTGGATGAGGCCTTGACAAAATGTTTCAGAATGCCCAGCATTATACATTTCCTCATTATGAAAGTGGTTATTGATATTGCATGTGATTATTCAACCAGTAGAATATCCATGTGAAGAAGTGAATGGAATTATCTCATTTTACTTTTGCCATATTATGTTGATGTTCAAGTTTAAAAGGATTTTGTTTTAGTTATACATTGCCTTAAATGTTTATGTTTATTTATGAAAGCTTCCGCAATATTGTTATCCTTACTGACAATCTGAGCTCACCCCTTTCAATGTCTTAATATTTTCCAGGATGTGAAGAAGTATTTTATGAATGACCTACAGGGATTTTCAGAAGAGGATATGAGAGTGGACTATGGAGACATTGTTATTGTAGTTTTTCACTTTATGATGTAATGTAATGTTTACAATGTATCTAGTGTTTCCAAGGCTACTAAACTAATCGGTCTTTCGAGACTTGATCTTTTGTGATCATGCCAATGTTACGAAGTAATGCACCGACTCTGGGTAGCTGGGGTCGGGGCGTTACAAGTAGCCTTAGAAACACTAGATATATTCATAATGTTTTACATTACATCATAAAAATGAAAACTAAAACAACATAGTCTCCATATTCTAAACTCTTATCCCCTCTTACTATCCCTGCAGGTCATTCATAATTTACTTCTTCACATCATGGGAAAAATAAAACATAGAAAAGGGGTGAGCTCAAATTCCCAGTAAGGATAACAATATAGAGTAAACTTTCATAAATAAGAATAAACATTTAAGGCAATGTATAACTAAAACAAAAGCCTTTTAAACACGATCTTAAACATAGTATGGAAAAAATAAAATGAAATAATTCCATTTACTTATTCCCATGGATATTTTACTAATCGAATAATCACATGCAATATCAATAACCACTTTCATAATGATGGAATGCATAATTCCATAATATCATAACCGCATAGCTAAGGCCTCGTTCCAAAACTACAAATAAGATTTTGTCAAGGTCATGTGCCAAGACACTAGTTTGTCTCATGATACCTACCGATGCAATTTTTTTTAAGATACTTATGTTTAAAATTGCTCAAATATACTCTAGTGTTTTTCTAAAAACATTATGCAAGCTTATGAAAACAAAATAACTAATTCTGAGACTGCTCGACTAATTACAGGCCTTGATGGGTCCTTGCCCAATCCCTTCCTGTCTACAACACTCGAGAGTCGGGTTTTCTGAAAACATTTTTAAGCTTGAGTTAAATACGTATACATTTGCACTGGATTTTCATGTATTTGAGAGAAATATATCTTTTTTTGAAATCATTTAAAAATCACATAATTATAAAATAAAACATTTACTTTGAAAATATTCTTATAAGCTTGTAAGGGAAGCTTCAACGATTTTATAATGGTGGAAAATATCTGCACCCACCGTATAAGTTATAAAAAGACATTCTTACCTTAATTCTGTTGAAAAGGATAAAAAGTAACTTTTTTGGAAAATGATGAAAGGATTCCTTTATAAACCTCTTATAAAAAGTCAAACAATGGTATAAATAACTTTAACCCATATTCTTGTAAATAGTAAAAATGTTTTGAAATACATTTTTAAGAAACATGGATGTGGATGATAAAGAAATACTAGTATATTATTACGTATAAACAACCTAGGATAATGAAGAGATTGCGAAATAAACCATTACCTTGTACTTTTCCTTGGTTGGGGTAGGTTAACCTCCTCTTCTTCGGGTTCTTCCTTTTGATTTGATCAAAAGTCCTCCATGGTTGGATTTCTGACTAAAGGATGGCCTCTAGGATGATGTTAGGGAAGTTGAGAGAGTATTTGGGTAGGGTTTGGTTGAGCCAAATGGCTTTGAAGTTGTGAATTAATGAGAAGGGGGAGTTCCCTTTTATAAGAGGGGTGAGGGGCACCTTTGGAAAAGTTAGAAATATTATTTCATTTTCGGTTTATAATGGCTCAAAAGTAGATTATTTAAATGTTAACGTTGTTATATGTCTAAAACCACTAAACCAATAGGATTTAGATTGGTTTGGGTCATTATACTAACCTTATCTTTAAGTATTAACTCTTAGTTAATTAGTTTCACTTTTTCAATGTCACATTGTATTTTTATATTATATGGTTAATAAACTTACTATATACATACAAGAGACCCCCCAAGTGGTCCATTAATGATACACCTATCATGATATAAGTCTCTTTGATGAACCTTAGATTTTTAAGAATTGAATATCAATTAATAATATAATATTTTTTTTAAAACTATTTTATGTCAATTTTGATATTATTCCATAGTTGATTTTTGTAAAACTCATAACAGAATGATTAATTCAAAAAAGGTTAATTAAAGAATTCCTAACATGTCATAGTAACCTATAAAATTAGATTAATTCATAAAAATTCTCAAATTATATTTATTTGGGTATTTATAATATCAATTATTTTAATTTTTTTCTATTATGGTAATTACTACATCATCATTGGGTCATAAATAAATTAAATTATTTAATGTCTAAAATTTATAAATAAATTACCATTATGTAGGAAATATTTTTATCTTTCTAATTAATATTTATAGTAGAAAATCTAACATATATAACTGTTTTAAAAAATTGTTTTTATAAAAGATATATGCTTATGTCATATTTGTATTTATTTTAACTTAATTAAAATAAAGTGTCCCCATCATCTACAAGTGGCTCCATGGGGTCCCAAAATCGACCCAAAGATTCCCATGGTCGGACATGTATCCACCAATAAGGTTAGGACACGTTTTATGGTAATTTTGTATTATTATAATTTTATTTTTTAACCCTTATTTACCGTATTTTCCCTTTAACCATGGTAAATAAAATATTTACCGAAGTAATTATTCAAAATGTATAAAAATAAAAGTTACCTATTTACACAATTTTGGACATCCTGATTCCATATATGGAATCCATTTTTAAAAATTCAAAACACAGAAGTGGAAGAAATTAATTTAAAATTAATTCCCGCTGTCAAAATAAAAAGGATGTTTTTAAGATATAATAACTATCAAAAGATTGATACTTGTTTATGTTCAGTTTAATTGTGAAATTATCTCCAATGACCAAAATTGTATTAAATGGTAAAACTATATTCTAAATATACTTTAAAAACACTCAAATTCATAATTAATCACTATTAATTATTTTGATTAAAAAATTTGTTTTTAATTAAAATTTAGTAATTTTCACTATTCATCAAAATATTAAAGTTATCTGAAAAGTACCAAAATTTCACCTTAGGCTAAATTCGATTATTCAAATCCAAAAATGAAGTCCATTTTGAGAGATAAAATTTATAAAATTTTAAAAATTAGGTATTATTATTCATAACGGCTAGTTTGATCGGTTGTGGTGTCTGTTAGAACTCGATGTTGCATACAACACACGCTATTTCATTATTCAAAGGGAAACGTACCATAGAAGCTTGGGGTGTTACATTCTCTCCTCCTTCAAATAATTTCGTCCTAGATATTTCTAGAATACTACCGCATGAAAAGACTCAGGTGGTTCTTCATCATAAGTTCATCGGGTTCCCACGTTGCCTCTTCCATCTTATGGTTTCTCCACAAGACTTTTCTCAGACGAGTCATCTGGTTTCTCAGTACTTGTTCTCTCGTATCAAAAATCTTGACGGGCTCTTCGCAATAAGACAAATCGGGTTCCAGTTCTAATTCCTCATAGGTGAGTACATGCATTGGGTCAGGCATGTATTTCCTCAATAAAGATAAGTGGAACACATCGTGAACATTGGAGAGACTTGGCAGCATTTCCAATCGGTAAGCTACAGCCCCAATTCGTTCTAGAATTTCGAAATGTCCGATGTACCTGGGACTCAATTTACCTTTCTTACCAAAACATATGACTCCATTCCAGGGAGATACCTTCAGGAAAACATGATCACCAACTTGAAATTACAAATCCTTCCTTCGATTATCAGCATAGCTCTTCTGCCTACTTTGAGCTGCTTTGATATGGTTTTGGATTACCTTCACCTTTTCCATTGTTTCCTCCACCAGTACGGGGCCTACAAGTTTTCTTTCACCAACTTCATCCCAACAGGTTGGTGTGCGACATCTCTTTCCATATAACACTTCATATGGTGCCATCTGAATACTCGAATGGAAGCTATTATTATAGGAAAATTCCACCAGAGGTAAATATTGATCCCACATACCCTGAAAGTCAAGTGAGCAGGATCTCAACGTGTCTTCAAAGGTTTTAATAGTTTGTTCTGGTTGTCCATTTGTTTGAGGGTGGTAGGCAGTGGTCAAATGAAGTTTAGTATCCAAGGCTTTCTGAAGACTTTTCCAGAATATTGAAGTAAAACGGGGATCACGATCAGAAACAATCGATAGGGGTACTCCATGAAGTCTCACAACTTCATCAATATATAGTCTTGCTAGACGTTCCAGTGGTAGATCTTCTCTTATAGCAAGAAAATGTGTCGACTTGGTAAGACGATCAATAATAACCCATATTGCATCGTTCCTTCTAGGACTCTTTGGTAGTCCAATGACAAAGTCTATCGTAATATTATCCAATTTCCACTCAGGTATGGGAAGAGGTTGCAATACTCCACCAGGTTGTTGCCTTCCATATTTCACTTGTTGAAAAACCATACATCTTGACAAAAAATACGCAATCTCCCTCTTCATGTTGTCCCACCAAAAATGTTCCTTCAAATCTCTATACATTTTGGTGCTCCCAGGGTGTATAAAGAAATTAGAACTTTGGGCATCATCCAGCAATTCCCTTTTTAGATCAGGTATATCAGGAACACAAAGTCTCTTCCCAAATTTCAAAATTCCATCTTCATACACAAAGTCTCTCAATCTTCCATCATTCACAGGTTTAATATTATTTTGAAATTCTTCATCATTGGTCTCAGAACTCTTAATCCTTTCTATTAAAGATGGATTGGTAACCATTTGAAAAAGCATTGATGTTTCACCTTCCCTAGTTATTCCCATTTCCATATTCACTAGATCCTAGAAAATTGGATCCCTTTCAGTTCTCATATTGTTCAAAACTCCATGGTCTTTTCTGCTCAAAGCATCTACCACCTTGTTTGCTTTCCCCGAGTGGTAGTGTATCGTAAAATCATAATCCTTGAGTAATTAAATCCATCTCCTTTGCCTCATGTTTAGTTCTTTTTGTGAGAAAATATACTTCAAACTCTTGTGATCAGTATAAATCTCATATTTTTCACCATAGAGGTAGTGCCTCCATATCTTCAAAGCAAAGATCACAGCTTCTAACTCGAGATCATGAGTAGGATAGTTTTGTTCATGAATTTTCAACTGTCGTGATGCATAGGCAATAACCCTATCATTATGCATAAGGACACAACCAAGTCCTTTCTTCGATGCATCACTATAAATAATGAACCCATCATTCCTCGATGGTAGAGTCAATATAGGATCATTAACTAATATTATCTTCAGTTCTTCGAAACATTCTTCACACTCTTTTGTCCAAAAACATTTAACCCCTTAACGTGGGAGCTTCGTTAAGGGGTTTGCCAATCTGGAAAAATTCTAGACGAAACATCGATAATAACCTACCAAACCAATAAAACTGCGTACCTCAGTTATACTCGTAGGTGCTATCCATTCTTGGATTGACTTGGTCTTAGAAGGATCGACAGAGATTCCATCTTTAGAGACAATATGGCCATGAAAAGTAATCTCCTAAAGCGAGAATTCACACTTGCTAAACTTCCCATATAATTCATGTCTTCTTAGAGTCCCCAAGATAATGCACAAGTGATTTTCAAGATCTTCATAGATTTTGGAGTATACCAATATATCATTAATAAATACCTTTAAAAATTCATCGAGATATTCCTTGAAAACTCTATTCATCAGATCCATGAATAAAGAGGGTGCATTAGTCAATAAAAATGAATTACTGTAAACTCGTAATGCCTGTACCTGGTTCGAAATGTTGTCTTCAAAATGTCTTCCTTCTTCACACACAACTGATGGTATCCAGATCGAAGGTCAATCTTTGAAAAGTATTGAGCTACATGTAGTTGGTCAAATAAATCATCAATGCGAGGTAGGGAATACTTATTCTTTATTGTTATTGCATTGATCTCCTTATAGTTGATACCTAATCTCATAGATCCATCTTTCTTTTTAACAAAAAGAACAGGGGCTCCCCATTGAGAAACACTAGGGAGAATAAATCTATTATTACTCAATTCCTCTAGTTGTTTCTATAGTTCAACTAATTCTACAGTGGCCATTCTATAAGGGGTCTTCAATATAGGCCTTGATCCAGGAATTAAATCAATGGAAAACTCAACTTCTCTCTCTAGAGGATGTCCAGGTAAATCTTCCGGAACACATCTACATATTCTTTCACAATAGGTACATCCTCTATTTGAACATTCATTTCCTCACCCACTGTAATTTCATCTACTTCCTCCCCAATAATTGAATTTAGTTGAGCTATTGGGGGTGGATATAGATAAGAATTAGGTGGTGATGATTCTGCTCTAATGATAAGGTGTTCCTTACCATCATCATCAAAAATCGTAACCTCCTTCTTCGTACAATAAATCTTCGCATCCTAGTATGAAAGCCAATCTATGCCAAGGATTATATCAAACTCAATCATAGGTATGACGATGAGATCAATGGATAAAGAACATTTTTGTGCTCTAATGGGGATTGATTCACAAAACTTTGTTTCAATGATACTTCCCATAAGATTTTTAACTGACAACTCCCTTGTTAAATCAAATTGGAAATATCTAATTTTCTTAGCAAACTGGGAAGATATGAAACAATGTGATGATCTAGAATCAAATAATGCAGTTTCTAAACATGAGGAAACTATTAAATTACCTGCCACCACATCTTTCATAGCTTCTACCTCAACAGTAGTGATAGTATAAGCTTGGCCTTGATCCCTTGGCCTTTTCTGAGGTAAGTTCCCCTATCGCTTAGGACATTCATTTGTATAATGTCCCATCTCCCTGCAATTGTAGCACTGAACATTGGTAGCAGTAGTGCAGAAAATGTTTTTTTACGTCGGTTATTTTTCATTTTTTACGTCGGTTTCTAGACGAAGTTAATACGTGCGACGTTATAAATAAGGTTTTTGACGTCGGTTATTTAAAAACCGACATCAAAAACATAAAATCGCGATGTTTATCACGTCGGTTCTAAAATAACCGATGTGATAAAGAAAATGGGAAGGATTTATCACGTCGGTTATTTAACAAATGACGCGATAAAAGGCTGGGAAAATGGTTTATCATGTCGGTTATTAAACAACCTACGTGATAAACAGGGGTGAGGGGGGTTTATCACGTCGGTTCATATAGAACTGACCTGATAAACCGGGGTGAGCATGGTTTATCATGTAAGTTCTTATAAAACTGACGTGAAAAACCGGGGGAGGGGGGTTTATCATGTCGGTTATTATATAACCACCGTGATAAACCGGTGGCAGGCAGTTTATCACGTCAGTTATTGAATAACCGACATGATAAACCATTTTCTAGGCCTTTTATCACATCGGTTCCTAAATACCCGACGTGAAAAACCATTCTCCAGGCCTTTTATCACGTCGGTTATTAAAGAACCGACGTGATAAAAGGCCTGGAAAATGGTTTATCACGTCGGTTATTAAACAACCGACGTGATAAACAGGGGTGAGGGGGGTTTATCACGTCGGTTCATATAGAACCGACCTGATAAACCGGGGTGAGGGGGGTTTATCACGTCGGTTCTATAAGAACCGATGTGATAAACCGGGGTGATTGTGGTTTATCACGTCGGTTCTTATAAAAACGACGTGAAAAACCAGGGGAGGGGGGTTTATCACGTCGGTTATTGAATAACCAACATGATAAACCATTGTCCAGGCCTTTTATCACGTCGGTTATTCAATAACCGACATGATAACCCGTTCTCCAGTCCTTTTATCACGTCGGTTATTAAATAACCGATGTGATAAACCATTCTCCAGGCCTTTTATCACGTTGGCTATTAAATAACCGACGTGATAAACTATTTTCCAGGCATTTTATCACGTCGGTTATTAAATAACCGACGTGATAAACTATTTTCCAGGCATTTTATAACATCGGTTATTTAATAACCGACGTGATAAACCCATTTTTTCAACAGAATGCAGCCATCTTCTCTCCACCAGAATCAACCAGAAAACAAATCAAGAAATCATACCACAAAAATTGAAGTAGATCAAAATTAAGCATGTACACTGATAACATATAAAACTTACCCCCTAAACAGCCCCCACCCTCATTTATACCCCATGGACAGCCCTCCCCCACCCCGTTAGAGCCCTCACCCTCATGTATACCCCCTGGACATCCCTCCCCCACCCCATTGGAGCTCCCACCCTCATGTATACCCCTTGGAAAACCCTCCCCCACCCCATTGGTGCCCCCACCACACTCGTGGACTGCCCCCCGACCCCCGGACACCCCAAAAACCCCTCGATAACCCCCCACCCGCCTGAACAGCACCCCCTCACCCCCTCACCCCACTTTCCAGCCCCCACCACACCCCTGGACAGCCCCAAACACTCCTGGACAACACCCCCACCCCTGGACAGCACTCCCACACCCCTGGACCGCCTTCCCACACCCCTGGACATCCCTGCCACCCCCCAGGACTGTCCCCCCACCCCACCGGACGGCCCTCCCAGACCGCTGGACACCCCCCAACCCCACTGAACACACCCCCACACCCTTGGAACCCCTCCCCCACAGACCCAAATCCATACCAGAAGAACCATCAAAAGTAGACCAAAACAAGAAGTAGAGAAAAATTAAACATTCACTTACATAACATTCAAAACTTACACTATCAACTTCAAAAAAAAACTAAATCCAACCTAAACAACTACCAAATACACAATTAAAACGACAATATTCAAAATTACATTTTACATTACAAACAACTAAAATTCAATCAAACCTGTAAAATAATTTGACCACTCCACTTGTACATATTTGATGTCTTCGGAAGTATAGGGTTGAGGGTCATCAAAAATCTACAAATGAAAAAGAAGATAGTTAACATGTATAATGAATAAATCAAAATGAAATATTATGGCAAAGTTTAAGAGGAAATAGTACCAGGTCAAAATTCACAACTGTCCACGTTGTTATTATTTAATACATAAATCTTAACATATAATATCCGCATTCGATGATGCCTTATTATTCATGAAAATTCTGTTTGAATGATTGTAAATTCAATATATTATTTTTATGTAATAAATCAAAAAGTACAAATTATAAATTGAAATTTACCTTCGCATTTACATATTTGATCTTTGCATTTCTTTTCTTTGTGTTTTTTTGAAAGTAGGCCCATGCACTGTTAGAAAATAATACGAAAGGGGTAAATTTAAAATTCATTATAATATATTAAATTATTGAGAAATTGAAACATACTTTTCCAATATATTCTAAAAACTTTCCCGCACATCACCATGAATAGAGCATATCCAATAAAGAGCTTTCTCCCTTGGGAAAAAAATCCCTAACATCCAATGATCACTGATAAAAGGAAATTTAATGTTAGTGGTTTTTTATGTTAAAAGATAATTAACTCTTTGAGAGAAATGTGTTTCATACCTCTCAAAAAAAGGCATCATCCAACATTGTGTGATTATATTCTTTTCAAATCTCTTAGCAATATAAACAATTCTTTGTTCCTCATTCAATGCACATGCTTCAGGGGAAATCAATTGCGGGTCCATGAATCCATATACTTCTGTCAGCTCATTCCTCTCACAAATTTTATAAATATACCTAATAAAAAACATACATAAGTATACATTTTTAATAAATATAATGCAGGGAAAAGGTGTTAAGACTTACATGAAAAAAATTTGCACCACGTTGATGCCCAACTTATCTCCAGTAACAAGCTCCATGATATCAGTTTTTGTAATCCCCACACTTATTTCACGTCCACAAACATGAGATTCCATTGGAAACTCATAAAAACCCAACAACAAATGTGAATATCTTGACAATCTGTCAAGACCACTGGAATCTGTATCTGATTTCATAGCATGTTGTCTTTGTTATTGTCTATACAGTATTTCTTTACCTTTGAAGTATTCCTGTGAAAAAAAAATTGAAAAATATAGTAGTTTTCAAATGATAAAACAACATTAATAAAAAATTAAAATAAAAGATATAACATTCATACCTCTATGGTAATGAGTCGAAGAAGTCTGGATGGCCAAACTAAAAAATGGCTGATACTCTATCCAACTGTCGCCACCTCATCTATAGGTATTGGTACCCTAGCTGATCTATCTATAATATCTTGTATAGTGACCCACTGATTCTCTACCTCTAATTGTTGATGATGAACTGTATCTCCTATACAATATACCAACCCGTATGATACTATATGATGTTGAGAATCATCAACATGCAACTCGCAATATGTAGGAAGCTACGGCGGAGGCGTAGGATAAAAAATGGGGTCTGCAGGATGAGGTGGGGGAGTGGGAGCTACTGGCGGAGGTGGAGGAGTAGGAGCTGCAGTCTGAAATTGTCTTTGCATTTCTGCAAACATAGACTGCACCGACTCTCTAATATTGTCCTCCATCGTCGCATTAATATTTTGAACTTCAGCCTCCAAGGATTCTATTTTTTTTATAAACCCCCTCAATGTTAGAAGTTGAAGAATGTGGAAACACTTTTCTTACCGATACACCTGTTGGATATCCTCTTACACGGCCAGGATGTTCGGGCCTTCCCAATGCTGCATATAAAATATCTTCCCTCCCAGTAGCTATAAATGTCCCCTCTGAACTCTGCTCCTCAACAGAGTCCTATATTAATTAATTGAACATTTCTGTAATGATTGAAACTTATATGAAGAAAAAAGATAACTTAAATAAATTAAATAGATATCTTACAATCCTCTCAGCTACGATTCTCGATTCTTCCGAAAGATATTGCCCTTTTTTCCCTTCCGAGTTCTATTCCATTTTTCATGTCTAGATGGAGGGGATGGAGGGGCCACCTCTCCAGAGCTTGAAGACTCAGCTCTTAGTTGTTGAAATTTTTCCACCATCATTTTTTCTTCCAATAATGCATACCCTCCCCGAGATAAACTATGAGGGTATACATTTTTATATTGGATCTCCTGATGAGCTTTCCTTGTTTGCTGCAATTTAAGAATAAGAAATCATTAACAAAACATTAATAAAATCATTTATATAAGAAAGTTTATAAAAGTTTACATCGCCCTTACCATAAATGACTCTTTTTTCTACTTTAAAAAAACTTGTCTCCATGTGTCTTCATCTATAAATGGATATATACGACATGGATTTTCATGACTCCTATGACCATAAATGAAATCAGATGAGAGGGTTGATTTGAAATCCCACCATCTCCTGGCAGCCAATGATAAGTATTTCTTCCTGAATCCTACAGTGTCAAGAATATCAAATTTCATCTGATAAAGAAGAGGTTAAACATAATATATATACTAGAAACATTAAAAGAATGGTCAAACAATGACAAAAGATCTTACCAAAATCGTCTCCCACAACTGAGAGATAATCTCTTTATCCACACCTCTCCCATCATCATACAGAATTCTTACTTTGGTCTTACCCTGAGTTGCAACAAAACTCTTAAAATCTTTGGCATTCGGACCTCTAGGAATATCATCATCATCAAACTCAACGACTATCCTATGATCCTGCGTACGGGCAAGTGATAATTTTGGTAAACGTGTGCACCCACGTTTACCAACCTTTGGACTCTTTTTCATAATAGGAGCATGTGAATGGTCATCCCCAGAGGTATGACCAACAATATGCTCCTCTCCAGAATCATGTGGTTGATCATCTGAATGATCTTTCATTATCCTTCAAATCAAAAAAACAAACGTCAGTTCACAAATATACAAATTCAAATATTTTAATACTACTATAATCAAAAAATAGAAAAGTGTACTAAGTTACATAATAGTAAACATTGGTAATATGGTAAGCATGTTAAACAATGGTAAAGATGGAAAATATGGTCAAGATGGTCAAGATGGTAAAAATGGTAAAAATGGTAAACCTGGTAAACATTGTAAACATGGAAAAGTAATTGTCAGTGAAAAAAAATAAGCATTTTAAAATTCATGTAATGGTTATAAACATGATAAAGTAAACTAAACAAACTTAAAACAAACAAAAACATATACTTATTTTATTTTAAAACATGTTTTAATAAATAAAAAACTTATAATATCTATCATTTATGGAAAAAATAAATGTAAACAAGAAATAAACATATGTTACCTATAATTTTAGGAATGTACAAATGGATTGTTTTCCCAAATTCCTTCATCGTGATCATTCCTTATGGCACAAACTATGTCTTCAACATGATCATCATTATGTTCTGTTAATATTTCCATAGAAGTAGGGATCTCACATAAATTAACATATTCATCAAGTTCATCCTCACCAACATATTGTTTTTTCCCTTGTAAAACAACAGCCCACTGTATATCTGATTGATCTACTACATAGAAAATTTGTTTTGCATTTGTTTCCATTATAAAAGAATCAGCAGTGTCTTCCAATATATTCATATTAACAAGTGTCATTCCAAATTCATCGTGTCTGTCACTATTGTTACCGTTAAACCATTTACAGTTAAAAATGGGAACTTTAATTTTAAAGTAATCAACCTCCCATATGTCTTCAATCACTCCATAATATACACTTGATGCGGAAATTGGGTTTTTGTCATTAGCACTCAAAAAATACATTGCTTCTACAAACACCAATACACCACTATTCTGAACTGCACTTTTGTTGTCCTGATCTTTTTTATGAAATGTATATCCATTAATGTCATAACTGGACCATGTTATCACATTTAAACATGGACCACCCACTATCCATTTTAATGTCTCTGATACATCTGATCTACCAAGAAAAGTCTTTTTAATCCATGACAAAAAAGTTTTTTGTGCTCATTCAAAATCCACATTTCTTTCTTCTTTGGATGAAATTGTTTCAACTCATTAATATGCAATGTGATATACGGTTGAGCATCAGCTATGTTATTCAAGATGTATGATTCTAACTTCTTCATCTGTTCTGCTGACAATGATATGAATTTCAAGCCACAAATCCCCTTTCCCTCATTATTAACTCGTTCATGGCGAGATGGAGGCAAACCTATGTGCTGCACCGCAGCCAAGTAGCTCGTACAAAACTCTACTACCTCCTTAGAAATATACTTTTCAATAATGGAGGCTTCAGGTCGATATAGATTTTTAACATACCCCTTTAATATTTTCATATACCTTTCAAAAGGATACATCCAACGAAGATATACAGCTCCACAAATCTTTATTTCTCGAACCATATGAATCATTAAATGCACCATTATATCAAACAAAGTTGGAGGAAAATACATTTCCAATTAACAAAGTATAAAAATTGAATCCTTTTCCAAAATGTTCAAAGAATTCACATCAATCGCCTTGTTACAAATTTAATTGAAAAAATAAGACAACTTCATTATAGACTTTCTGAAATGAATGGGCAATATTCCACGCAATGCAACTGGTAGAATTTGTTGCATCATGACGTGACAATCATGTGATTTCATACCTATCAACTTCAAGTACTTCAATGAGAAAAAAAATTTACATTAGAAGAATAACCTTGAGGCACTTTGGTATCATGAAGACACTGACAGAAGCTAATTTTATCCCTCTTCGATAATGTATGAAAAGCCGGGGGAAGAAATGTTTGTCTTCCTTTAGGAGTGGGAGCTAACACCAAACGTATTCCCATTGATAGTAAGTCTAATATTTCATTCAACCCATCTTTAGTCTTTCCTTTAATATCTAACAATGTTCCAATCAAAGAATCACAGATATTCTTCTCCACATGCATGACATCAATATTATGTTTAACTTCATGATATCTCCAATATGGTAGCTCAAAAAAAATTGACCTTTTCTTCCAAATATGTCTATCATTATCAGATTTTTGTGTCTTTCCCAATGTCACGTCAAGGTTTTTCACCCTCTCAAAATACAGATCAGGGGATAATGGTTTTGGAGCAGTATCAAATTCTTGTGAGCCATTGAATGCATTTTTTAGTCTTCTATAATGGTGTTCCATAGGCAAAAACATTCGATGACCCATGTACACTGTTTTCCTCCCATGATGCAATTGACAATATGACATCTTTTGTTCGCAAATTGGACATGCTTTATGCCCTTTAACACTGTAACCAGACAAATTTCCATACGCTGGGAAGTCATTTATTATGAACAGAAGCACTGCATACTGTTGAAAATATTCCATTTTATAAGAATCATACACCCTAATACCATCAGCCCATAACAGTTTCAAATCATCAATCAACGGTGACAAGTAAACATCAATATCATTACCGGGTTGCTTTGGACCAGATATCATTGTACTCAACATGACATATTTGCACTTCATACAAACTTCATGAGAGAGGTTGTAAATTACCAATAAAACAGGCCATGAACTATGTGTGCTACTAAGTGTTCGGTATGGATTCATTCCATCTGTGCACAACCCTAGTCTGAGATTTCTAATTTCATTTCCAAATGTAGAATACTGCGCATCAATTTTCTTCCATTGTGGTCAATCAGCTGGATGATGTATTTTTCCATCACATACCCGCTCTTCAGCATGCCATCTTAACCTTTTTGTATCATGTGAATTAGTAAATAAATGTTTGAAACGATTAATTATAGGAAGATACCAAAATACCTTTGAAGGGAGCTTTGTAATCTCTACATCAGCTTGTGATTTTTCTTTCACCTTATACCGTGATGTCCCACATTTAGGACACTCTGACAGAAATTCATATTCCTTCCTATATATAATGCAGTCATTCGGACAGGCATGTATTTTCTTGTATCCCAATCCCATCGGACATAATATTTTCTCGGCTTTGTAATGTGAATCTGGAAGATCGTTATCTTTTGGAAGAATGTCTTTCATCAATTGTAGCAACTCTGTAAAACGTTTGTCACTCCATCTATGCTTCGCCTTCAAGTTAATCAATCTTAACACCGCCAAAAAAACTGGAAAATCTGTAAAACCAGGATATAATGGTTTTTCAGCATCACCATATAGACGTGAAACTGTCGGTTCTATCTCAATTTGTTCTGCTATAATATCACGAATCATTTCTTCAATTCCATCGGAGTTACCATCTTGCGAATCATCATCATCAGTGACATTCCGTCCAGTTTCACCATGCCAAATCCAAGGGCTGTAACTCGGATTAAAACCATTACAAATCAAATGATATTTTACCTCTCTACTTTTCAACTTCTTCATATTCAAACATTTCAGGCACGGACAGAAAAAAATGTCACTACTTGGAACATTTCGTTTTGAAAACTCAAAAAAGGCATCAACACCTTCCTCAAATTCATTGCTCATTCGATGTGCCGTAATCCAACTTCGACTCATTATTACCTATAACAAATATCAACAAAAAATATATATATTTTTATGATAAGATAAATATATGTTTATATGAAAAAAATCATAATTTGAATGTAAAACAATTTAAAATATAAAAAAAATCTATAGGTATTTAAAAAAATATGCTTGAATATTATTTTTAAAACAAAATATAGTTAGATATAACAGTTTTAAATTTCATTAAATCAAAGAAAACCATGATGCCTACATAGTTTAATATTGATTGCGGTTTTGATGTTTTAATATATTAGATAAACTACCTATTTAACATGTTATTAATGGTTTCTGTAGACCCTAAATCCATTTGGTAAATATTTTCACACAATTATAAAAATCAATGGAAGTGTTTTTGGGAGGAATATGTTCAATCATTTGATTTTGAAGTCCCATATTCTATAACTAAAGGCAATGTGGATACCAAATCCCTTAGTTTGGTTTTTTATTCTCAAAGGGTTTGTGATGAAAAAGAAGAGTATAAGTTGATGTATATGATAAATAAAATACAACTATATTTTATTTATGGTTATGATAGAATGAATTCATACCATATCATTTAGGATCTGCTCCCACCAAAAGTAACCCTCCACAGTTCGAAATGAATAAATTTAGATAATTATGCATGAATTCATACAAGTATTGTTGTATATAAACCAAAAAGAAGATTATTAGTACAAAAAGTAAAACTAGGAAGAAACAATAAACACTATATACTCATGAAAGATACTCCACAACACTTCCATGCTACTAACATCTATAAAAAACTACACATTGCTTTTAAAAACCAAAAAAATTGTTTATATTTATGTATGGTGGGCATAACATGTATACATAGTAAGATCCTCCCTAAAACATCTCATGAAAATGTTGAGGAATCACACTAAAGCCCTATGAAAAAAGGACTCTAAATCATCACCTAAACATGGAAAAATAGTTTCATATACTCACTATGGATCACTCACAAAATAATTCATATAAATAAACCTTTTCATATAAAAAATTATATATATATATATATATATTAAAATTAAGGTTCTCGGATACCACTTCTCCACTAGTTTTCCTCTTACACTCCAATGCTAATGTCATGGTCTCACCCCGCCCATAAATCATCCTACACCATGTGAAATTGTATCACTTCAATCAATGAATCATATTTATCTTAGATTATCTCATCACCATCTTATCAAAATAGTAATGAGGTGCATACTTGGAAACCACTACATCTTGTTTACATTAAATGTACAAAAATCGCAAAACATAATTATAGAATATCCGTGAATAAAAAGAACGAAATAAAATTGTGGAAGGAATATGTGAATGTTGCGAGTTGAGATGATAGATCTGAGAGGAGTGAAGAAGATAAACAATGAAGACAAAATGAGTTTAACGAAGGTCGATCGACGAGCCGATTAGGGTTTACCACGCAAGAGAGACAAACCGGCGGACTATCAATCGAAAAATCGTAAATGACAGTCCTTGGGGATTTAATTTCTTTAAAAGTTTTATAACGTCGGTTATTATATAACCAACATTATTAAATATTTTTTAAATTTATAACGTCAGTTATTTTAAAACCGACGTAAAAAAGCTATCGCGTTTTGGTTTTTTACGTCGGTTATTTTATAACCGACGTAAAAAACGCGTAGATATCTCGTTTTTTACGTTGGTTATAAGATAACCGATGTAAAAAACCAATGTGCGGGAGGTTTTTTACGTCGGTTATTTGGAAACTGACGTAAAAAACCCGATATCTACGCGTTTTTTACGACAGTTATCAAATAACCGACCTAAAAAACCAATGCACGGGGGGGGGGGGGGGGGGGGGGTTTACGTTGGTTATAAAATAACCGATTTAAAAAACCCATACACATCTCGTTTTTTACGTCGGTTATAAAATAACCGACATAAAAAACCCATTCCTTTGGTTTTTTATGTCGGTTATCACATAACCGACAAAAAAAATGCGTAGATATCGGGTTTTTACATCAGTTATCACATAACCGACGTAAAAAATGTGTAGATATCTCGTTTTTTACATCGGTTATAAGATAACCGACTTAAAAAACCAATGCGCGGGACGTTTTTTACATCGTTTATTTGGAAACCAACGTAAAAAACTCGATATCTATGCGTTTTTTACGTCGGTTATCAAGTAACCGATGTAAAAAACCAAAGCACGGGGGGTTTTTTACGCCGGTTATAAAATAACCGACGTAAAAAACCCATAGACATCTTTTTTTTACATCGGTTATAAAATAACCGACGTAAAAAACCCGTAGATATCGGGTTTTTTATGTCGGTTATAGGATAACCGATGTAAAAACCGAACAGGCGCGATTTGTAATGTCGGTTATTAAAATAACCGATGTTAAAAATCTACTCGCCGCATTTTTTACATCGGTTATATATAACTGACGTAAAAAATGGTGATGTAAAAAACATTTTCTGCACTAGTGTAGCTTCCTTCTTCCCTTTGCAATCACGAGCTTGGTGGCCTTTTTCACCACATTTGTAACAGACACCAATTCCCTTCAAGCAAGTACCAGGGTGTTTCTTCCCAAATTTACCACAGGATGGTTATTCAACCTTTCCCTTGTTCCCCTTATTTCCATTCCCATATTGATCAGCAAATCTCTTCTTCTCTTTCTTTTCTTGAAAGTCATAAGACTTAGAGAATTCCTTATCTGTCTTGATAGCACAGGTGACAATGTCTTCGTACGATGAGAAGGATTGTGAGTCCAATGCTCGAGGGAGAAATGGTTTTAACCCATCAAAGAAATGATCATTATTAATTCTTGGGTTACGTATATAATCTCCAGTTTACCTTGTTAACCTTGTAAAGGTAGCCTCATAGTTTGCGACATTCTCATCCTCCTTTTGTCTCAGACTCAGAAATTGCCTTTCCATATCCTCTCGATGGTCATGAGGAAAGTATTTTTCTAAAAACAGATCTTTGAACTCCCTCCTTTCCATATTTGATACTTCATCATCTTCCTTTCTGTTTTGAATCAATGACCACCATTTATCAGCATCTCCGGTGTGGCGGTAAACTACCATGATAACTTTTTCCCTTTCATTACTTCTCAAAGCCTGAAATATTTTCTCTAGGGAACTTATCCATTGCTCAGCTACCAATATATTTGTACTCCCATTGAATGTTGGTGGTTCTTGCCTCATGAAGCAATCTAACATTCATCCTCAACGTTGTGGATCAGGGTGCTCTATATGGGTAAAGTTATTATTCATAACCTAAGTGAGTTGTCCCAGTATGGTGATTAGCTGATCGGAACCAGTTGCATCACCAGCTCCACTATAATTATCTTGAGCAGGAGGGCAATCCCTACATAGAGTGTGTGCATTAATACGGTTTCCATTTCTTCCACTAGGTGCCATTTTTAAACAATGTCATAAACTAGATTAGTTTATGAATCAAAATACATAATTCCATACTTATAAAACACTTAACATAAATTGAACTATTTATGGATATAATCCATAATCATAAACTATGGATATTGTAACACCCTGACCCTAGTTACCTAGAGTCGGTGCATTATTACATAACATTGGCCTGATCAAAAGAAAGATCAAATCTTGAAATACCGATTAGTTTATTATCTTTTAAAACACTAGATATGTTCATAAAGTTTTACATTACATCATAAAAATGAAAACTACAACAACATAGTCTCCATAGTCTACACTCTTATCCCCTCATACTATCCCTATAGGTCATTCATAATTTACTTCTTCACATCCTGGGAAAATTAAAACATTGAAAAGGGGTGAGCTCAAATGCCCAGTAAGGATAACAATATAGAGTAAACTTTCATAAATAAGAATAAACATTTAAGGCAATGTATAACTAAAACAAAAGCCTTTTAAACTTGAACTTAAACATAGTATTGAAAAAATAAAATGAAATAATTCCATTTACTTATTCCCATGGATATTATACTAATCAAATAATCACATTCAATATCAATAACCACTTTCATAATGATGGAATGCACAATGCCAGACTATCATAACCTCATAGCCAAGGCCTCGTGCCAAGACTACAAATAAGATTTTATCAAGGCCTTGTGCCAAGACACAAGTTTGTCTCATGAGACCTACCGATGCAATTTTTTTGAAGATACTTATGTTTAAAATTGCTCAAATATACTTCAGTGTTTTTCTGAAAACACTATGCATGCTTATGAAAACAAAATAACTAATTCTGAGACTGCTCAACTAATTACAGGCCATGATGGGTCCTCGCCCAATTCCTTCCTGTCTACCACACTCGAGAGTCGGGTTTTCGGAAAACATTTTTAAGCTTGCATTAGATATGTATACTTTTTCACTGGATTTTCATGTATTTGAGAGAAATATCCCTTTTTTTGAAATCATTTAAAAATCACATAATTATAAAATAAAACATTTACTTTGAAAATATTCTTATAAGCTTGTAAGGGAAGCTTTAATGATTTTATAACGGTGTAAAATAGCCGCACCCGGCATATAAGTTAAAAAAGTCATTCTTACCTTAATTCAGTCGAAAAGGTTAAAAAGTAACTTGTTTGGAAAATGACGGAAAGATTCCTTTATAAACATCTTTTAAAAAGTCAAACAAAGGTATAAATAACTTTAACCCACATTCTTGTAAATAGTAAAAATGTTTTGAAATACATTTTTAAGAAACATGGATGTGGATGATAAAGAAATCTCAATAGATTATTACATATAAACTACCTCGAAAAATGAAGATATTGCAAAATAAACCCTTACCTTGTACTTTTCCTTGGTTGGGGTAGGTTAACCTCCTCTTCTTCGAGTTCTTCCTTTTGATTTGATCAAAAGGGCTCCATAAGTTGGCTTTATGACTAAAGGAAGGCCTCTAGGATGAAGTGGGGGATGTTGAGTGAGTATTTGGGTAGGGTTTGGCTGATCCAAATGGCTTTGAAGGTGTGAATTATTGAGAAGGGGGAGTTCCCTTTTATAAGAGGGGTGAGGGGAACCTTTGGAAAAGATAAAAATATTATTTCATATTCGGTTTATAATGGCTCCAAAGTATATTACATAAATTTTAAGGTGGGGATAGGTTGAAAACCACTCAACCAATAGGATTTAGATAGGTTTGGGTCATTATACTAACCTTATCTTTAAGTATTAACTTTTAGTTAATTAGTTTCACTTTTACAATGTCTCATTGTATTTTTATATTATATGGTTAATAAACATACTATATACATCCAAGAGACCCCCAATTGTTCCATTAATGATACACCTATCATGATATAAGTCTCTTGGTCGAACCTTAGATTTTTAGGAATTGAATATCAATTAGTAATATAATATATGTTTTAAAAACACTTTTATGTCAATTTTGACAATATTCAACAGTTGATTTTTTTAAAACTCATAACAGAATGATTATTTATAAAAGAGTTAATTAAATCATTCCTAACATGTCATATTAACCTAGAAAATTAGTGTAATTCATAAAAAGTCTCAAATTATATTTATTTGGGTATTTATAATATCAATTATTTTAATTTTTCACTATTATGGTAATTACTGCATCAATATTGTGTCATAAATAAATTAAATTATTTAATATCTAAAAATTATAAATAAACTACCATTATTTAGGAAATATTTTTTTCGTTATAATGAATATTTATAGTCTAAAATCCAACATATATAACCCTTTGTAAAAATTGTTTTTCTAAAATATATATGCTTATGTCATTTTTGTATTTATTTTAAATTAATTAAAATAAAGTGTCCCTATCACCTACAAGTGGTCCATGGGGTCCCAAAATCGACCCAAAGATTCCCATGGTCGGATATGTATCCACCAATAAGGTTAGTACATGTTTTAGGGTAATTTAGTGTTATTATAATATTATTATTTAACCCTTATTTACTGAATTTACCCTTTAACCATGGTAAATAAAATATTTACTGAAGTAATTATTCAAAATGTATAAAAATAAAAGATACCTATTTACACAATTTGGAAATACTGATTCCAAATATAGAATCCATTTTTCCAAATTCAAAATACAGAAGTGGAAGAAATTAATTTAAAAATAATTCCCGCTGTCAAAACAAAAAGCGTGTTTTTAAGATATAATAACTATCAAAAGATTGATACTTGTTTATGTTCGGTTTAATTTTGAAATTATGTCCAATGACCAAAATTGTATTAAATGGTAAAAATATATTCTAAATATAATTTAAAACCACTCAAATTCATAATTTATCACTATTAATTATTTTGATTAAAAATGTTGTTTTTAATTAAATTTTAGTAATTTTCACTATTCATCAAAATATTAAAGTTATCCGAAAAGTACCAAAATTTCAACTTAGGCTAAATTTGATACTTCGAATCCTAAAATGAAATCCATTTTTAGAGATAAAATTTCTAAAATTGTAAAAAATAGGTATTACAATTCATAACGGCTAGTTTGATCGGTTGTGGTGTGTGTTAGAACTCGATGTTGCGTACGACACACACTATTGCATTATTCAAAGGGAAACGTACCGTAGAAGCTTGGGGTGTTAAAGATATAGCCTTATTTAATAGTAGTGGGGGATTTTCATGACACTCAATTTTATATCTTAGATGAAAATGAAACAAATGGAGAGGCCTTAGATAAAGGAGAAAAATACAGATTAATAGTGCTAAGATCTGTGAAGCTAAAATGCAATGTTCACTGAAGGTATTCCCAAGTAGCATCGGTTTTCAAGCTTCTGTAAAACACCCACTACACACTACCTACTTTTGAAAATAATTAGCTTAGCCTAGGGTCCCACATTTTCATATAACTATACCCTTGGGGTCTTCAATTGGATGGATGCGTTTTCCCAATGGATTATTGTTTCTATAATCTACCTAGTGCATCAATCAAGTCCACCAAGACAATCTAGGTTGTTTTATAACACCTAATGAAGAGGGAATAAGTGGTTAATAGTAGAAATTAAGTCCTGTAGTTGTATAAAGTAAACAAAAATTATATGAGGCATTCACTCAACCACTTATTAATAAATCTTAGAGTGAGGATCCCTTTCATAAATAAGGACCAACATGGATTACCATTGGGGACACATATGGAGACCTTTGATGGATTGATCAAAGTATCTCCCATGTGCAGTCACCTAGGTGGTCCATCGACCAAGCTTCCACCATTCACCCAAGCATATTTGTGTGAAGCACCCCTTTCCCGGGTCTCCATGGTTCACCATACACTACCACCTCTATAAGCCATTCATTAAACCATATTTAAATCTACTCATAGAAGATCCTTTACTTCTAGGGATCACTTTTTTGAGAGGGGTCATTTTGAAGCCACCCCAAGACATCCTAATCTATATAATCTTGGATAATGCCACATCATCTTGTCTCCCATATAGTTTTTTATTTATAGAGTAAAAGGTTTGAAACGCTTTCCCTACCATAAGGTTAGGATCCTCAGGACGTCTTTTGATTTTTATATCTATGGTCACTTGGACCCATACCCCAGGGATAGTGTTCAAGAGTTCCAAATCTATTGGATTTGTATTTGTACATTTTAAAATTTCCATAGTCTCTAATACCTGAAGCCTTTGGTTCCCACCACAGAAGATAAGGATCACATGTGTTATTCTATTCCACATGAAATGAGATTAACCTCAAGTAAGAGGACAGATTATAGGGTAGCCATCCTGGTGTAAGCACGTATCCATCCCTATGAGAGGCTCCAGTCTTTCTCCTCTCCACATATGGGAACTTAACCATCATTCCTTATTTACATTGGACTCTTGTACAATGTAATGGGAATAGAGTGAAGTGTCATAAAATTATAATCTTCAACTGTAGTCACAACCTCTTCTATTATATCCCTTACCTCTTCCACTAGTGAAGGTGGAAACGTGTGTGGTTTGTCAATATTTTGATTTCCCTTATTTCTCACACCAATAATAACTCGCTTGGGGTTATAGGTTAGTGATGGTAATTATAACCACACAATACACCTAAAGGATTGAAATATGTGAACACTAATTTCTATTGACCTAGATATGTAGGACACACATTTATGGACCAAGCTCAATGGGAATTCTCCTTTGGAATAAGCATTAATCATAATCCCTGTAATTCAGATATCCTCTTAAAGAGTAAACCCCGAGTTATTCGGTCAAATCACCCTGACATAAACACCCCTCACGATCTCATCATAGGTTGCATTCTTCTCAAGAGTAATATCCATCATATCATCTCAATGTTTCATACTCCCCTTTGAGACATACCCTTGATGGTCTCTATAGGCATAGGTCCTCACCAACGAACTACATGGGTTTTGAGTCACATCCAAATGGGATACATATGATGATTTCCTGAGCATAAAACTTAACTTATAAAAAACCCATGTTATTCTAGGACATAACCCCAGTAGGGACTAATTTAACATGGAAAATCATATTCCTTCCTTGTTCCTTGGGCTATTTCAGCATAAGTCCCACAATAAACGTTGACTAGAATCCATCCGTCTTGACATCCTTTCCACGTGATGTTAAACTATATTATTAGGTCCTCATCTAATGATTATAAAATGTATTATGTCCCCCATTAATTAGCAGTGAACTACATGTGTTCTAATTCATGTCTGAAGGATGTGTAGGATTCCCATTTATGTATTTATTCAAAACATTAAACAATTCCCGTATTTCGGGATAATAAAAAATTATATAGTGACCTTCATATACCTAGTTGATAATAAATTCTAGAATGACTTTTTTCTACCAAGATGAAAATAAATTCCATAGTTACCTTCATCTACCTAGATGAAAATAAACTCCAGAGCTCCCCACTAAGTGCCTAGAAATTGAGCATCATCATTTTAACGACCAATGCAACCCTAAGTAGTATATAAGAGGGAAAAATTGATGGAGTACTTCATATACATACAAATATTTCCATAAATAAAGAAACATAAATACATACATTTTATTTTGAATTCCACACATGCTAAAATTTGATTCATAATTTGGGTTGACCCACACCATAATTTTGAGATAATGAATGTTTTAAGAACAAATATTAAATCTTTAAGAGAGTACCAAAGTGTGAAATAATTCCCCCCAAATAAGTGTGATGATGATTTATTCCTCCCATCCAATTGACCAATTGTAGTTCTTATCCATTGAAGGTAAAAACATATATCAAGTTCTTAACATTGGAAAGAATGTCCCCATTGGACCTTTTAGGATATTGTACTTTTCATAATCACATATTATATCAATATATAGATTCTACTATATCAATCAATTTTAATATCCCTATGTGAATCAATTTTGTGATAAAGAAACATATACTTTAACAAGTCAATTGCTTATAAGTCATGAATCAATATGTTTACAAGGGTATTTGGACATATACTTTGATTAACAATTTATCTTGTAATGGTATATGCAAGACATACTCTTCACAATCATTCTTGGATTTCCTAAGACCGAAGTATGAAAAATCGAAGATGACACACCAAAATCGAAGTCGACACACCAGAACCGAAGTTGACACACTAAAATCGAAGCTGACACACCGAAACACAAGTTCGACATACCGAAGTCGACACACCGATGTTCGACAGACCGAAGTCGACACACTGAAGATAACACACCAAAGATAACGGACCGATGTTATCAAACCGATGACAAAAGAATGAAGATTACTCACTGATTGATATAAATAACTGTTTCCATTTGATTAATTCAAATTTATTTCTAACTATCATATGTAGAAAAATTAATGTTTCTGACATTATTTAATGTTGTCTGTTAGACAATTCGTAGACAAGTACGAGGTACATACACGTGTGAATATTATTTTTTGTAGAGGATCATGCAGTATAAAAGGACATCTTCTTTCAAGTTAAAGATACGATGATGATAGCAGAAATACACACTGAGACATAGACTATGCGAATAACAGAAGAGAAGAACTATGTGCTTGAGAATAACAAGAAGACTGTAACAAGCTACCTTCTCCAAAAGACCTCACTATACATCGAGACATAAACTTGCTGAACCTTTTCTCTCCCTGAAGCTGGATTACAGAAACTATGATACTATGTTTGGAAGACATCTTCCAGTAGAAGACTCAAATTCCAGTTTCTTAACATTCATGGAGTCTAGAGCCTCACTTCACAACACGCAATGAATTATTATCTCTATTCTCATCTTTAACTCTGTTGTGTTTTTTATTTTCTATATGAGCAGTATGAGTATTTATTTTTATAACACACACCGTATCCTAAGATTAACTGGAGGATATTAAACTATTCTCATACTCAATCACTTATTTCTTTTTTTTTTCACAAATAAATTGGTAGAGGTCACGTGTGACCTGGACAGCCTGGTGTGCTATTGTGAACCCTGATCCATGGTGTAAATCAGAAGATTATTTATATAAACAGCTTGGTGGCTGGTGATCACCAAGTGGAGATGGTTAAGTCTCTACTTTAGACTGAACCTCTTGTTTACATTGTTGTTCCAATATTAAATTACTCTATTTTGTTTTATCCGCTGCTTATATATTCTAAAACATAAAAATGTTTTTTTATTACACTTTGATAGTTAGTTTTGGAAAGTGTGTGTATTTTTTTAATTCATTAAACATGTTTCAAAAGTTGAATTAGTGTTCTACACAGATTTATCTGAGGACTAATCACCCTTGGAGAAACCTGTTGACCAATTGAACATTTAAAATTTTCTACTGCCTTAATTAACTGGGTCGTTTTAAAATTTGGGGGTTTTATTAATCCTAATTTTTTTAATATAAATTTCAAATTGGAACTCAATTTACCCCTCTTGAGTATCCACTCTGACCAACATTTGGTATTGTAGGTTTATTTATGTTCAAGATGTTTTACATTGATTTTAGTTTCCTCTTAAAGATCCTAAAGTTTCTGTCATATCTACATTTTTAGTTCTATAAAATCTAGGTAAATATGGAAACTAGAGTTGAGGGTGATGCTACTAACATGGCACATTTCCTTAATGGTAATAACTATGCTCAGTGGAAATTAAAAATTAAAATGTATCTAGATAGTATGGGACCTGAAATCTTTGACAAAATTGAAGAGCAACATGTATTGGATGCTACTGCTAGATACACATGGTCTCAATTTTCCAAAGCTGCATATAATAATAACTATAAAGCAATGAATGTCTTATATTGTTCTCTAGGTGATGATGAATTCAATAGAATATCTTCTTGTAAAACTACATATGAAATTTGGGATACTTTAGCTATTTCTAATGAGGGAAAAAGTAATGTTAAATAAATGAGACTAAATACACATACTATTAAATATGATAATTTTAAAATGAAGCATGATAAACATATCTCTGAAATTTATCATAGTTTCAATGAAATAGTGAACACTATGAGTCTTCTTGGAAAACAAATGGACAACAAGGACTAGATCATGATACTGCTTTGATGCCTACCTGACAGATGGATGGGAACTTTTGTTTCCATCCGAGAATCTTGTGACATAAGCATGCTTCTAGTTAAGGAAATAATTGAAAAACTTATGATGTATGAGTAAGATCTTAAGGTGAATCAACAAGTAGACGAGGAACCAAAGAAGAAGTCAGTATCATTCAAGACTACTACCTCAAAGAGAAAAAACAAAGAAAAATCTCAACTTCCTACAGACATATCCACTACAGAATAGTCATATTCAGACAGTGACAAGGAGATGGCTCATCTTTTAGAAGGTTCAAAAAGTTTTACCAAAAGAATAAATTCTTTAGGAAGTCAAACTACAAGGGAATGTATGATAGTAAAGGACAATGGAGGAAAGATAGAAAATGGAATGAAAACTGAAATTAAATAAACTATTATGAGTGTAAATGAAAAGGTCATGTGAAGGTAGACTGTCCCAAGCTGAAATTCGAGAATAAATAAGAAGACAAGGGAAAAGGATATAAAAAGGCTATGAAAGCTACCTGGAGTGCGTTAGAAGACAGATCCAATGGGTCTGATGGTTTTGACGGTGAACAAATAAATCATGCCCACTTATGTTTCATGATAGAAACAATTGAAGTAATACTTAACTCTCCTATACATAATTCCTATTATTCTGAGAGTAATAGTGATTTACATAATGATGAAGATATGACAAAGGATGAACTATTCGAATATTGTGAAATGCTGATGATACCTTTAATGAGCTCAAGGAAAAGTGTAAATCTTTAAAGAGACGCAATTCTTTAAATTAAAATTATATGTCAAGTCTGGATATTAAAAAAAAAACTATACCAAATGTTAAAGGAAAACAGTGAACATAAGTTATACAATGATCAATTAATTAGAGACATTGAGAAGTTTACTACAGGTAGAGATACCTTGACTTAGTTTCTAGGAAAACAGATTACCCCAATATATAAAACATGTCTAGGAAATTAGCCATGATAGAGAAGGGTCATTAAAACTAAATTTATTCCAAAAAATGGACAATCCACTTCTAGTTCAAGTTCTAGACCATTTCATGAAATAAAATATCTAAAGGACCAAAAAAATGAGTTTATGTCTCAATATATATCATCAGATTATAGGAAATATGTAAGAGAAGTATGGGTTCCCAAAAATATTCCTGCTAACCTCTCAGGACCCATGAAAATATAGGTACTAAAGTTACCCCATGTCTAATCTGTTTTTCATGGATTTTTCCTAAAGAGTGCTTATAAGACACCTTAGTACTTGGACAGTGGATGTCCAAGACATATGACAGGAGACTACTCATTCTTCAGGAGCCTAATCAAGGTTGATGGTGGTCACATAGCTTTTGTTGAATATGCAAAGGACAAAATTATAGGCATAGGCCAGATCGGTAACCCTAATACAGTATTAATTTCCAAAGAACATTTTTTTGAGGGATTAAAGTAAAATTTACATAGGATCTCTCAGTTTTGAGATGATGGTTTCAATGTAAAGTTTCAAAATGATGCATGTAATTTTTTTAATTCAAAAAATGATTTAAAATTTACTGCTATCGAAAATGAGAATGTGTATGATGTTGACTTAAATTATTTAACTAAGAAAAATGTTTTCTACTTAAATTCTTTTAATAAGGAATCCTCGTTGTGTCACAGAAGATTAGGACACTGAAATGTGCACTCTCTTAGGAAAATGACTATGAAAGGTTTATTTAGAGAATTACCTAAACTGGAATTCCAACTTAACAAAGTGTGAAATCCTTGTCAAAAGGGAAAGCAACACAATGTTTCTTTCAATCAAAATAATGAAGTTTATACTTCTCAACCACTTGAGTTGGTTCACAAGGATTTGTTTGTACCATCAAAAGTTTCATGTCTAAATGGGAAGCACTATGATTATGTTCTTGTAGATGATTTTTGTCGGTACACTTGGGTATACTTTCTAGCTCGCAAAAGTGAAGCTTGTTCTTATTTTATCAAAAACTCTAAGTCTGTAGAGAATCATAGTGGACTTAGAATCAAGACCTTGAGAAGTGATCATGGCCGTGAGTTTAAAAATCAAGAGTTTGAATCCTATTACTCACACAATGTCTATAGTAACAATTTCTTCTCTCCTAGAACACCTCAAAAAATTGAGTCGTGGAAAGAAGAAATAGGACCCTTCAAGAAATAGCTAGGACTTTTCTTAGTAAATATAATCTATCTATTTACTTTTTGGATGAAGCTATAAATACAGCTTGTTAAACCATTAATAGATTCTCGATTAGACCTGTTCTTAAGAAATCCCCTTTATGAACTTTGGAACAATATGAAGTATATGGTTAACTACTTCATTGTTTTTGGTTGAAATTTATTTATCTTTAAAACAATAGATAATCTTGACAAATTTTCCTCCAAAAGTGATGAAGGAATTTCTCTAGGTTACACTACAACCAGTAAAGACTATAGAGTATTCAATAAGAAGACCAAATGTGTGGAAGAGTTAGTTCATGTAAAATTTGATGAGACTGTTCCACATGAACCCAAAACCTCTCTTGAATATCTTGAGGAAGATATGTCAATTCTGAACCTTATTGATAATGATAGTGAATCCTCTATAAAAGTAACCAATTTTGGGAATCTTCTAGAATCTGCACTTTTTGAGTCTTGACCAATAGACAATCATGAGGAGTCTAGTTCAATTATTTTTATAGGTATTAGAATGCTCAAGAATCCTTATCTATATGATGTTGTAGGTGATTTAAACTGATGGACACAAACTAGAGCTCCTCTAAGAAACCAGGTTGAACGTCAATCTTTTCATTCATATATTGAACCCAAAAATATTAATTATGCTATCAATGATGAATTTTGGGTGATGGATATGCAAGAAGAATTAAATCAATTTGAAAGAAACAAAGTCCTGGAACTAGTTGAAAGACATAAAGACACATTGACAATAGAGGCTAAATTGATTTTTAGAAACAAAGTTGATGAGAATGGAAATATAGCTAGAAACAAAGCTAGGATAGTTTCACAAGGACATAGTCAAGAATAAGGAATAGACTACAAGGATATCATTCCACCTGTAGCTAGGATAGAGGCCATTAAGATCGTACTTTATTATGCAGCTCATCTAAATTTCAAAATTTATCAAGTGGATGTCAAAAGCGCTTTTCTAAATGGGTATATAGTTGAGGATGTATTTGTTGAACAAACCCCTGGCTTTAAAAATCCCCATTTTTTTAAATCATGTTTTTAAACATTCTAATGCATTATATGGTCTAAAGAAAGCTCCAAGATCATGGTATGATAGACTTAGCTCCTTTCATATTTCAAAAGTATTAACTAAAGGAATTGCATATCCTACATTGTTTATTAAAGGATTTCCAAGGATGTTTTGATAGTATAAATTTTTTTAGATGATATAATTTTTGGATCACCTAAAAATTCCATGTGTACTGATTTTTCAAAAATAATGCAAAACAAATTTGAGATGAGTTTAGTGGGAGAACATAAATGTTTCCCTGGATTTTAGATTTTTCAAAACAATGATGGTATTATTTTAAATCAAAGTAAATATACTAAAGAACTTTTAAAATGTTTTGGTTTGGATGGTAGTAAATGTAGGGATACACCTATGAGTACCACTTGTATGTTGGATGCTGATGAAGCTGGAGAATTGCTGGATCAAACCAACTACATAGGCATGATAGGGAGTCTGCTCTACCTTAGTGCTAGAAGGCCTGATATTAAGTTCAGTGTATGCATGTGTGCTCACTTTCAAGATAATTCAAAAAAATATCATTTTAATACTATTAAATGTATTTTCAAATATCTCAAATATACTCCCGAATTAGAACTATTTTATTCAATAGGGAAACCGTTTGATTTAATAAGTTATTCAGATGCTGACTTTGTAGGTTGTAAACTAGATAAGAAAAGGCACCTATGGGACATGTCACATGCTGGGCAAGTCACTAGTATCATGGTGCAGTAAAAAGTAGAATTATGTTTCATTATCTACTACCAAGGAAGAATACATTGCTACTGGTAGTTGTTGTGCACAAATTTTTGGATGAAACACACCTTACTAGACTATGTATATCAATTCAAACATGTCTCCATTAACTGTGACAACACAAGTGCTATTAACATCTCTAAAAATCCAGTATCTCATTCTAGAACAATTCATATGGATGTAAGACATCACTTTTTGAGAGATCATTTTCAAAAATGTGATAAAACTCTTGAGTTTATTGGAACTGAACATTAGCTTGCTGATATATTCACTAAACCCTTAAATTCTGAGAGAATGAATTACATTAGACCTAAACTAGGAAAGATAAATTAGTAACCAAACTTTATGAAACTGATCATTATAAAACTGATCTTTATAAAACTGATTTTTATGAAACCAATATTTATGAAAATGGTCATTATAAAACCGATCATTGTGAAACCGATTTTTGTGAAACCGATTTTTGTAAAACCAGCTTATGTGAAACAATTTTTTGGGAAACTAATTTTTTGAAACCGATATTTGTCAAACCTATTTTTGTAAAACCAATTTATGTGAAACCGATCTTTGTGGAACCGATTTTTGTGGAACTGATTGTTGTGAAACCAATATTCTTGAAATCAATTCTTTTAAACTAATACATTTAAGGGTTGTTTTGTAAATTCAATCTATTTTAAGTGAAAAAACTATATATTTTTTTCTCGACTTACCGCATTTAAATTTTATGTTTTCTGATTTATAATCCAAAAATGATATATTATGTCCAATACATCCCATCCTTTCACCTTTTCCATAGTTGTAAAGTCTCTTATATTTAGTCACTCACTCTCTCTCGAATCTCGACCTCTCAATAGAGTCAGAATCCGCAACATCTCCCTTGAAAGGACTAAGCACGCAATGGAAGAACCTCACAAATCTCCACATTCTATGCGACAGAATGGTGAAACCAGTGGGACTGGGAAACCAATTATAGAATGTCAGGTTCTTACAGCTGAAAAGGATGTGTCTGGTGAGTGGCTTATGTCATGAAAATCATTTTTGTTAATGGTTCTAGAATCACAAGGGTGGCTTAGTTGGTTTACCAACAATTAAAGACCCTATTATCCCCAGATAGTGTATGAGTTCTATCAGTATTTGAGTATAATACTGAATGAAGTTGAGGTAGCAAAATAAAATCTGTGGTAAAAGGAATGGAAGTAGCATTTTCGTCTAAGGAATGGGTTGAATGCTTAGAGGTACCTCATGAAGTTGTCTATGCTGACTATCCTAGTAATATTCCACCTTTGTCATATTTTTTCATATAAATATTCTCTGAAGGAGCTTACTGTAAATGAACAATCTAAAATGGATGTTGCAAATGAATTTGAAGGAGAAGTTATATTTCTTTTTAAGTTCATACAACATCAAATCTGCCCAAGGAAGGGAGATTTCTCTACTGTGAAATATCAGGATGTGTTCTTGATATTTTTTTGGAAACCTAGAATAAAGGTGAATCTGTGCATATGTCTTATGGTATATATCTTTGGGTTTATAAAGCCTTCTAATAAGGAAACCTAATTATACTATCCATGAATGATTTCTGCCATCCTGAAAATATTAGAATGTGTAGAAGATAGAGGTGAAATGATAACTTCTTGTTGTGGTTTTTGTCTTCAGAAAGTCATTTTTAAAAGAATTAAAATATTCTATAACCAATGGAAGATATTTTGGGTATTAGATTAAGAAATTTTGTGTGATGAATTCAATCTGGTTGTCATCCTTCTAGACCAAAGGACCAAGTTGATCCTGGTCTCAAACCATGATAAGTTCCTGTCTATTCTGATGAGGAAGATGAGGTTGAAGTGAGTAGGTATGAATGATCTCCTTTTAATGACAGGAGTGATCTTGATATTACTAAAAGTCCCAAGAATATGAATTATGGACCTGCTAGTCCACCTATGGAATTGGATTCAAGAGAAACTATTCTAGGTGATGAAGAAGAGGAAGAAACCAATGTTACTGGAGTTGAAGGTTTTGTTATAAAATCAGATGAGGAATTTGATGATAATGATAATGTTTAAAATGGTGATGATGAAGGAAGTGTTGAGAATGTGAGTGAATCTCTAAAAGTGGGAAAACAAGTAGTTGACAGATCAACTAAGGAATCTATTCATGGAGCTGGTGATGGAATTGAGCCTACTGATCAACAGGCTGATGATCAAAGAGATGCTGGACATGGGGACAGACTACACTATCCCAATGATGAAAACCAAGAGATAATTATGGAATTGAATGAAATTATGGCTGCTGGACCGGATGAAGAAGAAGTAGTTCATGTGCCTCAAATTGAAGAAGTACCTGGTGAAGCTGAAGAAGCTGGAGCTCAGGAATAACGTGATGTTCGGTTGGTTCTTATCTGCAGACAAGGTGTTATGGCCAGAGACTACGATGAAAAAATTAATGATATTGATTTTATTCATGATCCTCATGTTGGAAGGGTACGAATTGATACAATTGACCTAAGAGATTGGAACCGTGCTAGACAGTGGAATAGTAATCCAAGAAATATTCTTTTTGGATTAGAATATATTTCAGATGACGAAATGTCACCTCCTCATATTTCCAAAGTCCATGCTGATCTAGAGCTTGTATCTCCAGCAGTAGACCAAGTCGCTCAGTCAGTGTCTAGTGACTATGTCACTAAGGCTGATTTAGAAATGTTTATGAATGAGATATGTGAGTCTGTGCTAGCTTTATGTATGATCCATAACTGAAGACTCCACCTCAATAAGTATCTCAGATGCTGATGTAGAAAAAATTGTAAGAATTCTAATTCAAGAGATTCAACGGAATCTTATTACTACTGAAGAAACTATTATTAGACACAATAATTTGCTCAGAGAAGAAGTCAGAAAGATGAGAAATGATCTGAATTCATTAACCTATAACTTCAAATACTCCTTTGGTGGTGTTCTGGAAGTTCTTAGTTACCCGATATCTCATCTACTAAGTGTTTACTTGAAAAAGATGAAATAAGATCTTGGAAAAAATGTTGACTGGTCCATCAAGTTTCAGGAGTGGGAGAAGTAATGTTACTGATTTAGTGTCTATCAAGGCTATGATGAGAGAAGAGATTTAGAAACTCTAAATTACATCAGATAAGGAAACTCTTGAAAAAGTTCATTGAAATAAATATCTTGTGTACAATATGGTCATACAATTCACCAATTAAGCCTATGAAGCTCAGAATGATATTCGGGAAAAAGTGGATAAGTACTTCACTAAGTTATATACCAAGCATGACCTCATCAAATGTTTCATATTTCTGAAATAAAATCATTGAATTCCCCAAGTCACAAAAGCTTTTAAAAAGAAAGTTCTCCAGTTGAAAGAGTTTACACCTTTATTGAGAAAGTTTATGGAGAATAAAGATGACATTGAGAAGGCAATGCAATATGGGGGAGAAATCATCAATGACTTCATCAAACTTCTCAAACCATATCTGCATGTTCAGTCTGAGGCTATTTTGGTCCTTCCAGCTGCTTCAATTGGTTTTTCCTCTAGGCCTCCGGCTACAATGACGGTCACTCATGCTCTTGCATAGATTCGACCAATCATTATTGAGCAGTCTCCAAGTCTTGTGCTGTCAGAGAGACGACCTACCCTTGTAGCTACTGTTCCTACCGGTCTTACTCTGCCTGGTGTTGTAATCTGATCACCTACATCCTCTGCCACTACCAAACCTTCTCCATCCACATTGGATGTTTCAGACAATTGAAAATCTCCTCTGCATACAAAACTGTTGTGATGTATTGTTTCTTTTTTATGGGGATTGGCTCTATTTTTGTTTGTCCGGTACTCTTATGTCTTTTAATGAAAACTCTTGTGGTGTCTTTATTTTATCTTATTTATCCTTTCTTATTTTCTCATTATGTTAATCCCAAAAGGGGTAGAATGTAAGGTTGGAATATAAAAAAGTAGGAGAAAGTAAGGATGTCATATGAGAAAGTATGGATGGAATATGAGGAAAGAATGGTAGCATATACTCTCCTTTATCCATCTAGTGAGGGAGAGAAATGTTTTAAATAAATTCTAACAATGTAAAGCATTTGTTATATTGGAAAAATATATCCAGCCATGTTTATTATATATATTTTCATATATGTTATAATTTTTTATTATCAAAAATGAAAATATTATTGGACCTTTCAGGATATTTTAGTTTTCATAATCCCAAATTATTTCAATATACAGATTCTACTCTTTCGAGCAATTTTAATATCTCTATGTGAATCAATTTTTTCATACAACAACATATACTTTAATAATTAAATTTCTTATAAGTCATGAATCAATATGTTTACAAGGGTATTTTGACATATACTTTGATTAAAAATTCATCTTGTAATGGTATATTCATGATAGACACTTCACAATCATTCTTGGATTTCCTAATACTGAAGTATGAGAAATCAAAGATGACACACCGAAAATAATGTCGACACACTGAAACCGAATTCCACACACTGAAACCGAAGCTGACACACTAAAACCGATGTTGACACATAGAAACCGAAGCTGACACACCGAAACCGAAGTTTGACAGATCAAGGTCGACAAAATGAAGATCAACAGACCGAAGTCGACACACTGAATATAACACACCGAAGATGAAAGAGCGATGTTATCAAACCGAAGTCAAAAGATGAAAGATTACTCACCAATTGATATAAATAACTATTTCCATTTTATTAATTCCTATATATTTATAACGGTCATATGTAGACAAATTAATGTTTCAGATAATATTTAATTTTGTCTGTAGGACCATCCGTAGACAAGTACGAGGTACATGCATGTGAGAAGATTCTTTTTCATATAGAATTGTGTAGTATAAAAGGACATCATCTTTCATGTAAATTATACGACAATGATAACATCATTACATGTTGAGACAAAAACTATGTGAATACCATAAGAGAAGAACTAAGTGCTTGAGATTAACAAGAAGACTCTAACAAGCTACCTTCTCCAAAATACCTCAGTATACATAAAGACATCAACGAGTTGAACCTTTTCACTCCCTGAAGCTGGATTACAGAAACTGTGATACTTTTTTCTGAATAAATCTTCCAGAAGAAGAGTAAAATACCAGTTTCTCAACATTCATTGAGACTAGAGCCTCACTTCACAACACATAAAGAATTCTTAGATCTATTCTTATCTTTAACTCTCTTGTGTATTGTATTTTCTATTTGATCAACGTGAATATTTATTTGTATAACACACACTATCTCCTAAGCATAACTAGAGGATATAAAACTATCCTCATACTCAATCACTTATTTCTTTTGTTTCCCACTAATAACTGTGGTAGAGGTCAAGTGTGACCTTGAAAGCCTGGTGTTTAGTTTTGAACCCCGATCCAGGGTGAGGATCAAAAGTTTATTTATATAAATATCTAGGTGGTAGGTGGTCACCAAGTGGAGAGGATTAAGTCTCTTCTTGAGACTAAACCTCGTGTTTACATTGTTGTTCCAATCTTCAATTACTCAGTTTTTTTTATCCAGTGCTTATATTTGCTAAAACATAAAACTGTTTTTGCTTACACATTAATAGTTAGTTTTGATTAGTTTGTGTATTAGTTTAATTCATTAAACTCATTTCAAAAGTTGAATTAGTGTTCTGCACTAATTTATCTAAGGACTAATCACCATTTGATAAACCTATTGACCAATTGAACATTTACATTTTCCTACTGCGTTAATTAACTGGGCCTTTTTCAAATGTGGGGGTTTTCTTAATCCTGAATTTTTTTACAAAAATTTTAAATTGGAGCTCAATTAACCCCCTCTTGAATATCCACTCCAACAAACAGTCCCCCTGGATAAATAACCATTGGGTGTTTCCTATTCCAAGAACAAAACCATTGGTAACCATTTGGAAATATAAAACTATTATTGGGATTAAACTAATGTGAAGAAAATATAATATGTAATATACATAAAAATATAAAAAGGGATGTATAGACCAGTCTCTCTCGGACCATTCCATTTCCCCAACAAAATCAAATTTCAGTCAGAAATAAGAACATTTACATTTCTCAAGTATAAATGGATTTTATAACCCACAAAAAAACAAATAATATTGATAAATGAAATGGTCTAAGACTACTAAACCACATAGTGGATCTTTTGGATTCTGCATAATGACTTGGTTATTTATCATAACCTCATTCAACTACATAAAATATCATAATTTTATCATATCAATCTACATATACCACTCCAACTTCATAACCATTCCTAGGTGAGAAATCAATAAATGGAGTACATGCATTGATATGTGTCACATTGTTTCTCTTGGGATTCATTTTTATAAAATGGAATACAACCCATTATGTCATAAAATAATGAAATATAATTTATAATTCAAATGAAATTTTAATTTTTCACATAAATTAAATAATTTGTTCATATATTATATAAAAATCCCAAACACAGTTTTATTGTGAAGGATTTAAAATCATAACTATTTTTAAAATACATCATAATGTTTTTTAAATAAAATGTAAATTATCCAAATAATATCCCAAAATTTTGACAAAATAGGTGTGTAGTAATGCTCGTTGTTGTGATCGATATAAAAACTGAGACAAAGCCCAAAATGCCCATTTTAATGTTATTACCACTAGGTAAAACTATTATAGAACCACATAAACTGGTAGTATACAGAAACATATATTTTTTTGTAAAAACCACATAATACCTACCTTAAAATAATTTTAGGATATTTTTTTAATCATTTAGTAATACTTGATGTCAATCATACGGTTACATTCTATAATTTTTGTATTCATTAATCTAGTTACTAGGTTTTCAACTAAAATTTCTCCAATACCAATATTATAGACCACAACCCTGCTACCCATGACTCACTGGTAACATTATTATATTATCCTAAGAAATAGGAAATTAAATCCCAAAGGATATAATAGTTTATTTGTATTTCAGAATAATATATATACATGAATTCCACAAAAAATTTCAAAACATAAAATTCAACAAATAATTTTCATTTATAACAGCCTGATTTACTTTGTATATACAGTCATATTAATCGTAATACAGTTCTTTACATACTAGGGGAAGGAAATATAATAATGGGTTAGGATGTAATTATCAATAAGTGTATGTATATAGATTAATATAAAAAATTAATAATCAATATGGTAAGTTATATAGGTGAAAAAATGTAATTTAATAATTTTTTTAACATGATGAATAATATGGAAGTAGGAACTGATTATTAGAATAGTACCATATAAATAGTTAAAATTTATTGAAACATATCATGGGATATTCTCCCTTATCGAATAATTTAATGGATATCAAAATCTAATCTCATAATGATGTAATTCATAAATATGAACATCATTATATTATCACCAATGCCTCATGCTAAGAAATATTATATAAAGGGGTAAGAATGTGAAAAAAACACAAGCTAGTGTCTCTCATACGACAACCAAATCATCAAGGGGATAATATGGTACTTACCCATCAAATAATAATTTCAATTCATTCCTCATATAAAATGGTCCAATACAAGATGAACATCAAAAATATTAATTAAAATATAGCATTATATACCTTCCTCGATCAATAAATATAATCATAATCCATTCAAACAAATATTGTGAATGGTATCTAAATAGTACATCCCCATTAAAATTGATCATGAACCATGTAGAGTAAAAATAAAGAAGGTATCATTATAATATATTAAAAATGGGGTTTAATTAAATTATGTTTTGTTATTACTCATGAATAAAAATAATATAAAAATTAAAAAAAGAATATTTTTACAAAAAGTATCCATTTAACATTAAAATCACATAAAAAGACCTAAAAATTTCCCTAATCATATGGAAGCAATGATTTAAAAATATTAATATAAACATCTAATGTAATAATTAATATAACCACTCATCTTGATAGAAGGAAATTATGTACATATGGTATTAATTAAAAACCATGCTTTTGATGTTTTGTAAAAATGATATAAACATCTTAATTTTGAAAAGGATAATAGGATTCCATTCAATATGTTTTGTAAAAATTAAAACATGGGAATAAATTTAGTTAATATATTTTTTTTTATCATTAAAAAATTATTGAAAAAATCTTTAGAAAACATGTATATGAAAGAGAGATAGATTCTGATGTTGGATGTAAATGAAGTCAATTTTCTTTAAATATATTTTTCTGTGTATTATTTTCTTTAATATAGGAAAAGTATAGGAATTGTTTCTTTAAATATGCAGCAAAATATTTCATCATCTGAGAAATTATCATAAATAATCCTAATATACAATGATATTGTTACATAAACCCTTAAGAATTTGGTAAATTCTGAATCATAATCCCTTTGGAAGAAATAACATCAATTGAAATGTTAAATACCATGAAGATAAATCATCTGATAATATTAATTATAAATGGGGTAGTATAAAACCCTTAAAATAACTATTTGATTAATATAGAATATGTCTTACAGAAGTAAAAGTGATATGAGAATCCCTTTCCTAATATATGATTTCATTATAATGTGGTTGTACCCTATATATGATAAGTATAAATTTATTATAAATAAATTTTATAACCCTAATAATTTATTTCATATAATATATGATTTACCGGTAGTGTTCTAGGAAACTTTTACTAATAATTCCTTATCAAAATCACTATTTTTGATGATAATTTCTTTTTTTCCATGTATGTTTTTGGATTATTAATTTTAGTCTTTTTTTATTTATCATGTTTTCATTTTTTCTTGAATTTTTACAATTATATAAATATAATATTTTATCATTAAATTTTAAAATATTTAAATCCATGAAATCTAGATATGGGAAAATTAGTTACTCATTAATAGAGATGGTAGGACATATGTACACATGAACAATGTTTGATTTTCTCAAAATGATTGAATATAAGAATAGTAAATAATATATCACTTCCACAGAGCCATTTTTATATCAGATATTTTTTTTATATTAATAAAATATATCCTTATTAACATCTACTTCAATATAAAATGAAAAACAATTTTCATATCTATGTAGAGGTTGTACCCCCACAGACGCACTAGGGATGCTATTATTTTCAAAAAGACTAGATGGTAATAAATTAAATGTGATATAATAATTCATAGGTATAATAATGTACTAAATTTTTTATATTATATATTATTCCATAATTATATACATCCAAAGAGTTCCAGTGATGGAAAATAATTTACATTGGGTCACGAGGCGGTATATTTCCAAACACAAGGTCTACAGTTTGGTTTCCTAATTGATGGAAGCCGAAGTTGATATAAATTATTAAATTAATATATAGACATATAATTATATTTTTTATACTTTTATTTTTATTTTATCATAGTTTTATATTATTTTATTAAGTTAAAAAAAGAAGTAAAAAATGTGAGGTTTTTAACATTTAAATTTCATAAAGAAACCACTTTAGCCTTATAACTATATCCATCCCATATTAGATTTATAATAAAAATTGATTATATATTATGTGGTTAAGGATGTAAGGAATATATTTTTTTAGGGATAAGATGATTGAAAAAGAATTGGGAATGTCAATGCGATATGAGATGGTGTTGCCTTTTATAAGTGGATGAGAGGACACAATTGGAATTTTAGAAGTAAAAAAGATATAACAATAATTTAATGTTTAAAAAAGACATAAAAATATAAAATTATAGAATAAGGGAATAGATAATTTTGATATATTTCCAAAAAATAAATGTTTAAAGAGATTCAAGGTCATTTTAAACCTTATCTGTTTAGTTTAGCACTAATAATATCCTTTTAACAATATTTTAGTAATTAAATTTTATTATTTACAACTAATTATAAATAAAAATTCTCATGACCTTAATATATAATATTAAATAGTATGATTAACAATATTTAATCAATTATTTGAAATTCAATTTTCATATTTGGTGGAATATAATTTAAAATTAAACCTACAGATGCGACGAAAGGAAGATTTTCAAACAGAAAATTCTCATAGTAATAGAGTGTTCAATGTTAAGAATATAATAATATTTTACTATATTGAAAAAAATCGTATTTATTATAATATAAACATACAAAATTTGTTATTAAAACATATTTACATAAAAATTGACTTTTTATATGCTTTAAATGAAATAGATGCTTTCAATAAAAACAAGTATTTTTTACTATTAATCCAATTATGAATCCTATTTAGAAAATTCTAAAAAATTCACCATATGAAAAAATTCACATGATAATTTTAAAAATTTCCTTCCATTATTAAAATAAATTATCTAAAACTATAATTAAATTAATTTCAATGTTTTTGTGGAGAACGGGATGAATCCACTTATAGAAAAATTAATTATTCTCATAAAACATATAATTTTCCTTCCAATGACTCTTATTTAATTTCAGTTCAATAGATAATAATTAAATTAAATTTACAAACATATAAACCATATAATTTTATTAATTTAGTTATTATTAGATTACCTATAATTTAATGATTAATTTATAACATAATAAGTTACATTTACGATTGGGTCTCCATGTGTCGCAATAATTGAAACTGATTATATTTTATTAAATGTATTTCCCAGAATGATTATGCCCAATGTTACATGTCACATACACTCTTAATTTTTTTTTATAATTTTAAAATAATGGTTTGGTATAGTTATAAGAACATTAAATAATTGGAATGTGAAATAAACATTTAACATTACAAAGTTATAAACCAAGGATAACTATTGATACACCATATTATGGTTTGTGAGAAATTTGATTTCTGACCAAAGAGGGAAAAATTCAGATTTTATTCCAAAAAACTTCTTCATTGTCTTAAGTAATAAAGGTAGAAAAAATTCCACCATTTAATGGATGTAAAATGATTAAATATATGATAAAAATAATGATAATTATTGATAGTTATACCATGATATTTAAACATTTGAGACGTAATCATAAACAATCCCAAAAAATGATGAGATTGCAAGATAAAATCATTATGGCCATGGTAACATTAAATCATAGTTCCCATGTAATAATAAAATTATGTGAATATTGAAATATTATTTTGATGATTAAATTCATTATATAACATTTAAAAGGGAAATACATACATGGGGTGAAAAAAATAGGTGTATGACATGACATAGGTGTCAAAGATGGAAACTTTTGACAAAAATCCCATACCAATTTGTTAAATCCTGAACCAAAAACCCATGAAATATAGATCCCAAAATGGATATGTAAGTTATAAATATTATGTAGAATAATCACAATATACATTCATGGGTAGAATTTAGATCACATAAAAGAATCTGTTTCTGCACATGATATGTGTCACACAAAAAATTGAATTGAGATGAAATCCCTTAACTTGTGTATTGACTTCTCTAATAGTCATTAAATCCAATTCAATAATAAATAAATTTTTATGAAACATATATTAAATGAAAATATTCAATTATATCGTACACTATATAATTTTATAGTAATCTTTTATTACCCATTTAATAAAAATTTATTATTACTGTTACGTTTTAGGTAATAACCACTTTGTTTTTCGTTTATGTTTTTGTTTGTTATATTTTTTGTCCTATTAATATAATCATGATTTCATCATATTAGGAATGGAAATTATGAAATAAATATCATATATATAAACTATATATATTTATATTATAATAACCCAATATTTTAATGAGATATGTATTTTTAATTTTATATGATCTCTTCTGTTTTATGCTACACCAAGATAAGCTTGCGCTATAATCTACAAACACTTAGCTTGTGGTAAATGTAAAAATATGAATAGATTTTGTTGCCCGAAATTTAATTTTCTTTTTATAGAATTAATTTCACACATGGGCGAGTTTAAGTGAACAACTATATATCACTATGTTATCTTATAATCTAGTCATTATAATGTCGGGTATGAACAGTATTAACGTTCTTTTGAAAATATTTTTATGTGAAAATAATTGTGTTTATAAAATAATACAATCAAGTTTGATGAATTTTATTAATGTAATATATATTTAATATACTCAATCTAATGTTTGAAATTCATGTTATATGTTTTTTAGAAATGATATACGAAGAAATTCATATTTTTGAATAAAAGAAGTATTATTCAAAAATAGTAGTTTTTCAGACTATTGATAGCACACCCATTTTAAATCACTTTAATATCACTTTTCTATATATTATATTTATCTAAAATAAATTTCTTCTTTGGAAGAGATATATAAAAATTTACATTGGATGATTTATCAATATTTTTTTGATATGTTCATTATTTTGATGAATAATAAAAATATATTAAATTTTCATTGAAAAACAATTTTTATTAAAATAAGTACATGGATAAATTATATTCTTGCATTATTTTAATTTATTAATTGAATATAGTTTTTATCACTTAATATAATTTCGGTCACTGGTAAGTAATTTTACACTGAATTTGGATGTAATAACATTTTGAGTCCTTTGTAATGTTTTAACTTTTAAAACTCGTTTTTCATTACGATAGTGGGATTGATTTTAAATTAATTACTAAAACATAGGGGTTTTGAATTTTGAGAAATTAATTCCATTATTGTAACCAATGTTTCTAATTTAAGTAAATTGGTTTATTTTATTTTTCGGTATTATGAATATAATCTTCGATAATTATTATCAATACAGTACAAAGTTAAATTGGGTAATTAAGATTAAATATAATATTATAAAATTAACATAACTCTTGTAATAATTTCCATAAATGTGTGTTATTTGAAATAAGTCCTAAATTGGTAGAATTTATTCCCTTTTGAAATGACTTGGAAGGTTTTAGGGAATTTTATATATGTAATTTAATGAAAAGTAAAATACATCTTACTAAAATATTAATGAGTTTATCCTTTTTAAAATAAGGTTATATAAAAAATATTAATTATACAATAAACACTAATTTTAAAGACAAAATTTATATCATTATCATGATAATTTATTTTGTATTTTTAAGATGTAAATTATTTCCTTAAAGGCTTATGCATTGATGATGTGGAAATGTGTTAATTGAAATAAAATCAATTAAATATTTTTATAAAAAATTTAATAACCATTAAAAGACCAAAAAACCATACCAAATCTTATTGGTCATCTATATGAAGAATATAATCTTCCAAGAGTCTTGTTATTGATTATTTGGATCCATATGGAAAATATTATGTCACTTATAGTATTTTATTTAATGTGATGTTAAAGTTGACACCTTCATGTTTTAATAGATATAACATTTTTTAATGTGGTATATCTCTAGAGATATATTTGTCTATAAGTATTCTTATGAAGTCTATATGATTTTTATTCATTGTAATAATTTATTTTTAATTTTTAGTCTACAATTAGTATATTAAATAATTACATAAAAATGACATAGTAATAATTTTATTAATGGAAATATCAAATAAATGTTACTAAATATACTAAAATAAATATAATTTGGGATTATTAATATATCCAAAAAAATGAGAAGAACATGACCCCTTGAATGTATAATAAAATGTTTTTAGGTTAATAACTTATATTGATAAAGATAAAATCCATTAAATGAACAGTGTCAAAATGGCACTATTGATATTTTTTCAAATTATTGTTTTATTAAATTATTTAAAAATAATAAAATATCATCAATAAAATATAATATAATTATAATTTACTCTATAATATTTTATATTTTTCATTTATATTATAATTGACTTCAAATATGTTAAAATTTAACTATTTTAATGTTGTACAATTTGATACCTTAGTTATAATTACAAGAAAATAATTATTGGTTAAACTAAATGATATGGTTTGAAATTAAATCAATACATTATAAAAATTATTATTTTAAGAGATTAAAACCTTTTCTCATATCATATTAGAATTAAGTTCTTTTTTGTGGTTTTTGAATTTCGTTTGAATTTATTATTTATTATGTTTTTTGGATTTTCAAAAAGTGTTTTTCACCTCAATTATATAAGGTAACTCTTCTTTCATCTCCTCACTTCACATTGATCCTACAATAATGGGAATACCCTAGCCATTTCCATTATATACATTTCTAGTTACGTTCTAGAGGTTATGGTATTCTCATAAGACCAACTCTAGTACCTTTAAGAGGAGTTATAGAGGGAGGACGTTGAAGAAGTGGAGGTTCAGATATATACAAAGGATATTGGATATAAGGTGGTTTAGATAAATACAAAGGATATCATACCAAAGGTAAGGGATTATTTTGTCTCATATTTATTTCCATGGTATATATGCCTTATACATCACCTATTTATTTTTTGTTTTGTTTATTCTACCCATGATTGTTTTTATGATTCTTATTTTCAAGGATATGATTTCATTTAATTTTATTTCATTTTATGAGGCATACAATTCAACTGATTATAAATTGATAGGGGATAATTTTGTAATTCTGTTATTATTTGATATTTTATATAAATAATTATTTTTTAGGGTGTACTTATCATCCATGTCCATGTTTACTAAATATGTACTCCAAAATAATCTTTCTATACTTATACAATTGTTTAAAGTCAATTTTAACCATTGGTGAAATTATATTAAATGGTATGAAAGGATTATTTTTTCATTTTTATTTCTATGTACTTTTATAATTTCCAAAAAAGTATGGGAATAATATTTTCCTTTTCCATAAATGGAATGAACAGATTCATGAATTTTCATAACGCCTTAATTCTTTGAAGATTCTTGTACACGATTCCATGTTTATTTTCAAAGAAATTATTTTCCTTTAAAATTTCAAGGAATTTTGAGAAAATAATTTTTTTTGATGAATAATGGTCATTTTCCTAATGAATTAATTTCAAGGGTTTTATAAAAATTATTTGTCATCTAAGATGACATTAATTAATAAGGTTATGTCTCAAGTATGTTATCCTAATTATTTATGTTGTTTTATTGTGTTTATAATATTTATGAGATCAATTTGTTTTTCCAAGATTATGTTGTGATGGAATTATGTTTAAGAAACACATTTTATTACTTGGGTTATGTTATGTTGAATGATATATATTATTTTTGCACACATATGTATTGTTTTTATTATGTGATAGGTGGGACCAATATCTCCCTCAAATGCATTGGGTAATGATTTATATCTCATATGATGGATAGGGCTGTAAGGATAGGTAAATTTAGTTTAGTAATACAGTGTTGGAATGACATGTAAATCATGTTAAGTATTACATTGTTGGAACAAAGAGTGAACTTTGTTCATTAATGGGATTTTTCCACTATAATGGTCTGGGAAATGACCCTTGCCTTATATGGAAATGATTTTATATGCTTATGTGTTATCCACAATTCCATTTTTTATGTCAATCTTATTTTTTCAACACTCATATTCATTAATGATTTATTTATTATGAACATACTTTATTTATTTTATGACTCTAAATTTTTATATATGTTATACATGGTATGATTTTATAAAGTGATGTTCATGTTTTAACACTATTATGTTCATGTTTTGTTTGATATTTTTCATGTTTACATTGAATGGTCTTTTGATATCACTATTTTCATATATTTTACCTTTCACCATGGTATGAAGAAAATATATAGGTTCAAAAAATAAAGGGGGATATCTTTAATGGAGATGTTTAATTTCTTTCACCAATTATAATAATGTGTTCAATATTTCAAAACCACTAAAATAATACAGTATTTGGGCATCTGTTGGGGTACTGTATTATGATGTCCTCAACAAATTGATGTAATGTCAATGTAAGTTAGTCTTGGGTCGTGACATCTATTATAATATATGAAATATTGGAAAATGTAACAAAACACACCATTCATGGAGATGGTAGGTTATACCTAGGCATTAATGTTGATTCTACGTTCTTTTCATATTGAAAAAAAGAAACATATTAGAGATATTATAATTCCAGAAAAAAATTTATTTCATATAAATCACATATTTATATTAATACCATCCTTAATTAATTCTAGTTAAAGTGTAATCGAATCACATCACTTAGCAAGGTGGTAGTATTCTATAAATAGTAACAATGTTATTGTATTCCCACCAAATGGAAAGTATGAACAAAAGTGTGAAATACAAATTCTAGGATCATTATAAAATCCTAAAAATAATAAATATATTTCAAAAATATAATTTCCATCATAATTAAAATCTTTTATAGGAGGTAATAGAAATATGAATGACCTCAGGTCGGGAGGTGGTCATCCACCGTACAATAGATCTTTGATTTCGTAACCCATTTGATGGATTTATTTTGTGATTATTGGTAATAACCTTCACATAAAAATACATCAGAACATTTAAGATACTAATAATATTATATAATTGTGATATAAATAGATTTAAATGGGTTTGAAGATGATATAAAACATATATGCTCATTAGTGAACATCACTTGTTATTCAAGTTTCTCCTATTTGTTTTCAAAAAAAGAAATCATTTGGTTAACTGTATTCCATATTTAATGATTACATGATTATGTGAAGGTATTTTTTAAGATACAAAGGGATTTAGAGGTGTGAATATTGGTAAATATGGGATAACCATTCATAAAAGAGGTTAGTAGAAAACATGATTTTTTTTAGAGAGATAATTCGACCCACATTTTTTCTATTTCAAGTGCATCTAATAATTGAATTCAATAGATAATATAATATATAAGGTCCAAATGTGTCTTCCTAATGTGTTTTGGTAATGTTTATAGGTGATTTTTACCCTTAATAGTATTGTTTATTCCCTTTTTATACTTTTTTCTCTTAAACTATGTAATTAATTTTAAACGTTTTCACTAATAGCTTTGGTCAAAAATTAATTTTTCCATATTATAAATTATAAATTATGATGATTCCAAACACTGATTACATTTTAAAAAATTAAATTATATTTATTGGTAAAAATTTATTTCAAAATAATCTAATGGACGTGTCGAGAAAGTGGGTTATTAAGAAAAAAAATAAAATGTCTAAAAAACTATTTACAATTTCAAAATAAAAATTATTCCCAAGAAATACATTGTACTAGTATATATATAACTGAACTAATTATATGTTTAAACATTTAATTAGAATTTAAAAAATTAAATAATTTAATCAATAAGTCAGTCTTCAATTATAAATTAGTATTTATTTATATTCATAACAAATTAAAACATTTCCAAAAAACACAGAAAATTAACGCTAAGATAAATTTGACAATAATATTTAAGGAAATGAAGATTATTTTTTTCACATAATTTTTATAATAGTTTATAAAATTAGTTTAAAATAATGTGCTCTATAAATTGAAGACCAAATATATTTTTAGAAAAATACAGTTTTAAACCATAAATTCAAATTTAATCTTATCTCTTTTCTAGAAATTACATAAGTTGAATGTTAATAATTGGTTTGATCAAATTATAAATATTTCCTTGAAATAATTAACCAAAAGTTATTTTGTTTATCTATAGTTATAAAAAACACTTCTCTGAATAAAAATAGTTTTTTTTTTGTAAAATATTTCATTTTATTTCTAAAAGGTTTTAATTTTCACATCCAATCAATTTCTCCCCAAAGAATAAAATAGACTTGTTTAAATTATAATTTCATAATTTAGTTCTTCGAATTCATACCCTCTATCCCAATTTATAGTTAATATCAATCATATTAAAAAATAACATAAATATTTTATTTTTCTTTAGTAAGACTCGGTCTTGCATTTAACACAACATATCGAATTTCCTTTGTTATGTGTCTCCAACAAGCCAATATCAGTGTTGTGTGTAGAAATTTCATAACATTGGTTTTCATATAAATCAATAATAACATGGTAATATGTGTACCCCAATCTATTAATGAATGTTAATTAATTCAAAAAATCATAATTCCTAAAAAAAATTGTTGTTATATTATACCCCATAAAATATTTTTTTCCAAGAAAATAATGTGGTTAATAAATGTATTAATACTTGAAAGATACAATAATAGAAATCAAAATTCTAAAAATGAATATTAAAACATATTTAAAAATTTAATTTTTGAAACATAACAGTTAACCAAAGTAACTCATAACAAGGTTTCAAAATTGGAGAACATATGTGGGAAGTGAAAACATAGACATGGAATAAATGATTAAAATAATAATAAAGAATGATAAAGTTAAATGATCAAAAGAAATTCCATGATCCAAATAATATTTGTGATCATAACAACATGGGCTAATGTGGTGTAAAAATTTCATTTATTTCTTAAAAAATGTTAAAAATATAAAAAGAATTTATTCTAATATCCTTTTCATAATGTTTGATAAATTCCACAAGAATATATAGTTATTTTATTTCATTCCATTTCATAAGCACAATATCAACCTGTGGTTGTGACTTCATAAATTTAACCATCATCACATATTCCAATAATTTAATGTTCATTTGTTATGCATCGATCACTAATGTATCATAAGATCTAAAGATATAAAGATATATCATTCCATATATCTTTAGTTATCAGTAAAACAAAATGGTTATAATAGGATATCCAATATTAAATAATATTCATATAGATAAATATTAATTTCTAAAACCTCATTTAAAGTTCAACATAAAACATTTCATAAATGGTTTGCCTTATGGCACATCAGAATTATTAATATCAAAAAAATTATAAATAAGTTCACTAAATAAATTAAAATTAGATTAATAGTTATCCATCATTTATAAAAAAGTATATCATAATTATCACATACCAAACATACGATCACCTTCATCATGTATTCGATTAAAATATCAAAACAACTAGAATTTTTATGAATCCATATTTAAAACACATATTCCACTTAATTCATTATAAAATATATTATCTTATAAAAAACATTTTAAGTGGAATTTATGTTCATCCTTATATAAATAGAATACATTATTTAGTTATAGTATAAGCCATGTTGGTAATTACATGAAATTTTACTGAATTATAAAGAATAAGATATTAATAGAGATCATTAATAAATATTAAAAAAATATAATTCAAAACAAATAGTATGAGGATAAGTATTCCATATTTATCATGGTTCAGTCCATCAATTATGATATCATTAGACTTCCCATTTTCATTTGCCTTCAAAGGCTTTTGTGGCTTGTCATCTTCATTACAACCTAGATTGGGAATCAATTTAGCATAATTACTAGACTCATTTCAATTGAAATAGAAAACTGTGGGAGGTGAATTATGTGGGGTTTTCTCAATATTCAAATAACTAACATACTTCTTTCGATAATATCGGTATTCATTGGGTTATTGAACTTCCCTTACACACATAAATAATTTATTAGTCCCATTAATACAATTTACTTTATGTTTATTCCACAAATTGTGCATAATTAAAAGGTCATCTTCTTTTCTATATGTTTCTTAGATTTTACTTTGAACCCCAACTTCTATTTCATGTCATAACCATGAGGTTCATAAAAAACTCCTACCTCCATTTCCACCTTGATTACTCATCAAATAAATCTATTCAAATATATTGATGTCCCTTATATTGAAAACCCTGTAGATACATTGTATTATGACACTAAATAATCGATCAACATTAATTTTAGGTTTAATGATAATACTATAAGCGTACCTAAAAAGTATTCTTAAATTGGGGTTTGAGTTACCAATTGATTCATTGTCATTTTTATTTTACTCAATAAACTTCCTCTCCATATTTTTATTATGAACATAAGTAATGTACTTATTTAAAAATATATTCTTCAACTCATCCCAATAAATGGATTCAATTTCATATTTTTTTTATCATATTATTTTTATGAATCTATTATAAATCCACTAAAACCACCATACATGAGACAACTGAAATTACTTTCTCATGCTTTGAACACTGGATAAAAGAGAATAGTTTATCAGTGGAACCAATCCATTAATAAAAAACAAATAAATAAGAGGACCCATTTAAATAGAGTGTATGTTTCCTCATGAAGTAATAAATAGACCATTGTTTTATCCATTCCTATTTTGGATGATTATAATGATTCATAGCTTAAGATAGTTGTTTGAGTATAGAAATGGGTTTTGAGTTCCATATCCCATTTCATTTGTATTCTGAGATGGACTGTAATTTTATTTTCATCCAAACTCATCATTAAAAGTATGCATTCATGTTCTATTCATTGAATAAAACCTAAAATAATTGTTGAGAAACAATAATCATAGTCTATAACAATATAATCACAAAATCACTCATAATATGTATAAATCATGACACCTCCTTTTTAATATATTACACCAAAGGTTCATCCTAGTTTCTTCATTTTCATAATCTATATATATCCTTATTGATGGTTCATAATGTATTTAGGAATATCAATAGTATATGTTCTAGGATTGTCTTTCCAAATGTGGAGGTAGGCCGATTTTCCTGCACCCATTCTTAAATGGGTCTAACTCAACACGAAATTTTTTAGGTGGTTACCCCAAGGTATATCTATTCCATAGAAAAATCAATTTGTAATAACTAGAAAGGGATACAATTTCATGGAATCCACTTAATCTATTGCTAAACTAAATTATAATATATTTTCCTATACTTATATATTCCTTAGAGTTATCCTTATAGAAATCTCGAGAAATATCCTTAAAAATATCCATAGGAATCTCACTAATGTTTTCTCATCCTTGTTTTGAATGGTCACATAAACAATTCCTCGGATTCCGACCATTCCAACCCAAGATTAACGTACATATACATTTCATCATATTTTTCATAATATTTATTTCATTATGAAAACAAACTCTAAAAGACAATTTTAGTTTACTGTATTTAGAAACATTTAAGAATAACAGTAGTCCAAAAGTGAACAACATCATCTTTCACTATGTTCTATATTACTGGCACCCTTCTTGGACACATCTTACATAATGAACATCTACATATCCTGGGGAATGAAATCAAAAGGAGGGATGAGAAAAAAATTCATAGAATGGGTAAACAAGGAAGATAAATAATCCAAACACGAGGTTTGATAACATGATCATAACATTCAAAAACAATACAACACATATAAAATATCATTATCATGGCTCAGGGTATATATATTGGAATATCATAAAACATTATTCATAAGTAGGTCAAAGAACATGTGTTCATGAGAAACAAATTGGCATTACACATATATTTGTGGGATAAACACAGAAGCATAGAAACTATTATGTCATGGATACCCATTAATACAATAATAACATGTTTTTATTCAGATAAAAACAAATATGCCTACTTGAGTCTGGGGATGACAATAGTTGTACCCTATTTCATGTGCTTTGGATAAACTCCTTAGAACCCTCTTTAACTAGCTTGTGATAAATAAAAAAGTACCGTCCATACAGGCTTGGGATGACCACCCATATACCCTTTGAGATCATTAAAAATTTAACATTACCCAATGTATTAGATAAAGATATAGGCCTTACCAATCAAAAAATTAAAAACATATTTATGTGAGGTGCTAGATCCTAATAATTCCTCATATCATATACCATTCAAAAATGGATACTATAAATAGTTTATCATATCATAATAAATATAAATGACACAGGTTTCAAAATCATTTCATCATATCTTGAAGATGAAAAGAATTGGGTTTCATAAGCATTTTATCATGGTTTAACCCCTAGTAGTGAAATAGGGTTCATAATGATTGTTCTATCAAAACATATACCATTAAGAGAAAGAATATTAATGTTATTCATGGTTAATATCCACAAAAAACATTATGTTAAAAAAATGGATGTCAATATAGATGGAAAATAATTTTCAAAGTCATTTTAAAACATTTGTTCAGGGAAATATTTTTTCCTCTTAAAAAAATTATTTTAAAATGAAAAAAAAAATTTAAATAACTTTTCCATTGAAAAAAACCCTGAAAGTTAATAATGGTAGTTTTGAAAATAATTTAAAAGCTTTTTAATCAATAAAAATTTATGAAATATTTTTAAATTGAAAATATTTTTAAATACAAATAAATGATAAATTTTTATGAAAATATATGCATTTTTTACATAGTTTTAAAATTTAAATTGGAATATTTATGAAAATGAGTGGTCAATATGGATGAAAATTCCATACATTAAGTATATGTAAAAAATTTTACTTTCATATTCTTAGTAGAAGTCATAAGAGAGTAACCATAAAAATAAAAGAAAATTTAATATAATAAATTTTTATAAAATGGAAAAAATGGTTATAATTAAGTTCAAAAATAATTGGATAATAGTATAACATTTTGGAAAACCTTTTATAAAAAATGGTTTTGGAGAGAATAATTATTTTTCCGAAGATATAAATAATGTATGATTTTATTAAAATCATTTTCTTCATTATCATAAAATTTATACATTTAGAAAATGGTACAATTAATTAAAGATATAATTAATAAATTATGTATTAGAAATTTCATGCTAATTATTTATAGTTATATCATGATATTTCATCATTTTATACTTAATTATAAACAATACCGACAAATTATGAGAGTTGAACATAAAATCCTTATGGATATGGTGACATTAAATCTAAATACACAGTAATCAAAAACAGTAAGTGAATATTAAAATATCACAAGGTGGAATAAATTCATTATTTAACATGTTAATGGGGATATATATGCCCCTATTATATAATATTGGTGTATAAAATAACATAGATCTCAAATAAGGAAAATTGGGACAAAAATATCATATCGATCGGGTAACTATTTAACTGTAAACCCTATGAAATATATATCCTCAAATGGATATGTAAATTCCATAAATATAAATTTTAATAACCATAAGTTACTTTCATTGGAAGAATATATACCACATAAATGAAATAGGTGGTGAATATTGAATTTGTCTCCCAGAAAGTAAATGTTGGACAAAATCCCTTAGCATATGACTTGAAAAAAGTTATGATCATTCAATAAAAATGTATAATAAATAAAATTTTATAATACATATATTACATAAAAATATTATTTCATATAATTCCATATATTTTTTCATATAATGTTTTATTACCCATTTATTACCAATTCAATGTTAAAGTTACCTTTCCAGTAATAACTGCTTTGTTTATCGTATGTGTTTTTATTTATAATATATTGGGTCTTCATAATTTATTCATGATTTTATAATATTAAAAAATATATCCATGATATAAATATCATATATTTTTAGTATATATGTATTTATAGAATTATATAAATGGTAGAAATATGAAATGAAATATACTATTTAGGGAGATGGTATGTTGTACATACACATGAAAAATGTTTCCATTTTCATATCATATTGAAAGAAATAAAATTACATTATATAATAAAATTTTATACCCCATTTTATGTATTATATATCACATATTTTTATTAAACCCATCTTTTATACATTCCATTTAATTTTTGAATTATTCACATCACTTTTTGGGGTGGTACTCAACAGTACATGCCAACGACGTTATCAGATTCCCAAAAATGGAAGTCATGATGGTATGATTAATATAAAAATTATAAAATCACAATTAAATAATAAAAATAATAAAAATTTTCTAAAAAAATATTTCCATAATTATTCAAAAATTAATAACTTGGAATGGAAAAAACAAAAGACACTAGTTCATGAGGTGGTAGTCTACAGTACTTATGATTAATGATTTAATAACCCATTTAAAAAATCTATGTGAAATTTTAGGTAATAAAATTCACATAAAAATAAAATTATTTTTTTAAGTTTATTTTAATACATAAAAATTATATAAAATTATTTGAATTGGTTTGATAATGAAGTAAGACAAAAAAATTGTTGATGAACGTTACCTATTCTCTGAGTATCTCTTTTGGGTTTACACCAAATGAACCACTTGGTGGAATTTATTATATAATTATGTCTTCTTGAATGCATTTAGAGAATTTTGGATGTTATTTTTATAGTTTTTGGTGCATCCAATTTCCTTTTCTGTTGTGAAGAGAGAGGGGGAGTGGATGGCCTTTTATAAAGATGGTGAGTAGAAAACTTGTAAATATTTAAAAGAGATACTTACACCCTAATGTATTCCCTAAATAGTAAATAAAATAATGTAAAAATATTTATAATATATGGTATAAGGTAAATATATTTCCATCCAATGGGTTTTTGAGAATTTTATAGGTTATTTTTTCCTATGTTTAATGTTTAGTCCAATTGTAAACTCGGTTTTCTCTTAATCGTCATGATTAATTTTAACTATTTTCACTCATCAAATTTGTACAAAAAATTAGGTTTAACTTATTTGAAATTATAAATTACAAGGAATTAAAAAATTTATTCCATTTTAAAAAATCAACTCACATAATTGAGAATCATTAAGTTAAAATTAATCCCGTAGAAGTGTTGACAATTATGGTTTTTAAATCCAAATATTTCAATAGTTTACAATGTTTTTATTTCAAATTTCTATATGAAATTGATTAAAATGACATAAATTGGATTAATATATGTATAATTTAGCTAATTATTATTTAAACCAACTTTAAAATATATTTTATCTGTATTAATAATTATAACAAAATGACAATTTTAAATTACAATTCAGTATTGTTTCACTATTCTTAAAAAATAAACAATTTCAGAAAAATAAAAAAAAAATTAAACCAAGTTAATTTTATTATTCCACTTTAAAAAAAAATATGTTTTCCTATATTCTTTTTAAATGATTCAAAATTTTGATTTAAAATAAGTGAACCTTAAAACGGAGACCGAAATACTTTGAGAAAAATACATTTTTTTAGTGTTAATTTGGATTTATTATTATATATTTTCCAAAAAACATATAAGATCAAATTTAAATACATGATTGAATGTAATATATTATTTTAATTAAAATCAGTATGAAAAATTTATTTGGTTAATTTATTGATATAAAATAAATGTGTGCGGATAAAATAGGATTTGTTTATAATAATAATTCCATTTATTTACAAAAGGGTATTATGTTAATTTCTAAATAATTGCTCATTATTGAATTATACAAACTTGTGTAAACAATATTTTAATAAATTAGATAATCTTATTAATACATTCCACTAATATTTATAGATGATATTATCATATTAAATAATAATTATTATAATATATTATAGTTTATTAAAACTAAATCCTGTGTGTAAGACACAATTCCAAAGAAACTTAGTTTTTTGTGTAACATAAGAATAACATTGTGTTTCATTTTGAACAAGATTATATATGAGTTTCATATAATTAAATCATAACTAGATGATGTTTATAATGCAAGAAATCAAGGAATTTCAAATTATTTTACAAAATAATCATTCAAAAAAAACATGGTTTTTTAGAGTGATAAGTTTTTATGATATTCAATGTTGTTTTTATAGTATATTAAAGACTCTTTGAGATCATGGAGGATAATAAACGAGGATAATCAGGTATAATTAATAGTGATGTTCCATATATTCTCAAAAAAGATTTGATGTATATTATTGTGAGATTATTGAGATATAAGTCCTCAATAACATGACTTCATGACATAATGGGAACATTAATGCACATTTTTCAATTTACATCTTCATATTATACAAAAAATAGTTATCTCAATGATCTTGATACATATCCATTCTTCCTAGTTGGATTTTGAAGGTTGAGCTATTTGTCTCATCTAGTAGCTTATTATTTAACTGAGGATGTGGCGATACAAAAAACCATGACCAAAATCATACAACTCATTCCTCATAAATTTTAATCTCAAAGTATTTCCCCTTTATAGTTTTCACCATCCTAAATATTTCCACATTACCCCTTTATGAATCCATTATCATCTCCATATGGGAAGGTTGAGAAGTCATTTTAGATATCAATGTTGATGTTCCTGCCTTTATTATCCCCATATATTTTTTTCATTTCTAAGAAAATCAGTTCCTACTCATGTCTCACCAATGGTAATACAGCTAGATCCAATATACATACAGAATCTACCATAATAGTTTGATTCCCAATATGGTAATCACCTGGTCATTAATAATCCATGATCACATATAACCATATTTTATGCAACATATTACTTTCCCGTTATCTGAATATATATTTTTGGATCGTGAGATATATATATATATATATATATCTTATATCACATACCATAGAGATAATTCCACAGAATATTAAACATTGTGATTATCTCAACTAACCCTATATCATGAATTGGATAGTTCTACATAGGATCTTTTAATTTCCATGAAACTATATCTATCATATTTTCAATTTAGATCTGTACACTATGTAATTCTGTTATTGAAGAACTATTTTATACCACATAATCATCCCCACTTTGGTGTAGTGTAATTATTAGTCCAATTATTAGCCACATCTTCAATTCCTGAAGTACCATTGTTAGTAATTTTTTAGGATAAACATTACCCCATTATATGTTATTTGGGTTAGAAGGATTGAAAATCATGATAATTTTCACCCAAATATTAGATATTTCACATCTATTTCATGGAAACTATTGTTTTAAAATATAATTGTTTTTTGGGACCACTTATCAGTTCCCTTTTCCTTATAATGTCTAATAAACACTCTATTGATTATGTTTTCATTCACCTGAATTTCTACATCCTCTCTCCAGATTTCACATTTTCAATACATTTCGCATATCTTATTCTTTATCAATGTCTATGGAATTGTATTAATGTGATACTAATAATACACCATAATACTAGAGAATACCATAATATAATAATCAAAGACTAATGAAAATTTATTGAGGTAATATAATAAGAATCTGTTAATTTTGGCCATAATGATTTTGTAGATCAATAGTGAATCAGAAGGGACTCACTATGATCTTATAGTATCCAAACATTGTTCAAAATTTATTATTGAGAATATATTATTTCATCACAATTAATTGGAAATATACTGACTGATGGTCTATATGAGAAAAATTCTGTTACTAGGTAGATGATCAAACAAGTCATATAACAATAATAAATGATACTTTTTCTTTATCATGATTTTTTGCCCTCAATAATCAATATTGATTCACATTGGTCCATCCATATTTCATGAATAAGTGGATCGGTTCACCCTTCATTGAACCAATAAAGATTATAAAACACTTATCAAGATTCTATTGTAACCATTTATTCATATCATCCAATAATTTAGTGGATATTATATAGGGAGTCCAAGATATGGGTTGTGATACAGGAAAAAGATTTTTTGATAACACAACCTCACATTTAGTTGTAAGAATATAAAACTAAGTAGGGAATATATCAATGTAATCACCCATAATGATCATGTGATTGAGAATTATTATCTCATAAGTACATATAATTTCCACTAGATGTTAATTATAAATAGAAATAATATCAGTTAATTTAAAAGAAGCTTCCAATAGAGAATTATACTCCTCCATACACATTTAAAAATTGTTGAATGACTCTATATGTGAGGTTTGATATCCCTACGTCAACAGTTGATGTTTGATTTATATAATGATAGCCAATCGATTCCCAATTTGTCATAAAACTCTCTAAATTATTAAATACTAGATGTTTTAAAAGGAATAATCCACTGAAATAGCCCGAGGTGGATTTATATACATTGGATAAAATGATTTCACACGTTTTGTTCTCACAAATTAATTAGTAACCTTGTTTTTAATATGTATTTGAATAGTTCTAATAAAATTTTATTATATTAATGAAATTATAGAACCTAAATAAAAACTACATTTACTAATCTTGAATGAATAATTGGCCCATCATTCACCACATCATTCTCTGGATCAACCAAAGTAGTAGTTTCAATATATTATGTTTCCTTATCCCTTGTACTCAAACGTCTTGGTTGTTGATTTTATTCATTATCCGCTATCTCATAGAATTATTTCAAAAAATGATAGTGTTTCATGTAGAATAAATACTATACCAATGACTATTTAATAGAATAAATCATCATTTCCTCTATCACATTAGTTTTCTTCTTTAAATTCCTTCAATATTTTTTATTCAACATCACTTATTTTCAAAACATGGTGTATCTCATGGTTACCTTAAGACAGTTACTATGATATTCATATTCCTACATTTATGACACATCAAATATTGTGTTTTTCTTTCCACTATGATAGTTATCCATATATCCCCCAAATTTAAAATCTATTTTATGATTTTTATATCCACCCTCATACTACTGAGTGTCACCATTTTATTTATCTACCTTAGGTGAACTAAATAAGATCTCTTCCTCACTTTAAATGTCTCACATTTGGAATAATTTTTTCTAATGTATATGTTATTACACTAATTAAATGGTCCACCTCACATTCATTAATAATAACAATGTCATAGGAATACCATGAATTCTTATGATGTTTTCCTCATATCACTCGATATAATAAACTTTCTTTTACGTCATACCATGGTACTCCCTCTCAATTTTAAGTCAAAGAGTTGAGTAGAAATATTTATTTATAAATATTTTTTTGAATCCTTCACATTCTGTTGAATAAATATCCACTCTGGAATTCATTTTCATGATTAGTTTCCACCAGCGATCAAGTTCCCCTTTAAAATAATAGATAATGATCAGGAGTTTCTCTTATTATGAGTAATAATGGATAGGGAATATATTCTCAATTGATTAAATACATTTTTCTATGATGAGGGTATCAAGAGATGCACTAACGTCTGGAGACCTTTTCACATAATTGATTAAACTAAAACATGCCCTTTCCTAGGATAAGAAGGTTATTCCACAATAACAAAGTTGTTATTCATAGAATGAGCCAGTTGGTACAACACATTCCTGATTTTCCCATCTCCCACAAATAATATGGTTAGGTATATCATCAGTGAAATCATAAAATTTATTATTACGTTGTTTTTGGTAATGATTCTTCATATGTCCCACCATTAACTAAATTAAAAATGGTGTGAGAATACTCTAATAAAATATAATGTTAAAATGGAAACTATTAACATTAACGGAATATCTTTTTAAAGAAATTTATTTTATAACTTATGAGTGTCTAGGATTAAAATAGAAAATTCATGATCATTTTTATATGAGGATATATATCTTCCAAATCAATTTAATTACTTAATATTGGTTCATAATGAGAATTTTAATTTTCTGATTTATATGCTCTGGGAGTGTCACACATTGTGTCAAGTAAAGAATAATTTTCATTCACAAAGATATGATTCAGTTAATAAAAGATCAATCATTTCCAGTTGTATTACTCCTTGGTTCAACTATTACATTTTGACATCCACATTTATTATATGAAAATGGATATAATTTTATAGAATACATTCTATATATACTGCACCCAAATATCCAAATATATTTATGAAATTATAGTCATCCTTATGCTTCTCGCAAAATAGTTCTATATCTTTTTCCAAAAAATAACTACACCATCCTCTTATAATAAATATTGTAACCCAATACATTTATACTTATTATTATATATTTTTTATTATTTATACTATTAAATAAAAACAAACTATCAGAAGTCCATTTATATTTAGAAGACTGTATACATAAAAAACAAAAATGACGCTTAGATAACAATTTTTTAATAACTATAATTATCTCATAAATCCATTTGATCTCCTAAAACTACATAGGATTCAATTTTTAATACATGATAAAATTGGATATCAATAAACCCAACAAGAGAATAAATAAGATGGAGAGACTAACATAACATTCAAAAGGTATAATAATCCATTATAATGATGAATATGACACGAATAATGTTATGGAATAATAATATATTGAACATGGAATAAAAAGACCATTATATCATAGGAATGTGGATGTTACTTGTTTCATGATATTAATATGAGTTAGGGATGTCCCCAAGACAACATCACATCACCTAATGAGTCCTATATTCATATAATTGACATATTTTAAAGGTATTTTTCATTTAATTTACATTCTTGCTTTGTTTGGGGGGGTTTTCCATACATTTTTGAAGGAAATGGTGGGTTTCGAAAATTTGGGCCAACCCGAGAGTCCATTTCCAGTTTTGAAAATAAATTTCGTTTCTTTAATAACTCCTTAGTTTTTAAAACTTTTTCACCTATTAAACTTCCAAAATGACCTTAGTTTAACTATTAAAACCACCAAAGAAATTTGGGCCCATTAAAAATTCATTAGCATCGAAGATTTGGGTGATCAAATTATGTATTGGGCCAACCCGAAAGATCATTTCCAGTTTTAAAATTGTTTTGTAATTATTTCATAAAATATTCATTTTTTATCCTTTTTCAGTGATTCCACCTCTCACCTGATCCCACTATTTCTATACGCACCCCCAGATTCGTTTCCCCATCTTTAGAGATCGTATCTGGTGCTAATGATGGACGAACATATCAGGTTTCTAAAATCGTCCCGATTTCTCAAGTAAGTGACTATCCTTCTAAGTTCCTTCCTTTTCCTTAAGCTTTCTCCCTTTTTCTTCAATCCCTAAATGTACAGAAGCTAGGTCTTAGTACCTAGGGTTTATATTTGAGTTTCTTGGTCCATTCCTCTGGTTTTAGGTTTGATCTCACTCCCTTGTGGTGCGGTGGTGGTGCAGTTGAAGTTCCGCACTAGGATTTGCGGTACTTGACTCTTTTGGTAGGTGATTCCATTGTGAATGAAATTTTTGTAACTTATCTTGCTCTATTTTTGGTATTTTCATGTTTATTTCATTTTAATGTTTTTGAAAAAATTGGTTTTAGTGGCATTTATAAAGAAAATGAATTTTAAGTTCCAATTTATTGTGAAATTGGGGGTTTTACATACAAATCTTTTATTGGTTCATTTGGGGTTGTCCTATAACTACATAATTGATTTTATTGAATTTTATTAGGACGGTAAATCATGTTTTTAATGTTTATTGTTTTTGTATATTGCTGTGAATGTTTGTTTAGATGGTGTTTGGGAAGCAAATGGGCTTAAAGTGTCGTGTTTGTGTGAAAACGTGGGTTTTTAAAGGATATAACTTCTTGGTTCACATGGGGCTTCCCCATAACTGAATTTTTGGTTTCATAAAAGGGTATTAAACATAAATTTTGTTTTTGTGACTTAAAAGTGTGCACATAGTGTGCAATGTGGATATTTCAAATAATTTTTGTGCAAAATAATGTGAGATTTTGAGGGGTTGTTTTATTAAAAATCTAAGTGTTTCGTTGCGTGTTTTAAGTGGTATAAAATTTGATAGCTACTGTATTGATTGTTTTTGAATATTAAAGATGTTTTATATGAAAAGTGATTAATTTGGCATGCTGATATTGATTGAGCACAAAAGGGGAAGCCCGGGTACCTAGGTGGGGAGGATTTGTACTAGTACGGCTAGTGGACCGGATGGGTTTTGTCCCTGTTTCACATAGAATTTGGATAATAACAACTCTAACTAAACAATTTGGATGATTATTGGGGACCACTAGGTTATGTTTATGTTCCCTACTAGTGTCTTGTGCACAAGAACAGATTTTTATATGGTTACATTACACCGAGTTACAACGTACATAGGGTCCAAGACAACATAGTGCCTAGGGGTGTTCCCAATATTGTTGCTCATTGGATTTGTAGCATATACTCATGTATTAGGGTGTGTTTGGTATTAAATTATAGTATCTACATTTATATTTAAATGTGTGGACATTCTGAATATTTTGGATTGAAAACTGTTTTCAAATGAAAGATACATTTCTTTGAATTTTAACACTGTTTTCCTTGCCTATTAGAACTGATTGCTTTATCACATTATATTGCATGATCTTTGGAATCATTGGGTGGTATCCTATTGAGAATATTCTCACACCCTACTCACACCCCTTGGGTGTAAGTAGACTTGGTTATGTTTGACTCAGGTAATGGAAAGGCTAAGGGTGATGGCGGTTCAGGGTGTTAGTCCCCATCCTTGGGGCGGAGTTGTAGAGACGGCTTATGGGCGATGAACCCTAGTCGTGTCATGCCTTGCTGCTATCTTACTGATATATTTATTTTTATTTGACACTGTAATTATCTTTAAACCAATTTATTCATTTCTGGTTTTTTTATTAAGACTTGTTTGGCTCAAAAATTTCAGATTTATATTATGGATCATTTTTAATGTTTTATGCTTTCATACTCGGGTAAATCGTTCCCAAAGCTAAATTAATGATTCGCAGGAACTTGTGCCAGCCCGTGGGGATAGGGAATTCCCTTCCTCCCCTCCATGATCCAGGTTTGGTGCCTGTTTGCAGGTGACCAGATTCGGTTCGTGACAAAATGGTATCAGAGGAGGTTATAGTTTTTGGGTTATATTAATATTTTGGGATGAGTTGGGATAGACAGGAGCTAGGACTGTCGGGACTCAGGGATTTGGTTTTGAGAAGGGTTCATGGCCTGCACCTCTCATGGAATACCTTGAGTCACCAGAGGGTGTTGGAATTTATGGATTGACTTCACTTCCAGGTGAGACCTGTGGGCTGCAGACCACATGTGGACATCCAGAGGATGTGGAGTAGTTGTTTCTTTTATTACAGGAATGTGTTTAGAATATTTATATTTGATGTATTTGATTAATGTTTTCAGAATTTTGGTATTGATTTTTGTTTTGTGACTATTGCATTTTTAGCAACATGTCTCCCCTGAAATCTCTCACGCACCCACGTGAGGAAGCCGGAGAGAGTTCTCCCACACCAATTGATTAGAGGCTAGTCGAGGTCGTGGTCCGGGCTGTTGAGGCTGTAGGATATGGACCATCACTAGTTCCATCTCTTGTTAGATAGGATGAGACTAGTCCTAGAAAGGACAAGGCCCAGGAGTTCCTGAAAAATAAGCCTCCAACCTTCTGAGGCAGCTCAGAACCCCAAGAAGCAGAGGAATGGCTAGAGAAGATCTAGCGTATGTTTGAGTTCCTAGAAACACCCGAGGAGCTCATGGAGAAGTGTGCCTTCTTTTTTTGGAGGTTCCTAGCTGTAAATGGTGGGAGTCAGTGCTTCAGGCTGGGAAGAATGAGCAGATGCGCTAGGGGGATTTCAAGGCTATCTTCAATGAATAGTACTTCCCTAAGGTGTTGGCTTATGCTAGGTCTAGAGAGTTCATGGAACATGTTTAGGGGAATTTATCTATGATGGATAATTCCAACCGTTTCACTGAGTTGGTTAGGTATGCTCCAGAAATTGTCTCTAATGAGCAAGCGAAGGCGCAGAGGTTTGAGAAAGGCTTGTGACCAGAGATATACTCCCATGTGTTCTTGAAAAAACTAAGGACCAATGCTGAGGTTGTTGATCGGGCATGCATGGTGGATATTGATAGGAAAGGCAGGGCTTGTTTCTATGGTTCAGTATCAGCAGTGGGCATTGGCAGCTCCTCAGTGAAGAAAAGGAAGCAGGAGGATCATGTGAAGAAAGGAGGGGGTAGTTCAGGCCACTCTTCCAGGCAGTTTTCTTCTCCGGCTTCTGATGTGAGATCGGTCATGTGCCACCAATGTGGGAGGCCTGGTCATATTCGACCAGCATCTCCACTTCCTCTGAAGCCTTGTTACCAGTGCATAGGTATGGGGAATTTTCAGCGTTTTTGTGTTGTGGCACGTCCACTTCCGAGTGGGGCTGGGTCAGTGGATTGAAGAGGAGTGCCAGCACAGTCTGAGCCATTGAGGATTGGGGGATCTCGATTTGGAAATCATGGTGGATGGGCTGGATCATCATCTAGGCAGAGATTGTTCAGGGCATATCCATAGACTAGCAATCATACTCAAGTAGATACTGGACACCTCCATGTAGTGGATCAGGCACCAGCAGGATCAGAGGCGGGACCGTCGACAGTTCGAGGTACCGTTCTGATCGTATATTCTATAGCTACTAATATTTTTGATATAGGTGCCTCTGTTTCATTCATTTATACCCATTTTGTGGACATTCTGAATTTTTCAACTGAGTTGATGTCTTTCGCGATGGAGTTGGTTACACCGCTGGGAAAGAAGAAGGAGCAGGGCCTTAGGTTCCCCTCGTGTGCACTTTCTATATCAGGGGTCGAGATGGAGTGGGACAAATTGGTCTCAGATATAGATCTTTTTGATGTCTTACTAAGGATGGATTGTCTAGTACACTTCCAGGAACACATCGATTGCTATAGACGGCATGTGAGTTTCACCGCACCTGATGGGAGTTGTCAGGTTTTTCATGGAGAATGGGATCCTCGGTCAGGTCGCACAGGGCCTCCACTCCCGGATTTGGGAAGTTTTATCTTCCAGTTATCTTCACTCATGCTAGAGTATGGTCTTTCCTCTGATGTTTCACTACCTCATGTATTTAATGAGTTTCTGGAGGTATTCCTAGATGATTTTTCTGGTTTTCCCCCAGAGCAGGATGAGGAGTTTTCGATTGATATGGCGCCGGGAACACAGCTGATATCTCTTCCCTATTATCTCATGGCACCCACCGAGATGAGGGAATTAGAGATACAGTTGGATGACTTAGAATCAAAGGATTCATTCTCCTGAGCATCTCTCCTTGGGCTGCTCCTGTGTTGTTCGCGAAAAAGGCTGATGGATCCCTCCGGGTGTGCATTGACTACCGGAAGCTAAATAAGGTAACAATTAAAAAAATACCCTTTTCCCAAAATAGATGATTTTTTAGATCAATTGAAGGGTAAATGTGGTTCTCAAAGATAGACATGCATTCAGGGTATCATCAATTCAGGGTGAAGGAGTCATATATCCCAAAGACAGCCTTCCGAAGCAGGTATGACCACTTTGAGTATTTGGTAATGCCCTTTGGATTGACCAATTCTACAGAAGTAATTATGGAACATTTGAATATGGTTTTCCATCAGTATCTCGATTCCTTTTTTTCTGTGTTCGTGGATGACATCCTGGGATACTCTATCTCTGAGGAGGAACATGAACATCACTTGAGGATCGTTTTGGGTATAATACGGGATCACCGCCTCTATGAAAATTTGTCAATGTGATCTTTCTGGATTAGGGAAGTGAGATTTTTGGGGCATGTGATCTCAGATAATAGAGTTTCAGTGGACCCTGATAAGATTAGTGCGGTTATGTCATGGGAGCAGCCGAAGAATGTGTTCGAGATCATGAGTTTCCTTGGCCTGGCTGGTTATTTCAGGAGATTCATTCGGGATTTCTCTCGGCTTGCTTCACCGATGATTTCCCTCACCTAGAAAGGGGTGAAGTTTGTATGGGGTCCTGAATGCCAGGAGTCGTTCGAGGAGAGGAAGAGGTGGTTGACTACCACCTCTGTGATGATTTTTCCAGAGGCTGGAAAGGGATATGTGGTCTATTGTGATGCTTCAAGTATGGGTCTTGGGTGTGTGCTTATACAGGATGATCACGTGGTGGCTTATGGCTCTCTCCAACTATGACCACATGAAAAGAACTACCCTACCCATGAATTGGAGTTGGAAGTGGTGATGCATGCTTTGAAGACTTGGTGTCACTACCTCTTTGGAGAGAAGTTTGTGGTCTACTCTGATCACAAGAGCTTAGCCTATATCTTCTCACCGAATGACCTCAACTTGAGGCAGCATCACTGGATCGAGTACTTGCAGGGGTTCGACATTGACATTATCTATACCCCAGGAAAGGGTAATGTGGTGGCCGATGCTTTGAGCAGAAGAGTTCCAGTGCAGTCTTTGAGGAAGTCTAGTGATGAGTGGACATTGATGGGGCCCTTTTCTCAGATGCTTGTGGAGACCAGGGAGCACAGTGGAGGGGCATTCTTGGTGAGAGTCTAGTTGACTCCTTCTCTATTGGAGTTGATTCAGTGGGAACAACCCAGTGATGAGCTTTTTCAGTGGTCGAAGAAGTTTCTTCATGGTGGGGAGATATCCTCTGATTTGTCGTCATCTCCTGAGGGAATCTTGTGCTTCAAGGGCCGTTCAGTAGTTCCATTATCTCTACGGAAGGAGGTGATGTAGGATAGCCACCAGTCTCATTGGGTTGTTCATCCAGGTTCCACTAAGATTCATTTTGATTTTAGTCGGTAGTTTTGGTGTCCTGTTATGAGACATGACATAGCGGACTTTGTGTCGAGATCCTACACATGCCATCAGGTGAAAGGAGAGAACCAAAGGCCCTCCAGTTTTCTCCAACCACTACCCATTCCAACCTGGAAGTGGGACGAGGTTTCCATGGACTTCATTGATGTCTTACCTCGTACACCTCGCGGTAAGAATTCCATTTGGGTGGTGATTTATCGTCTGACCAAATCCGCCCACTTCATTCCGATCAAAGATACATCTAAAGTGGATGAGTTGGGACGTTTGTATATTCAGGAGGTGGTGAGAATCCATGGTGTTCCATCATCATTTGTCTTAGATAGAGACCCTCGATTCACTTCTCGATTTTGGGAAGGCCTTCATAAGGTCTTGGGGTTCAAGATTAAGATGAGAATAGCATACCATCCTCAGACGGATGGTCAGACAGAGCGGGCGAATCAAATTTTGGAGGACATGATCCGTGCATGTGTCCTAGACATTGGAGGTACATGGGATACCCATTTGGGATTGGTTGAGTTTTCTTATAATAATAGTTACCAATCCTCGATTCGAATGGCCCCTTTCGAGGCGCTCTATGGTTGGCCATGTCAGTCGCCTCTATGTTGGGATGAGGTAAGAGAGACTTCACTGTTGGGGCCGAGCCTTGTGCAGGAGACTTCTGAGAAGGTCAAGTTGATCATGAAGCATTTATTGATATCTCAGAGTCTTCATAAATCATATTCTGACCAGAGGTGTCAAGACCTAGAGTTTTCTGTGGGTGACAGGGTATTCTTGAAAGTGGCCCATCGTTTGGGCCATCGTCGATTCGGGAAGCAAGGTAAGCTGACATCGCGGTATGTTGGGTTGTTTGATATCGTCGAGCGTATTAGAAAGGTGGAATACAGTTTGGCCTTACCTTCTTAGTTGACATCCATCCATGATGTCTTCCACGTCTCTCAGTTGAAGAAATACTACTCGGATCATTCCCTTTAGTTGAGTTGGGAAGAGCTGGAGATAGAGCATGACTTGTCTACTATTGAGAGGCCAGTGAAAATAGTGGACTCCCAAGAGAAGATAATTTGAGGGAATTATATTCCATTAGTCCGGGTTCTATGGAATCATTTGAAGGATACACATGAGACATGGGAACGAAAGTCATGGGTTGAGGAAGTGTACATGTTCTTGTTTTACAATCAAGCTTCATGTTGACTTTCTGAGGCGGAAAGTAATTCATGGTGGGGAGAATTGTCACGTAAATCACATATTTTAAAGTTATTTTTCATTTAATTTACATTATTTATTTGGTTGGGGGGTTTTCCATGCATTTTTGAAGGAAATGGTGGGTTTCCAAAATTTGGGCCAACCTGAGAGTTCATTTCCAGTTTTGAAAATAAATTTTGTTACTTTAATAAAACCTTCATTTTTCAACCTTTTTCACCCATTCATCTTCCAAAATGACCTTAGTTTAACTATTCAAACCACCAATAATATTTGGTCCCATTAAAGATTCATCAGAATCTTGGATTTTGGTGATCAAATTAGGTATTGCGCCAACCCGAAATTTCATTTCTAGTTTTAAAAGTGTTTTGTAATGCTTTCATAAAATATTAATTTTTTATCCTTTTTCGGTGATTCCACCTCTCACCTACTCCCACTATACATATACGCACCCCTAGATTATTTTATCCTCTTTGTAGATCGTATCTATCGTGAATTAGGGCCGAACATCTCAGGTTTCTAAAATCTTCCAGATTTATCAAGTTAGTGACTGTCCTTCTAAGTTCCTTCCTTTTCCTTAATCTTTCTCCCTTTTTTCATTAATCCCAATATTTCCAGATGTTAGGGCTTAGTACCTAGGGTTTAATTTTGACTTTCTTGGTCCAATCCTCTATTTTTAGGTTTGATCTCACTCCATTGTGGTGCGGTGGTTGTGCGGTTGAAGTTTCGCACTAGGATTTGCGGTTCTTGACTCTTTTGGTTGGTGATTCTATTGTGCATTCAATTTTTTTTGACATATCTTGCAGTGTTTTTGGTATTTGAATGTTTATTTCATTTTTATGTTTCTGAAAAAATTGGTTTTAGTGGCATTTATAAAGTAACTGAATTTTAAGTGCCAATTTATTGTGAAATTGGGGGTTTTACATACAAATATTTTACTGGTTCATTTGGGATTGTCCTATAATTACATAATTGATTTTATTGAATTTTATTAGGACTAGAAATCATGTTTTTAATGTTTATTGTTTTTTTATGTTGCTCCAAAAGTTTGTTTAGATGGTGTTTGGGAAGCAAATGGGCTTAAAGTGCCATGTGTGTGAAAACGTGGGTTTTTAAAGGATATAACTTCTTAGTTCACATGGGGCTTCCCCGTAACTAAATTTTTTGTTTTTTAAAAGGGTAGTGAACTGATATTTTGTTTTTGTGACTTAAAATTGTGCACATAGTGTGCAAAGTGGATATTTAAAAGAATTTTTGGTGCAAAATAATGTGAGATTTTGGGAGGTTGTTTTATTAAAAATCAAAGTGTTTTGTTGCGTGTTTTAAGTGGTATAAAATGTGATAGATACTGTATTTGTTGTTTTTGACCTGTAATGATGTTTTATATGAAAATTGATTTATGTTTCATGCTGAAATTGATTGAGCACAAAAGGGGAAGCCTGGGTACCTAGGTGGCGCGGATTTGTACTAGTACGGATAGTGGACCGGATGGGTTTTGTCCCTATTTCACTTAGTATTTGGAAAAAAACAACTCTAACTAAACTATGTGGATGATAATTGGGGACCAATAGGTTATGGTTATGTTCCGTACTGGTAGATTGTGCATGAGAATGGATTTTTCGATGGTTACTTTACTCCGAGGTACAAGGTATATAGGGCCCAAGACAACCTAGTTCCTAGGGGTGTTCCCAATGTTGTTTCTCATTAGATTTTTAGCATAAACCAATGTATTAGGGTGTGTTTGGTAGTAAATTACAGTATCTACATTTATATTTAAATGTGTTGACATTCTGAAAATTTTGGATTGAAAACTGTTTTCAAATGAAAGTTACATTTCTTGGAATTTTAACACTGCTTTTCCTTGCCTATTAAAACTACTTGCTTTATCACATTATATTGCATGATCTTTGGAATCATTAGGTGATATCATAATGTTCATAGGCTCACACCCTACATAAACCCCTTGGGTGTAAGTAGACTTGGTTATTTTTGACTCAGGTAAAGGAAAGGCTAAGGGTGATGGTGGTTCGGGGTGTTAGTCTCCATCCTTGGGTGAAGTTGTAGAGATGGCTTGTGGGCGATGAACCCTAGTCATGTGGGGTCCTTGATTCTATCTTGCTGCTATATTTATTTGTATTTGTAACACTTTAATTATTTTTAAAATAATGTATTCATTTCTGGTTTTTTATTAAGACTTGTTTGGCTCAAAAATTTCAGATTTATATTATGGATCGTTTTTAATGTTTTATGCTTTCATACTCGGGTAAATCGTTCCCAAACCTTAATTAATGATACTTGGGCACTTGTGCCAGCCCGTGGGGATAGGGAACGCCCTTCGGGACTTTCCATGAGCTGGGTTTGGTGTCGGTTTGCTGGTGACCAGATTCGGTTCGTGACACCTATCATGGATTATGTTCACAACCAATTCCCTTACATAATGTCTCATGAGACAAAAAAATTACACAATTCATTAGAGTGATATCTGGAAACAACCAACATGATATTTAATGGCTTATGTATTCTAAAATAGAAAAAAAATCAAAAATACTAATGATAATAATTACTAATGGGAATAAGTGGGTTACATAATCATTCCTTATATCATAATTTATTGATATTTATTAAAGAATAAATTTAGGAAGTGAAATTAAGGTTGGTTACATCACCATCATAGAAGGGGGAATAAACATGTTATATATATAATAGATATATACGAATAACTCATAATCATTTTATAACATCATATTGATATATAATTTTTGTTAGAGATGGAAATGTCATATCCAAAAGAAAACAATATGTTTAGAGAGATCCCTTACATTATGTTGAATAAATTTTATACACATATGATTTTTTTTATGAAATAATAAAATTAAATTAATAGGTTACTTAGTTAGAAAATATACCATATATGTATTATTTTATATAATTAGATTATGTTCATATAAAAAAGTTAATTGATATATAAAAAATAATTTCATTGTTCCAATAGCATTTTTTGATGGTAGAATAGTCGGAGAACATTTGGATCATTATTGAGGTTCTTATCAAATGTTTATAAAACATAAAAATTGAAAGAAAATGGAATTTATTACAATAAATAAATTTCAATGAACATAATTATCCTTACATTTTTTTATAAATGGATAAATTATTCATTTAAATTATAATGTTATTTTGTTAGTTATTTTGGGGGATTTATTGACCATCAAGAACTAGATTTTTATATAATATTATTCTATGTATTTATTCTATAATTTGAAGATATAATATATACATATGTATTTCATTTTAATCAATTATATGATAATTAATAATTCAATGAAGGTGGTAGTGGGAAATAAAAAACTCATCTTCAATAAAGGTAGAAAACCAACAAAAAGGGTTGAAACAATCATATTTAGAATATGTATAGAAAAGAAGATTATAGAATATTAGAATTCCATAAATAAAAAATTACAATTATATAAATGACGCTTGATTTTTTTGTCATTTTTAATGGAATTAAATTAGAGGATGAAGATGACGTTAAACATAAAAGGCTTGGTTGAGGATTATACCATCTCACTTGGACGTCTCCCCATTGGATTCCACAGTCAACTTGGAATAAAATTTTTCTGACAAAAGAGATTATAGGATGAGTGAGTGGGGTTTTGGAATCGAATTGGGTTGAAATTTGTAAATATAAAAGACATAGAAGGTGTGATGTGAATAGATTGTGAGGGGTGGTTCATAAAGGGTCAAAGAGGGGGTTTTTTTGAATATTATAATTAGTAATTTGTTAATTTTGATCATTATTATAAATACTATTAATTATTGAGACGATATACACAAACTAATGTGTATGATATTTATGCAATGGTTGTTTACCATACCCAAGACACAAAAATTATTGTATTTAACGTATAATGTTATGTATTTTATTTTAAAATATTCTATTGTTCAGAAAAGAATAACCTATATTAAGGAAATATCAATTATTCAAATTATACATTTTTTAGTTTTTATATTTTTTAAATGAAATAAATTTTAGGAAAATATTTTTCAAAATATGATAAATTTCACTTTTTAAAACGAATCCTTATTTATTTGAAAAACAAAAATTCTAATTTTTTGATAAATTTTCTAAACATCTAAAAATTTTCATAGGGCCTTATAAAATTAAATTATCTTCATAATAACACCTAATATTGATTTATAAATCCATTTTATGAAAATATATATTAATTTAAATAATTATATTTATAATAAAATTTAAAAAAAATAGTTATGTTTAAAAAAAATTTCGGAAACCATAATTTATGATTTTGAAAACATTTATTTACATGTTCCATGATAAAAATAAATAATATATTCATTTTATAAATTTATAAGTAATATTATACACATAATTACGTTAGTATACTATTATAATGGTCTAGTTTCTATTCCTAACGGTAACATTACCATTTTAAGGTTAATGTTACAATTAAAATTTTCAGATTTGTAACCATTATATGCAATCCTACATTTATAACAACATCATATTTCATTCAGTATTTAATAACATAGTTTTCCACTAATGGATATATATTTTCATTATATAATCATGTTTCATTACTAACATTCTCTCTCATTTCTATAGTGATATTCTTCAGTTCGATTATTCTGTTGGATTGAGAAGATCTAAATTTTCCTGATTATTATTATCATAATATATATATTTTTATATATAAATACTTTCAATTATTATGGAAATATTTATTCTGTTTTTTTTAAATTAATATACTAAAATGTAGATGTTTTTGTGAGGTTGTTTATGTACAATATTTATAATTAAATTACAAAATATGACACAATAACAGATTTAAAGGTATAATTACATTGATAAAATTCTCATTTGTTACATGGAGTAGTGCAAAATATATGTTTTGGTTGAATGAAAAATGCCAAAAAAATGAATTTTTAATAATGGGGGACTCTAATCATTATAAATGAGAAATTTTTCTAATGAAAAAAATAATATTTATATCATGGGAGGAACATCCATCATAAAAAAAGTGGGAAGTGAATTTGGAATATATGGAACTAAATTTTATATGGATATTTTATATTCAAAAAATAAAATATCAATTGACGGTGATCTATGAATAAAAAAATATACTATATGAATAATTGTCTTAGTATTGAGTACCTGAAGGCTAGGTATTGTATTATAATAAGTGAAAAAAGGAAAAAATAAAAAAGGATATGATATTATGCATATGATTATGATAAAATTGTTATCAAATGTAGAGGAAGATCATGATATTCCTTAAAAAACCATTAGTTTAGATCTATGAGAAGATTAAAACACATAAAGGGTGATATTTGGTTTACAATACAATTTATTGATTTTGAAATTTCAATAAATTAGAATAAAAATGATTTAATATCACATAACGTTAGTGAGTGAAGAAGAAAGATGTGCGTGTTCATAATATTTGTTAAGATAATTTTCTAGCAGTTATTTAGTTTCAGATTATTATTGATAATCTACAAGACTTTTATGGATAATATTTTTTATTTATGGTGATCTATTATATTAGTTTATAAAAATCCTATATATGACTAGACATCTACATGGAAGAATACATCAAGAAAAACTTGAATATATTTAGTGGAAGTCGATAGATCCTTTGTGACTCAAGGAATATAGGGGGATCAGGGTGAGAATCTATGAAAACATTCTGAAGCTGGTGAGATATGTCTAGTGAGATTATAAATTGACATATCTAATGATATAATATCATTGAATTGATTTTTAGCCTATTTTAAAGCGCAGAAAAAACCACACACTGTAATCAACATCATATATATTGTATATTCCATTATTGGGGTAATATAACCAATGCAATAAATAAATATTTCATAATTATAAATCCAATACAAATAATATGTTGAACATTATTAAAATAATTGTATTTAATGATGTTTATGATTTCTAGGTTAAATATAAAATATATCTATATAAACTAACAAAAATAATATCTGAAATTACAATGGGGTTTCAATATAGTATTGAATTTGGTAAAAAATACATTAGATTCCCCTCACCCCCATGGTTATTATAGTACTCCCTTAGGGAAATTTATATTTAATCAATGGGATGTAAAAAATTCATTAGATATATTTTTCAAGACCAATAGAATTTTATTTGGTTAAAAGATATTAAAATTTGATTTTATCTAAGTATATACTCCCAGAGAATTACTGAGGCTACTCCAACTATAGTTCAATATATAGTCTCATCTATGACTCTAAGATATTAGATGATTAATAGGGTTATGAAATTTTGGAACTCAATGATGATATATTGTACCCCCTTCTTGAATATAGTAATAGATGTCTATTATCCATAAAATAACATGAGTCAAATTTATCTGATGTATTCAATTAAGGCTAAGTAAAATTAGAACAACATATGGTTGATAAATCACATAATAATATTAATTTTATATTTGGGTAATGTATTGAAAAGATTCCAAAAAAATTTATTATATTTATACTGATATATATTGTGAAAAAGTAAAATGAAAAATCATAGTTTGACTAAGAGGATAATGCAATGGAAGATTCATTGGTTACATAGGTTGGTAAATCCAATACTCTATAATGACCTATTAATGAAAATGATAAGTGAGATTTACACATCAAAGATAGAAATGTAATGACTGATGAAGAATTATAAATTTATTTCTATGATAATATTTTTATTTAATAGGTGTTCTATCCACTCGATAGACTATATTTAATTTCGATGAATGACAATAACACACAATAATATGTCAAATCCATTTGAGTAAAAAATTGTAATATTAATTAGTGAAAAAAAGAATGCTTCATGTTGAAAATATTTTGAACCGAAAGATATAATGAGATATTGGTTTTAGATCATTGTAGGATTAAAATAATATACTCAACATGAATGGTGTAGACATAAAAATCACAATGATGAATCTATGAAGAAAAAAATATGGAACATACACATTAGTGTAGAGAAGATCTACTACAAAAAATACTTTAGTTGAGACATATTCTTCATGGAAATAACTAAATGGTGGGAAAAACATTCTGAGTCATCTAGAGGATCCTCTTTCTATAGAATACCAAAATTGGTTTCTTACTATACAATTCATTTATTTTATACAAATTCCATATCTTCAAAAAGTAAAAAAACTAAGTAAAAATTTATATAAATGTGTGTTGGTAAAAATTACACGAAACACAAAAAACCTAAATTGTGGGAGTGAGAATATATAAAAGAATATTCTCCCCAAACTATGTACAATAAAATAATAAAAATTAATTGAATCATCATGCATGAAAATAATTAAATTGTGGAAATACTACTACAAAATATAAAAGAATATGTTTTGTAGAAAAAAATTGGTGTTGTTGAATATTTTGAAATAAATAAAATAAGTAATGGAATAATAGGCTTGTGTAATTAAATTAAGGAATAAAAATAAAAAGGAATAACCATTCTCAAATAATAAGGAAAACACCACCTAAAATTCAGGAAGCAAAAAAAATGGGTAATTTGACTCAAAATAAAAAATGTAAGAATATTATAAAAATTATGAGATTTGAAATATCATTTTCTTCTATTTAGATGAATACCAGTACATCTATATCATTTATTTCTCACATGTTAATGAAAATAAAAGAACATAAAAATTGGGAAATTGGTAAATAATTCTACCTTTACGAGTCAATGAATGAAGAATGATAAAAATAATTACACTCTCACACTGAAATGGAATATGGTTAATAATTTTCATTTAATTGATAAATCAAAGATTATGTCAATGATATAGAAAGGTGAGAAAAATACAAAAAACAATATAAATAAGTGAATGACTCCATTACAATAATAAAATGACTTCTTCATTAGTAATGGAAAGTAAATCATGTTTTAAATCCTAAAAATGTTTTAAAATGACCATGTCACATCCTGGTATGATATATGTTAAATTTTTTATATTATGTATTATTCCTTCTAGTTTCTACCTTTTTTTTGTTTTGGAGGATTATTAATGATTTTTTATTTCTGAGTGAAATGTTTTCTATTCCACGTTATAGTCCATGTCATTTTTCTCTAGGGTTGTATTTTTACACCATAATAAAAAAACTATGCCCTTCATATGGAATGGTCCTACGAATGAAATTTAGGAGGTCACCATATACAAAATGGTCAACAAGGAATCAATAAATCCTGATATAGGAATTACCCTATCCTAAATGGACAAGGTTTCTATGCTATGGTGTGTTTTGTTTTTGAAAATATAGCTTCATGGGGTGCTAGAATTTGACCACAATTATCATGGTGTACTCCTACAATGTCATTGTGTCTTATATTTTCAAATTCAAATGGATGAATCAAGAAACGATTTGTGGGGAATACATTTTTCCATCCTATATAAATACATGGATAATAATGAGGGTTTTGTAATTTGATATTAAGTCAAATTTATTCATTATTTTAACATCCAGATTATCCCCATTCATGGTAATGAATTAGATGATTTCAAGAAGTAATTTTAAAACATTTTCTATATTCAGCAGACTACCACAAGTGATATAGTTCCCTTAATCTATATATATGTTTCTTGTTGTGTTATCTATAAAATATATTATTATGTTTGGATAATAGATTTTAGATTGTGTTTGGGTATTTAAATCATATTATATGTGGCTGAAATTCACCTATGTTTTATAAACATAGGTGGTATTATCACCTATGTTTGTTTGTTGAAATTCACATGCATCTATTTTATAATTTTAATTTGTAATTATAGATTTTTAAGTTCCTAGATATTGTGATCTATGTAGATAATAGGTTTTAAAAAATATTATGCCCCCATTTTGGAAAAATAATATTATTTTCTAGTATTATGAAATTTTTTATAAAAATGGTTAACAAATGACAGTTTCTCTTTTGAAAAATGGTTTATTGGATATTATTTTAGAAAATTATATGATCCATTTAAAATGTTTTAACTCACACAAAACATGAGATACTTGGATACCAAATATGGGGGTTTTTATATTAATATTTTTCCTTATTTATATATCGGGTTTACTCCTAGGATGATCATATCTTCCCAAGGCCCTATAATAGTATTTTTTCAGGGGTTGTTCCACTCCTCCCTAAGACCCATTTTTATGGGGAAGTTTTTATTATTATCATGTCTTCAGATTATTACTACTATATGACTGACTATGATGACCAAAAAATATGTTATCATTTGGGTAGTCTCATTTTTTAATTTATTAGTTTTTATTTTTTTGTATTTATAGACTTGATAATAAAAATGATTAATAAATTAAAAAAATATTTATGTAAAAATTTTATTTCATTGGGTTTTTATGCTATCTAATATAGAGGTGTATAATTAGGGAAAAATTACCCATATATGATATATATAAATTTATTTTATTTTTCAATATTTGGTATCATATATTGATATATTATGATTATTTGATAGTGGTGTGGTATAGAACACTACAGTTAGATCCTATTAATATTTTTCTCATTCCATAAATACTCCATTAGGGGGGTGTAACCACAGTTTTTTTTATACCTGGAAGGGAAAGGTGATGTTGTATGGTGGTGGGGTTTCATGTTAGCTGGGTATGGTTTTTTGGTTGGGAGACAGTAGGATGTTACCCATGTATCATGTGGGGTAGTTTTTTGTTGTTTTGGTTTCCTTTTTTATATTTTATAGGCTTGTACCACTGTTATGGATTTTTTTTAGTTTTAAAACTATTATTATATGTTTTTGAATATATAGTATTTCATATCATTCTAATATTACCTTTATACAATACAAAATAATTATTTTTAGTCATTCGTATCACTCCCTAGGGTTATTTTAGGGTTCCAGGGCATTGTTAGCTAGCCTATGGGGATTTAAAAAGGCATTTATGAATTTTCCTATTCTAGATTAAATCTTATAATTTTTTGGTTTTTGGGGTGGGGTCTTGAAAATTTGGTATTATGGGTAAGATTTATCATCATTTGTTTCATGAGAATGTTTGAGTGGAAGGGAATATTATTTTTTGGAATTAAGGTTTTTTTATAAGTGATTTGTGAGCTAGATCTTACTGGAAGGAGAATTTAATCAACAAAATTTTTTAGTATTTTATCTTGATAAAATTTATAATTATATTATTTATGTTTAAAATTAGATTGTTTAATTTTAAGAATATTTCCTTACATTTTTAGTTTATGAACTCATGCCTCAATGATTTCATCAATGGACTCATCATGATATTTTAGTGGATCAAAATGTTGATACAAATATCATCATTTCATTCATGAATTTAGTTCATTCCATGGATATAAATGTGACACCTACTCATATTCAACATAATTAAACACAACCCGGAGATATAAGAGACAAGGATAGACCAAAAGTTCTCATAACTAAATTCCACCATCTTTTATGGGATCTAATGAACCTTTGTATTTGGATAAATGGTTAGGAAAAATTGATCATGTATGTGAATTACTAGAGACACCTTAATCTATTGAGGAGTTTAATGAAAACGTTATCATTTAGAGTCCTAGGAAGATGTTGTTGGACTATAGGACATAGGAAAATTAGAAAACAAATTATAGTAGAATAAACAAAAAACATTTTACTTTCAACTCTTTTAATCTGAATACTTGATGATGGTGATATATATAGATATCCTTTAGATACAATAGGTGTATCTCTAAATGATTATGGACACTTAAGGTTATTTTAGTTTTTTTTTATTTTCTCCAATGACAGGGATGAATTATTAGCCTCAAAAACACTATTAAATCATTATATATGATATTCATTCACATGTGTATATACTGAAGTACAACGCCTAGGCCAAGATGAAAAGTAGGTATTGGATGACATATATTTATTTTTCGGGAATGCATGGCTAGTTTTGGTTACCTCTTATACATAATCGTAATTTCAATGGTACATATGTGAACAAGAAGTAGTGGAATACTAATTATAGAGGTGGACAAGGTTAATCTCAAAAAATACTATCTCTACTTAATTATTAGTGACTAGTATTGTAATAATTACCTAATTATAGTGTGGGAAAATAAATCACACATTAAAAACTATTCATGCACATCTAAATACCTATAGTTCATGTGGTATGAACGGACATCTACAGTAATTATTCCAGGATTTTTTATTAATTAATATGGTTATGGGAAATTACATCCAAAGGTAATAACTACATTTCAAGAGCTTCTAAGTATATAAGGTTCTAGTCATTGGCCTCAAGACTGAAGCATTATCATTCGGTGGAGGTGATACAAGTGAAATTTGATGTGGATATAGCTACAGTGTGAGGTACAATTTTTATATTATATTCTAAATAAACAACATTATTTTATAATTTTCAAAAAAAACATTATAACATATCGTTATGTTTATTTTTTAATACATCAAATTAATCTCATTAACCATGTTTAAGAGTAGGAGATTCCTGTTCGAAAAAAAATTAATGTGGTTTTTAATGTCCATAAATTTATATATTAATATCATATGTCAATTTAGTTTGGGTATTTTAGTTATATATTTTTATCCTTTATACATTATCATTGTGATGGATAGGGTGGCCTCTCAATGTGTTGAGAAGTATTTTTTTCATCAGTTATTATCATTATTTTTTACTGATGGGAGCTCTACAATGTTTCAGGGAGAGCATGATCTAAGGTCACATTATGCATTCCATTCTCAGATAGAGAAAAAGAATTAGTTGTCTACTTTTATAGTTGATTCCAGATATGTATCTTCCCATTCGAGTTATACCTTGGTTTTTAGGAAATTATTTAAGTTTTATAAAATGTTTTTTATGGTATTTTAGAAAAATGGTTGGTATAATATCCCATTGATTATGTCCATGGAATGTAGTGAATTTCTATAACCTCATATCATTTGGACACTACTGAGTTGAATTATCTTATTATTCCTATAAAAACTATAATATAAGGTAATTTTTTCGTCATATAGTTTCATTATGGTAGGCCACTATCCTCTTAACCAATGAGGATTATAGTTATCTTCATCTTTATATATATTATAAAAAAGAGAATTTTGTTACATTTTAGAATAGGTATGATTTTACCCATTTGGAGTACTTATTTTTTCATCCATATAAGGAAAGGTTTTTAAAAAAATATTAACATTGGTAAGGTTATCATAATATATAATTCATAGAGTCATATATCTTTATGAAAACTTTTAGGAGTAGTTATATCCACATTGAATATCTCGTTATGTTGTTTTTCCTAACTAATGCTTCCATAGTGTTCTAGAGTATGAAGAATAGTTTATTACAATAATCTTTTGGTTTTTTGTAGTATTTCTGGATGATATCCCTATCATTTTAAAAAATAATCTAGATTATGAGTACCATAAAAACGTATTTCCATTATTTTCATTGAGTCACCAACTATAATAAAATATATCAAATTAAAAATTTATGATTGGAGAGATGATGTTTTAGGGAAATTGATTTCAGAACATGGCCTCTCAGTTTATCATGAAAAGTTTATGATAGTCATTTCCACGGATTAAAAAATGTCTTCGGTGTATGCAGATTCCTAGACCTAGTAATATATTATATGAATTTTTAATAACATTTCATTAGTGTTTGAATCTCCATTGGCCACTCATACCATAAGAATGGTAAAATTTTCATGGTAGCCTAACTGTCAAGCCTTTTTTTAAGAATAGAAATAATTTATAATATCATATCATATTATAATTTGTTTAAAACCTTTTATAAGATATATGGATTATTATGACTCATCATGTTTTGTATTAGAATTCATTCATATTCATGATGATCATTTGGTGGTGCAGGGTATATATTAAATTCAACAAAATGAAATACATTTTTTCAGGCTTGACCTAGAGATTTCCATTTTCCTTAATGACCTTATTTTCCAAAGATGTTATCTAATCATATAAGGGTTCATGTTATATTTTAATCACAATAGTGTAGATAAGTATTCTATCAAAATCAATTAAATCTTAATGAGATATAATTGGTGGGGTACCTCCATAAATTTAAAAGTTTCATCATTTACACCCATGGGAAGGGGCATGTTATTGCTGAGTGCATAGATAGTAAATAGAACTCTTAGACCCTCATGTAAGAGAATGTGCAACAAGATCCTATGGGAATTTTTGTTCAAATGCATCTGTATGTGAAGGATGATAAGTCATGTTTGATTTCAACTAGTGTTCACTTGTATTAATCTTTATATGATTTATTTTTAAGAAAAATACTAGGATGATGAGGTTAGAGGAATAATGGATTAATTATATTATGGGGAGTCTACCTTCAGCTGTTCTATCCCCACAAATGGAATTACACACATTAAAAGTTAGTTTATCATACCATTATATTTCATTAATTTTTTGTTTCTTTGTTTCCATAATTTTTCATCAGCCATTAATCAAGGGACTATAAAAATGTTTAATTACATGGGTTGATGTTTCTAGTGGATAACTATAAAGAATGACAATTTTAATTACATGTATCATTTTTACACATACATGTATATTATGGCAGATAACTGAAAAAATTGTGATTTTGATCAATCTCATATGGTTATATTATGAAAATGGGATGAGGAATCAAATGACATCATAGTTGGATTACCACAGACCCCATATGGAATTAATTCTATAGAGGTGGTGATTGATTGGTTGAAAAGTTATATTATTTATATTCTAATTTGGTGAACTACCAATGTTGATGATATGGGTATGTACTATGTACAAAAACATAGGAAGTTTCAATAGGTTCTATCTTCCATTGTATCTTATAAGGATCTTGGGTTATGACTATTGGTTATAGAAAGGAATCTATGGCACTATATGGAATCCAGTTAGGATGAGTAAAGATTATAATCCACATGTGGGCAATAAGGTGGATCATGCTCTTATTATTTTGGAGGATATACTTCAGAAAAATGTCTTGTATTTTTTATTTTATTAGGATAACTATCTAGGGATGGTTGATTTTTCTTATAATAATATTTTCCGTTTATCTAAATGAATGAATCCATTTTAAGATTTGTATAGTCGCATGTGATTGTCACATCATTATTAGTTAGTGGTGTGTGAGTCCATGTGAGACCATATATTAAACATGAACATTCTGATAGAATTTAGGATAAAAACATGTGATTGGTTAAAGCTTACAGTTGGTATAATTTTTATGTAGATTTATGATGTAGCCTATTAGAATTGTTTGGAGTGTAGGCCTTCATGAATTTTTCACCTTGGTGGGGTCACCATTTGATATAGAGAAATGGTAATTTAGCTCGAATATATATTGGAAAATATTATATTATAAACCTGATTTTATAGGCATCTTATTGGATTTCATTAGTGGGTTAGTTGATTGAAACCAGTGATGTTTTCCATGTATCTCTATTCAATATGTGTCGTTATAGTCTGTGAATTTTATTATATTAGGGATGATATTGAGTTATAGGAAGACATATAATATGTGTGTTAGCCTATAGATATGAAATAATCTTATATTAATGTTATTCACAACTATCCTATTATCTTTTTTAATGTTTTATAGAAGTAAATATTATAATATCACGAGGCATGGGAGTGGGAATGATTAATGAGGGAGTAATGGCCTCATATATTTAAGGATCTTCCATATTCTACATGAATATCATGGAAAACATGTGTGTTGTTAGTGAGGTTATCACGTGCAAACTCGATCTTTGTTCTATATTTTATATTACAATGATTACTTATGGGTTCATGATATGTTTGTTAGGGTTAGTGTCCTATTAAATTCTATTTGTCTATTCATAATGTAAAATTGGATATACTACACCATAGAACATACAATTTTTCAATTTGGTACCACTTATACACCATTGGAAGAGAAACTGCATATTTCATAGGTTATATTTCTAGGAATAGTATGGTTTCGATCACCCTATACACCACAACCAATAAGTACTCAAAAGGATGTTAGGGAAGCCATGGCCTATCCCAAATGGAAATGGTTTTAGAGAAATGATGTGTTCAATGGGAATGTCAAGATTTATTGTTTGGTTAGATCCATACAACGATGGGTGAGGTTAAAATCCACCATCCCACGGTGTCATATATTTTAGGAATTTAAACAAAAAATGACCAATTTTTTAAGGATGAAATAAATCTACTTACTATACATGATGGATCATTATGAGGGGTTTTAATTTGATTGTTGATCAGTTTTGTCCTGTGTTAGTTTTAAAATGTTTAATAGAATTAGAATTCATTTATCTGAATCTTTTTGGATGATCATTAAGTATAAATTATATAATGTAGAAACTTCCTTGGGTGATCTTATTCACTTGACCATACCCATGTTCTTAACATACATTTGGTCTAGTATCCACTGTATATTTGTTTCCATGTGGATATATCACAGTTTCATGTGGATCTCATGTTCTATAAGGGTCTCCTTTAAATTTTTCATCTATTCCTTTTCCATTCACAGTGTAGATACATTTTTATTTTCAGGTGAATCTATTTTTGAGGTAGGTGGTTCCATATCTTATATATTTTGGGGTACCAAACATACTCTATATTTTTATCATGTTTTCTAAATAATGAATAAAATAGTGATTTAAATTCTTGATAGGCATGTAAAAAATTGTTTTTTATAAAAAAATATGGGGTCTCCCTAATTTTGGTAAAATAATGATGGTATTAAAAATGAAGAATTAGTTTATGGAATTTTTATTCAATGAATAATGATGATGGGAAAAGTTTTTTTTGAAATGAATTTTCTAAAATACAATGATACCAATGAAATTTATTGAAATATGTAACACATTGGATCCTTGGGGATCTAGGAGTGGGTTTTAAAACCAAGCCTTATCCTAATTTTTATAATCGGTTGAGTCATTAAATGTTCCTATTTTATATAGGAGATTTTGTTATAGGTATTTGATTATATGACATAGTGGTGTTTAACCCTTGTTTCTATTAATGAGTGAAAGGGAATGTTGTTGTGGTGAGGCAACCAGGTTTTTTGTTGATAGAAATCAATGGCTGGTGGTGAGAGGCTGGGATGTTTCTCATTTGTCAAAAATGGTACTTTTCATTAGTTTGGTCAGATTTTGGATTAAATCATTGAATTAATTATTGGTTTTGGGCTATCGTCATTGTTTTATCTCTATATCTATTAGTTTGTGGTTATATAATATTTTTTTCTGGTTATATTTGTCTATATGAAATAAATTCTTGTAATTTTAGTTAGGTCATATATAGAGACTCCATCATTTTACCCATATAATTACTTGACTTTAAGAATAAATAATCATCAACTTACAAGCCAATGATTGTAATGTCTAGTGTATTGTAAGACATGGTATATAAATAAACATCATGCAAGAAACTATTATTAAATATTTATATTGACCACTTGACATCCATTGTGCTAAAACATCTTCATAGGATATCCCGTAGAGATCATGTATATAGGGATTAGCTAAAAAACCTTGTAAGGTAATAAACATTAGAATAATGTTTGTCACATGGGTTAGAAGGAATAAAATAATGATATAAAGTGGCATGGTACATTTTTTAACACAAGAATGATAACATATAGAACAATGGATAATATAATCATAGAATCATAAAAATGTGGTGCCAATATAAAATATAAATTTTGCATGATCCCATCTCATTGCACTTATAGGAGCACAAGTCATGGTTACCACTAAGATAGTAGCACATGGAGCACGAGACAAGGCTAACTGCCAAGACCATTACACATAACATCTCATGAGAAAAACTGTTACACAATACATTGGAGTGCTATCTCGTTGCGGCAATCTTAACAATTTCATGAATATGTTTTCCACATAATGAATCAAACATAAACATAAGGGTGCCAATGGAAATAAATGGGTATCATAATCAGGTCATAAATCATAATGAATGGGTATATAATAATAGATTCCATGAAATGAAGGAATTAAAACATATCTCGACATTAGTAATGGAAATTAGGAATATAATATGGTAAGTGATGTCAAAAATAATTGATAACGAATTAAAAATTGTATTTAAGAAATTTTATCCCTGAAACATTTTAGTGCGGTTTTAAGGAAAAAACTAAATAAAATTTAAAACAGAAAAGGGAATAATATATTATATAAATGATGAATTTTAAAAATAATTTTTTTATAATAAAAATATTTATTTTATAAAAAAAATGATTTCTTAAAACTGATGATAGATCACACTTGAAATTTGTTAAGATTTCAGAAAGATCCCTTAAAAAGTGCTTTCTTATCATGAAGAATTAATAAGGGAATGAATTAAAAACATTTATATAACCAAAAGTGAATGAAGAATGGATCTTGATACAAGTGATTGGAAAATATTCAAATAATTTAGGATATGTAGATATAAATAAAAATATAACTTCATTTTGGTAAAATGAAAGATAGAGTAACATGAAGGAATAATGATGGTTCGGGTGGAAACCCTTACCTTATGTCTGAAGGTGTTATTAAAATTATATTAATGGCATGTATAATATGATCATATTAATTAATTATTAATTACAGATCCTTTTATACATGTAATTGATTTATTATAAACTTATTATGTTCATTGATGGCCTTTTGATGGGTTAAGAGGTTCAATTTCATTATTTGGGAGCATTGGTTTCCTTGGTTTTCATGATTGGTGAAAAATGATGATGGTGTTCCATAATTTAAGATAAATTTTTTCATATAACATCCATAATATTAAATTGTAATAAATTTTAGTTGGTTATTTGGTGTAAGGATGAATCATTATATAAAACATTAATGATAACCGTTTAGGTTAATTGGCTTTTTTTTAATCATGAAAACACTTTTGAATTATGAAAAAATACCATTTAAAAAAAATATTATGGAACATTAAATATGATATATTATATACATAATAACCTATTTCAACCATAAAAATAGATTCATGCCCAGAATTGAAAATTGAAAATGAAATTGAAAACTTGTCGTCCTTAAATGTGATAAATTAAAACATATTGGATGTTGTTTCATTCCTAATATAAAAGGAGGTTAAAGGAGAGATGATGATGATATATTCAATTATAAGAACAAAATTATAGTAAATATAAGATACTGGAGTTATCACACTGTATTTATGAGGAGAGGTGATGATATAAAATAATATAAAGAACATGAAAAGTAATTGAAAGAAAATAGAAGAGGGTTTACCTCTTGATTCCTTCCCCTTAAGAGCCTCGATAAGGGATTGATTTTTGTTCTTTTCCAAACACAAAAAGATCTTGGATATGGAAGAGAGGAATATTAATATATTTTAGTAGAATTTGGAAAAGGCACATGTCTTGAGAGGTGTGAGGAAAAGAGGTGGTGAGGGGTGGTTTTAATAGGGGATGTGAGGGGAGTTTTCTCAATATTTAAAGCAATTGTTTATTATTTTTATAAAGATAAGTAATAGTGATAATTCATTTGACCAAAAATAGTAATTATTTCATTTGATTTTGTACCAATTTCCATTTATATCATTAATTTCCAATCATGATGTAGAAATTTAATTATTTAGCATATTTCATAAATTATCAAATTTCATTTTTCACCAAAATTCATTTATTTCTAAAAAATATGAAAAACTAAACTGAACCATTATTTGATGAGTATAATCCAAAAATTAACTCTATTTTATGAAAATAATGTTATAAATAAGATAAATTCAATTATTAATTTAAATCAAAATTTACATGAAAAATCCAAATTTAATATTTTTGACTGATTTTATAACACTTTGAAAATTTTACTAAGGTAGCATAAAATTATCTTATAATAAGATACTATCATAATAATATATAATAAATACATATTATGAAAATAAATTTTCCTTTAAATTATTATATTATTCATAATTTTTTTATTAAATTTTTATTAATTACCAAAAATACCAACAATAAATTATCGTCACTTATAAGATTGGTAAAATTTATTTATACTTTCATTGGTAAGGTCACTATTCACTAAGCTGATTTACTATTCACAAGGGGAATATAACTATTCAAAAGGGTAACATTATTATTCATAATGGTAAGTTACTATTCTCCAAAAATTATTTTTGCCATATCATACTCTAAACATCTCACTGATCTCAATTGTATATGTCAGATTTTAGAAATTCAAATCACAGAAGTGTAAAAATTTTGTTTAAAGGTTACACAGTATTTAGTAGTTAATTAAAGAATTATATGTCATTGTGTTATGATTTATTGTGATTATACAATATGAAAAAATTATATGATGGTAATTTTCTTTGATTAAACATTAGGTCATTACATTCTTCCCCCTTATGAAATTTCACACTCTAAATTTCATTGTATATTTATGATTAAAATTGGTGTGGTAACTATTCCTTCATCGGTTCCTCTAGTTTTGATGTTTCCATTTCGTATTTATGGTTCCACCATAGTTCTTTGACTAGGTGAGTAGTATTATTATGTAGAACATTATCTCTGCGATCCCTGATTTTCACTATCTGCTCCTCATAAGAAAGATCATTTTCCAACTGTACAACCTCTGATGATAATAGGTGGGAAGGATATGGTATGTACTTTCCAAAGAGGGATATATGGAACTCATCGTGTACTTTATACATGGTAGGTGTAAGTTCAAGTCGATAAGACTCATCTCCAACATGATTAAGAGTCTCAAAGGGGATGATGTTCCAGGGATATAACATTCATTTCATCCCATCTCTCATAGCTATCTTCAATGGAAATATTTGGAGGAATACAATGCCTCCGACATTAAAATCATATTCTCTTTGAAAATTGTCAGCCTAACACTTTTTTTGACATATGGAAACTTTGATATGATGTATAGTTGTTTTCACATTCTCCAGTATTTTGTCGACAGTTTTTGGTCATAGCTGCTTATGGTCACCAACTTCATCAAAGCTTGCTGGTATTTTACACTGTTTCCCATAAATAGATTTATATGGAGCTATCTGGATGCTGGAGTGGAAAATGTTGTCATAGGATAATTAGACCAGTGAAAGATATTGGATCCATCCTCCTTTGAATACTATAGAACATGTTATCAACATGTCTTTTAGTGCTTGAATAGTTATCATAGATTTTCCATCAGTTTGAAGATGATAATCCATACAAATATTTAGTTCAGTCCTTAGAGAATGTTGGAGAATTTTCTGGAACTTCAAGGTGAATTTTAGATATCTATTTGATACAATAGATAGTTGTACTACATGAATCCTTACCACCTCATTGACATATATCATTTCAATTTTTCTAATTATAAGTCCTATCTAGTTGTGCTAAAGTGAGTTGTATTTGTAAGATGGTCCACAATGAGCCATATATCACTATTTCATCTCATTGTCCTTGGAATTCCAATGAAAAAGTCCATGGTGATGTTCTCCCACTTCCATGTCTATATGGGTAGTGGTTTCGTCATCCCATTATAATTTTTCCTTTTATCCATATATTGCTAACAAAGAGGCACTCTGATGGATACACAACAATCTCCTTTGTCATATTTTCCAATTAACAATTCTCCTGGAGATATCGATATATCATTGTACTCCCTGGGTGAATAGAGAATGTTGACCTATGTGCATCATTGAGAAGATAATTCTTTATATATATGTATCAGATGTTACACACAATTGAGACCCAAATCAAACAACTCCATCATTTTTAATATTGAACTCAGAGGATATCCCATTTTTGATATATGCTAAACTTTTCTGAATTTCCACATCAGTTCTTCGAGAATCCTTTACATTCTCCATGAGAGATGTTTGATCCATTTTTTGAAGATGTATTGATTATGTTCATCCCTTAATGATTCCCATGTCCATCCTCTGAAAATCTAAGATTATGCCCATTTCAATTCACATCATTGTTACAGATGTATGATCCTTTCAATTTAGAGCATCTGATACATTATATTCCTTAACAGGATGGTAGTGGATTGATCTGTAATAATACTTGATGATATCTAACCATCATAAATAGTTTATAATAATATATTTCTACGTGAATATATATTTGAGACTCTTGTGATCATTACATATCTCACACTTCTCCCTGTAGAGATAATGCCGCCAAGATTTAAATGAAAATACCAGAGTCACTAATACCAGATCATGTGTGGGAGAGTTTTGTTTATTGATTTTTATATTTGTTGAGTTGTAGGCTATGTATTTATAATTTTTCATCAAAAAACATCCAAAACCCTTTTTTAAACCATCACTATACACCAAAATGAGGTCTCTGCTTATCGGGAGAGTGGGTATCGGTGCAATAATAAACCTCTTTTTAGGATCCATAATGATTTACTCACATTATTGAGTCCCAAAAAACTCAGATACATTTCTTGTAATCATGGATATTGGGTTGTAGAATCATTATAAGTTCTTTAAAATTCATATGTATTACCCAACTAGACCATGAAAGCTTTAGTTCTTTATTACAAAAGTTGGCCTAAACCATTCTTCAATTTCCTTTGTCTTGGAATGGTCCACAAATATTTTTTTGTTAGTGATTACATGCTCATTGAATGATACTTAATACATCTAGAACATAAATTTAATTAAATTTTCATATATTTTATCCCCTCAAAAATTAATTATCATAGTATTCAAATTCTTCTCATGTTCCTCCTTTCTATTGGAGTATATTATAATATCATTGATAAAGATGACCACAAATTTTTCATGGTAATATCTAAATTCCCTATTCATTAAATCCAAGAATATTTCTAGAGATTAGTGTGTCTGATGTGAATCAATATGAACTCATCGTGTCCATACCTTGTTCAAATGGCTATTTTGGGAATATATTCATTCCACACCATTATTTGGTGATATCCTGACTAAAGGTCTACCTTAGAGAAATAACTGGACCCATGAAGATGATCAACCAATCCATCTATGTAATGGGATACTTGTTATTTATTGTTATTTTATTATGTTCGTGATTATTAACGCAGGTGCACAATGATCTATTATTATTCTTTATGAATATGACCAACGTACCCCATGGTCAATCTCTTGGGAGTATAAAAACCTTCACCAGAATCTCCTATAACTGCCTCTTCAGCTCTTCCTACTATATAGTTTCCATTATATAAGGAGTATTCGATATAGTTTGGTATATTGGAATATGTTAAATTGATAACTCAACCTATTTATTAATAGGGAGAATAGAAAATTATTTAGGGAATACATCTGTTTAATCCCTTATGATGAGAATATCTTCGAGAAGTATCATCTCCTATGTCTTAATCATTTGAGAAAGATATTACTTCTCAAAATGCAACATTATCCACATATGGGATAATGATTTTGAAGGATAGTTACCTTTTCCTTAAATTTTACTATGGTTGGATGATAATATAGGACGTGAAGAGTTATTTCCCTTTCCTGAAAGTTAATATTGGATTTATATAATGATATCTGATCCGCACCCAAAATAGCATCGAACTCCGCTAGAGGGAGTAAGAAAAGATTCGTAGGGAGGTCAAGTCCATGATCATTTACTAGGGAGGAGTTATAAACATTGGACACAATAATTTATCTATTAACTATTCTCACAAATAACTCAACCTCCATATTTTTAGGTGGTGTTTGGATAGTTATCCTAAACGTCCCTGATATGAATGAATAAATAAAACTAGAATAAAATAGAATATTAGCTATTATTTAATGAATAACTAGCATAACTATCCCCAAATGTATTTCAACTCTACCTCAGTATTATTGATAACAAAATATCATCCTTTTTTCCCTTAGTTGTTGTTGTTGATTATCTCTCAAAAACCCATGGTTTTGGAAAAACATTTGTATAATACCCATATTCCATGAAGCTGTAAAACTACACTATTGGCCAAGTGATAATATAAACCTTTATTTCTTCTTCCACATTTGTGAAATTTTTCATATCCCTCTAGTTGTTCTTAGTTAGATTTTCCACTCATCCATATTTAAAGCAATTGCTAGTTCCCTTTAGATTGATCCCATGATGATTCTTCACAAAAATTTTATAAGTCAGATGTTTTGAATTATTTCCATCATGGGATTTATTTTCTGATCCACCCATATTATACTCCATATTTTACCTTTTGTCACTGGTCCCATGAGCCCATTGATCATCTAAGATATCCATTTCATCAAATAGGGCCCAATATAAAATCTCTTTATAACTTCTTAATGTCACGAATCGTCAATACTTTTTGTAATATCATAATTAGTCCAATAAAGAAGAAATAAACCATTCTTTCAGTTTTCATGATAATTCGTGAAACGTATCTTGAAGGCCTTGTAATGTTAGATTCATATGTCGTGATAGACTCATATTCCTTCTAATTATGTTTGAGTAACTCTCTTTCCATATTGATATAGAGGGTTTGAGGAAAATATTTATTGAATATCATTTTATTAAATTCCTCCTAATAAAATGAATCTATTTCTTTATGGAACTTCATATTCTTAATCATATTCCACCACTGATTAGCTTCTCCTCCAAAATGATAGACCGCCAACGTGACATTCTTTTATTTTGACCACTGGAGTATAGAGAACATCTTTTAAATGGAGTTAATCCACTGATTCGTGAGGATGGGATTGAAGATACATTAAACATGGGAGGCATTTCTAGAATGAAGTATTTGACCACATCCTTCTATTTCTTTAGAGGTGTTGGGTGTTCCACAAGATTCAAGTTATTATTTATAACTCGATAGAGATAAGAATATATTTTCATGATGTTTTGAGCATCTATTCCCATCATGTATAGAATATCATCAGGAAAATCGTTGCATTTCTTATCAATGTGATTGATGGAATGTGTTTTTCTATTTCATTCAATTTTCTAATAAAATAAATTGCAATTATGGGGTATAAATTCTTTGATAATAAGCGTAAAAAGAATCCTTAAATATTAAAGGATAAACATATCATGGAAAGGAATATCCTAGGTTATCCTTGATATGTTTCTTAAATTATATTCTAATGTGATTTTATTATTCACTAAATAATGGTTGGTAACAAGATTATTCATTTACCAAAGCATATACCCCATGATTGTAAATCAATTTTACAACACATACCATTATCATATAGAAGGTAACCCAAAGTCAGGCCCAAAACACCATGTCGGAGTTTCTACTCCTAGGTACATATGTTCAAGAACCACGCCCACATGTTGTATTTATATAAGTATTTATTTTATTTATAATCCACTTACTCTATAATAACCAAATATTTGGGATGTTTTCTTACACATAGTCTTATCCACAAGGTTCATACTAAAGTTCCCTATTCATAATATTCAAAAATAACAGGACCATCCTATGATGCCACTATTGAGACCCCATCATTTTAGACAAATCATTACATGATTTTCAACATATGTAAACAAAAAATTAGAAGCTAATTATTTTAAACTATATTGTCTTGGAAGACTACGTATATAATTAAATGGCATATTATCTTATTTTATTAAATATCCATATTGTGATCCTAACTTCAATTGTGATAAATGATATACCTGTGATAACATATGGATAAATGGAATAGGGGATGAACTAAAAATCTCAGTTTGTGAATAAAAATATGAGTAAATCTTAGAACATGGGTTAGATGGCATAACATAATGATTTAAAGTGGCAAGGTAAATGAATAAACATAAGGAATCATATCATTTATAAAATGGGTTCAGAAAATAATATAACCATAGTAATGTGGTCCCAATATAAAACATGACATTATCATGTTCCCTTCTCACTGCACATAGAGATGCAGAAGATTTGTTTATCCACTAATATCATTGCACATGAAGCATGAGTCAAGGCTAACTGCCATGGCCATTGCACAAAAAATCTCATTAGACTAAACATTAACCAATTAATTAGAGATCTATCTTATAAAACCTATATTAAAATGTTAATCAATATGTTTTCCACTTCAAAATCATACATAATAAATCATTCATAAATGTAAGTGTACCCATGGAATGAAATGGGTATCACAATCAAGTCATAACGACTAATAAATGTGTGTATCATACAAGTGTCCCTAAAATAAAATAATTATTATATAAATAGACCTTAATAAAGAAAATAGTCATATATCAGGGTATGTGATTTCAAACATAAGTGATAACATGTAAAAAGGGTATTTAAGACATTTTATCATTTAAATATTATACTATGGTTTTATGGAAAATACAAAAAAGAATTTAATATAGAAAATGGAATAATATTTTACCTAAATCCAATAGAGAACAAAAAATGATTTCATAATAAAAATAATGATTTTATAGAAAAAAAATTTATAATAGATGATAGAGTGCACATTCAAAGGGGTAAGAATTCAGGAATGTCACAAAATAGGGGCTTGCTTATCAGGAAGAATTGAGAAGGAAACAACATAAAAATAAGTATATCCAAAAAAAATATAATGATGAATGGACATTTATAGATGATTTTTGAACATGTGAAAATAATTTATAATATTTAAATAATGATAAATTAATATTCTATTTGGGTAAATATAATGATAGAGTAATTTGATGGAATAATCAAGGTTCAGGTAGAATCCCTCACCTTAAGTGTGAAAGTGTTATTCACATTATCCTAATGTCTTGTATAGATAAATTAGATGTGTAAATTAATAATTATATTTTATACCCTACATTTAATTGATTTTGTGTTAGCTTATTATGTTCATTCATCTACTTTTTGATGGGTTTCATTGTTCAATCTCAATGTTTAAGAGTGTTTTTCCCATGGTTTTAATGATCAGTGTAGGATAAGGATGGATATCTAGAAATGAAGATAGATTTTATTAGATATAATCCCAAATATTAAATGGTTATAAAATTCATTTAGTAATTTTGAGTGATGATGAATCACTATACAAAATTTAATGATAATTATTTGGGTTAATTGGCTGTTTTATGATCACAATGAAGTAATTTGTTTTAGGATTTAACACCATCTAAAAATTATTCTAATAGAACATTAAAAAAGATATATTACTTAAATAATAACCCAGTTCAGCCATAAAAATGGTTTCATTACAAAAATTAAATATGGAAAATAAAATTCAAGACCTATTATCCTTGAATCTGATAAATTAGCACATCTCGTATGGTGTTTCTATTTCAAGTATTCATGGAATGTAAATGAGAGACAATAATTAATTATTACATTATCATTACAATAATATAGTACATGTATGGTAATGGAGTTATCAGACAATTTGGATGATGATAAGAGAGGATTTAAAGAATAAAAAGGAACCTGAAAATGAATTTAAAGAAAAAGGAATAGGGTTTTACCTATTGATCTCTTTCTCTTGAAAGCCTTCTTAAGAGATTGGTTTTTGTTTTTTTATGAAACATGATTTTGGATGTTGGAGAGAGTCTTTGGGAATGATTTTTGTCGAATTTGGGAAAGGAACAAAGCTTGAGATTTGTGAGGAGAAGAGGCGGTGATGGGTGGTTTTTATAGTGGATAAAAGGGGAGTTTTATCAATACTTGATTCATTAGTTTATTATTTTTCTCAAGTCAAGAAAGGGTATTGATTATTATGATGTAAAATATTAATAAGTAAATGCGAGTTTGAACCAATTTTTATATGCATAATCTATGACTAAACATGATGATGAAATTCATTTACTTGGAAAATTTAGTAAATTATCAAATTTCACTATTCACCAAAAATTCACGTATTTCAAAAAAATTCCAAAAATTCACCATAACAATTTTATAATGTGTAGAATCCAAAAAAAAGAACACAATTTTATGAAAATAAATTTATAAATATGATATTTTTTTAAATCAAAATATACATGAAAAATAAGAATTAAAATATTGTAACTAATTTTATAACACGTTGAAAAATTAACTATAGTCTCCTAAAATTATATTATAATCATAATACATAGAAATACTATCTTATGAATACATTTTTCGAAAATAAATTTTCATTAAATTTATTAAATTAATTATAAAATTGTAATTAAATTTTTATTGCTTACAAAAATAATAACACTATAATATTGTCCCTCATAAGATTGATAAATTTTATTTATACATTCATCGGTAAGGTCACTATTCACATGGAATATTTAATACTCATAAGGTTCATCATACAGTTTATAAGGATAAAATTACTATTTATAATGGTATGTTACTTTTCACCAAAAATTATGTTTGTCCTATAATACTCCAACATCGTGTTTGTCAGATTTTTGAAATTCAAATCACAGAAGTGAAAAAATGATACTTAATGTTCACAAAGTATTTAATAGTTTATTAAATAATTATTTTTCATTATTTTTTTATTTTGTGTGATTATATTATATGAAATAATTATAATATTGTAATTTACTTTGATTAAACCTTTTTTCGTTGAATCATATCATTCCATCTAGTTTTTGTCTAATTTTAGGGTGCAAGTTGTCAAAACATGTGCATAGAGAATTAATTCTAGGTATTTCATTGTTATATGTCGGAGCTTAATGTGATGGGTTTTCTACATCATATCAGGAATATTTTTATTTTTATGTGAGTTTTATCCTCATGTTTTCTTATCATGGAATGTTGTGTACATATGAGATAGGATAATTAGGACATAAGGGTACGTTATGAGTAGTTCCCTTGCAAAATATCCAAATAATGATACTTAATCCATCATAATATACTAGTTTTGGATCTATATATTAGTTTATGATTATGTTATTTTTAATTAAATGTAGATTATCCCATTTTTTAGAGAGTGTACTTCAATTTTTTTAGGTAGAATGAAGAACCTTTTAAGACATAATGTCATTCCACAAGAGTGTGTAGTGGATCGTACTTTTGATCTGAATCTGATCAAGGATGTCATGTGTGATGGTCTTACCAGGAATTAGAATGAGTTTCTTATTTAGAACCATTATACAGAGGCAGAACAAGGATCTAGAGGAGTTATGGATTGATCTTAATAGTTTATATGAAAGTAGAACCTATCATTTATGGGTTTCAATGAAACATATATGGATTGTAACACCCTGTGTTTTTATGAATTATTTTTATTGAAAATATTAAATTTCATTTATACATTATGTTTAATGGTACAACGTGTTAATAAGACCATAATACAAACATTAAGTTAATAATATCCTATATTGAACATTGATTTTAAAATATATTAGACACAACCCTTTATATTTCTTGTGTCACACACAATAACTATGTCCATCGACAACTGGTGTTATACACACGAGACATACTTTTACTGAACTACAATACACTATTTCTATTATTATTTACTGTCATAGTTATCACTTATCCACTGAAATGGATATAAGAAATTGGATGATCTAAAATATGAAAATATATAGATTTTATAATTTTATTATTAATTTTTGATTATTAATAAAATAAGGATCATTTTAAAAAAGGAAATGTTTTCTGAAAAACAAATTATATTTTCAAAAATTCTAGCTAATCAGTCTTAGTGTACATAATCTATAATAACATTTTAAAATATTTAGATGTTTTATTTGAAAAGGTTATGTTCATATATGATAACAGAATATCAGTGTTAGCTTAGGGTGAATTTTATGTTATTTTTCTGAGAAGTTTCTTTTTTTGATGAATACTGACAAATAATGAATTTTAATTGAGATATTCATTTCATTTATAATAATTTTTAATTTTAAAATAAATTTTTGATATGTTTTAAAGTCAATATATTTTATTTATAAATAAATTAATCTAATATAGGAAATTATTCCAAATTTCATATAGAGTTTTTATATAGATACATTTTATAAATTGGAATATTTTCACTTCAAAGTTGTCTTTCTCATCACATCAGCATTATTAATTTAAAAACAATTCTCACAGCTTGAATTTTATATGGAAAAATATATACCATAATTGGAATCATTATAATTAATAATTTATAACTATTTGAACATAATTTTTTTCCAAGATTTATTAGTGAAATAAATTAAAATTAAATACAATGATTAAGGTAAAAGTAATATTAGTTAGAGTTTAAAAATAAAATATAATGTGTAATAATGACACAAAAATTGTTAAAACGTCATATTGAAGAATTATTTTAAAAAAAATTAGTGTAGGGTATTCTTTTATGAATTTTTTGGTTACATTACTTTGAAAGATTCCCATATAATATATTATGTAAAGAATGAGACAAAAATAGACCTTTCTTCCATTAAATATATATAATGGTTTGGAATAGGGAGAAAAATAAAATGCATGAAAATAAATATTATTTTGGAATATTAATTTGTTTTTTATCTAAATAATAATAATTAATTTTTTAGAGATGATATAATTACCACAAAATATTTTGAAACACTAAATCCGGAATTATCTATTTAATAATAAAATAATTCCATTGATATTAAAAATAATAAAAGTGAATTAAATTGAATGAATTATTGTGATATTTTTTTTCTAGATAATTATAGCAATTAATAAATGTGTGAAAATAATATAAATAAATTCCTAGATTTTTGTGATAATTTTTAAATTCAGTTAACTGAATAATTTCAAAATTTACATTAATTTGATTTTCTAGTAAATGATATTTTCTCAATTTATATAAAATTTAGAACATAAAATTATTTTATATATTGGTTTATAAATATTCATTAATTTCAAATTTCATCAATTTAGGGATAATTATTTCTATTATAATGAATATATTTATTGTAAAATAGTAAAAACTCAGTTATCACGGTTATTGTTTAAACATTGTTTTTCATGTTACATGAACTTGTGTAAAAGTAATATTCCAAAATAAAAAGTATTTATAATTTATAAATTAGAATCATATTTAAAATCTTTGATTCAAATTTACCATATATGGTTCACTTCAATTTAGCATAAACTTTTAAATTAATTTGGTTATAAATCCAGTTTCCATAATGAAAAAATGTTAAAAAAATTTATCTTATATTTGGAGGATCCAAATATTATTGAAATGTATAAATTTTTTATTAAAGGATTGGTTTGACCATATAATCCATATAATATTTTAATTATATATTTTGTAGTAAAATGAGGTAAACATCACCCCCCCAATTGATTATACTTTTTAGCATTTATAAGAATTCCACTCCCCTTCAACTATAAAGAGTCACTCACTCCCCCCAAATCATCACACCTATCATAACAATTGGGTCAACCAAGATCTTCTGAAACTAGTTACCAAATTATGTCTCCTTATCCTATAATCCATAATTTCGGAAGAATGCCAAACATGGAAGACTACTATTAAAACCAAAAGAATATACCTGAATATGAGGAAACATTCATCAATATATGATTATGTTTAATTTATTTCTGAACCCCCTTAAATTAATATTATGTCATCATTATATAACAAAATAATTATCATTCATATAATGATATGTTTTATGTTTTTAATGACCTACAATAATAAAAACATCCATAAAATATGTGATGAAATCATCATTTGATTGGATGTCGGACTACCACCTCGTGAACCAATATCATACATTTTTACAAGAAAACCATACAAGGATTGTAATAATGATGAAAATAATATTTATATGTAGAATTTTAAAGACACGTAAAATTCAAGGAAAATTTTTCTTAATTTTCTTTGGGATTTTACAAGAATGCAGTTTCTGACGGCGCCAGATTCCGAGGCCCGGTGTGCCCGGAATCAATTTCCGAAGTTAGGCTCAGGTACTTTTAGCGAATGAACGAGCAGGTTTTTCTATCTTTTGAATCGGTGCTCGGAATCAAAATCCAAGGTCATCGATGAACTCGTAGCTCCGGTAATTTCATAATAATACCCTTTCTGAAGCTGTGCTATCTGTACCTACCCTTCAGGTAGGATCCATGGTGGACAATCAAGGAGCTGCGCTATCTGTACCTACCCTTCAGGTAGGATCCGAGGTGGATGACCCATGTGCTTCTTCTTTTCTTCCAGATGCTTGTATTTTCTGTTTTACTTCCTTTCAGTTGTAACTGTACTTTTCAGTAGGGGTTTGTATTCTGGCCCTTTTACTTTTCAGCACTTTCTTATGTACTTAGTGTTTTTCTTCCGCTTATACTCGGTGGTGTTTTGTTATTTTTATAAAGGCAATGTCTTCCCAGTTATCGGGATTTATGCCTTTGTTGCTAGTCTCCAGCCCCTGGACTATGGAAGGCTGGATTGGGGTAGTCACAGCATGGGCCCCAAGGACGGGTCGTTACAAATTGGTATCAGAGGAGTTCGGTTCTACCGTAAAACTTATAACTCTGATATTTTCTTTCTGTGAAGCGACAGTGTTAAGAGTAACGAGTGTGGTTTTCAGTTCCGGGAGTCCAGTGTTGGTGCGGGAGGCTGACGTATCCATACACCAGGACCTTGACAACTGATTTCTGACTTTGTGCATGAAAACACTGATTGCGTGTGTGTTTTCAATGTTTTTCCCTTAAACCAGATCAAACCAGGTTAGCTCACCAGGTATAAATCGTTTGACTGTGTCATGTATGTTTCTTTTAGGATTCCTTCCCATTTATCAGGAATTACGCCTTTGGTGCTAGTGGCCAGCCCCTGGCCTATGGAAGGCGGGTTTGGGGAAGTCACGGCATAGGTCCCGAGGACGGGTCGTGAAAAGAATGTATGGTTTTATTATTATTTTTTAATTATTATATCACAAATACCATCATGATTTCCATTTTCTATGAATATGATAATGTATTTCGTGTGTACGACAAACTTCCACCTTCCAAAGTGATGTGACTCATTCACACTTTCCATCAAATGTATTAATAATGGTTTTAGTAAAAATATGACATATATATTACATAAAAATAATTCTATAATTATGTTATATCATATAATAATTTTTTTCCAATCTAAAATTAATATGGAAATAATGTTCATGAAAACGTACGACCTACCATACCCATAAACAATGCATTTCATTAGATATTTATATCTTTTATATATGATTAAAAATAAATATATAATAAATATATATGATATTTATATTTTGGTTATATTTTTTGGGATGATGAAATCATGATTAGGTTAAGAGTTATGGTAGTATAACGAATCAAATCATTTACAAAAAACAATAATCTTAATACTCGAATCTTAATATTCAATTGGAACCGTCAACAACCAGAAAATAAAATGTGATATGAAAATCATATATGGTATGATATATGTTCATATTATTCTATAGTATATATATAATTATCTGATATATTTTATAAATTAGTTTTTAATGGGTATAATAGAATTAAAAACATAAGGTATATGATATCCATCTTACTTTTTTACTTTTTTGACACACATGTTATATTCACAAAAATAATTATTAGATGTGGTGTATATATATCACATGAATGTAATTTATTATAATAATACATAATTTTTTGGGTATTTAAATGTACATTTTATTATCTCTCTTTCATATCATTATAGATTAAATGTTCTCAAATATAAAAGGGAATTTATTTTTAATTTTCATTTTTTTCAGAGACATATTATGTTATGCATATATATTATTTTATGAGGTGTATATATAGATACATTGACATGTTATATCATGAATCTTATTATTTTCTTTAAATTTAAAAATTCATGTAATGTTATTCATACATCAAGATTGTTATTTAATGTTTTCAATGTTATAAGTGTTTATTTCTTCAACCACATTGTTAATCGGGATTGTTTATGATTATGCATACATTAATAGAATATGATGATACATAAATCAATTATTATCATGAGTTTTCATATCCTATGGAAATTCATGGTATAGTCATGTAATGGTACAATTGTTTCACTATTTTTTACTTATGATAATTAATAATATTTTTATGAAAATTATAGATTATTTCTATATTCAGTAACTAATTTGTGTTATATAAAAACAATGTTTTCAAAAAATGTTTTCAAATTTTTTTTTAATATACAAATAAGATAATATTAAATGAAAATTAATTCTAAAATGTTTTTTAGTTTTAAAAAGTGTTTTAAATTACATAAAAATCCCACATTAATTCAATTTCAATGATTCTTTTGAAGAATTGTTTTTCCAAAATATTATATTCCATATAAAGATTTTTTTCAATGTTATAAGGATATTTTCCTCACTAAATGTTTTAAAATAGTTTATAAATAATCCTATATCTTAAAGACTTTTTTCTAAAAAAAATATTTGTAAAAAATTATTTATGTTAATAAATTATTATTTCCAAATTTGTTTTGAATGATTTTTAAATGCTACATTATAATATTTCAATGATTTTTCAATGAAAAGAATTCTGAAATTTTTTTATTTGTTAAAAATTTATTTTCATATAATGGGTATTTTCCCAAATAAATGTTACAAGATATATTTCAAAATACTTCTCCATATATTTTGACATCCTTTGATATATTTATGAGTTATTGGAGATATTATCAAAGGAACCCATTCTTATTTATTCTTTGATTTTTCTATTTAATTTGATATGTTTTTTATTAAACCCATTTCCCTTCCATGGGTTTTACCCTAATAAAATTCGTAGTGAATACACTTATTTTCTTATGTTTTGGTATAATTAATTGTTTATGAAACAAATTTCATTTAATTCTTTATGATATGATGACTATTTTATTTTATTAGGAACCCATAAATATTTGTGTCTTTATTTTCAGGGTGGGAAGTACTTCTCCATCCAATTATTTAGATAATTATTTATATATCTCATGATATAAACGTGGAGGGAATAGGGGAGTGAGACTCATATAGTTACATACATTTTCTATTATGACTATTTGGGTTGTGAATCGATTCCACTATATGGAAGGGGTTACCACTAGGGATTGTGGTGTTCCCCACCTAGGAAGTATAACCCCACAAAGTTACGTTATATGTTTTTAAAATGATCCTTTAATCCTAATAAATCATTTTACACTATTATCAGTATGAAACAAATCTATGTATTATACTAATTTTATGCACTCTTGGATCATGTTCCTATAATATACTATCATTCAAGTCATATGAATTGAAAATATTTATTTTATGACTTCTGCTTGTGTTCATTAATTTGTAGAGTATGGTTTTAAAATGTTTTTCTATTATTCTCATACCTATATTTTTATGTTATTCTTAAATATCTCATTTGATATCCCTTATTGAGGATATGATATATCCCATTATTATGTTTTATTACCCCATATTATGAATAATCGTTTTATGTTGGTGTACTAAATGGGAATATCTTTGTGGGAAACACTAAATATCTTTCAATAGAATTCAATATTGTGTTCCATGTTTCCAAATTCACTAAACTATCACATTCTTTGGGAAAGGGATTGTGTAATGTATTGAATATTTTTCTTAATAATATTTAGTATCCATGTATCTAATTCCTGGTTTATAATAGTTAGAAATAGGGGAAAGGATAGTTTATCATTGAAAACAAGGTTGAGAAATCCATAGTGATATCACTCTGGATATTTCCAATAAAATGTTTAGGGATGTATGTAAGGACAAGTCTAAGGATTTTTAAATTTAAATGGAAGGGTTCAATAATTTTGGTGAATGATATAGTGAGTGGAATTCAATCAATAAATCTCTATCTAGATACTGCAACTAGATGTGTCTACTGGAAGGATTTGTATAGGGGTAACTAACCTAAAAACTAAGTATTGGTCTATACTTGATCAAAAACTGGTTCATGACAATGGGCCTTACTACACATGTTTTGACCTTCCTGTGGATCATAATTGGAAATTCACAAGACCTTTTTGAACCAACATAAATGATTTAAATAAATTATTATCATGGATAACCTATGTTAAGATTATTGTGTCATAGTTTTAAAATAATGTTTGAATATTTATAAATCCAATAAGTTATTTTTTTCATGATTCGTTGGTTTTCCTATTTAATAAGTATTTCTCACACTATAAATAATTCCTTTAATAAATGGAAGAAATAATAACAAATCATGTTAATATATAATTCATTCCCTTAATGGCATTGAGACTACAAATTTTAGAGGACTATGGTGAAGGATGTTTTGATTATGCCTAATTAATTTTCACCAACAATGAATAACATTGTGTGCATCAACCAACTCTCGTACTCACCAATGAAGTTAATGAAATGGTTCATTGTGAGTACAGGTAGTGGAGAATATAGAGTAAAAATATCATGTTTCCCACTTTACAATAATGAGGGATGGAACACACAAGTTGATATCTTTATTGAACATGAATATGTTTTGACTATAGAAAAGAAGGGCACAACCCAATTAACTAAAAATAGAAAATTAAATGATCGTTTAATGAAACAGGTGAGAATAATGGCCTCCCTATGATATCATTGATGGTATAATTTTTTATATGGGAAATATATGGGCATTATAGAAACTGATGTCATTGGGTTAATGACCAAGAATGGAATTACAATAGTTTTTGAGTCATAGTTATACTACTTAAGAGAAATAAACTGAAAAAAAAATATGAAATGAATGAATAATTAAGGAATATGATGAGGAAGTGTAGTTAATTGAATTTGGATGAAGTCAAATAATCGAAGTGTTTATGTATTTTAATTGAAGTATTATTTTATATGAATTTTAAAATTTATATTTATTCTTCAATATAGGATTTTATATAATAATTTAGTAAAATATATTAAATGGTATGGGTTTACTAAAAATGTTATTTACTGGTAGTGGGATATTTTTCTAATGTGAGAAAACCTATAATATTCTCTAGATACTTATATAATATTTTTGAGTAAATTGATTTTCGATATTAATAAGAAAATTAGATTGTACTAATATCCTTATAACTAAGTAATGATTTTTATAAAATATGGCTTATTTTATAACTTATGGAATTAATAAGAGTATAGTATTTTAGTAATATATTCAATAATATGTTTTTTTAATGAATGAGGTAGTAAGTATGAAATTAATAAGGTTTTGTGGTAATTAATGATAATAAAATTTTACAAGAGAATACATGAAGATAGTAATCACATGATTGGTATGTTAAAATAAAGATACACATTATAGTATGAGGGGATTAATGTTAAATTGACTTTTGTGAACTTCTTTATAATGTTTTTGAATTTATTATTTTGGAAGGAGAATAAGGTAAACCACTTATTGAATGTATTATGTTATATATTGGGATGAGGTTTTAGATATTATTTAACCATATAATGACTTATCCATATTGGATAACTAGTGTAATCCTTTTAACCATAGATATAAGGAATGACTTATCATTCTATTATGGATATTATGGTCAATGAGTGGTTAGGGAATACCAATTTCACATTCATTTCATTGTGAAAAATATGAAGTGTAAATTGATAATGGTGAAACCAATGGGTGATATTGTGGTTATTAATTGCTATAAAATCAATTAAACATATAAAAAATCTTAAACATTAGGAAAATGATCTTGAAATAAAATTTTATCATGTTATCTTCGTATTTGATGATATTAATAATCTTTTTCATGCATCTTTAGGTTTATGGTTTTTAAGGTAGTTAACATTCTTTGGATCACCCACATTATAATTATCATCATTATCTTTCATTATACATGTATCTTGGGGTGATATCATTCTCCTTTATTTCCAAGTTATGACTTTCCACCTTTGTTCTCGAAAATGGAAACCTAGTTTTCTTATATGATGGGTAACCATTAAATTTTTAGTTTTCCCTTTCTATGCGATGTTTATGTGTTAATTTTTCTTATGGTGGTTTCTATAAAATGAAAATTAATATATTAATACATTTTTGTCTGAGATAAAATTTTAGGGTTAAATTTATTTAGGGGAGGGTGCATAGAATGTAACAAAATGAATTTTTGTGAATCTTCTTTTAATAAATTTAAATTATTTGACAAATAGTTTTTCATGATACTCCAAGATAAGATTAATTTATAAAAAACAACTAATTATGATTGTTCTACACACAAAATTTATTATAACTAATGGTCTATGCAACACTATGTTTTTTTATTTATAGAAAATATTGAGTTCCTTCAACAGCTCACATTAAAAGAAAGAACGAATTTTATAAAACTATAATATAATATTCATAATATTAGTTAATAGTATAATTATCACGAAGAAATTATAATGGAGGGAATGTATTGGATTAAATAAATTATGAAATTATTTTGTTATTCTGTTTTTATATATTATCTATTTAATAGATATAAAATAATAATCATTTAACGAAAGTATGCTTTTTTTGAAAAACAATATCTTTTCTAAAATACAGGTTAATCATGTGTGTCACACATAATTTAAATTTAAATATTTCTAATAAAAGTTATGTTACTTGAAAAAATATACTTCAGTTTTGTAATTAAAGTGTTGAAGTTATATGTGGGTAATTTTTTTGGAATTTTTCTCAGAGGATTGATAATTTGATAAATAGTGAAAAAATACTTTATTTTTATTCATAAATCAATTTTTATTTTTATAAATTATAATTTTAATGTATAATATAAATTGGTTTTAAATTGAAAATTTTTCAATTATAAATATATTTTTCCAATTTAGGTTATTGGAATCATTTTTTTATTTACTTTTTATATAAAGACATTGTAAGATTTTGAATATTTTCACAATAAAAACTCACATACTCATGACATTAGTGGGACTAATATTTAATTATATTTTCCTAAATTAATGAACTGTATTTGTAAAAATGGATTTCATATTTGGTATCATTATAATTTATAATGTACAATTGGGTTTGATTAATATTTTTACCAAATTTATTAGTGAATGAATTAAATTAATTATAGTGAATATAGTAAAAAACGAGATTAATTAGTGGTTTAAAATAGAATATGGGGTATGGGAATGTCCCAAACCTTATCTGAAACCCATTTTAAATACATATATTGGCCAATTCTACATTAGGGTATTATTTAATTAGTTGTAGGGACAAATTTCTATTAATTTTACAAACATGATATGTTATGTAAATAAAATGACAGAACATTTACCATTGTTCATTCAATTTCTATAAATCATTGATATAAGGAAAACACTACATAGGTTTTGTTATTGATATTATTTGGGAAGATAAATTATTTTCCAATCATGAAAAATTAATCTAATTTTATAATAACTATATTAATATCATAAGAAACACCAACACAAGAATCATTTACCTAATAAATAAATAGAAAATTTTTTAATTAAAATATTACAAGGTGAGTGAATTGAATAAATTCTTGGGTTAAATTATTTTCAATGAATAATATGACCTATAAATTTGGTGGGGGAATAATATATTTTAATTAACCAATTTTTATCATTTTTTATGTTTATTTAAATAAATAATGTCTAAATTGAAATGAATATTTTTCTTTTAATAAATTATATTTTATCAACATAATTTTACTTTATAAAACATTATTTTATATCAATTGATTTCAAAACATTAATAAATTTAAATTATGTATAATTAATGGTCCAATGTTTCTATTATAATTACTATATTTAATTTTAAATATTAACAAATCTATTAGAACGGTAATGGTTAAAGCGATCTATTTTCCTGTATCATGTGCATATGTAAATTTTAATTTCCATCACACAATTGATTTATAATATAAAATTAATATTTATAATTTAGAATTAGTGAGTCTAAATTTTATAATAAGGATCACATTAATTTATTTTTTAATGTAAAATTAGATAGGTAATAAGACTAGTTACAATAATGAAAAACAGAAACGGTAAAATTAATAAACATAAGAGTTGAGGAACTAAATGTTTTAAAAATTATAAATGTTCAGTGGCTGTATTTCTCAACCATTTACTCCAATCACACTATTGAATTTCATTTTTGGAGAAGGTTTTGGTAATCTTAAACCTTCAAGAGTGAATACTTTGGTGTGTCAACAAAAATGCCACTCATCCTCATCTTTGAAATGGCAATCACATCCCCACGCCTGGACAACTCTCAAGGCATTTAGATAAACCATGATCTAAAAAAATTCTTCCAAAAATTACTAAATTCATAATATAATATTTAATTTTTGAATAAATAAAAAAATGAAGGAATCTATAGAAACCCAAAAAAAGATCCCCGAAGAAGAGATAACGTTCATCAAATAAATTTTTTGTTTTATTTCTTTCTCTAACCCAATCATCTATTTTTATATAAATATATGTATATTACATATAATTACATGTTTCTATGCTATGTGAAATACTTAAAAACATACAAACATCCATTAAAAAGAATATTAAATCTTCTATTTTGTATAGGGAAAATAACCGCTTAACGAATTGATGCCATTTGTTTTTCTATTGCCACCTTTCATGGTAGGGAATAATGATGAAAATTCTACCTATATATGATATTTATTAAATATCTGATTTTATTAGTATTATTTAATTTTTATATTATAAATACCTTCATGATTTCCATTTTGTGGGAATCTGATAACATCACCCGTATGTAGAGTGGTCTATTGCTTCATGAAGTGATTTAATTTAGTCGCAAATTACACAGAATATATCAAGGGTGGATTTAATAAATATTCGAGACATATATCACATAAAATTATTTTAATATCATAATATATCAGTTTTTTTCTATCAATCCGACCGGAATATATAAATAGCATTCTTGCATACGTAGGGCATACCGTATTTATGAGATGTGTATTTCATTTATTATTATTATCATTTTTACATAGTTATAAATACATCTAAACTGAAATTATATATGATGTTTATATCATGGATATTATTCTCAGGATGATGAAATCATAATTATTAAAATAGAACTAAGAATATAATGAATCAATACATTTACAAAGAGAAAAGTATAAATTACTTGAAACCTAACATTAACATGGAATCGTAAATTAAAAGGTAAAACATATTCATAGGAAAATAATATACTGTATGATATATATGAATATGAATTTTTAATAGATTTATATTGAACGTATATTTATTGAAAATGAATTTTGAAAAGTATGACATATATTTCGAATTAAGGTAAGGGATTTCATCTCGGTGGTTATTTTTTTCGAGACATTTTCTATATTCACCACTAATTTATTCTACGGGGTGAAAATAACTCACATGAATGTATTTTATGATTCTCCTACATAAAATTATTTTTATTTAGTAATCCAATTGAATATTCTTATTCTATGGGGATACTATTTCAAATTTATAAAAGTGGTTAATGGTTTTTATCACAAGTTTCTTATATTGAATCACATGTTATGTTATAAACCTATATTATTTTATGAGGTTTGTATTAAATCCCTTTTACATGTTATATCTTGAATATCCTTATTTTCCTAATATTTTATGCTTCATTTTATGTTGTTGATTAATGGTGATAATGAATCAACATTACCAAAGTGATAATAGAATATTGCAAAAATCTTATCATTTATCAGTATTGATTTTTTTATGGTTCCTTTGAAGAAATCAAAAGATTCATGACTCTATAGTTCCCTTTATGTTTCATGTCTTATGGTTATTTATGATATCGTCATGTAATGGTAACATTTTTTCATTCTTTTTTACTATGTAAATTATAAAAAATGATTTTATTAAAAAATAATTTGATTTCTATATTTTTACAGACATATATTTTCTTTCAATATTTTTCTAAATTTATTAAAAATGTATTTAATTGAACTATTAATATCATTTTAAATGAAAATGATATGCTATTTTGTTATGTTTTAAATGGTGTTTTAATTTCTTTTCAATGGATCCTTTTTATAAATTCAATATTATTATCCATAAAAATGGATTACAATTTTTTCTATTTCAATAGGGAAAAAATTTTCAAAGAGGAATGTATATATTGATCTTGAAGTTTTTTAAAATGGTCATTAAATATTACATAATAATAGATGGTTGTTTTTAGGGAAATCAATTTTATAAAAGAATTTATTTTTTAAAATTAATTTTTGAAAAAAAAAATTAAATTATTTGAATGAATTACACTATATGTTGTCAATGTGTTTTTCAATGAAAATGATTTCAAATTTTTTTATATGAAATAGTTATTTTAAAAGGAAGGTTGTTTTCCTTAGGAAATATTTCATTTCAGCATTCAAAATCTTTCTCCATATATTATGACACCCTTTGATATATTTTATTCATTAATTTAGATTTGATCTGGGGAAACTATTCTTATTCTTTATTTTAATATTTAATGTTTAAAGTGTTAATTTTTTTATCAAACATATTTCTCCTCCATGGGTGAAACCATTTTAAAAATCTTATGAAACCCACTTCTTTTATAGGTTATGATATGATGAAATGTTTATGAAGCCAATTTATTTTCATATTTAATTATGTGATAATTTTTTATAATCTTGTGGAACTCATTAATATGGATTTAATTATCTGATTCAATGGACCGATATATCCCTCTAATGTGTTGGTGAAAGAATTATATATCTATTCATAAATGCATTACTGGAATGGGGAGTGAACCAATATATTTAATGAATTTTCCCATGTTGATAGATTAGTTATTGATCCCATTCCACTATAAGGAAAGGGATTCTACTATGGATGGTGGTGTGTCCGAAAAAATTTGTCTATCCCTAGAATGTGTATTTATCATTTTTTAAAATAATTGTGGAATTCAACAAAATTATTTTATATAAAAATGGTTGTGACCAAAATCAATACACTATGTTGATGTCAAGATATCATTCATCATGTTAAAATCTTAAATTATAATTTATTTATTATCAAATATCAATTTTTATTCCATGATTCATGATTATGATCATTGATATTGAAGGTATTGTTTTCAAATGTTAATCTCATGCTACCATACCCTTTTTTAATTTTATCCATATCTATCTTCTTTTTTCCCCTACTGAGAATCTAAGGACACCCTTTCTTATATTTCCACTCCCCATGTTAGGAATGAAGATTTTTAGTTATGTTAATAATGCGGAATAGATTTTTGGGAAAAAAATGTTCATTCAAAAGAAAGATGATTATGTTCTATATTTACAAATGATGAAAACTAATATAGTACTTGTAAATGTGTTTTTGTAATGTATTGAATAGTCATCTATAAAATTAAATATATGAGAGAAAAAATTCATGGATCTCGATAATAATTTTCATTATTCTTTATAGGCCATTAAGATTAAAATAATATAAATGTATTATGACTGAAGATGGTTTTTCGGGTGTCTTTGTATAATGTGTGACATTACTTATTATTTATCATATTGTGACACCTAGCAGTGAACTGAGTTAGTGTATATAAAATAATATTGTTTTATTTATACTATTACTACATCAAAATAGTAGTGTAAAGTAATATTAATGGACATCATAATTTTATTAACACTTACAGTCCTATGAAATAATATAATCTGAGTAATGATTTATCAGTTGAAAAAATAACTTCATTTCATTTTGATTAAGGACACCACCATTGATTAATATCTATTTATTCTATATATTTAAAAAATTGTTAGGATACTTGGGGTTACCTCAACAATTGACTTTGATTGGGATCTCAAGATTACCTCCTGGTTATTTAGATATCATTCAGTTATGTTAGGTAAAACATATCAACCATTAATGAATATCTAGATGTATTGTAAAATTTAGATTCTATAAAATATACTCTATGACTAGGTATTTTACTTATGAGATATGGGGATATCCATCTGAGACTGATTATATTTTTCATATAATAATAGTAACCATCCTTTTATCAGATAAGAGCCTTGTCATGATTTTTATGGTAAATCATATAGGTGAACAATGTTTTAGTTTTAGGTGGGCAAAGCATCTATGATGGGTCAAAATAATTTTCAAGAGATTCTTCAAATGATTGACTATAAAATATGTTGATTATTTAATGATCATATTAAAAAAATATTATATATGTTGTTAACACATTTTTTAATAGATTTCTACTCTATGGGGTCACTATCGACTTGGGATATAGGGAATATCAGCTCCATAATATTTTGGGAAATTTTAGATTTTATAATGGATTTGATAGGTATCATTTCAGTTGGATTTACCTGATCAATTTAATGTTATCCATGGTGTTTTCCTTATATCTATGCTCAAAATGAATAATATTGACTATTCCCTAATCTTTGTTGGAGCTCAAAATATCATTCGAGGAGATACCCATGGAGATCATTGAATCCTAGATATTGTATTTTCATTTGATTTCTATTCTAATCATCAAAGGATCATGACTACATTGATCAGATTCTCTCGAGACATAAGAGTGAGGATCCATGATGAAGGATAAATGAGTTCATCCCATCAATAATATACATTTCCCTATATGAAATTATAGTTTCAGAAACTTCAAAGGTGTGTAGATCATCCCATACCTTATTGATTTATGTTATATTTATATTCATTTGGATGGTTATTTCTAGTTATTTGATGTGTTTGTTATTGAATTTATCTTATTAAAGGGATTTTGACATTTTATTATGATAAAAGGGCTATAATAATCCTTAGACCAAGAAAAGATTCTCCTAGGTATCCCATATAAACTAGGATAAAAATAACCATGTACAAAATGGGAAATTTTCAAACGTATTCCATACTCATGGTTTCTATGTACACCATAACCAATAATGCCTCACCATAGCATGTTAGAGGCCATTGTTGGTCCCAAATGTCTCTGGATTCATGTATACTATGTTTGGTCCATGTTTTAGGCATCAATAAGTGCTTTTATGAAGACCATAATCATATTGGTGAATATAAACCACTCCATTTAGTCATATATTTTAGGAATTCAAATGGAGGAATCAGTTTCTTATTTTTTAGGACACTATTATGGTTGTTTATAGTAATGAAGAGTGTCATTGTGAGGAGTTCTAATGAAATATTTACTTTGTATTATCCAATATTATGTAAATTAAAAAATTATAACACTAGGGGATTAAAGTTTATTTATTTTGGGATGTTATTTAGTCTTCTCTTATACATTTGGTAGAATCCCTTTTATGGTCTAGTTTACATTATCCATTATTGTTTCCATATTGTGAAATCATAATGTGATCCATTATAATTTATTTTCCAAGATTCCTAATATAATTTGGGTGTGGATGTGATAATTTAATATGGCCTCATATATCTTTCATTGGGGTTATAATTTTCTTTTTTTTTGTTGATTTTGTTGTTTCCATCATGCGAACCCACATGTGATGTAACTGGTTCTTTCTCTAGTATATTTATTCAGAAATAGACATGCACCAGTTTTACAAGATGAAATCTAAGAGGTAATATAAATGATAAATTAGATTATTTATATGAATCTATAAATGGAAATTTAAAAAATATGATTTTCTCATATTTTGGTAAATGCACCATATTTTCAATGAATCATCAAAAGGGGTAAGGAATTATTTTTCAAATATTATTTTTTGGGAAATGGGAAATATATGTTATTATGTTTAAAATAAAATTAGTGAAATAATATATCAATTAATATATTTTATCATATAATTTGAATGTTCATATTTAATTATGATATAAAAATGATTTAAGCATTTGACTACTATCTCATTGAAAACCCCCATTCCCATTACCTATACGAGATTAATTTTATAATTAAATTTTCGACTTCAGTGAATTTATTTTTAAAAAAATATATTCCAGATTCTTAATAGTTATAATATATAATGTATAATATGTTGAACATATTTTTTTTTACCAAAATTGATTTTTAATGGAGTAAAAAGTAATTGTCGTGGTTATGGTAATAATTGATTTTACAGTTGGTTAATCTACAAAGATTATGTTATAAATGAATTACCTTCCATAAAACACCAATTTTAGGGAAATATTTATACCATAAATCTTCTATTATCAGTAATTATGAATTTTTTAGTCCTGATTCATGATACATATGTGGGGAGGATTGAATCTTCCCAAAAAATTACAGTTGCGCCACTCATCTCACTTATAAAATGCCACCTAATATCCTCTCTCCTTCAAACCTTAGATCTATTTTGGATCAGACAAGGCCAACCCAAATTAGTTCCCAACATTTATCCTATCATCCTATAATCAATGTTTTTTGGGTAGAAATTCATCCAAGGATGGACATGGTGGAATCCTATGGGGGATACCTAAGGAAGAGGTAATTTTCATCAATATTTATTATTATTTTATTTCATCATCAACATCCTTAAATTATTTTTAAACCACTATAATATTAACAGATGAATACTCCATATTATTATTTTATTGCATTACATCTTGTAATGGTTGTGATTTACAAGTTATATGAATTATATATATTATATTAATATCTTAATTTTACCTATGGAGTAATTATATCATATATAAATTTTTAAAATTCAATCTACAAGGGATACAATAATGTCACTCGTCTGTACAAAGGACTAATGACTCATAAATCAATGTGATTGGTTTTTAATAATGCATTACATGGTAGGTAATTAGGATAAAGTTAATAAATGTATGTGATATAAATGAAATTTTAATTAAATTAATGGAAAAAAAATCTCTATTATGTGATAATATTTGATTTTCATTTTTATAATTAATGATGATGACATCGTCCATGTACGTGTAGACTACCACATTCGTGAAGCGATGTGACTCTTTTTCATCACCACAAAACAATTAAGATATATATATTTATTTAAATAGATAATAATATATTAATGATATAATTATATTTATTTAATTATTAAATACCACTTACCATCGTTATATAGTTATATTTAAAAAATACATACTATACTCATGAGAATATATATAATACAATCTTCTTGATCCCAACATACTTAATGTTTTCTGAAATTCATTCCTAATTGGTATTAATTGTATTATTGATTAATAAATTGAATAACCATTTCATTATTTTTATTATATAGATGATGAAACTCATTAATATATTCATGAACTGGATCTTTAATGGGAAATCATGCATGATAAAATAAGGCAATTAAGTCCCAAAAAAATAAATATTAAATGATTATTAACAAGAGGATGATAATATGGTATAAATGGAATAGATTTAATACTATATATATATATATTAATATGGTTCTTGATTGTGTTAATTACTTGTTTAGAAAAAATAATTGAGGACAAATTTTATTCAACCAGATAGAACTACAAGGTAAGGGATATCATCTCAATTTATATCCCACTGAGAATTATTTTTTATTATAGAACAATTGACATTTATGGGATGTTTATACATCCAATATAATATTTAATATCATTATTCATTCATAATTCCTAGAATTTTAATTTTAAATTTGAATAATTTTATCTGAGGTTAATTGACTTTAAAATAACCCTACGGTAAAAGTTATTGAACAATATCACTTTCTTTTGGGATTGTTAACTTTATATTGAAACAAAAAAATTATATGGATCAGTTTTCATTGGAAATTTAATTTATATTAAATATAAATATTCATTAATGATAGATATTATTCTTCCAATAATTTTATTCAATTTTTAAATATGGTGTTTACATATATATTTGTTTTCTTATATTGGGATGTTTTGATAAATTTTTCTGATTTAAAAAATTCAAATATTCATCAAGAGGGATCATTTCTTCAAGAATTAAATTAGATAATCATTATATGTGGAATATTATTTAAATGATGATATGGTTGGGTCCTACTTATATATATTCCATCGATGCATATTTTCTCTCATAAGATGAAATGTTTATCCAACCCTATAGGGATTGTACATAATATTTTTAAACTCTCTTGTTAGTGAATTGATAACTATTGCATAGCTGTACAAAATAGATCATTTTTTACAGATTAGTTATAAAAAATATTTATAATGGTAATGATTATAGAGAAATCTGGTTCATGAGACATCAAATCTAAAAATTAATAATTTCCATTATTATTAATTCAGTTATTATTATGCATGAGATTTTCATAATGATATTATCTCTAGAAGAATTTCATTATAAATTTATTGATTAAATCGAATGTGTTCTTAGTTTTTTATCTAGACCTATTGATTATTCATCATCCAGATATTTAAATGGAATGTTGGTTTTGTAAATTACATTTCTATGTTTATTATTCTTGTTGGTTCATGATAGCTTCCACTATACTTATCCCTAACTGATAATTTTAGCTCACTATTATTTTTCTTACTTTCACAAATATATGAAGAATATATCACTAGATTAATTTTAAATAATATGATGCATTATTATTTTTATGTAATATTTTTTACATTATCCTCCAAAAATAACATGTGTATCATGTATATATGAGGTTCTCCAAAAATACTAATTGATCTATCCTTTGGATTTGACCCTTTTTATATATTCCAATTTATTAAAGTAGACATGGGCTTTAGGATACATGAATTAGGGTATTTAGAGTTAGTACTAGAGGATTCATAATTGAATAATTATGTAATAGATTTTGGAAACCATATATTAAGCAACATAACCCAATGATATTTCATGATGATATGTGTATAATTATATCCTATTGTTTTTGTGAGAGAGATAATAGGGTGTTTTTCATAGTAATATATCAATTTTTAGATACTACAAGGGTACATGATCGAGCACATATGTACCCTGGGGAAATAAATCCCAACATGTGCATTGATGTAGACCTGATCATCACCCAGTGAATGAAAACGAGTTTTAGTTCACACTTAATTTGACACCCGAGGAAGATATTATTAGGATTATTCAGATTATATTTACAATACATTATGAAGAATTTAAAAACAAGGAAATCCCCAATGAAATTTTTTTATGATTTTGATGTCAACAATGCATAAATTTGAAATTTTTCTATGAGTTAAAATATATTTTGAATTATACACTATGATATAAAATTCATAATTTTATAGAAAAATTATTTATATTAAAATATTTAGAAATGATGTATATAAAGAAGAAATGTAGCAATAGTCATGGACAATATAAAAATTTACCTACAGATGAACCCAATATAGATATTATTGCAACTAATAAATTTATTAGTCTATTATGGTAACTTAATCATGTGAACAAAATAAACGTCCCCATTTGGAGAAAACTATTATACATCATGAGTATCCTATGATGGATCACAATGTTTGAATTAACCCACTATAATTTTGTGCAATGACTAATTCAATGGGAACAGAACAATGGGTTATGTATTTGGAAAAGATATATATGTTCCTGGGAAATTGTGAATACGGAAAGGTCACACACATAGTGTATTTTTTCTACAATGATTCTGGGATATATTGGTCATTGATCAAAAAATATATGAAGGAAGAAGAAATAGAATTCAAGTAATAGTAATATTTTAGGGATAAATTATTATACTGATATTTTCCTCATGAGAAAAAAAATGAGATGATAGGAATCTTAAATAGGTTAATGGAAAAGGTTGAAGAATGTTTATTGGGGTATTAATCAATCATTACAAGGTTACCAATGTATGCTATGGATTACATGTGGAACATATAGTGAATCATTAAACATTTATTTGAATGGATTATGATACATTTCCAATGGGAACAATTCTCTCAAACATTTTCTTCATATGATAAAATTATTTTGTGTCATACCAAGAGAGATATAGAATTATCCATTTTTTATGGCTTCTAAATGAGGAATTAAAATAAATTTATGGCTTGGAAAATGGTTTATGGGAAAAAGGGAACGAATTTTTTCCCTCCAGGTGATAATTGATGAAAAAATTCCCATGTACTAACTTGAAGAGAATAGGTGTTTACTACAAGGGTGGGGAGAAAGGACACCAGGACAATTTTTGAATTGGAATTAATGAAATTTGTAATGTGAATTGTTTTCTTCTATGTGGATATGGTCAAAATTAAACTAATTTCTCAGAGTCTAGGAAATATACCTCAAAAAACGGATCATGTTCAACATAGTTGTAATAATAAAATGGAAATGGAATGATTAATGTCCTCTTATTTTTATTCATGGATTATGTAATTTGATTATTTTATCAATGAATTACTACTATTTGAAATGTGAAATATATGGGATTTTTTCATTGTATATTTTCATTAAGGATATTAATGAGTTTTTTTAATAGTACTAATGAAAATTAAAAATGATTCAGTAGAAATTTGAATTTCTTAGAAAACATATCATTGAGGTAATAATAGTCCTATGTATCATCATAATGTTGATATAATGATATTGGTATAAAGAGATGATTGATATAGATAATCTATAGTGGATAGTGATGACTACCATGGATATGATTAAAGATTTATTGACAATTTTGTTTTGGTTGATTGAGTTAAAAACATTTTTCAATTTTAGTAATATAAACAATAATCATTGTTTTATTTAATGAGTAGTTAATCATGCATGTTTTTAATATGTTTTTATAATAATTCATGTTATTACCACGTTTTAAGAGAATACATCATGAAGTTATTCAAATGTTTTTTATGTGATGATTAAGATAAACTCTATATTGTTTGAGAGATTAATATTAAGTTAAATTTTTAAATTTAATATCATACCTTATAATGTATTATATCTTAATATTTACGAATGATACGAAGTTTATCCATTTTTTAATTGGTTTTTGTTTTTTTTCGAATGTCGTCTTAATGAATTATGTATTTTTTCATCATTTTAATATTTACTCTAGTTGAAAAACCTATATTAACCGAATTGTTATAATAATAACTAGATATCAAAGTAATGGATTATTATTCTATTTTATATCGTATAATCCATTAAATGTTATTTTTTCTACTTTGGGTATAAAAAGTTCATTCAGGGGTATTAATTTATTAATGTAATAAATAAGTGGAAAATGAATGAAGAAAAACTATAATATTAAATTTATCTTATTAAATACAAATATATCACATATGTAAATTTTCTTATTTTCATAGCCTATATATAAAATTAATTCCAGAATATTATGAAAATGAAAATGAAATAAAATTTAATCTTATTTTCATCCTTTTGATGATATCAACGCCCTTTTTCACACCTCTTTGGTTTATGGATTTCTGGTCATTAACCACCTACAGATCACCAAAATTATTAGGATCAATGTTCTCTTTCACTATCCACCTATATTTGGGTGTTATTTTTCTCTTATATATCTATTTTATATTCCCACATATGTTTAGATATTTGGAAATTTAGTTATGTGTTATTACATATGATATTTTTTGAACATATATATATTATTAACACTTCTATGATGTGGGGCTTTCAATTATGATATTTCCAAATTCAAAACACATGATAACTGTGATCATGATTAAATTTTAAGGATTCCATTTATTTAATGTTGGGAGAATGTAAGACACTAAGATTTTAAATGAAGAATATTTTGTAAGATTTTTTTACACAAAACACTAAGAATTGAATCGAATTTAACATCCTGAAAATTGATGATATATTTTAAATTAATTTAATCTCTTATATAGTTTGAAAATCAAGAGACAACAAATTTAAATAAAAACAAACTTTTAGGATATTAATCAACCATGAAAATTATAAACAATCCATTTTATTGGAGGTTAATAATTGTACTTAATATAAATTGATTATTTTTTCTATCTATAAATTAAATATAATATAATAATCATATGATTATAAATGACATGATTTTTGAATGACAATATTTTTTAAAAAAGAAGCTAGTAACACTTCCCGCATGTAAAATAAATTCATATGTTGTCACTTTTGTAAAATTTAAATGATATGATAGAATTTATTTTTTAAATAATTTTTTAAAAATTATATTTCGGTGATTTTTTTGATTTTTTTGGATGGATTAATTTTTTGATACAATGTGTGAAATAATTAATTTCAATTAAAAACTAGTTTTTAATTTAAATAATTTGTAATATTAATTTAAATTTTGAATTGTATTAAAATAAACTACAGTTATTTTATATATAAATTAATCCATTTTTTATTTAAAAAATATAAAAATGAATTTTGATATAAAAACGTGGTAAACCATTGAAAATTTTCTCTTTTAAAATCAACTCTACTATCCTATCTACATATTTTTATTTAAATTAAATAATTTCCATTTTTGTGACTTGAATTTGGAAAATAGGATTTGATATTTGGAATCATTATAATTTATACTTCCATATATGGTCAAAATAATTGTTTATGAAAATGAACAGTGAAAGTAATAAAAATGGATTACTCTAGTTATGGTAAAAAATGATTTACCATGGTTAAACTTAGAAGATAATGGTAAATATGAATAACCATTAATTCAAACACCCATTGTGTAACGCCCCGACCCCAGTTACCCAGAGTCGGTGAATTATTACATAACATTGTCATGATCATAAAGGATCAAGTCTCGAAAGACCGATTAGTTTAGTAATCTTGGAAACACTAGATATATTCATAAGTATTACATTACATCATAAGGTAAAAAAACTACAACAACATCTTATATTAATATCCCCTCATACTATCCCTACAAGTCATTCATAAATTACTTCTTCACATCCTGGGAAAAATAAAACATTGAAAGGGGTGAGCTCAGATGCTCAGTAAGGATAACAATATAGCAGAAGCTTTCATAGGTAAGCATAAACACTTAAAGGAATTTATAACTAAAACAAAAGCATTTTAAACTTGAACTTCAGCATAATATAAAAAAAATAAAATGAAATAATTCCATTTACTTATTCATATTGATATTCTACTAGTCGAACAATCACATGAAATATCAATAACCACTTTCATAATGATGGAATGCATAATTCCAGACTATCATAACCATATATCCAAGGCCTCGTGCCAAGACTACAAATATGATTTTGTAAAGGCCTTGTGCCAAGACACTAGATTGTCTCATGAGACCTACCGATGCATCGAGTAGCTATAGCGGGATCGACCTGTCACTTACTAAGTCCAATGCATTCCTCGTATGAAAATTTTGAAAGATAACATAAACATTCGTATTGAAACAACCATACGAAATGTCAATACACTATCCACAAACCATGAATGGTATAAAAATAACACATCCATAGTAAAACATAACTCATTCAATACAATATGGAAGATTGTATTGTAACAGATTAACCTCAATCATGAATAATGAAGGATATTGACATAGATGAAAATAATCATCAAAACTATTTGAGTGAAATATCCCCTTTTTCATAAATCATTTAAAAGTCGCACTATTTGTCAAGAAGCAATTTAAAAATATAATTTTTAATCAAAGTGTCCCATACCACTTTGAAACTTTTAAAAGGAATTTTAATTTTAAAACATTAATTTCCATATAAATAAATCCTTAAAAAACATTTTTAAATCATGGACATTAATGAGAAAGGTTTAGAATAATAAATCTTTAAAACATTTAAAATGATATTTTAGTTTGAGGTCCTAACCAAAAGAGAGACAATTGAATAAAAATAATTGAAGTAATAAAAACATTATAATATCATGATAATAAAAGGTATTCATGATATAACATGTCAAATCACATTATATACACCATATAAAAGTGATTTGGTGTATAACAACAAAGGAGTCTCAATGGAATGTAAATTGAGATGAAATCCCTCATAAAGGTCGTATCCTTAGGATAAGGATAAATCAATGACATAATTATGTGTGAAAAATATAAATGCACTCAATATGATTGGATATTCAGTGTAAACTATCAAATGACATTCACACATATTATTGTAGAAACAACACTAATGAATTGGATGTTTAACTCAACAAATCGAGATTGAATAAAAATTACTCTTATCAAATTCATACCGATGACTTGAGAATTTATCAATGGAGTGATTATGTGTATAAAAATTATATCCACGGAAAAGGGAGTGGAAATTATGACATAATCAAATGAATAGTTATTCCACACATAATCTTGGAGTAAAATAATCAATGAAGTATGCGTAAACCCGAATGAGTGGAAATTGAAATATCAAATTCCCTTATCGATTTGGTAACATACGAAACATACACCCATGAAAGAAGGATCATACAATTATGATGTAGATATCCACAAATTAAAATATAATACACAATGAATACAATCATGGGCAGTACACACACCACATTCAATAAATAAGTGGTGAACAATGGAAATTTCATGGAATTAAAAGTGAGATAAGAAACCCCTTACTTTGTCATTTTTCTTGGTCGAAAGGAGGTTAACCTCATGTATAATGGTGAAATATTTTTATTGAATTATACAAGAATCATTTACATTAATGTGATATCATTTATGATCTTTTCATATTGATTTGTTAATAATACTTAGTATTATCGTCATTTCAGGTGTTAACTTACTCGTTTTCCTTTATATTCTTTGTTACGTAAGCCGTGTTTGTTATGGATAGGTTGTATCTTATTCATATACAGAATTATATCAAGTCCTTAAACATTATTTTTAATCATCAAATAAGAATTATACTTGAATGGATATGATGGAGAATGAATCTTTTCGCGTTCGTGGAGACGGTAGTTCGTACGTACGCACGAGCAACAATATCATTATTTTGATGTTAAAATAACATATAATTGGATGTTATATCATATATAAAGAAAAATTATAATTTTATATTTATTATTTAAATGAATTACACATCATTATTATAACCATACAAATAATAATTTATTGAATGACAATTACACCACGACGTGGAGACGGTAAGCCGTACGTACGCACGTATGGTGAAATTCCATTAAAAGGATGGATAGAATACTGAATATGGTTGTACCATATTTATCATAACATCAAAGTATATATAAGATACTTGATATATTATTTTAGAATAGAAATAACAAAGAAAGAGGAAGTTGAAGAAGAAAGGAACTTGAAAGAGGGTGGTGAAAACATTAACTCTTCTTCGGGTTCTTCCTTTTGATTTGATCAAAAGGGATCCTTATGTTGGAATTATGATCAAAATAATGCCTATATGTTGTATTGAGGGAAGTTGAGAGAGTATTTGGGTAGGGTTTGGTAGAACCAAAAGGCTTTGAAGGTGTTAATTAATGAGAAGGGGGAGTGCCCTTTTATAAGAGTGGTGAGGGGCACCTTTGGAAAAGCTGAAAATATTATTTTATAATAAATTAATATTCGGTTTCTAATTGCTCAAAAGTGGATTATTTAGATTTTAAGGTGGGGATGGGTAGAAAACCACTCATCCAATAGAATTTAGACAGGTTTGGGTGATTATATTAACCTTATCTTTAAGTATTAACTCTTAGTTAATTAGTTTCACTTTTACAATGTCTCCCTGTATCTTTATATTATATGGTTAATAAACATACTATATACATACAATCGACCCACAAGTGGTCCATTAATGATACAACTATCATTATATAAGTCTTATGGCCGAACCGTATATTTTTAGGAATTGAATATAAATTTATAATATAATATTTTTTTTAAAAACTCTTTTATGTCAATTTGGACACTATTGGGTATTTTGTTTTTGATATATTCATAACAGCATTATTACTTCGAAAACAATTTATATAATAAATCCTAATATGTCATATTAACCTATACAATTTTGTGGAATTCAAAAAATTCTCAAATTACATTTATTTGCATATTTAAAATATCAATTAGTTTATAATTTCATTAATTAGGTAATTACTGTTCCACCATTGTGTCATAAATAAATAAAATTATTTAATGTCTAAAAATTATAAATAAAATACCATTATGTAGGAAATATTTTTATCTTTCTAATAAATATTTATAATAGAATTTATCTTATGTATAACCATATATTAAAAATCTTTTAGTAAATAAACATTGATTTTAACTCTTTTAACTCTTCTTTGAATTAAAAAATAATAAATGTCCTAATCTAATACAAGTGGACCTAAAGGATAATATTTTACTCCTAAGGTTGTTTTTGGTCGAGATACACTTGTCCAATAGAATTAAGACATGTGTTAGGGTAATATTAATTTCATTTTTACCCTTAATTACCCTATTTACTTTTAACCGTGGTAAATAAAAGTAAAAAGTCACTATTCACAAAATATTATTTTCATCTCATTGAACCACATTCTACTCCTTGATATTAACCGTGCCTCTTGGATTTTCGAAATTCCACTCATAGAAGCGGTAAAATTAAGTTTTATGAAAAATTCAGTTTTTTAACTACCACTTAGTGGTTTCACTATTCATCAAAATATGATAGTTATTCGAAAAGTACCAAAATTTCATACTAAGGTAATTTCGATATTAAGAATCCAAAAATGAAGTCCATTTAGAAAGATAAAATTTATAAAATTTTAAAAAGTAGATATTACTATTCATAATGACTAGTATGATTGGTTGTGGTGTGTTAGAATCTCGAAGTTGCGTACAATGCATGCCATTGCTTTATTCAAAGGGAAATGTACCGTGGAAGACTGGGGTGTTACATTCTCCCCTCCTTCAATAAATTACATCCTCACAATTTTTTTAAAATTGGGCTTGAGAATATAATGGAAAGTCCCACATCGGAAAAAGAGTCAATAAAACAATCACTTTAAAAGAAAGGATAAGAGGTATAAAGGTCACCCAAGATAACCCATACTAGGATTCCATGTAGGAAAACAGGGATATGGACGATAAAATAAGTTTTATGTTCTAATGGAGAGGGATAGATAACATGATCAGGAGAAAGTTAACAATAATAAAATCACAAACTTGTGTTGGGACAAACGGTCATTAGTCTCCCAGTAGGAAAAGTAAACAGACAACATTTTTTGTTTTAAGTTACATTACATAAGGATGAGGAATTCATTTATGATATTGACTAAGAACATAAAGATATATACTTAATTTTTAAGTAGAGTTTCATTCATTAATAAATTTTTACCACTAACTCATTTTTTTAACAATGAGTATTCAAGAAGACTTGGTCACAATGGAATAGCTAGAATAAACTTCTATAGAAATACATGATCCACGTTGGATAAACTATATATTTACCTTGTCTTTAGAGATTGATAAAAACCAAAATGGTTACTATAATATCTGATGATCCCCCAAATGGGAATTCCATTAGAAAAAAAATCACTAAACTTATTTTCTAAAATTAAACCATCAATACCCCAAAGTTAAATAACTACCATTCAATAATCAATTGTCCTTAAAATCCTTTAATATAATCCAAACTAATATTGAAACCCAAAACATATAAGAATGTAGTCATCCATGTTAAATTGTATCTCCAAATGAAATTAATTACTCTTAAAGTCACATACTTAAAAGTAATTAACTTAATCATTTCCATAAATAACCCAAATCACTATAAATCCACAATAAAAACATAGATAAAAATCAACCATTACTCCTCAAATGAAATCCCATACGATTCTATTTTCCTTGGTCATATAGTGTTCACAACAAAGTGAACAACTTCCAAAATAACATTTATCACTTAATCACCAAATCATTTTCATATACTAAGGGTATTCATTTGATAAGACATAAGATCCCAAATCAAATTATTATTGATCAATAAAAACATTTAACTAAAAATAATAGTCACACTAACCAGGGACTTCACGTAGTCTAGTGGTAGGCGATAAATCCCAATCGCACTTTGGTTGTGGCTTTGATTCCCATATCTTTGTCTGACGTGACGGGTTGTCACATGGTCTACAAGTTGTCCCTTTTCAAAAACTATATTTTATAACATTACCAAAATGAGAAAAATTCCTCAAAATAACCATAACATAATTTTACCACAAATCTTATCTCATACCTTGCATTTTCATCCCAAATTATAATAACTTATAATTGCCTCAAACACAAAGATCATATAAAACCAAATGGTTATTTATAACCATATCCACAAGAGAAAAGATAATTCTTCCTCAAATATCATTCTCACATGGAAAACTGCAGGGTCAAAAATACAAGAGAAAATTTTTCCAAAGTAAACCCATCAACAAGGAGCACTAATACTTTTTAAACATTTCTCCAACCATTTATTTCCACATAGATTCTTCTTTGACCAAGAAAATATCCTATAGAATAGGGCATTCACTCGGGTAATGGCCAGGTCACCTACATTTACGGAAAATGACTGTAAATGGACTCTTGAGGCCATTTTTATCTTCTTCCATAGTACTCTTAATTTTTCTTTGGCAATTATTCACTTTATGTTCTTCCTTCCCGCACGTAAAGTATTTCTTTGTCCCATTGAGACACTTTTCTGGGTGACTCCTTCCACATTTCCTGCCTGATAGAAATTGAGGATTCCTTTCTCCATGGTCTCCACTACTGGAGCTCTTATCATTCATCACCTTTCTCTTCTTTATTGAGTCTGAGAATTGGTTAATAGATATATTGTTGATCATATTTTTGTAAAATTGATTTGGCATAAAGACTATATCTTTTACGCCTATCAACATTCCATTTTGTTTCTCATTTCAACCATCGTTCCCACCTTGTACATCATTCTCAAATTCATTATGACTTCCTTGGAATCCAGCCATTGACTAAAACAAGAAAGCATTGTGTGAGTAAAGGTCGTCATAAAATCATTTAGAGATTAAGATTTCACCATATTCTCAATTTGAAACACATTAGGATTAACCAAGGTAATTTACTCTCATCTTATATATATAAAACTTAAAATTGGTTTGTAAATAAAATTTAAATTATCCTAAGCATATCCCCTGGGAGTGTCGCAACCAAGAGTGCAGCAAGGCCAGTTGTCGTGCAACAGTTCCTGTTCGAGTCTAGATTAAAGCTGTGTTTTCAGGTTTTACCCCTAGGTACATCTGTTCCAGAGCCGAATCTACTTGCTCGTATCCATACAGGTATGTATTTCTCGGAAAAATCACAAAATCTCTACAATAACAAAATTCTAGGAAGTTCTTCTATACTAATCCTCAAATTTCATCTTAGGACTATGTGCTCTAATCAGAGTTTATCTAAATCTAGTTTCCAAGGTTTGTACTGAACTTCCTCTGATACCAAATATAATTCTCCAACCCCAGTTACCCAGAGTCGGTGTATTATTACATAACATTGGAATTGTCACAAAGGATCAAGTCTCGAAAGACCTATTAGTTTAGTAGTCTTGGAAACACTAGATATATTCATAAGTCTTACATTACATCATAAGGTAAAAAAACTACAACAACATCTTGTCTTCATATCCCCTCATACTATCCCTACAGGTCATTCATAAATTACTTTTTCACATCCTGGGAAAAATAAAACATTGAAAGGGGTGAGCTCAGATGCTCAGTAAGAATAACAATATAGCAGAAGTTTTCATAGATAATCATAAACACTTAAAGTAATTTATAACTAAAACAAAAGCCTTTTAAACTTGAACTTCATCATAATATGGAAAAGATAAAATGAAATAATGTCATTTACATATTCACATGGATATTCTACTAGTTGAACAATCACATGCAATATCAATAACCACTTTCATAATGATGGCATTCATAATGCCATACTATCATAACCACATAGCCAAGGCCTCGTGCCAAGACTACAAATAAGATTTTGTCAAGGCCTTGTTCCACGACACTAGTTTATCTCATGAGACCTACCGATGCATCGAAGAGGTATAGCGGGCTCCAACCGTCACTTACTAAGTCAAATGCATTACTCATATGAAAATTTTGAAACATAACATAAACATTCGTATTGAAACTAGCATTCTAAATGTCAATACATTATCCACAAACCATGAATGGTATAAAAATAATGCATCCATAGTCAATCATAACTCATTCAATACAATATGGAAGATTGTATTGTAACAGATTAACTTCAATAAAGAATAATGAAGGATATTGACATATATGAAAATAATCATCAAAACTATTTGAGAGAAATATCCCCTTTTTCTTAAAACATTTAAATGTAACACTATTTGTCAAGAAGCCATTTAAAAATAGATTTTTGACTCAAAGTGTCCCATACCACTTTGAAACTTTTAAGAGGAATTTTAATTTTAAAACATTAATGTCCATATAAAAAAATCCTTAAAAAACATTTTTAAAACATGGACATTAATGAGAAAGGTTTAGAATAATAAATCATTAAAACACATAAAATGATATTTTAGTTAGAGTTCCTAACCAAAAGAGAGACACTTGAATACAAATAATTGAGGTAATAAAAACAATATAATATCATGAGAATAAAAGGGATTCATGATATAACATGTCAAAGCACATTATATACACCATATAAAAGTGATTTGGTGTATAACAACAAAGGAGTCTCAATGGAATGTAAATTGAGATGAAATCCCTCATAAATGTCGTATCCTAAGGATAAGGATAAATCAATGACATAATTATGTGTGACAAATATAAATACACTAAATATTATTGGATATTCAGTGTAAACAATCAAAGGACATTCACACATATTCTTGTAGAAACAATAGTAATGAATTGGATGTTTAACTCAACAAATCGAGATTGAATAAAAATTACTCTTATCAAGTTCATACCGATGACTTGAGAATTTATCAATGGAGTGATTATGTGTATAAAAATTATATCCACATAAAGGGGAGTGGAAATTATGACATAATAAAATGAATAGTTATTCCATACATAATCTTGGAGTAAAATAATCAATGAAGTATGCGTAAAGCCGAATGAGTGGAAATTGAAATATCAAATTCCCTTATCGATTTGGAAACATATGAAACATAAACCCATGAAAGAAGGATCATACAATGATGATGTAGATATCCACATATTAATTTATATTACACAATGAATACAATCATGGGCAGTACACACACCACATGTAATAAATAAGTGGTGAACAATGGAAATCTCACGGAATTAAAAGTGAGATAAGAAACCCCTTACTTTGTACTTTTCTTTGTTCGAAGGTAGTTTAACCTCCTGTATAATGGTGAAATAATTATTATTGAATTATACAAGAATAATTTACATTAATATGATATCATATATGATCTTTTAACATTTATTTGTTAATAATATTTAGTATTATCGTCATTTTGGGTGTTAACTTACTCGTTTTCCTTTATATTCTTTGTTACGTAAGCCATGTTTGTTATGGATAGGTTGTAACTTATTCATATAAATAATTATATCAAGTCCTTAAACATTATTTGTAATCATTAAATGAGAATTATACTTGAATGGATACGATGGAGAGTGAATCTCTTCGCGTTCGTGGAGACGGTAGTCCGTACGTACGCACGAGCGACAATATCATTCTTTTGATGTTAAAATAACATATAATTGGATGGTATATAATATATACAGAATAATTATCATGTTATATTTATTATTTACATGAATTACACATCATTATTATACCCATCCAAATAATAATTTATTGAATGACAATTACACCACGACGTGGAGACGGTAAGCCGTACGTCTGCACGTATGGTGATATGCCATTCAAAGGATGGATATAATAATGAATATGGTTGTACCATATTTATAATAACATCACAGTATATAGAAGATACTAGATTTATTATTTTATAATATAATTAACAAAGAAAGATGAAGTTCAAGAAGAAAGGAACTTGGAAGAGGGTGGTGAAAACATCACCTCTTCTTCGGGTTCTTCCTTTTGATTTGATCAAAAGGTTTCTTTAGGATAGATTTCTGATCAAAATAATGCCTTTAGGTTGTAGTGATGGAAGTTTAGAGAGTAATTGGGCAGGGTTTTTCCGAACCAAAAGGCTTTGAAGGTGTGAATTAATGAGAAGGGGGAGTGCCCTTTTATAAGAGGGGTGAGGGGCACCTTTGGAAAGGATAAAAATATTATTTTATAATAAATTAATATTCGGTTTCTAATGGCTCCAAAGTGGATTATTTAAAGTTTAAGGTGGGTATGGGTCGAAAACCACTCAACCAATGGAATTTAGACAGGTTTGGGTCATTATATTAATCTTATCGTTAAGTATTAACTCTTAGTTAATTAGTTTCACTTTTACAATGTCTCTTTGTATTTTAATATTATATGGTTAATAAACTTACTATATACATCCAAGATACCCACCAGTGGTCCATTTATGATACACCTATCATGATATAAGTCTCTTGGATGAACCTTAGATTTTTAGGAATTGAATATAAATTAATAATATAATTTTTGTTTTAAAAACTCTTTTATGTCAATTTTGACACTATTGGGTATTTTCTTTTTGATAAATTCATAACAACATTATTACTTCAAAAATAATTTATATAATAAATCCTAATATGTCATATTAACCTAGAAAATTAGTGGAATTCATAAAAAGTATCAAATTACATTTATTTTGATATTTATAATATAAATTATTTTAATATTTCATTAATTTGGTAATTACTACATCACCATTGTGTCATAAATAAATTAAATTATTTAATGTCTAAAAATTATAAATAATATACAATTTTGTAGAAACGTTTTTTAGATTTCTAATTAATATTTACAATAGAATTTATCTTATGTATAACCCTATATTAAAAATGTTTTAGTAAATAAACTTTTATTTTAACTCTTTTAACTCTTCTTTGAATTAAATAATAATAAATGTCCTAATCTAATACAAGTGGACCTAAATGATAATATTTTACTCCTAAGGTTGTTTTTGGTCGATATACACTTTTCCAATAGAATTAGGATATGTGTTAGGGTAATATTAATATCATTTTTACCCTTAATTACCCTATTTACATTTAACTGTGGTAAATAAATGTAAAAAGTTACTATTCACAAAAAATTATTTTCATCTCATTGAACCACATTTTACTACTTGATATTAACCGTGTGTCTCAGATTTTCAAAATTCCACTCACAGAAGTGGTAAAATTATGTTTTATGAAAAATTCAGTTTTTTAACTACCACTTAGTGGTTTCACTATTCATCAAAATATGAAAGTTATCCGAAAAGTACCAAAATTTCACCCTAAGCTAATTTCAATATTACGAATCCAAAAATTAAGTCCATTTCAAAAGTTAAAATTTATAAAATTTCAAATAGTATCTATTACTATTCATAATGGCTAGTTTGATTGGTTGTGGTGTGTTAGAATCTCGAAGTTGCGTACAATGCACGCCATTGCATTATTCAAAGGGAAATGTACCGTAGAAGCTTGGGGTGTTACACATTGGGTGGATATATTTCGACATTATCTATTCTAGTATTTTTAATGGTCCCTTTTTGAATCTTTTTTCATTTTAATAATTTGTGTAAGATATATTCATTCTATATATTACAAGTTTGACACTCACCTCACTTTTAAAAGGTCCCCCTATCATCTCTTGTCAAGTCCTTCACACCATTTTGGATTTTCCAAGTCTATCCAGAATCACTTAACATATTCCCTAAAATAATCCTAGAATCCTATTTTGATCATAAATACAATTTATTATATCCTTGGTGCAACCCTAAAAAAGAAACCCAAAAAAGAAGTAACATTCTTTTACAAGCATTATTATTTCATTTCTTCCTAAACGTCCTTCAATTATATGTAAACGATGAAGATATAATAAAATAATTATCTATGATATAAATAGAATTTTTTATTATATTTTCATGTCCTTCAACCATCCCCACTACCATCAAATGGGTTAAGAAATCATCACTCGTATGCACGACACACAACCACCTCATGAATCGATGTCATTTGTTTTTACATTACCACCAATGATGGATGGGTATTATGATGGATATAAATTTTTTATATGATATTTAAAATATTATTTTACATATTGAGTCATTATATCATATATTACTTGTAACATTTCATTTTGTATGGGATACAACTACATTGCTCGAGCGTACGGTAGACTACATTCCTATTAAGCAATGCAATTTGTTTTTCCCTAATTCCTTATATGGATGGTAATAATGAAACATTTAAATGAATATGTATGACATAATTGGTGTAATTAGGATATTAATGAAATATTTATCACTAAAAATATAATAATTTATTTTTTTAACGTTTGAGATGATATCATCATTCGTGTACTTGTGGACTACCACCTTCGTGAAGTGAAGTGACTCTCCCTTAATCAACAAAGAACATAGATGAAAAATATATATATATTTCAAAAAACAATATTTTATTTATGATATAATTATTATTATTTAAAGATGAAATATTATATAGTATCATTCTATATTGGTAATTAAAAAAAATTTAATGTTACTCTTGAATATGTATGACCTAGCCTCTCCATGATTATAACATATTTCATTTTTGAAATAAATATTTCATTATTGGTCATAAATGTATAATTGATCTATAAATATGTTTATTTTTTCATTTTTATTATTCTAGGTAAGATGAAACTATGTATTTTGCGCAATAACTAGATCTCTAATGAAAAACATGCATGAGAAAACATGGCAATTAACACTCGCAAAAAAGAAAATAATGAATGATTACTAACCAAAATTTCATAAGATGTTATAAAATATTATATATGATATTATAAATACTAATATGGTTCTAATTTCGTTTAATGACATCCTTAAAACAACTATACATGAGTATTAATCATATTTAACCAAAATTAATTATAAGGAAAGGTATTTCATCTCAAATTACATTACATTAAGACTTATTTGTTATTATGTACCAATTCACTTTATGGTGGTGTGTTTACTTCCCTGTAGACATGTAACTTCGTTATTCATTCATAATTAGAGGTATTTTGTTTTTTAATTTGAATTACTTCACCCAAGGTGAATTTAAATGAAACATTCCAAGTGGTAAAAGTCGTTGTACAATCTAAAATTCTTTTTTGATTGTGAACATCCTCTTGAAAAATTACATTCTATGGATAATTATTCATTATAAATTAAATTTATATTATATATTCATATTCTATAATGATTTATATTATTATTTACTAAAATTTATAAAAAATTTAAATATTTTTGTTATACTAAAATATATTATCTGATCTTGGAAAATATTGATAAATAAGTATCCCTCACTAAATACATGTATTTGTTGATATGGGAATTTTTTTTGATTTCAATGGATCATTTGATATATGTGGAATTATTTGTACATCAATATTTTGGTGTGACCCTATTATAGATATCCCCGTTATGCAATGGTGGTTTCATGAGACAAATCATTTGGCCAAACATGATATGTTTTTACCAAATAGTTTTAAACTATCTGCTGTAAGGGTGTGATAGTAGATGTAAAATCTGAAAATCCTGATTGGTTTGTACCTAGTATTTTTAAAATATCTTATGAAGGGTATTTATGGAAATTATATAATCTCACTGAGACATGAATTATAGTAATTAATTGTTTCCTTCATTTAGAATTAAGTTAATGTTATCAATGTGATTACCTAAATGATATTTTCTATATATATAGTTCACTAATTGTTTATTTATTAAATAGAACGAGTTTAAAATTATTTAGAATGACATGTTGATTAATCCTTATCCTAATATTGAAATGGAACGTGTGTTCTTTTATATTCATTTCTAAGTTAATATTTTTTATTGAATAATGATATCTTTCTTTAAATATAACAAATACAGAGCATTTTAAATCACCCATATTTTTTTTCCTTTCCCTGCAATATTATGAAGTTATCATGGAATTTATTTTCATAGATGATATGCATTTTCATTTGTTATGAATTACGGTTTATGCTCTATTACCAATATAAAATGGGTATCATGTTTGTATTTGGTTATCCAAAACTACTAATATGATATGTACATAGGGTTTTTTATCCTTTTTATTTATGACAATGTAATAAGGTAGAAACCAACTCTAACCTACTAGAAATAGGGTTGTCACACCTGTATCATATTTTGTTCTCCTATTAATCTAAAAATTAAAACATTATCCATATTATATCATATCACCTCTATCATGTAATATGAGTATTAATTTCTTATTAGGGCCTTCATGGATTGTTTTTATTTTTTAAAATTACTTATATATGTATATATATTATTTTTTCATATCCACGAATAAATATTTGACCATAATATTATAGAAAGTGAAATTAGTTCATAGTGGTCAGTAAAATAGCCAAAAATAAAATAATAATATTACACTACCATTTTACTAAATGAATTATCTATATTTAAAAAATTGAATGGATACATTGGGTCATTTAATGTTTTGGAAGGTCATTATTTGAATTTAATTTCACTTTTAATGTTTCTGTCTAATTCGAGAAGAATTTCAATAATTATTCACAAGTGAACAAATCATTGAACCATGAAATGGATTCTCTTTGATAATTGAATTTAGTCATTATATCCTGATGAAATTGGTATAAATTAACATAATAAAATTATAACAAATATTATATAGATAGGAATGGATCTAAAGTAAGTTATTAATTAATTTAATTTTAATATTTTCAAATTTAAGAAAAAGTGGAGAAAAATTATGTAACATATGGTATAGGATCTCTCAAAACCACATTTTTTAGTTATGACCATTCACTCTATAACAATGTTTATACATCTCTTTCATGTTATATAACTCTTATAAATTTTATATATCATTATATTACATATATTCATAGAATGTTTTTTCTTCTATTGACATATTGATACATTCCATAGATTCATTTATCAAATTCATTCTTTTGGAAATAACCTTTAATTATGATTTGATCCATGTTTCTATTAGACATGTATTTCAGTGGGTAATTATTATGTATATTCCTTAGTATTAATTTACTTTTTAGAAAACATAAGTATGTATATGTTATGACTTGTGTGATAGGATAACTCTCCAATGTACTGGTTAATTTTTACATCTTATTAAAATAAAATATGTAATTAGGGGGTGAACCAAATTCATGGTTAGAACATGTCCCTAATATCATGTTGTCTTAGAGGTTATCATTGACTTGTGTTTATATCATGTTATTTGTTTATCAAAAATTCCTATGAATTCATTATCCAATTATTCCATAACCTTTATGTCATTATTCAATAGTATATTTCATGAACCATGTAGATATGATATCATGTTATGCCTTTTGATTTATACGTTATTCTTCTCCATCATCTTTATTCCCTTACTGGGGTTTAAAGCTCGCCACATTTTTTAATGTATTCCCAATGTTATCCTCGGAATTTTTATGGGATAAAAAGTATTAAAGATCTCATTATAGAGATTAAAATATTTAATTTTATTTTAGTATCATGTTTTTGTTTTAGATATATATTCTTCCAAAGACGCTGAGAATTTACATAATTTTGGATATATTTTATTTATATGTATGTTTACTATCATATGGTAAAATGTGTATAAGTATTAGGTCATTATAGTTCTATCAAATGATGGTCTATTAGTTTTGTGTATTATGAATAGAATAATTTTGGGTGAATGCTTCGTATTATTCTATGTATACAAAAAAATCCTGAAATTTTATTAATGTATAGTGGGATTGCATTCCATGATATTAATTCCCTATGTGGATAATTAAATTAAATATAGATCTAGTAAAATTTTACCTAAGGGTAACAACCATCAATGCATAAAAATGTCTATTAAATTGATCATTACATTATGCTTGAAAAAAAGGCATTGATGTACACCTGGTTTGACACACTCTGAGGATATTCATTAGGATATTAAAAAAATATTTATGAAACATTGTGAATATCATGAATATATTTTTAGGTTAGGAATCATAATTAAGAAATTTCCAAGGACAATCAAGATTGAAATATAGTGATGCATAAGGAATTTTTTATGTTTCATATATATGTTTTCATCCTATTTTTTTAATTTCCATTTTTATAATATTTTTTTGATTCTGTATTCTCATCCTTAAATTTTATTTATTTTATTTTAGGTATTGGTGTGAAATATAATAAATCATGAAAACAATGATCATGATATTCATTATTAAAATTTCCCTATTACTATTCCTACACTTATGGGATTAGGTTATGGGAAAATCATGGAAGTAATGGTCAGCTGACTCATTCTATAAAAAAATAACCTAAATTATATGGAATATCATTCTTCTCATATGAAAGAGAATGATGTGGTTGGGTCACTCATGTGAAATAATACACCTTCACATATTGGATCTTTTGATGTCCTAATCACAAAATAGTTGATTGACTCAATTATGATGGTATTATCTATCATCAATTGCTCTAGGAAGTATAATGTCATGATCGTAATCTATCATTTTGAAGGTTAAACTGATCCTTAGTAGAAATTAATCAAGAAAACAATATCCAAAGGGGAAATGTATTCAATAGAATGGGATATATTCAATAAAATATTATTCAATATATTATTTCCACAGACTCTCTAATATAAAATTGTGGGAGAATCCCTTACGCTAAATAAAAATAAAGATAAGCTGATCAGGTCATATTAGGAAAACCTCAGAAAGAATTCAGTGTTAACCTATGGATTCTTCATGAAACCTGAATGTATAGTATACCATTACTTCTTTTTGATAATCCATATAAACTAAAGAAATATAGTGATTTATTAATTTTAATATATAATGTTGTTACAAATTGTTCAGTTATGTTCATTATAATGATTGGTGACTCTTAGATGTCTCGTGGGTATCAAGATAATATTTTTAAAATGGGCATTAATTGATGAGGATCTATAAATATTAACCATAGTTTAATGAATACCCAAATCCATTGTGTCAAAAATATTTGGGGAAACATCATATAAATAATCTCAATGTATTAAGAAAATGCTTCATATGTTCAAAAGATGAGAGAAAGGGAAATATGTTTTGAATATATATAAAGAACCATTACTATGTGATGGAGTAAAATATGTGTTAGTTTAATACTAATCTGATTGAAAAGTATTTAACCTCTATGTAACACATACATTATGGGATATAATACACAATGAAAATGGTTCGAATGAACAATAAATGGTAACAACATACATGGAATATAGAACGTGGTAGTTCATATTCTATTATTAATATTGAGATTGATCCAATAATTGATGAGGTTATAGGTGTTTGAAATATTAATTATATAATTAAAAAAATCATTTTGAATAAATTTTTAAAAATTCATTCATAGCCTTTTTTTATTATGACTTTTCAGAAACTCAATAAAAACATGTTGATTGAGCTAGTAGTGGGAGTATTAAAGAATGTAATTATGAAATACCGAGTATATTAGTCTCCCCAAGTGATAATTTATTGACTCGAACACTAAAAATTAATTTCTTATAAACAATAGTATATTTTGATTCTGTATTGTGCCCGGATTTCTAATCCTTATATAATGGAAACATCAACTATGGGGAGTGGGACATAACTCTTCACATCCCGAGGTAATAAAAAACATCATACAAGATTTTGGAAGAGGTTGTATGTCCTTTGGAAAATTATTATGAGACATGGATATTATATACATATAAAAAACATATGTAGGCTAAATGATTTAGAAAAAATAGATAGGCTTGCAAAAATAAATGACTATTATGAGAAATTATACTATTGTACTCTTTAAAGACATTTATGGTCTTCCTCTTCACCAACTATTTGAGTTCAAAATTGAACTTATACCAAGACCTCTACACATATCCAAGAATCTCTATAGAATGTTCATCATTGATATAAAATAACTAAATAACCAACAACATGTGAATATAAAAAATGTTTTTATATTCATGATTTTATTCTACGGAGTCCACCACTTCTCTTTATAATGAAGTAGGATGGGCCAATGAAACTCTATGTTGATTATAATGGACACAATAAAATCTTGACAAAGAAGAACTATCACCACACACTAATTTATGACATATTAAAACATAAAAATGGGACCATTATATTTTTATAGTTGAATTAAGGCCATTATATCAGTAATTAAAGTTGACTGATGAGGACATTGGTATGACTACCTTTCGAACTAGGTATGCACAGTAAGAGTTCATTGTGACACCCTTCATTCCAAATAATTACCAATAATTATTTTTCAAAATATTTGATACAATATTTTAATAATACCACAAAAAATATTTATATTGCGATTATAGATTATATTCTTATATACTCTGAATTTAAGGAGGATCATGATGAGATTTTGAATATTGTGAAAAGGCAATGTGAAATGAGAAGAAATTTTTCACTATATAGTAGATGATAGTTCTGGATAAGGGAAGTATCTTTAGAATTTCATTTTATTACCATTAATGGGATATTTTTGAACACTTCTATGAAATAAGAAATTTATTTGTTTCCAAGACTGACATCTATAATGGATATAAATAGTTTCCTTGGACTATATGGAAATTACTAAAAATTGTTAGCTAAATTATCATTGTTCATAAACCCATTGTCCATGATGAATCATAAGGGGGTAATGATTTTTGGTCCAATGGATGTTAAGAGATCCTCATGAAATTGAAAAATATGAGTATCACTACAATAATACTCATGATTCGCTTCAATGAGAAGAATTTAATTGTTTATAATGATGCTTTAATGAGGGAATTAATCTATGTATTGATGAAAAATGACAAATTGATATCATCTACATCAAGGTAGTTGAAAATAGAGGATGAAAACTACCCAATAAAAGACAAAGAGTTTTCTACATTGATCATAAGGATGATGATTTGGAAGCATTATCTCAATGGGGAAATATGGGAATTATATCAATATTTTACGATCCCCATATATATAATTAGAATGAATGAGTTGAAAATGATCCAGTGAAGACGGTTGTAGCTAAATAAATAACGTGAATACTCAATTCACTACCATCTAGGGAATGCAAATAAATTTTTCACATGATCTAAGTAAAAATGATCCTAGGACCTAATTTAATAAGGAATTATAAAGGGATATAATCTTTATAGACTTAAAATATATAGATATGGGAATCCTAATGGAAGTGACATCATCATTATTTTCAAAAAAGTATTTCATAGCAATCCCTTATGGAGAAGAAAAATTATGATCAAAGATGAAATGTGTATATTATTGTGAATGTGTAATCTATGAGAAAATTGAAAGCATTAGAGTTCAAAACTAATGAAGAATGAGTTGTCAGATTTGGTTCATTACTATGTATAATATCACATCCTGAGATAAATAAGGATATATTTATTGATGTTCATATATTGACCATCAATATCTACCCATCGATAAATTTGATGTATCATGATCCTAGATATAACAATTTTTATGATAATATGATGATAGTGATCAGTTATACAAATCAACAAGACTGGTATGTTATCAAGTGAATGCTAAACGTAAAAAAGTCATGGGTGATGATGTAACCATTACCCATAACAATATAAAAATGGGAAAAATTATCATGGTCATTTTCAATTTACGTCTATAGTAATTGAAAGAAAATAATAATATTTGGGATGTTTTTTATTGTCTTATATAGAAATCTCACTCCATTAAAATATTAGAGGAATTTGTACTTGATCGTATTATAAGAATATACATTAGAGAGGTAGTTGGGATGTTTTGATAATATAAATCTATTATATCTAACCAAGATTGATGTTTTACTTCCATGTTAAAAAATAGTCTCATAAATTCTATAAAAAATAATTTGACCCTCATTTTGGTTATCCCCCCCCCCACCCAAATTTATGTAAAATCCAATAATACTTCCTTGGCACTGGAAAACATAATTTGATCACAATCGAATGACTTCATAGGAGTATTTGATCAATGTATTATTTTAGTATATTTCTTGTACTATAATTATTTACTCCAAATCATTTGAATGGCCCTATATAAATCCCATTGTTGAAATAGATGTTAAAAACCATCATTCTGGGATGATATTTTTAAAAACAATTAATGTGACCGAAAATTTTAGATGAAAGTATAGAAAATTACAAGACCAGTCAGTAGAACATAAGTGCTTCTCAATGATAACATAAGATATATTCTAACAATACCTAACAAGAACATGAGTTTAAGGTTATAGAATAAATGTTATTTTATATATAATTATGGAAGAGGGTCATTAGATTTGGGGAGATGGAAAAGTCATGTCCTAGGAACATCAGCCCCTTTCTTTTTTCAATTAGTTCATATTTTTAGACTATCAGAATGCACTCCCACCATAATATTCACATGTTTAGGATTTTTTTCATGTATCCCTCTTGAGTAAATATATACCAGATCACTCACATACACAGAATTTAGTGGTTATAAAACTAGAATGTGATATATCTTATGGGAAGTAGCCAGTGAAAATATTTTAACCTTGGGACAATGTTTTATGGAACCTGAAAACTCCCTTAGTCAATATACAATGGTGAAAAAATATATAAAAAGAGGTGACATAGTATCTAGATGATTAAATAATGAAAAACAACCCTCAACTAATTTCAACATATTATATAAAACAAAATTTCAATAATAAAATTTGATAAGTGGGTAATAATTTAAAAACACATAAATATTTTAATAGAAATTCCACTATGATTACATTTTTGTGTCATATTATTTAATATCATATTATTTAGTTTATACGTATCACATTATAAAACTGACAATATTTTATTATATAAATTTCAAAATTACATTAATAGAATAAATATGACCATAATAATTAAAATTATTTCAAATGGATATAAAATAGACAATCAATAAATAATACTAAGGAAATTTTGATCTTTTTAATCCCCAAAAATAAGACCCATAATGATCAAAACAATTGAAATGAGTATGAATATTAGCAATGTAGTATACATGGATAAAATGGAAATTTGTAAGCTTGATATGAAATATGAGTAAATAATGAATTAATGAAATATTGGTTATTTCTAAAATGGTTGATCCCACATAAATATTAAAAATTTGATAGTTGAAATAAATATTTGTCCAAATGAATAGTTCTTAAAAATTTGAATACTAATATGACAATTAGGAAGAATGAAATGACTATTTTATAAGTATAATTTACTCAAAAAGTGTGAAATATTTTTTTGTATCTAATAAAATGATATAATGATAGTGTTAAACTATGATATAAGTAAATAATGTTTTTAAAAACCTAAATTCATCATTCATATTTTTATATAACATAAAATATTAATTTTAATTTCATAAAAAAATAATGATTTAAAAAAGTTTCATTTTTATAAAATGTAATCATTGATAAATATTATGTTTTAATAGAATGATAATAATTTTATGATTCCTGATAAAATTACTTAAAAGTCCCGATAGTTGATCAGAAAATTAGGAAGAGTATTTTTCAAATAAATTATATTCAATGATAAAATTTCTTATATTTAGAGAATTATTTCCATAAATGGATTATAATTTTTTTATCTTCAAATTTTAAAAGGGTTATGGTGATTTTTTTTCCAATAGTGAAATAATGAGAAATTATGTATTTAACATTATACGTTAAATACAAGAATTTTGGATTCATGGATGGTGTAAGAATACATTAGTTTAAAATAACATGAACTATATACTATATATATTCACAATAATAAAAAATATTTATTGTATTTATACAAAATAATAATCCAATGATTATAATATCCAAAAATACCCATATCATATATTTATAAACACATCCCCTAATAACCCCTTCACCTCAAAAATTTTACAATTTGGAGATTTAAAAATTTCTAACTAACTATTATCTCAATCCAATCTATCATTCCCTTGTTCTATTTTTATCCTCAAAAGATAAATTAATATTTCCATAAGAGGAATATAAATAGTAATAATGGAATGGAAAATGTAATACCCTTAACAGAGTCTTTTATTTCCTATTCCTCTTCACCCTAAAAACATTTCCATTAAGCATGTCATGATAACTCTAAAATCATATGTGTTCAGGAATATTATTTTTTTAATGGAACATATATATTCTAACCCATTCTATTTTCCACTTATTCAAAAAAATATAAACATAATTAGTATTATGTTGGATCACATCATTCATGGAAAATGATTTTTTCTTCCATATTACCACCTTTATGGAAGATTCAGTTAACCAAAAATAAATAGAAATTATTAGATATTAATATTGAATATAATTTCACATTGTTGAATAAATTTATTTCAATATTAATAAGTAAATTTAAACCAGTTACTGATGGTCAATAAAATTGACCAAAAACTAACCATAAATCTTTTTTGTTTTCCTACATGAATAATCCATTATTCAAAAACACCTATATAAATAAAACTATTGAAATTTAAAGAAGATAATAAATAAAATTTAAGTTATGATATACAATTTTATTCTGATTTTATTAGAACATAAATAATTATACACATGTGGTCTATCATTCAAACCATGAATCTAATGCTCTTAGAACAAGGAAAGTATTCATCATATATCAATAAAATTGTTATAAATTAACACTATGAAAGTTAAGTAAATAAAAAATATATATGGGAGTGGTTCTATGTTATGTAAATAAATATTTTTATTTTATTATTTAGAAAATACTGCATAATTGTGTTATGATTCTAGATCATAATGTAAGGAATCCACACAAACTACCCCTTTTCATTGGTTTATGACCTTTCTCATACAAACTCACATACTACCTCTCTTTAAAAATATAAAATTCATCAATAAACATTATATCTCTCTAAAAAATATACATATATTTTCCTCACATACATTCATTATATAATATGTTACTTATATTCATTTCCCATTTACCTTCATTATAAAATTGTATTTATTATGATATGAAGAAATATTATATAGCACATTTCATTCCTTGGAAAGATACTCTGTATACACCTTAATATTACATTACTTTTGTAAAAAAATAAGTTTGATTATCATATTTTATGTCTGAAAACACAGTTCTATAATGCATTTGGTAATTTTTTTGTCTAATGAGATGTAATGAATAGGATAATAGAGAAAACGTAATCCCTGAAGCGACTCTATCTACTTTGTGATGTTGTCTCAATGGGTATCTTTAACCTCTAATTCTAAGATGTTATATATTCCCTCTGCATTATTAGGATTACCTGATCATATGAGTCCCTGATCATTATATTTTTTTATGTTTATTCATGAACATTGGTTCTTCTTTTTTCTTGTTATTCTTTTAGAATGATATGGGGTGCTTTTGTATCTCATTTATTCCTACAATAGGCTTTATATGTCACCCCATTATTTCGTGTATTCCCTGGGTTTTCATAATCAATTTTTGGATATCAATTGCATATTGGAGGTAATTATAGAGATTAAATTAATGGTGTTTTATTTTTTAGTTTCATTTTTAGGTTTTACATTCATTTTTTTTAAGGAAAGTAGGCTATTCAAATATTTGGTTATATTTTGGGGATATTTATGTTAAAAAACATATAATAATATGGTTAAAAGGCTGAGTTATCTATATTGGGGGGTTTCAGTATTGAGAAATATACTTTCATACCTAAGGTCTTTATTAATGGGGTGGTACTCTATTCCCTAGGGTCTTATTGTTTGAAAGACATGATTCTATGATCCGATCAAGGGTTCATCTATGAGTTGTTTTTATGTTCTTTAAGACCTGTTGTTATATGGATTTTTTAATTCAAACTCTATATTGACATGATTCCCGTGGTATGAGTGACATAGTATAAAAACCCTATTAAGGATAGAAACAAAATAAATTTCATGCTTATTATCATTTCTGAATTATATAGTTATATTCACTATACAAATATTAATTAATACTAAAAACAAAAAGAAATACATATTAGGTAAACATGATTATTTTAATGTATTGATAAAGAATTAATTCTTAAATTATTGGTTTTTAATATGACCAAATTAATATATGTTATTAAATCATGATATCAAAATTAACATAGGGTTATATTTTTGGTTTTTTGGAAAATATTCATTTTTCAGTGAATAGTGAGAAAAATTGATTTTTTTAATTTTGTCATTTGTGTTAAATGAATTGTATGATTTAAATATAAAAACATATTTTTGATATTATTTAATGTATCATATGTAATTTTTAGTAATATTTATTCCAAATAATTAATTTTTAATCATAAATGTATTCGAATTTTGTATAATTTTATGTTTTGGTTTAAAATTGAGTTTTTCTAAAAAGTGATTTAAAGTGTATAATATTTCACAATTTTAATTAATTATGAAACACATAATAAAGAATTATTTAAAAAAATTATATATTATATATAAATAAATATTAATTTAAATTCATACAATGATTATTACAAGTAATATAGTTAATTAAGTTTCTTATAATGCTTATAAAATTATTTTCTTGAAAACATAATTTTTCTTCATGTTTTTTGGTTTTATTTTTAATTATATTCGCCCATATATATGAATTTAATATTGTAAAATTGATTCCAAATTTTTTATCCAAATTTTTTAATTTAATTTTTAATTTCAATTTTTTTTCTTAAATGAACACTGAAAATGTTAAAAATCTTTTTCCACATTTATGGTAAAAAAATTTACCCACGATTAATCTTATAATGAAAATGATTAAAATTACATAATAAAAAGACTAAAATATATTTTATTTCAATATTTGGACATTATAATTAATATGACATAATATTTATCCATTTTGGTTCCATTTTGACTGTCAAAACTTTTGATATAACATTTTCATTTTAAAAATTACAAGTGTTCCACTTACATCACTTATAAAAGGCCACACCATCTTTTCTCCTATCAACATATTCATAATTTTGTTTTTAAAAGACAAAATGAAAAATCATACTTAGTTCCTCTCATAAGACCTATATTTTGTTTATTAATCAAAAATCCATCTTAGTATGTATTTTGGTGATAACCTATATAGGTTTTATGATGAATAGGTATCATGATTTAGATGTTGTTTTATTCTATTTCATTATCCAACGTCATAAGAAAATATTAAATTGTAATGATATAATAAAAAGAGTATGTAAAATATACCGATATGTTATTATGTTAATGTAATTACATGTATCCATCACCTATTCCATAAATTTTTAAATTAATCCATCATTTCGGTGCACAATGGACTACTTCCTTGAGAACTAATGTAATTTATTTTTCATCATCTCCTCTCATTGATCGTTATAATGATAGATTTAATATATATATATATATATTTATATATATGTGATATTATAAAGGTAATTATAATATTTTAATTATGATATCATATATGAAATAATTATTTCTATTATGTGTGGGATATGATTAATTACTGCTATTTATGGTGAACTTCCACGTCACAAAATGATTTGATTATTTTTCCCTAATGATTTACATAAATGTTATTTATGAAACATTAATTGATTATATGTAATATATATGAACTAATTATGATATTAATGAAATATTTATCATTTCTAAATAAAAATTTGTATCTTTTAATCAAACATTTCCATTAATGAAAAATTATAATTTCCTTCATGCGCACATTTGGACTACCACCTTCAGGAATCCATTGTGATTCATTTTTATTCAAAAAAATCATAAACATTATACATTTATATATGTATATTTAATTTAATATATTTTAATTATGATATTTTTATCATTCTAGAAACATGATATAGTGAAAACCTTATTTTAATAATAAAATTCGAAAAATGGAAACATTACATATCCGTACGTACGGTATACCCTCACCTTGGTTGAAACATGGTTCATTATTAAAAACAATTATTCAGCACCTACTTTAAAATTATAATTAATGTATAAATATTATAATAATTTCTTTGTTATTATTTTCATTAGGATGAAAAAAGGACCCAACAAACCATAACTGGCCTGTCAATTTCATTTTTGACAGATATATCATATATCCTCAAAACAGATAGCGTAAACATATTTATTAATTAATTGACTACAACATGGTAATAAGTAAAATAAAATGAATAAAAAAACTATAAAACTTTCTTTATTAAGTAATAAATTGAAATTAAATTATTATTCATGAAGATAAATAACATTTCTGACAAGTGAAACTCAATGTAATGGACATTATTTTTGGAAATATTCATTTAAATTTCCCCTTAAACTCTATTAATAAAGTGTCAAATTATTTTAAATATGTTTTATGAATATAATTATTTGTAAATGACTATTTTATAAAGTATATGTTTTAATTTGTTTGAAATTATACGAAATGTAATTTATTTCATGTTATGTGAAGAATATTTTTAAAAAAAAGACCAAAAAAATGTTTTATTTTAACATATACGATAGAAATGAATTTTCCTACAATATTTAATATTATTTGGTTTATGTAATCCATTATAGAATTCATGATTTATTCCAAAATAAATCCTTCTATCAATTTTTCAAGGAATTTAGGAATTGTGTATGGGGTTTTAAAATGAAAGTAAATTTCAATATATTATGTGTTTTGTATATAGGTTCGAAAGTTTTTTTAAAGGGGTTTATGATAAAAAGGTGAAAGAATAATTTTTTTATTCATGATATGGTACTTGATACTTATATATGAGGATCGTGTGATATCTATGTGGCTTATATGATTGGTTGAGAGACATTATATCTCATGGATGATCCCGGAATAACTTACAAAACGTATTGTACCCCATTATAGCTCAAAAAAGACAGATGGGACTAATATATCATTTATTAATAGTGATCTAAATTATTTCCCTCTAATACATTTGGTAAAAATTATTTTCTATGGATAATTATATCTCAAATTTGAAATATTTTCATTCATATAGAATTTGTTTACAAATGGTATTGTGATTATGATTCCTTATTGATCTGAAAAGGTTTTTATTTTATTTATATATCTATTTTGGTTTTTTTGATAATAAATTGATAAGTTTTTTTCATGTAGAAATATTTTATATCCTACATTCAATGAATGTTAGAGATAAATTTCATCATTACATGGCAGTTAATGTATTTCACTATAAAAAAATAGATTTCTTCTATTTTATTTCCATTACCAATATTTTTGGGATCATCCTACTTTTGAAAAGGTTTTTATAAGGTTTATTGACAGGAAAAAAATTATTAAGACAATTTGAAATTCATTAATATTTGAAATGAAAATAAATCATTTGTAAAAGATTTATAGTTTGGAAAAAATTACTACTCATTAGATGTTTTGTAATTTTTAATACATATTGGTTTTTTATATAATAGTTTCAAACAAACTCTATATCACTGCAAATATAAAATTTATTTTATAATGTATGAAATTGAATTATAATTTCAAGTCACCTGAATGTAAAATGTTTATGCAGGTTTCATTACAATTTTAAGTAGGGAATGTATTAGATAATTTTATATGTTAGGATAATTATAATAGACTATCCTTGGAAGATATTTCATTATGGTTCAATTGAAATGAAATTGATTTTGATGATTCCAATGTTTGTTTATCTAAACTGTGACTCTTCATAATTGTTTTCCACAATAGAACTAGGGTTTCTATTGTAGGAAGGAAATAATAGAAAAATATAAAGTATAATCAGAATAAAAAGATGGTTTTAATTGATTATTTTTTTAGATTTATTGATTAATTGGTGATAGCCATAATTGATCGTCATATCCATGAAAAGGGTAGTTAGATATAATTGTAGGGAACTTGTCAACAATGATCAACTCGTAATAATGTACCCTCTGCCAGTTAGTAGAATCTCACACCAAGTGGTATCCAAAGGCTGGATCAATACTGTGGATATGATATTTAATATCATGGACATTCATTCCATTAAATTGTTACTCTATCCATTTATAATGTTCCAAGTAATGTTGATTGGTGGTGGTCTCTATTTATGATTCCCAAAGAGTAAGATGATTATGATTTCATATATTTGGAAAATTTTCAGATTTTTTTAGAGAAATATATACATAATGTTAGTAAACATTGAATGGAGAAACAATTTTAGGAATGGAAGAAATGTATGATGATTATATAGCCACATATAAAGGAAAAATTACAAAATTGTCTAGGTATATATATGATTTTATCATGAATATGGATACTAGTATTGATCATATTTATTTATGGATTATTCCATGATATCAAATTGAATAAGCTTAATGTGAATTTAAAATTTATGGAAAAATTATTCAGTATGATGGGAATATATAACTAGAGATCACTGATGATAATGTATCATATGAAAAAAATAAGAAGAAATAATTTGGATGACATACAAAAAAGAAGAATACATTAGAAAAATGGGTAGAAATAAAATTATGTTCACATATTATGATAAGTGTGTAATAAGTAATTTTGGGGAATGTTTTGTAAATTCAATAATGTTATGCTGGTTTTTTTTGTTTTCATTGGTGGGCTTGTGAAGTAAAGGAAAACTTTTATAAACTAAAAAAAATGGGGGAACCAATAGTTATTCTTTGGTGAGATATTTGAGTTTCAAAGTATCAGGTCATTAATTTAATTTTTTTTATGTTAGTCACTCTAGATGAAAACTAGAAATATCAACAAAAAAATGTTGTCAAACAATATTTTTATACAACTATGATTGATTTTAGGGCATAAAATGAATGGTTGATAGTTTTATAATAGGTTTTTCAAAGTAATTACAATCGCATTTTTACTATGGATAATCAAATTTTGACATTTCAGAGACATGATGAAGCAAAATAATAATATCATCTCATGAATTAATGATAATCCTTTTGGTGAAAAATCATGGTGGAAATATTAAAGATACTAACACTTTTATGGACCTTACTATTATTATTACTATGTTACTTTTTTATGTTAAACTAGTTGAACATATCAAAATAGACTTTGATTTTATTATTTGTTAAGGATTGGATATTAGTTTGTCATTAAAATTTAAATTACAATGAAAAGAATTTTTTATTCAATGATTTAAGACCTATTAAAACCTACCACAATTATTTAAATGTAATTAGATATAGTAGTGATAGTTACCTATATAATTTTGTTGAAATGAATAAAAATTTAGGAAATAGTGATGTTCTATTAGTAAAAAAATAAATGTATTTTTTTCTTCATGATACACATAATTTTATTCATGGTCATGAAGTTTAATGTACTATTTATGACATGTCTAATTTTAATCATATTTAAAAAACATGTTATCACATGTATGAAGTATAACATATGGAATTAAAAAAAATTAGGAGTTTCATAAAAAATGGTTCCTTCATAAATTTACTACAAAATTGGATGCTATATTTTTTTATTGAAAAGAAATTAGTTTCATTATTTACTTGTGTGATTTTGTTAATTATTTATCCAAATTAGCATTGTAATTTATTTATATCAATTTATATTATTTTAGGAATTAACGTATATTGATATGTTTGAATTAGTCTTTAAATGAATATTTGATATAATATGGTGTGAATGGTAAATTTTGGAAGAAACCCAGAGGTATTTGTATTCATTTCCCATGGAGTAGAAGTTTTTCTATGTCAATGAGACCATTCACCCCAGCCCAAAAAGTGTTCGAACGAATTAACCATGGAAACATAATCGGGAAAATTCCCTCAGCACAGCTAAACAAACTAGGATGATCTACTAGTAAACCATGTGAGTTGTGATTTTTAGGATAAAGTGGGGAACTATGTAGTTTTAAATTGTAAAAAAATATTTGTACTATATCTCAAGCCATATAGGCTAGTACCAAATGAGATAGAATTATGAACATGGTCTATACATGGCTAAAAATTATGTTTCCCTGTCAAAAGATTGTTAAACTCAAATTATGAAGAACAGAATGAAGAGAATTTCTGTAACATGGTTATGGTTCACATCCTCAACACATTGGATATATTATAAACTCATTGAAAAAATAACAACAAATGATATTTTATTAACTACAATGTTCATTAAAAAAGAAATTAAGAAGAAACAAATACAACATCATAGAAGATAACTCATATAAAATTTCTTCAAAATATTTTAAATCCCTCCTCTAAATTTGTTGATTTCTCTACAATTTATAATCCCTTTAAACGGTGTTATATCAATTTTATTTTGGGCCAATTATGTTTGAAAATTTATTGAAATTTCAAAATATTCTTGACATAAACCAATTTTTAATTTTTATTATTTTATATTTTCCACTTTATTACAAGTGTGTTGTTTGGTGTTTTCTAGAATTGTAGGTGCATGAGAATCTATATAATTCATTTCATGAGTGTTTATTTAGAAAAAATACGTTCATTATAATATAATATTAAATGAACCATATTATGGTAATTCCATCAACTTAGTAGAGCATACCTAAAATTATCCCAAGGAAAATGCCGAAGTAGAAGTATGGGATCATGTCCATGTAGATGGAAAATATTTTTCTCTTGAAGGGAATCAAACCCAGTAGCTTGTAGTTGAGTGTGTAAAAATTAATTGTCCCCTAGATACATTTATGATGTATAATCCATGCAAACATTAATGACTACTGGCTCAATTTGTTCATGTCTTTGGGAAATAATATCCACATAAATATATTCTATAAGATTTGAATTCAAACATTCCATCTAATCAATGTATATATGTAACATCCCAAGTAAGTAAAGAATAATATATTTTCATTTCTATGTTTATTTATGAATTTTATAGTGTTTTAGAGGCTTAAAATGATAATAAATTCAATCTTCAGCATATAATACTCTAATATTTTCAAAAGATATTTTTACCGCCATTTAATGGTAACCCTTTTTAAATATACGTTTTGAAAATTTTATATGTTATATTTTACATAAAAAATCCTTTTTTAGAATCTAGACATCAAAATTTACTTTGTGTAAATATTTGTTATTTTTTCGATAAAGTTCAATTTTTAGTGAATAGCGAAAAATGATGTATTTTAATTCAAAACATCTTTTTAATATAATTTATTTATATGGTTTGATTATATTTTCAATTGGGTTTAAAGTGTAATTATAATTTACTTTTACCATTTAATACAATGGTGGTTATCAGAATTAATTTCACTTTGAAAAAGGACGTAAACAAGTGTCAATCTTTTGATATATATTGTTTTTTTAACATGCTATTTGTTTTGACAGCGGGAATTAATTATAATATTAATTAATGAAAATTATATGTTTTAAATTTGGTAACAATGAAATCATTTTTGAATTTGGAATATCAAATTTACTTTGGATAAAGTTTTGGTATTTTTCTGATAAATGTTGATTTTTAAGGAATAGTGAAAAATAAATCATTTTAATTCAAAACTGCATTTTAATCAAATTTATTTATATATTTAGATTGTTATTTTATTTTGTTTTAAAGTTTAGTTGAATTATGTTGTTATCATGTAATAAAATTTTGGTCATTGGATGTAATTTCACTTTTCAATTGGATGTAAAAACAAGTCAATCTTTGGATAAATTTTACTTCTTCAAAACTCATCTTTAGTTTTGACAACGAGAATTATTTTTAAATTAATTACTACGATTTATCTATTTGGAATTTGATAAAATGGATTCCATATTTTGAATCATAAGGTCTAAATTATGTAATTAAGTCTCTTTTGTTTTTTACATTATGAATAGTAATTATAGTAATTATTTTTAATTACAGTGGCTAATTAGTAAATCGGGTAAAAGGGGGTAAACTAAATAATGTTATAATAATGTAAAATTACCCATCCATGTGTATTAATGCTATTTTTTGAATCATGTCCTACCATGGTTTTCCTTTTTCCAACTTTGGGACCCTATTTAATCACTTTTGTGTGATAGTGACCATTTATCATATTATTTTTATTAAAAGGGAACTATAATACAAGTATATAATACCTATGTAAAACAATTTTAATTTTGTTTATATAAATTCTCTATTTGACTATAAATAGTAATTTTAAATATAAAAATATTTCCTATATCATGGTATTTTATTTAGAATTTTCTACATTAAATAATTAAATTTATTTATGACACAATTATGATGAAGTTATTACCTCATTAATGAAAGATTTAAATATATGATATTATAAGTGTTAAAATAATTTTGTCTTGAAACATGGGATGCAATCCACGAATTTTATAGATAATTATGTCATGTAAAATATATTTTAATGCTTTTATTTTTAAGGAATAATGCTTTTATGCCTTTATAAAAAGTCAACTACCTAATAGTGTCGAAATTGGCATAAGTGAGTGTTTAAAACAAATGTTATTTTATTAAATGGTATAAAAGTCCAAAAAATATACTATTATACCAAATGAAATATATTATATTACTAATATCATTATTTACACAATTATTGGACTATTGATATCTTAATGTAATTATTATGACCTTATAGTTTGAAAATAAAAAAAAAGATGTGGTAAGAATTATTAATTTTAACTAAGGATTAAAATGAAAAGATAAGGTGAATTCTATGACATCCACATGTATAATTTCTATTGGTTTAGTGGATTTATACCCATTATCCTCTTATCCTCTAAATATATCATTTTATAACCATTCAAATTTGGAAAACATTTTATAATAAATAAATATTTCATGACTTTCCAAGAGTGCCCCTCCTCCATCTTATAAAAGGCCCCCACCTCTACCCCCTACCTACACATCTCAAGCCCTTGGCTCGTCCAAAATATTCTCAGGTTATCCCTCCACATCCCTATCACACTCCAATAATCCTCAATTTAGTAATAATTCTTTCCAAGGAATCATTTGGCACAAATCCAAAATAGTTACCCGATTTAGAGGAATATAATGAATGAACGAGAACAAGTCAGACGAGAGGTAAGGGATCCTACCTCTCTCTTTCTTTTTAAGTACTGTCTTTTATGTAATTTCTTCTAAGATCCTCTTTATTATGATGGGGAATGTTCTTTTATATTTCTCTTACTTTAATTTTTATTTTCATATGATTAGATACCCTATTTGATCTCATCAATCCATTTTTTGGATGTTTTAAGTGGCGTCGTTAGGCTGCCGAGTTTTCATAAGGGATTTTCATCTCACATTTATTCCTGTGAGATTCATGCTACATTTGCCACTATTTCCTTTTTTTGTGGTGTGTGTACTTACCATGATTATATTCTTTGTGTAATATACTTTAATTTATGGGTATTTACATCTTCATTGTATGATCCTTCTTTCATGAGGTGTATGTTTTGAAAGTTACCCAAATCGGTAAGGGAACCGTTCACCCTCCTCTTTTTAAAAGACTAACTTTTGTTATGTATTTTAATGTACATCATATTATTTTTGGATATGATATTCTATAACCTTATTGATTTAAATTTTATGTCCAAGTGATGAGATACCATTTTCTCTCTCATCAACTCATTTTCTGAATTTTCAAGTGACGTCGCTAGGCTGTCGAATTTCTGTAAGGGAACATCTTATCCCAATTTCAATTATTTGGGTTAAACCTCTACTTCTTGATTATGTCATGCTATGAATATGTGTGGATGACCTCTGAGTGTTTTACACTTAATATCCACTTATATATGGTGTATTTATATTTGTCACACATAATTATGTAATTGATTTATCATTAATCTAAGGATACCGTCTTAGTACGGGACTTCATCTCAATCTCCATTCATTAAGGATTCTTTTGCTTTCTAAACGACTTTATTTCATATGGTGTATAAACCCCTTTTTACTTTTCATTTCATTCAAAGGTAATCTTTTCTATATTAAGAGTTTTACTAAATGACAAAAAGGAATGTTTCTTTTTTTAACGTAAGCAGTGAGAACGACCTTTTCCGCCGCTGTGAGTATTATTTGATCCATGACATCCTTAACAAGACATAATGTCTTCAAAAGAAAAATAAATACCATATACTCTTTTTACGTATTTTGGTTTTGAAAATGGTTTTTATAATGGATTTATAATTTCAATATCATAAAATGTTATATTGTTATTGCAATGTGGAAATGTTATGTTTACTTTATGAATGTTTTATGTGATACGATTATGTTATGGTTATTGGAAATTGTTTATGAATTCGGGTGGTTCCGTGATAAACTAAGGGTGGGTGATCCCGAGATAGCTTTATAATACATTGGGTAAAGCGAGGGAGTTAAACTCTAAGGTTTATCTGAAGATATTTAGGGAATATACTGTGATGGGTATTCTAAACGTAACCGTGAGGGTTACTCCCTACGTAAGAATGTTTTGAATGCCTCAAGTTAACATTATGTCTTATGATTTCTATGATTTATTCATAAATCTTATTATTTATTGAGGTATGATAAAGTTCTTATGACTTATGAGTAAAGTAATATTTCATTGATTCTTATGTGTACATGGACTAATGTTTTCTTTTCGTATTTTTATATCCCATACTGATCTTTTTATGCTAATCCCATGTTTTTGAAATGTTTTTCACAGGTCAAGGGAAAAGTACATGATGTTATGATAGTGTTGAATAAGTGTAAAGAAAGAAAACATGATTTATTTTAAATATATTTACTTGGATGGAAAAAAATGAATAATGTTTTTGATTTAACCACCTTTGTTTATATGTGGAATGAAATGCATTATTTATGACCTGATTCTCTAAAACTACAAACCTAAAAAGATCCTCAATGTGAATTCTTGAAATAACTCAAGATTATGTAATGTTTAATGATAGGGCCTTATAGTTGGTATCATAGGTCGGTTTAGATAACATTAGAGGTTAGGGTATTCTTTAAGCATAAGTGACATTACCATAATGGCTATGATTTCATAAAGAGTCATAGTTTTAGATAAAGTTAATGAGTTTAATATGACATGAATAATTATATCATTGTATTTAACCACCTCATAAGATATTATATTATGATTCTAATGATATACTCACAATGAACTTTTTGGTTTTAGTAAATGTCTTGATCTAACAGGCACCAAAGTAAAAAAAATGGATGTGAAGAAAACTGTGACGGTTTTCGAAAAGAACAAATGAATGATATGGGAGCTGCAATGAGAACTCTAGTTGTAATTCTCAACCAACTATCAGGATTCATGATAAACCACTTGAACCATGGTGAGTTATCTAATTCATCATGTACGAGAGAACCAACTCAATGAGGAAGTTCATGTAAGAATTATAAAGGTAACCATTAGGGTTTATGTGATCCTTACTTTTGAGGTAATTATTGGTTAATATATGTTATGATGGAAAAAAGGCATGAGATAAACATGAGGATAAATTATGTTGTGGTTATTTTTGAAGATTTTATCTCTTTTTTGGGGAATTTTTTAAGAATTATATTGTTTTGGAAAAAGGACAAAAGGCAGACCGTGTGACAACCTGTTGCATCGGATGGAGCTGCGGGAATCGAACCCACAACCAAAGTGCGACTGGGATTTATCGCCTACCACTGGACTACATGAAGTCCCTATTTAGTATGACTAATTATTTTTAGTTAGATGATCTTATGAATCAGTAATAACTTGATTTTGGGTTATCTATGGAAATTATTGTCCTATCATAGAGGATATATGATTAGGATAATTTCTTTTCCGTAAGAGACTTTAAGAGTAACTGATGTTATTTGGAGATAAATGTTAAGATTTTCCTTGGAAGACTATGTGATTAAATCCTTCAAAGATTTTGGTTTCAATATTAGTTTAGAGTACTTTGATGAATTTTATGGATAGTTGTCTATTGAATGGTCATTGATGAACATTGGGTTTTGTTAGACAAATTTGGGAGATTAAGAGTAGTTTTTCTTTTTGTAAAAGATATTCCTTTTTAGGGATTATCTGATCATGTAATAACCATTTTGGTTTTGGTATAAAGACATGGGAAATATATATCTCTCTTTTGTGGATTAGGTGAATCTCTATAAGTTGATTATCGCACTCTTAATGTGAACAAGTCATCCTAAATACTCATCTTTTGGAGAAAATATGAGTTTGTGTTACAAATATAGTAAAAGATGAGGTCTACATGACATGTAAGTATGTTTACTTATGTTCTAGTTAAGACCATAAATAATTTTATCAATTAAAAGAAACGTAAAACTAAAATATTTTCTGTTAACTTTTAATTATGGGGAATCAAATACCGTTTAATCCATCACAAGTTTTTTATTTTCTGGTGGTTAACTTTCTCCTAGACATGTTTTCTATCACTCTCCATCAGAAATTGATGGTTTGTTTTTTACTACATATACATTTTTTGATGGAATCCTAGTACTAGTTGTCTTAGGTGACCTTGGTATTTCCTTTTCTTTATTTTAAAGTGATAGTATTATTGACTTCTTTTCTGATGTGGTGCTTTCAATGAAGTTTCCGAGCTGAATTTTAAAATTGCGAGGGTGCAATTCCTAAAAGGGGAAAGGATGTAACATCCCAAGAAAGTAAATAATAATAAATTTTCATATCTATGTCTGTTTATGAATTATATTGTGTTTTAGAGGCTTAAAATGAGAATAAATCCAATATTAAGCATAAAATACTCTAATATTTTCAAAAGATTGTTTTGCTGCCTTTTGATGGAGAAACCTTCTTAAAACTACTTTTTTAAAATTTTATATGTTATATTTGAAAAAATAAAATCCTTCTTTAGAATCAAGACATCAAAATTTATTTTTTTGTAAATTTTGTTTATTTTATCGAAGAAGTTAATTTTTTTAGTGAATAGTGAAAAATACTGTATTTTAATTCATAACCTCCTTTTAATAAAATTTATTTATATGGTTATATTATCATATTAATTAGGTTTAATGTGAAATTAAAATATATTTTTAACATTTAATCCAATGGTGGTTATTATAATTAATTTCACTTTGAAAATAGACATAAACAAGTGTTAATATTTTAATAGATATTGTTTCTTAAAAACTCGATATTTGTTTTGACAGAAAGAATTAATTATAAAATTAATTAATGAAAATTATATGTTCAGAATTTTCTAAAATAGAAATCATTTTATAATTTGGAATATAAAATTTACTTTGGATAAATTTTTGGTATTTTTATGACAAATGTTGATTTTTAAGGAATAGTGAAAAATACATCAATTTAATTCAAAACATCCTTTTCGTCCCATTTATTTATATAGTTAGATTTTCATTTTAATTGGTTATAAAGTTTAATTGATTTATGTTTTTATCATTTAATACAATTTTGTTCATTGGATATAATTTCACTTTTCAATTGGATGTAAAAACCCATCAATATTTTGATAAATTTTACTTCTTAAAAACCCATCTTTTGTTTTGACAATGGGAATTATTTATAAATTAATTACTGCAATTTCTGTCACGACCCATCCTCGGGGCCCGTGCCGTGACTACCCCAAGCCCACCTTCCAAAGGCCAGGGGCTGGCGACTAGCACCAAGGCGTAAATCCCAGAAAAAGGGAAGGTATTGCCTTTGAAAAGCAAACAAGCACCACAGAGTAAGCAAGCGGGAAAGTAAACACTAAGTAAAAACTGTAACAAGCTGTGCTGAAAGTAATAAGGGGCCGGAAATACAAGCCCAACTGTAAAGTACAACTGAAAGGGGAAAACAGCAACTGAAAGGAAAAGCCGCAGCGTCGAGCCGTCCTCTGAAGGTCCCACCTGAAGGGTGGGTACAGATAGCCTCCACAGCTCCTCGGTCCAGCCGTCCGCTCCGAGTACATCCCACCCAGTGGTCCACCTCCAGGTACCGTCCTGCTCCACAAGCCTCCACCACGATCAGTGTTGTCCGTCGTCTACAACCAATACAACGAAGTGCTGGCATAGCCCGTGCAGGGGTGAGTATAAGCTACTCAGTAGGGACCCCGAGACCCCCGAAGGTCTCTCAGAATCCACAAAGGATAATCCACAAAGGAAAGATACAATCACGAAGTAACAACCAACACTTCTTAGGTATATGCCCATACATATACCTAAGTCATCAATTCCCGTTCGGCTCCAACGTCCGAGCCCAAGAACAACCCAGTCCACACAGGAAAGCAAACAGTAATCCACATAGGATGGCTCAACACAATCCACAAAGGAGAGTAAACAGTAAATCCACACAGGATAGCTCAACACAATCCACAAAGGAGAGTAACACAGGATTCAGATCACACAGGTATACTTCTTGTATGACGATAAAGATGATCACTGATCCATCTAAGTCGTCGGACCCACAAAGGATCGAAAGGTACTAACCCCCGCAAAGACAAACATAGGATCGAGCCCACATAGGACCTGTAGGCGCTGGCTCACACAGAACCGCTGAGCGCTGACCCCCACAGGATCGGACCCACACAGGATCGGGCCCACATAGGACCTGTAGCACTGATCCACGTAGGATCGCTGAGTGCAGTAGTCATCGCAGTCCACTGAGGATCTCTGCACAGTCGTCGTCGTAGTCCACTGAGGATCTCTGCACAGTCGTCGCTGTCGAAGTAGCAGTCGCAGCCAACTCTAGGGTTCCCGTACACAGCAAACTCGTTCGGGAGGGTCCGCTCCACGATCCGAGAGACTGATACATCAACTGACACAAATTCCGAAGTTGATGTATCCAAAAGTTCCGTATCGTCAACAGGAACTCAACGTCGCAGACGGCGCGTCAATCGAACGCCCGGTCTGAGAGTTATTGGCTTTTTCGTCCCAAGGGCCCGGTTGGTTTTTAAGGAAAAGCCAACCTGACCGTACTCCACCTGCGTCCAAACCTCGGGCGGAGTGAGACAAAAGATCCATCTCACTTAGAGGAATCTACCAAAGCTGACGGCATGTCAATCGGACGTCCGTAGCTCAAGATATGAGCGTTTCCGCTCCGAGGGCCCGGTTGGTTTCGTGAACGAATGAACCCGGACGAACCCAAAGTATTCTGAAACCTTGAGTGAGATAAACTGAAACGACCGTCTCGATCCAAGGATCGCATTTCCACTGACGGCGCGTCGTTTGGAGGCACGTTTCCCAAGTTATGGGCATTTGACCGAAAACGATCCGAAGACGGGGGGTTCGGGCCCAGGCCGACCCGGCCCGACCCCCCCTAGGTCGGCCGAACCGGGTCGACCCGACCCGGTCCGGGCGTGGCCCAGCCGGTCGGACCGGCCTGGCTCAGGTCGGCCGAGAGGCCGAGTGCTGCGGGGCGCCGCCCCCGCGGTTTGGAGAAGTCGCGACCCCGCGTTGGGGCCGCGCTGGAGCAACGGACGCGGCTGTCGCCGCGTCCCGTGCGGGCGAGCCGGACCAGCGCGGCCACGGGTCCATTGGCCGCCGCCACCGCGGCTGAAGCCGCGCCGGCGACCCGCACTGTAGGCCGCTTCCGCAGGCCCCCGGAGTTGCTCCGGTGGTCCGTTTTCCTTCCCGTCTACGCCGTTGTTCCTCCCGGGTTTCGTTCTTCACTGTGGGATCAACAAACTGCCCTTGCGTCACGTTTTGTCGTCGCCCACCAAATATGCACAACCACGAAGAACGGCGGAGGTTTGTAGGGCCGTGTTCATTTGGCCCGCACCCTCCGTGTTAGTTAACAACAACCGGAGAAAATAATTCAACACAAGATACAACAATTTTAATAAATTAAAATTGTTCATTTGCATCCGGTTCTTTAATTTTTAAAGAAACGTTCACAGGAATAAGGGAATTTCCAAAACAAAAATCCATACCTCGTCAAGTCGTCGCTCGCGGGTTCTTCACGGAATTGGGGATCGTCGCGTCGTCGCGGTATCCGGCGTCGCGTCGTCGCGGAAGGGCGTCACGTCGACGAACTCCGAGGTTCAAGAACAAAAAGATTTAATTAAAAATTAAATCCATCTTGAGTTAAAAATCCACAAAGGAATTTTTAAGAATCGCAAACACTCACCACAATGGATGATCGAAGGTTCTTGTCGAGGATTAAGGAACGTCGCCGAAGAACGTCGCGGGAGAGGAAACATCGGCGTCGCGGCACACGGCGTCGCGTCGTCGATTTCCGCGGGTTCGGCGTTCTTCGTCGGAGGCTGGCATTCTTCGCGTTCTTCGCGTTCTTCATGAAGGAGGATGAAGGCTCAATAATTCCGTCAAGCCTCTCAATGTGTAATCCTCCAAAAGTTGTGTTGGTCTTATTTTATTATTACGCCAACAAACGAAAAAGTTAATTAACGACCCATCAATTCGTTGAATTAATTCAAAGAAATAAACCGCCCATTTAATTCACAAATAAAACCTCCCAATTAAATGGTGCGTTAAGAATTTATGAAAACGCGTTAGTTGACTTTCATAATGACGGGTTTTCGCGGCTGTGTTACTTAGCGGAAAAGAAACGACGGGGCTCGTGCAGGGCCCACCTCACAAATATCCTACCAAGATGGTAGGATATTTCTGGATAGCACCCTATCCATTTCAACTCAGTTTAAGTGGCATTCAAGTGCCTTCAAGTGGCTTAAGTGAAATAAAATAAAGTTTGTCGAACAATTTATTTTATTTCTTAACTTTAAGCCCAAAAATTAAAAACCACACCTGAGCAAACGCAACTCCAAAAGAGGCGTTTCTAAGCAAATACAGGCGTTGCGATTTAATCGGTGCCCTCAGAATTCGATTCCGGGCACCGGTTCAAAAGTTAGAAAAACCCGCTCGTCCGTTCACTGAACGTACCCGATCCAAACATCAGAAAATGATTCCAGGCACACCGGGCCTCAGAATCAGGTGCCGTCAGAAACTGCGCTCTTGTAAAATTCCAAAGAAAATTAAAAAAAAATTCCTTGATATTTACGGGTCTTTAAACTTTGTTTGTATAGAATTTGGTAAAATGGATTCTATATTTGGAATCATAAGTTCAAAATTATGTAATTAAGACTCTTATGTTTTTGACATGATGGATAGTAATTACAGTAATTGTTTTTAATTACAGTGATTAATTAATAAACCATGTAAAAAGGGGTAAACAAAATAATGTTGTAATAATATAAAATTACCTATAATTGTGTCTTAATGCTATTTTTTGAGTCATGTCCGACCATGGGATTCCTTGTTACAACTTTGGGACCCCATGTAATCACTTTTGTGTGATTGTGACCTTTTATCATATTATTTTTAAAGAAAGGGAAATATAATAAAATTATGTAATACCTAACTAAATCAATTTTAATTTTGTTTATATAATTTATTTATTTGAATATAATTATTCAACTGAAATCTAAAAATATTTCCTACATCATGTTATTTTATTTTGATTTTTTAGACATTAAATAAATAAATTTATTTATGACACAATAATGATGCAGTTATTACCTCATTAATGAAAGATTTAAATATATGATATTATAAGTTTTAAAATAAATTTGTTTTGAAACTTGGGATACTATCCACGAATTGTATAGATAATTATGACATGTTAAATAAATGGTAATTCTTTTATTTCAAAGTAATAAATCTTTTATGCCTTTATCAAATGTCAACTACAATATAGTGTCGAAATTGGCATAATTGAGTTTTTAAAACAAATTTTATTTTATTAAATGATATAAAAGTAAAAAAAAATTAATATTCTGCCAAATGAAATATAATATTTTACTAATATCATCATTGATACAATTATGGAAGTACTAGTATTTTAATGTAATTATTATGACATTATAGTTTGAAAATAAAAAAAAGACGTGGTAAGAATTATTAATTTTAACTAAGGGTTAAAATGAAAACATAAGGTGAATTCTATGACCTCCACTTGTATAAATCCTATTGGTTGAGTGTATTTCTACCCCTTATCATCTTATCCTTGAAATATATCATTTTGGAACCATTCAAATTTAAAAAAACATTTTATAATAAATTAATATTTAATAACTTTCCAAGAGTTCCCCTCATCCCTCTTATAAAAGGCCCCCCACCTCTACCCCCTTACCCACACATCTCAAGGCCTTGGCTCATCCAAACTCTACTCATGTTATCTCTCTACATCCCTCTATTATTCTTAGATGCATCACTTTGGGCAGAATTCTTTCTAAGTAATCCTTTGACTCAAATCAAAAAGAGTTACCCAATTTAGAAGAATATAAATATTGAAAGAGAACAAGTCGGACTCGAGGTAAGGGATCCTACCTCTCTCTTTATTTTTAAGTACTCTCTTTTATGTCATTTATTTTAAGCTCATCTTTCTTATGTTGGGGAATGTTCTTTTATATTCATCTTACTGTAAATTATATGTTCATATAATGAGACACCCTATTTGATCTCATCAATCCATTTTTTGAATGTTTTAAGTGGCGCCATTAGGCTGCCGAGTATTCGTAAGGGATTTTTCATCTCACATTTATTCATGTGAGATTATTGATACATTTGCCACTATTTCCTTTTTTGTGGTGTGTGTACTGCCCAATATTGTATTATTTGGGTAATATACATTAATTTATGGGTATTTACATCTTCATTGTATGATCCTTCTTTCATGGCGTGTACGTTTAGAAAGTTACCTAAATCGATAAGGGAACCATTCACCCTCATCTTTATAAAAGACTTCCTTTTGTTATGACTTTTAATTTACAACTTATTAATTTGGGATATGTTATTATATATAATTATTGTTGTAAATTTTGTGTCCAAGTGATGAGATACCATTTTCTCTCTCATCAACTCATTTTCTGAATTTTAATGTGACGTTGTCGGGCTGTCGAATTTCTATAAGGGTACTTCTTAACCCAATTTCAATTCTTTCAGTTAAACCTCTACTTATTGATTATGTAGTGCTATGAATATGTGTGGATTAAATCTGGTTTTTTTTACACTTAATATGAACTTATATTGGGTGTATTTATATTTGTCACACAAAATTATGTAATTGATTTATCCTTAATCTAAGGATACTGTCTTTGTACGATACTTTGTCTAAATCTCCTTTCATTGAGGCATATTTTGTTTTCAACATGAAATTATTTTATACGGTGTATAAAACCATTTTGAATTTTCATTTCATTCAAAGGGAATCTTTTCTCTATGAAGCATTTTACTAAACGACAAAAAGGAATGTTACTTTCTTTAACGTAAGCGGTGACAACGACCTTTTCCACCGCCGCGAGAATTATTTGATCTATGGATTCCTTAACAAGACGTAATGTTCTCAAAAGAAAAATAAATACCATATACTCTTTTTACGTATTTTGGTATTGAAAATTGTTTTTAGAATGATTTATTATTTCAATATCATAAAATGTTATATTGTTATTGCAATGTGGAAATGTTATGTTTCCTTTATGCATTTTTTATGTGATATTATTATGTTATGGTTCTTGGGAATTGTTTATGAAGTTGGGTTGTTCTGTGATAAACTAAGGTCGGGTGAGCCCAAGATATCTCTCCAATGCATGGAGTAACGCGAAGGAGTTAAACGCTATGGTTTCTTAGAAGAGATTTAGGGAATATACTGTGATGGGTATTCCAAACATAACCATGAGGGTTACTCCCAGCGTAAGAATGTTATGAAGGCCTCAAGTTAACTTTTTGTCTTATGATTTCTATGAGTTATTCATAAATATTATGATTTCATATGGTATGTTAAAGTGATTATGTTTAATGAGTAAATTATTATTTCATTGATTCTTATGTATACATGGACTAATGTTTTCTTTCTGTATTTTTATATCCCTTACTGAGATTTTTATGCTCATCCCAAGTTTTTGAAATGTTTTTCACCGAACAATGGAAAAGTACATTATGTGATGATATTGTCAAATAAGTGCCAAGAAAAAAACCATGTTTTATTTTAAATATGTTTCCTTTGATGGAAAAAAATGATTACATTTATTGATGTAACCACTTTGTTTAAATGTGGAATGAAATGCATGATTTATGACCCAATTCTCTAAAACTCTAAACCTGAAAATATCCTTAATGTGAGTTCTTGAAATAACTAAAGATTAAGTAATGTTTAAGGCTGGTACCTTATAATATATTTCCCACACGAGCCGTAATATATGTTGAAACCTCCCCAAGAACAACGACCAATATTACTTACTCTTATAAAGAATAGATTTCATTAAAATAATTTTGCTAATACAAGAATTATTCAATAATTAGTGGAAGAAATATAATTTGATATAAATCCATCTATCATAAAACTCATAGAAAATTATTTAATGTTTGGGGGGTTTCTATATGAATATCCCAACTATCATCTATCAAAATTTCTGATATTTCTGGATATGTTCTAATACCACCATGTAATGGATGATGATATTAGAATATGTGTCATTTCCATTACGTTGAGTTATAAATTATGTACTACATTAGAGTTATTACACATCATTCCATCCTATCAAGGGAATTATTGGGTCAAGTCATTCTGAAAAATAAAATTACCACTCCAAAATGTTAACATTGATGAATAAAATTCACAACATACCGAAAAAAGAGTCTAAGTAAATATAAAATGATGGATCGATTCCAAGGAAAATCTAGGAAAATTCAATCTCCTTGGACTCCTGTTGTGGATGCATGTTCACAAAAAATTTGTGGGTAACATATTAACTAATATGTCTTTGGTGGATGTGGATTATAAAAGAACTGGCATGTAGAAATAACCTAAATAATTGATTAATATATTGGTTGATATGTTGTTGAAATGATCATTGTGTAATTCTATGTTAGGAATATATATAATATGAATTCATAATTATAATACGACCAAAATTATAGTTACTTAATTATATGAATTACTTAAGAAGACTAATGTGTTCAATTTAAATGAATGTTATCAAATGAAAGTGGTTTACTATCCTATTTTAAATGAGTTTGGTGATGACCTCCTATTGGGTGAATGTTTAAGGGATTATGTTATCCCCTTTTCAATTGAAATGATCTATGTTACTCAAAATCGTGTAAAACAAATTTTAAATATCATAACCATACATTGTAGGAAAATGCAAATTTTTTTAGGGGGAAGAAGCAACAAAACCCTTAACAGAGAAATGAATAGCTACAAGACTAAATCCAACTACAATATCGTAATACATACTTGAGGTAGAAACATGGAAATCAGTATCAATATAATTAATATTATGATCAAGGTTATCAAAATAATTATCCATCATCATCTAGTATTTCAATAATATCCATAAAAAGAACAATGTTTATGTTGGAGGAGATAATGTCTGTGTTCATTGAAACTTTATATTCATTCATTCAAAATTAGGTGGTGGCCATACATATCCTAGTACTATAAAATAGGTAGGTGACCAATAAACTCTACATGAAAAAACATAAACCACTACTCTGTACTACTGAAAGTAACCCTTGGGATAATAGTAAATATATAACACCAAGGATTTAGAGGGAGTTCCCTCAACCAGTTCTAAAATTGAATAATGTGGTGGAAGATAAGAAACCCTTAATTACAATATAATGTATAGAAAAATAAACTAAAATAGAGATTTTTCCATAATAGATGGTGTCCTCAAAATGGAAGGATATAACACATGAAAAATAAAAGGAGGGGGGAAACATCTGAACCACATTTACCCATTATAGAGAACATTAAGCAGAGTAAATTATTGCATAAATTTATCATGATCAAGTAATTATTATGGAATCTCAAAATTAATAAAATTTTCAATAATTAATTGAATCAATTTCCAACATACACAAAAGTTTTGTATGAAATTCTCTCCAAAATAATAATGATGGATGAAATAGGCACTATAACTGTCATAACGAATTTTTCAGAAATATTTCTATCTTATATTCATTTAAAAAATTAGGGTCCAAAGAGATTTACAATTTTTTTGATTTGAATTCTAGAGGGAACATTGGTACTTTGGTTTACATTGTTAACTTAATGTTGTTATGATAGATAATTAAGGTAGGATTGGATTAGATGAAAACCCCTCAAGTGTCACTTCAACTAGCTGATAGATCCATCATTTACCCTAATGGAAACTTGAATGATGTTTTTGTTATGGTTATAAAGTTTATTCATCCAAATAATTTCATCATATTTGACTTAAAAAATGCTGATGAATTACAACTTATCTTGGGAAACCAATTCATTTTGAATAGGTATGTATAAATAAATATACATCATCTGGAGGATATTCTCCATTTAGGTGATGAGAAGGATTCTTATAATGTTCTCTAGGACTTCAAATATGATATTCATGTAGAGTGATTGAGCATCAGTGTTATTTATACCTTAGAAAATTACATAGATGGTGTAAACACTGATGAAATAAGTCCACAGTCATTTTAAGTACAATATAATGATGCAAATAAACATGAATCAGAGTCAAACAAACTGTAGAATTTTTCTAGATAGTGAAATCTATTTTGGTAGCGAGTGGTTATTCTAGATATTTAGTATAAATATATGATGGATCCCACTATTCCCATAGTCCTGAATAAAGATCCTATAGAACTATATCCTCTCCCATTATCTATAAAATATGGTTTTTTGGTAGAGAATGACACAATAATTATGATTCATAACAAGTCCCTTACTAAAGATCAAGAGGTTAAACTTTTACAACTTCTAAAAAAATCTTGGAGACAACTGGTTAAACCTGGTATGACTTTAAAGTATTAAATATGAAAATTTCTAGAAAAAATTTGATTATATAATAATGTAAAAAAGCATACTGATAGTAGAAATTAAGGCTCAACCATCTGATAATGGAGGTCATGAAAAAGGAGGTTATTAAACAAATAGATTCTAGAATCATCAATCTTATTTATAATCGTCCACAAGTATGAACCTACAAGTGGTTCCAAAAATGGATTGTATTGCTATGATATCCAATGAGAAGAACATGTTCATTCTCGAAAAAGATATTATATGATGGAGACTTGTATTGATTATATAAAGACAAATGTTTCTGAAGTGTAATGACCCTTTTCACTTCAATTAATAGATCAAATGATGGAATGGCTAGTGATTCATGACAAATATTTCATTCTATATGGATATACAGAATATGAATAGAATTCTATATCCCATGATGATCAAGAAAAATTAACGTTTACATTCATGTATGGAACATTTACTTATCATCACAAGTCGTCAGTTATATTTTATAATCCCTCCACATTCCAATAATTTATTCTTACTATTTCTAATCACATGGTGGAGCATATTATTTAAGTTTTCATGGATTATTGTTTTATATATGGTAAATATTATAGCATGTGTTTGAATAATATTGATCTCATCCTAGAGTGGTGAGAGTTGGTCAAACTGATTTTGAACTTGAAAAAATTTCATATCGTGGATCAAAGTGGTTTTTTTCAAACAATTTATGGAAAAGGGATCGATGATTATCCAACCATTTTCGATGTCATAGCCAACCATCCCATCCCAAAATTAGTCTGAGATGTCTATAGCTTTCTGGTATATGTGGCTTGTACTGAATATTCATTAATGGGTTTGTAAAAATTACTCATCTATCATACTATCATTTAATAAAAGATTTCATTTTTGATTATGTCATGCCATGTCTACTGTCATTTGAGTTAATAATAAAGAAGATAGTGTATGACCTAGTTATGATCATTCAGGACAAGAATGAAGAATTTGAGATCATGTATGATGTAATGAATTTTGTATTGGGAGTATAATTGGGATAATATGTAGATCATTTTTACCTTATCATTTATTATGATAGATACACTTTGAAAGATGTTCGACATAATTAAATAAACACTGAAATGGAAATTATAGAGTATGTATTCTCTTCTAATTAGTTCCATACATATTTGGTGTTATCCATTATTATTTTTAAAAATTTTCATTCAACATTATTGTAACAAATGAAAAAAATGATTCTAAGCCTCATTTGACTTTCATAGTACATATTCTCCTTGAATTTTACTTAGAGAATCATGATACGAAATAGTGTGAGAAAAATAAATCATAATATCTCCCCCAATTAAAATTACCTAACCTCAATATCTATGAAGTGTGAGAGATCATGGAAGTCTTCCCTGACAAAAACATGTTCTCACTGAGAGTTACACCTAGACCATGGTTCAAAGATATTTCTAATTACATGGCCATGGTAGCGATACACATTGAACACTATTACTAAAAGAATAAATTTTATTTATCATAAGTAAATAAATAATAATGTTATAACCCATTAATATTCTAATCATAAGGAGATGGTATAATATGCCACAATGCACCTGAAATTGAAATACAAATTATATTGGAAATTTTCACTAACTTCTTGATAAAGAACCCAATTGGATATAAAAAATAGTTTCAAGAATTTTATAATATATTTTTTATGGTCAAACATGATTAATGATTAAATATACATCATTAAATGGTGATATACATGAAAACATATAAACTTTTTGTTGTGTAACTAATAATGCCACAGTACACCGTACATGAAGTGTAATTATTAATCATTTGGCCCTCAATTTCAAGGGACTATATCCACCATCATACAATAACATGTACATTATGGTATGTGTGGACTATGTTTCTAAATGGTATTAAGCCACTAAAATTATAAGGCCCCAGCCTTAAACCTTACTGAATCTTCAGTTATTACAAGATTACACATTGAGGATCTTTTCAGGTTTAGAGTTTTAGAGAATTAGATCATGAAACTTGCATTACATTCCACATTTAAACAAAGTGGTTACATAAAAGATAGTATTCATTCTTCCCATCAACGGAAACATATTTAAAATAAAACATGGATTCTTTCTTGACACATCCTTGACACTATCATCACATCATGTACCTTTCCCTTGACCTGTGAAAAACATTTCAAAAACATGGGATGAGCATAAAAAGATCAGTAAGGGTTATAAAAATATGGAAAGGAAACATGAGTTCATATATACATAAGAATGAAATCATACTTTACCCATAAAACATAGTCACTTTAACATACCTCATCAAATCATGAGTAAATCCTAGAAATCATAAGACATAAAAGGTAACTTGAGGCATTCATAACATTCTTACATAGGGAGTAACCATCTTGGTTATGTTTGGAATACCCATCACAGTATATTCCCTAAATCTCTTCGGAGAAACCTTAACGTTTCACTCCTTTGCGTTACCCAATGCATTGGAGAGCTATATCATGCTCACCCGCCCTTAGTTTATCACAGAACCACCCGTCTTCGTAATAATGCCCAAGAACCTCAACATAATCGTATCACATAAAACATGCATAAAGGAAACATAACATTTCCACCTTTCAATCACAAGATATCAACACAACACATTGATATAAAAACATTATGAAAACCATTTTCAATACCAAAATAAAAGAAAAGTAAAACATGGTTTTTATTTTTCTTTTAAAAAGAAGGTATGACTTTTAGAGGAAGCCGAAACTCAAATAATGGTCACAGCGGTGGAGAAGTCGTTGTTGCCGCATACGTATGACAAAAAATATTCCCTATTGTCGTTTAGTAAAACTATTCGTATAAAGAAAGATTCCTTTTGAATAAACGTAAAAGTCAAAGGGGTTTATACACCGTATAAAAGAAGGTTGTGTATAAAACAGAATATTCCTCAATTAAAGGAGATTGAGACGAAGTCCCTTACAAAGACGGTATCCTTGGTTTAAGGATAAATAAATTACATAATTATGTGTGACAAATGAATACACCAAATATATGTGGATATTAAGTGTAAAATAATCAAAGGACATTCACACATATTCAAAGGATGACATATTCAATAACTACATGTTGAACCCAAAGAAATCGAAAATGGGTTAAGAAGTTCCCTTGACAGCCTAACAGCATCACATCAAAATGAGTTGATGAGAGATAAAAAGTGTATCTCATCACTTGGACATAAAATTTACATCAATAAGTATACATGAGAACATATCCCAACATAACAATATGTAAATTAAAATACCCAACAAAAGTAGTCTTTTAAAAAGAGGAGGGTGAAAGGTTCCCTTACCGACTTGGGTATCTTTCAAAACATACACCCCATGAAAGAAGGACAATACATCATTGATGTAAATACTCATAAACGAAAGTATATTAAACAAAGATTAGAATAATGGGAAGTACATACACCACTCAAAGGAAATCGTGGCAAATGTAGCATAAATCTCACGGGAATAAAAGTGAGATGAAAAATCCCTTACGAAAACTCGGTAGCCTAACAGCGCCCCATAAAACTTACAAAAATGGATTGATGAGATCAAATAGGGTATCTCATAATATTAACATAAAGTTTATAGAAAGAGGAATATAAAAGAACATCCCACATACATAACAAAGATAAGCTAAAAAGAAGTAACTTAAAGGAGAGTACTTAAAAAGAAAGAGAGAGGTTAGATCTCTTACGAAAATTTGGCAGCCTAACGGCGCCACTCAAAACTTCCAAAATGGATTGATGAGAGAGAATAGGGTCTCCAATCACATGAACATAAAAATTAAAGTAATATTAATATAAAATAACATCCCAATAACAAGAAATATGAGCTTTAAAAGGAATGACATAAAAGAGTAGACTTAAGAAGAAAGAGAGGAGTAGGATCCCTTACCTCAAGTCCAACTTGTCTTGCTCGTTTCTTTATATTCCTGAATAATAAACTTTGGTCAATTAATAATTGCCTAAGTACCTCCTTTAGATATTATTATTCAGTTCATATCGCATATTATAATGTTATAATAATTGTTTAATAATGTTAGTTCATATGAGACGGTTTTGCCGATGTTTGGTACATGAGTCAAAAATGCACTTGTTTGAAAAAAGATTCCCATGTAGTTATAAGTAAATAATTTCCAGAATAGTATTAATGATTAAAATATAATATATTTCCAATAAATATTCATTTTATACTATTCCATATCATTTGGAGATAAAAAACGAAAATCACCGTTCATGGAGACGGTAGGCCGTACGTACGCATGAACGCTACTTTCATTTTTTGTTATATTAATGGAATTAAAACAAAATGAGTTAGATATATATATATTATAATTCCAGAATGATATCCATAATTTAGATATAATATTTTACATATATTTACATTATATATATGTACTTATAATATTACATAACATTTTGAGGTAAGAAATGAAATGTACCGTTCATGGAGACGGTAAGCCGTACGCACGCATGAATGCTACTTCCATTTCTATTTCATATTTAATGGAATTAAAAATAATGATACATTATAGTATTTTAATTCCAGTATGGTATCATATATAATATCATAAAATATATCCTTTATACGTACCACATATGGTATTAACGAATCAAATCACTTTGAGGGGGCGATAGTCCGCACTTCCTTATATGAAGATATCACGTATACCCATAATGGAAGCCATAAAGGTATGCCATAAATGAAAAATACAGAAGCTTAAGGAAAACATAAACATATTATATATCATATATAAATATAGTGACATCTTAATGGCCACCTTTGAAGGTGTTAAAAGAATGTTGAACAATCATCGTTTCGGGAGGCAGAAATTCGCCATCCACGGAAAGTGTATGTTCTTTAACCATTTGATGTAGGTGTGTGTAAGTGTAGCTCTAATACTTCTTATAAAAACATCCTAGTATATTTAAGATACTGGATTTGTTACAAAATAAATGAATAAAAAGAGTTTATGGGGTTGGAGAAGCAAAATAAAACAAAAGGACACAAGTGAAGACATTACCTTAAGATCGGGTAACTCCCTTTTGTTTGAGCTCAAAGGCTTCCTTGGGAATCCTTCTTCACAAAGTGAGGATTCAAGTAGTAATATAGGGAAGTGGAGAGCCAAAATGTTCAGAGTTTGGCCGAGCCAAAGGCTTTGGGAGTGTGGGTAAGGAGGTAGAGGTGGGGGCCTTTTATAAGAGGAGAGGAAGGGCACTCTTGGAAGGTAAAGAAAAGTCACTTTGTTTTAAAATGGTATTCAGATTTAAGAGGTCCCACATTGATGTATTTCAAGGATAAGGTGATAAGGGTTCGAAATACACTCATCCAATAGGTTTTGGACATGTGTAGGTCTTAGATATTACATTATCTTTCCATTTTATTTAAATCGTTAAATAATGAGGCCATCACTGCATCATCATGATGTCATAAATAATTTAATTTATTTAATGTCTCAAAATTATAAAAAAATACTATGATGTAGGGAATATTTTTAGATTTCAAATTAATATTTATAGTCAAAAATATGATTTGTATAACCCTATGTAAAAATTGTTTTAGTAAAACATTTCATGTTTGTCTCATTTTTACTTTGACTTTAAATAAAAAGATATTAATGTCATTTTCCAACCAAAGTGGCTTCATGGGGTCCCCAAGTTGACCCATGGGTTTTCTTGGTCAGCCATGACACATAAAATGAGGTTATGACATGTTTCAAGTTCATTTCATATTATTAAAACATTATTTTTACCTTAAACTACACTAATTACCTCTAATCGCGATTAAAAACTTAATAAATTACTATTCACAAAAAAAAATTATTTTTATCCCATTGAACCATATTTTACTTCTTAATGACAACCATATATGTCAGATTTTTTAAATTCAAAACACAAAGATGGAAAAATTTCATTTAAACGGAAAAATCAGTTTTTATAAGTACCACTTAGTGGTTTCACTATTCATTAAAAATTGTAGTTTTTCAGAAAAATCTCAAAAATTCACCCTAAGCTATATTTGATATTCCGAATTCAAAAATGAAGTCTATTTTAAAAAATTCAAAACATATAAGTCACATTAATTAATTTAATAATTCATTTCCGCTGTCAGAGCAAATAGCGTGTTTTTATGGAACAATAAGTATCAAAAGAATGACACTAGTTTAAGTCTGATTTCAAAGTGAAATTAATTCCAATGACCACTATTGGATTTAATGGTAAAAATATATTCTAATTTCACTTTAAAACCAATTCAAAAGATAATCTATTCATATAAATAAATTATATTAAAAAGAAGTTTTGAATTAAAATACAACATTTTACATTATTCATTAAAAAATGAACTTTATCGGAAAGATACCAAAAATTTACACAAAGTAAATTTTGATGTCCTTATTCTTAAGAATAGTTTTATTTGGTCCAATAGAATGTATAAGAGTGAAAAAAACTATATTTAATGACTGTTCGCCATCAAAATGCGATAAGTTAACCTTTAGTGAAAACCAGGGCATATACGCCTACAATTTAATTCTTCTTGTATTTTATGCCTTTATCTTTTATTGGATAAATGTAAAAATATTTAAAAACATATATAATAATATTTTAGTTATTTATATCCATTCCCGCCAATACAACGGCTACATGTTAACTACCATTTAAAATAATATTATTTTATTATTAGAGTGCAACGTAAGATTCCCAAGAAACTTGTTGTTGCGTGTTGGGTACGCCATCGAGCATAGCATCCCCTTTAATAACATATTAATATTTTATTCACAAATATGGATAAATATGAAAATGTCATATTCTTTATTTACCTGGGGTGTTACATCCTTCCCCCCTTTTGGGAATTGCGTCCTCGCAATTTTTAAAATTGAGCTTGGAAACATCCTTGAAAGTCCCACATTGGAACAAGAGTCGGTAAAAAAATCACTATAAAATAAAGAAAGATAAGTACAAAGGTCACCCGAGTTAACAAATACTAGGATTTCATGTAGAAAAATATGGACATGGAGGAGAAAACATAGGGTCATGTTCTGATGGAGAGTGATAGAAAACATGTCTAGGAGAAAGTTAACCATAAGAAAATCACAAACTTGTGATGGGTTAAATGGTATTCTATTCCCCAGTAGGTAAAGTTAATAGAAAAAAATTTTGTTTTAAGTTAATTTTTATTAGGGAATTTATTCATAAGGAAACATAATCACTTATCATGTTGACTTTCAACTTTTACTAGATTCCTTAATCAAACTCATATTTTCTCCAAAAGACGAGTATTTAAGAAGACTTGTTCGCATTAAGAGTACTATAATCAATTTCTAGATAATCGCCTAATCCACAAAAGAGAACTATATACATACCATGTCTTTAGTCTTTAACCAAAACCAAAACCAGAAAGGTTAGTACAAGGTTAGATAATCCAGAAAAAGATAACCCTTTATAAAAAGAAAATCTATGCTTAATCTCCAAAATTTATCCAACAAAACCCAAATTTCAACGAGGACCATTCGATAATCAATTTGTCCATAAAAAGTCTTCAAAGTAAACCAAACTAAGATTGAAACCCAAATATTTTAAGGATTTTGTCACATAGTCTTCCAAGCTAAATCGTAACATTTATCTCCAAACAACATATGTTCCTCTTAATGTATCGTATTGAAAAGTAATTAACCTAATCAAATATCCTCCATGATAGGTTAATAAATTTCCATAGATAACCCAGAATCAACTTACTCTTAATTCATAAAATCATCTAACTTAAACAAATCAGTCAAACTAACCAGGGACTTCACGTAGTCCAGTGGTAGGCGATAAATACCAGTCGCACTTTGGTTGTGGGTTCGATTCCCGTAGCTTTGTCCGACGCGACGGGTTGTCACACGGTCTGCGTTTTGTCCTTTTTCCAAAACTATATAATTCTCAAATAATTCCCAAAAAGAGATAAAATCATCAAAAATAACCATAACATAATTTAACCTCAATTTTATCTCATGCCTTTCACTTCCATCATAACATATAGTAACCCATAATTACCTCAAAAGTAAGGATCATATAAAATCTAATGGTTACCTTTATAATTATTACCTGAACTTCCACATTGATTGGTCATATTGTACATGATGCATTAAAGATCCTACCAAGGTTCAAGTGGTTGATTATGACTCCTTCATAGTTGGTTTAGAACAACCACGAGTTTCCTCATTGAATCCCCCATTTTATCTAGTATGTTAATCATAGAACCACCACAGTTTCCTCCAAACCTGTTGTCACTTTGGTGCCTGCTAGATCCAACCATTTACTAAAACCAAAAAGGTCAGTGTGAGTATATCAACATAACCATCATGTACTAATGAGGAAGATAAACACTAATATATACTTACTCATTCACTTTATCTAAAACTAGGACTCTTTCTGAATTCCTAACCATTATGGTAGTGCCACTTATGCTTAAAGAATACCCTAACCTCTAAAGTTATCTAAACCGACCATTGATACCAACTATAAGGCCCCAGCCTTAAACCTTACTTAATCTTGAGTTATTACTAGATTACACATTGAGAATCTTTTCAGGTTTAGAGTTTTAGAGAATTAGATCATGAAACTTGCATTACATTCCACATTTAAACAAAGTGGTTACATAAAAGATAGTATTCATTATTCCCATCAACGGAAACATATTTAAAATAAAACACGGATTCTTTCTTGACACATCCTTGACACTATCATCACATCATGTACCTTTCCCTTGACCTGTGAAAAACATTTCAAAAACTTGGGATGAGCATAAAAAGCTCAGTAAGGGTTATAAAAATATGGAAAGGAAACATGAGTTCATATATACATAAGAATGAAATCATACTTTACCCATAAAACATAGTCACTTTAACATACCTCATCAAATCATGAGTAAATCATAGAAATCATAAGACATAAAAGGTAACATGAGGCATTCATAACTTTCTTACGTAGGGAGTAAACCTCTTGGTTATGTTTGGAATACCCATCAGAGTATATTCCCTAAATCTCTTCGGAGAAACCTTAACGTTTCACTCCTTCGCGTTACGCAACGCCTTGGAGAGCTATATCAGGCTCACCCGCCCTTAGTTTATCATGGAACCACCCGTCTTCATAATAATGCCCAAGAACCTCAACATAATTGTATCACATAAAACATGCATAAAGGAAACATAACATTTCCACCATTCAATCACAAAATATCAATACAACACATTGATATAAAAACATTATGAAAACCATTTTAAATACCAAAATAATTGAAAAGTAAAACATGGTTTTTATTTTTCTTTTAAAAAGAATGTATGGCTTGTAGAGGAATCCGAAACTCAAATAATGGTCACGGCGGTGGAGAAGTCATTGTCGCCGCATACGTATGACAAAAAACATTCCCTTTTGTCGTTTAGTAAAACGCTTCATATAAAGAAACATTCCTTTTGAATAAACATAAAAGTCAAAGGGGTTTATACACCGTATAAAAGAAGGTTGTGTATAAAACAGAATATGCCTCAATGAAAGGAGATTGAGACAAAGTCCCTTACAAAGACGGTATCCTTGGTTTAAGGATAAATCAATTACATAATTATGTGTGACAAACGAATACACCAAATATAAGTGGATATTAAGTGTAAAATAATCAAAATTCATTCACACATATTCAAAGGATGACATATTCAATAACTACATGTTGAACCCAAAGAAACCGAAAATGGGTTAAGAAGTTCCCTTGACAGCCTAACGGCGTCACATCAAAATGAGTTGATGAGAGATAAAAAGTGTATCTCATCACTTGTACATAAAATTTACATCAATAAGGATATATGAGAAAATATCCCAACATAACAATATGTAAATTAAAAGACCCAACAAAAGAAGTCTTTTAAAAAGAGGAGGGTGAAAGGTTCCCTTACCGACTTGGGTATCATTCAAAACATACACCCCATGAAAGAAGGACAATAAATCATTGATGTAAATACTCATAAACGAAAGTATATTACACAAAGATTAGAATAATGGGCAGTACATACACCACTCAAAGGAAATCGTGGCAAATGTAGCATAAATCTCATGGGAATAAAAGTGAGATGAAAAATCCCTTACGAAAACTCAGCAGCCTAACAGCGCCCCATAAAACATACAAAAATGGATTGATGAGATCAAATAGGGTATCTCATCATATTAACATAAAGTTTATAGAAAGAGGAATATAAAAGAACATCCCCCATACATAACAAAGATAAGCTTAAAAGAAGTGACATAAAGGAGAGTACTTAAAAATAAAGAGAGAGGTTAGATCTCTTACGAAAATTCGGCAGCCTAACGGCGCCACTCAAAACTTCCAAAATCGATTGATGAGAGAGAATAGGGTCTCCCATCACATGAACATAAAAATTACAGTAATATTAATATAAAATAACATCCCAATAACAAGAAATATGAGCTTTAAAAGTAATGACATAAAAGAGTGTACTTAAGAAGAAAGAGAGGAGTAGGATCCCTTACCTCAAGTCCAACTTGTCATGTTCGTTTCTTTATATTCCTGAATAATAAACTTTGGTCAATTAATAATTGCCTAAGTACCTCCTTTAGATATTATTATTCAGTTCATATCACATATTATAATTTTATAACAATTGTTTAATAATTTTAGTTCATATGAGACGGTTTTGCTGATGTTTGGTACATGAGTCAAAAATGAACTTGTTTGAAAAAAGATTCCCATGTAGTTATAAGTAAATAATTTCCAGAATAGTATTAATGATTAAAATATGATATATTTCCAGTAAATATTTATTTTATATTATTCCATATCATTTGGAGATAAAAAACGAAAATCACCGTTCATCGAGACGGTAGGCCGTACGTACGCATGAACGCTACTTTTATTTTTTGTTATATTAATGGAATTAAAACAAAATGAGATATATATATATATATATATATATATTATAATTCCAGAATTATAGAGAAAATTTAGATATAATATTTTACATATATGTCCATTATATATATATGTACTTATAATATTACATAACATTTTGAGGGAAGAAATGAAATGTACCGTTCATGGAGACGGTAAGCCGTACGTACGCATGAACGCTACTTCCATTTCTATTTCATATTTAATGGAATTAAAACATAATGATACATTATAGTATTTTAATTCCATTATGGTATCATATATAATATCATAAAATATATCCTTTATACGTACCACATATGGTATTAACGAATCAAATCACTTTGAGGGGGCGGTAGTCCGCACTACCTTAAATGAAGATATCGCAAATACCCATAATGGAAGGCATAAAGGTATGCCATAAATGAAAAATACAGAATCTTAAGGAAAACATAAACATATTATATATCATATATAAATATAGTGACATCTTAATGGCCACCTTTGAAGGTGTTAAAAGAATGTTGAACAATCATCGTTTCGGGAGGCAGAAATTCGCCATCCACGGAAACAGTATGTTCTTTAACCATTTGATGTAGGTGTGTGTAAGTGTAGATCTAATTCTTCTTATAACAACATCCTAGTATATTGGAGATACTTTATTTGTTACAAAATAAATTAATAAAAAGAGTTTAGGGGGTTGGAGAAGCAAAATAAAACAAAAGGACACAAGTGAATACATTACCTTAAAATCGGGTAACTCCCTTTGGTTTGATCTCAAAGGCTTCCTTGGGAAGACTTCTGCCCAAATTGAGGATTCAAGGAGTAAGAGAGGAAATTGATGAGCCAAAATGGGCAGATTTTGGACGAGCCAACGGCTTTGGGAGTGTGGGTAAGGAGGTAGAGGTGGGGGCCTTTTATAAGAGGATAGGAGGGGCACTCTTGGAAGGTAAAGAAAATCCACTTTGTTTTAAAATGGTATTCGGATTTAAGAGGTCGCAAATTGATGTTTTTCTAGGATAAGGTGATAAGGGATCGAAATACACTCATCCAATAGGTTTTGGACATTTTTAGGTCTTAGATATTACATTATCTTTCCATTTTATTTAAATCGTTAAATAATGAGGTCATCACTGCATTATCATGATGTCATAAATAATTTAATTTATTTAATGTCTAAAAATTATAAGAAAATACGATTATGTAGTAAATCTTTTTATATTTCCAATGAATATTTATAGTCAAAAATCTGAATTGTATAACCCCATGTAAAAATTGTTTTAGTAAAACATTTCATGTTTGTCTCATTTTTACTTTGACTTTAAATAAAAAGATATTAATGTCATTTTCCAACCAAAGTGGCTTCATGGGGTCCCCAAGTTGACCCATGGGTTGTCTTGGTCGGCCATGACACATCCAATGAGGTTATGACATGTGTCAAGTTCATTTCATATTATTAAAACATTATTTTTACCTTAAACTACACTAATTACCTCTAATCGCGATTAAAAACTTAATAAGTTACTATTCACCAAAAAATTATTTTTATCCCATTGAACCACATTTTACTTCTTAATGACAACCATGTATGTCGGATTTTTGAAATTCAAAACACAAAGATGGAAAATTTTCATTTAAACGGAAAAATCAGTTTTTATAAGTACCACTTAGTGGTTTCACTATTCATCAAAAATTGAAGTTTTTCAGAAAAATCCCAAAAATTCACTATAAGCTATATTTGATATTCTGAATTAAAAAATAAAGTCTATTTTAAAAAATTCAAAACATATAACTCACATTAATTAATTTAATAATTAATTCCCGCTGTCAGAAAAAATAGCGTGTTTTTATGAAACAATAAGTATCAAAAGATTGACACTAGTTTAAGTCTGATTTCAAAGTGAAATTAATTCCAAAGACCACTATTGGATTTAATGGTAAAAATATATTCTAATTTCACTTTAAAACCAATCCAAAAGATAATCTATTCATATAAATAAATTATATTAAAAAGTGGTTTTGAATTAAAATACAACATTTTACACTATTTATTAAAAAATGAACTTTATCGGAAAGATACCAAAAATTTACACAAAGTAAATTTTGATGTCCTGATTCTTAAGAAGAGTTTTATTTGGTCCAATATAATGTATAAGAGTGAACAAAACTATATTTAATGACGGTTCACCATCAAAAGGCGATAAGTGAACCTTTAGTGAAAACCAGGGCATATACGCCTAAAATTGAATTCTTTCTCTATTTTATGCCTTTATCTTTTATTGGATAAATGTAAAAATATTTAAAAACATATATAATCATATTTTAGTTATTTCTATCCATTCTCGCCAATACAATAGCTACATGTTAACTACCATTTAAAATAATATTATTTTATTATTAGAGTGCAACGTAAGATTCCCACGAAACTCGTTATTGTGTGTTGGGTACGCCATCAAGCATAGAGTCCCCTTTAAAGACATATTAATATTTTATTCATAAATATGGATAAATATGAAAATGTCATATTCTTTATTTACCTGGGGTGTTACAAAAATATCTCAAAACACAATAATGGTTGACATCCCATTTCTTAAAAAGCATGTATTCAATAAGTTCGATGTACCTTGAGTCTTCATTAGTGGTAGGGAAACACAGCGTGAAAATTAGAAAATGAGTAATGTTATAATTAATAATGGGGTGAAATATAATAAAGTAACACCATACCATCCCCAATCAAGAGGAAGAGAAGAATTTTTGAACAATGAGATCAATAAAATTCCATTAAAAATAGAAGGAGTATAAAGAAAAGACTACTATAATTAAAATAATGATTCATTATGGGTGTAATGGATAGTGTTTAAGCCTCACATTGGAATTTCTCTATTTTGGGTAGTTTGTACGAAGCACTATCATTTTTTTGGGGGAGTTGAAACAAAACATATACTGCATTGTAAAATCCTTAAATTTTGATCTTAAAATAACTATTGAAATTATTAAATTTATGTTATCATAACTATAAGAGATTGAAATGGAGTTGTATGATAAATACATAATCTACATGGATATGAAAAATATGGTGGATAACTACATGATTTTATGAAAAAACCATTCATCCTGGTGATTATGTGATATTATTTAACTAATGGTTGCAATTGAATCCATTGAAATTATAGTCCATATGGTCGGTTCTATTCAATGTATCAATTTATTTCACCATGGTGTGGTGGAAATATCAAGATAATATAGATATCCATTGAAGTTAAATGTAAAATTCCTTAGTAGTTATTTTCATATCAATGACATGGAGGGAATATTCTCTACCATGCAGTTTGGGTGAGTGAGAGAACATGGGGTGTCAAGAGCTAGACACTAAATTTTGTACCTAAGTGGAGGTAACCAAATATTTTTAAAATTCTAAAATAAACAATTTAGTTACAATTAATCCTTAGAGAAAATGATTACTATGTTTTTCATGATGGGTATTTTGACATTGGATAAATACAAAGTTATATATTTTTTAATGAATCTCTATTATAAATATCATATAAATCCTATGGGATCCACAAATCACTTTTTAAACTGTTTGGGGAAAAGTTTTAATTTTTAGGGAAACAATTATTATTAAAATGGGGGAAAATTAACGACAAACCCACACACACGTTTTACGGATGGTTAAACAAACCATGCACAAAAACCATGTGGGGTGGGTACACATTCCCTTAGCAGGCACATAGGTCTCAAATGGTTAGCAACCCATTTGTTCCAAATTTTCATGACGTGGCCCCATTATAATGGTAACTTCATTTTTACTATGTGATTAAAAAATGATTGGATTTTACCATGATGATTTTAAAACCCCTTAAATTTTTAACATAAATTCAAACCTCCCAAATTTTAATCCAATAATCATGCCCTATCACCCACCTGACCCTTGTGCAACCTTCCATGTTCCCTCTTTTCAATTTTCTCCCCCTCACCTCTCATTCTTCCTCTAGATATAAGATACACTATATGACTCTTCTTCTCTGGTTTAATATATTCTCTTATCTTCTCAATTGCCTTTATTTATTCCTTTTATTTCTTATATTACAATGGTGTATGATTCATTCATGTTCTTCTTATATCCAATTTTTAATTTTTGTTTTACATTATTTTTTTCTCTTCATAGGAATTTTTAAAATTCATACCATAAAAGAATTACAGACACTATACATATTCAAATATGTCCTGAACCCAAATCCTTAATTTCACAATTTAAATGAGTTTAGGTCCTCCATAGATTGTGTTCAATATTTAATAATTTAAAATTGTTTCATATTCTTTCACTTTATAAATTGTATTCTATATATGTTATTTTACTGCAAGTATGATACCGTCATATTCCATAGACTCATCCTATATGTGTTCTCATGGTGATAATTATGATGCCCTACCATACCTTTCCAAAAAATTATATAATGTGAGGAAGTAGATAAATAACATGTTCTTGAAACTCATGAGATCATACCCCATATTTATTTTCAGGTCCAAAACTATGAGTCTTTTTGCATTGGTGATTAGTTGAATGGAATCATTTATAATGGTCTACTTACCAAGGATCTATCCATGCATAATCCCACTATTATGGAATTCATTCTTGATATTTCATCTACCTTTCTATGTTGGGACCATTACACCAATGATGAAAATGGGGAGTTGAAAGAGGACAATATGGACATTTGATTCCATCTACTTAAAAAGTGTTATGGTTTGGATCTAGGCACCTTTTCTACAATAATGGAGATTTATGTAGATGATTTTTTAGGAACATAGGTTATAAAATGACAATGCTAAATTGTGATGGAAATTTTTCTTGATTGTTTTGGGAAACCATTTCTCAACCCTGACCTAGCTATGTTTCCTCGAACCTCCAAGTCCACGAATATCCTTAACCCGATCCATAGTGGTCATCACAATATCATAACCAATAGTTTATCCACGCACTATGATTGTGATGGAAATATGATTCTCCTTGGATTATTACTTCATTATTTCATGAAATCAGGAAAAACAATCAACATCACATATGATTTTACCCAATACATACTGTATTTTTTTAAATACAAAAGGGGATATTTATTTTGGTATTTGAATCTTGCGCTTGTCTGACCATCTCATATATTTTATGACTATAGTGAATTCATTGAACAATCATCACCTCTACCTTTTTACATCCTAGTTGTTAGATATTTTAAAATTATTTAGTATGATAGTGGATGATACCAATTTTGAAGAGCCTATGAAGAGGTTCTAAAGGAATCATGTTTTGTCCACACCCCACCAGACACATCTCATCAAGCCCTTTAAATATGAGGGAATACCATACTACCTCCTGCAAAGAAACTAGACATACTTCTAGTCTATAAACCTTCATACATCAATAACCTTACTTGTTATACTATATAACAACTACTCTTGATGTAAACTTGTGTAGTGACACTAATATATAATGGATGTATGATATTAATTTTATTGAGATGTGTGATAGGTATGTTGTATTTACGCGATGAATGATTGAAATCATTAACATGATGAAAAACTCTTCCCTCGACCTCTTCCAACCCATGTTTTGTAAATTCCTTTTCTACTTTATATACAGGGGTGATTCCTCCAACATGGATCCTTATTAGGAAACATATTCTAACAAAGAACCTACAAAAAAAGGTGTCCTAAATTTCAGTCATCCATATCCTCCACCGTCAAAGGGAATTGAAATTTAACCGTCTGTGGTTTTTCTAACTTTGGATGAGGCTGCCTATGTACACATATAGGACCAGTTTGAAGTATGACCTAATATGGGTTGAAAAAAACATTTTTAACAACATTTTATTTTATATATAATGTCATTCGTTCTATCATTAGATTTTATAGTTTCTATTTTTTATGTATATCATCTATATTGTGATTCTGTTCTCTTATGATTTCACAATGCTTGAACTATTATTTTCTTGATTCACTCTATATAGTTTCCATGTATAAGATACTAAGTGGATGAAAAAAATTTCATAGCGACATGATTCTTCTTGGTAGGATATGACACTCCAACATCTGACCATTCTCCAACCACAATCTACGGGTGATTTCCATTCTTATCTATTTTTTTACATTCATATTTTTTTATTTCTATATCATCTTGAATGTATTTTCCCACCCACCATTCCCCACCTAAACAGAATCATGGGGGCCATTCTTGGATTTATAAATAAGGGATGGAACCTATTTTTTCATCAAATCTATTCATTCTCATGACATTTTCATGGCTGATTTTTTTCTCTAAAATACTTCTAAATGGATGGTATAGGTTACACAAATTTATATCTACTAAATAATAATGGATTTTATTGATATAAATTTTTAAAATACTCATATGTATTGATAGATAAATTAATATTTGATGTGAATATGAATTGTAACACTTGATGAAAATCCATTCGATCCACTTTAGAAAAAATAATGTGTTTGTTGATTTACATTGTGGGGGAGTAATTTATCATCAGTAACCCCTTAAAATTGAAGTTTATTTATGCCAAATGTTATGTGAAACATTGAAATTATTGATACAATATAAGTGGTAATTTTCAAATTTTAACTTCATAAGAAACAAACATTATTTTAATTAGTCTTCAAGATGATTAATAGAAAAATATGGGCACCAAAAATATTAATTCATATATCACAATCCAATGAAAATAATTGAATATATGAAAAAATATTCCATTGATGATGAAGACCCTTAATCATTCCTCCATGATACATGAAAAAGAAATTTTGGGAAAAATAAAAGTGATAGCCCACTAATTAGTGTTTACAAGATCTTGGCATAACCTACCCAACTATGTGATGATATGGAATTAGAGGATATGATTTTATTTTAACAAATTGGAAAAATGGATTAGGAAAACACTAATTCATTAATTAATATTTAGAAATTTTCAAATTCAACCTTCCTTATTGGATAACATCATGGATTTGTGTGTCATCAAATATTTATATAGATATTTCAATAATCATTCATAAAAAATTAAAATTCCAATAGTTAATAAAATTATTGATATTTATTAATATTACTTTGATGGTCTCTTTTGATGATTATCTAGGTAAACGTTTTATGAAAACATTTGATCATGAGTGGAGATTATTATTCAAAAGTGTGAATTTTTTTACAATATATAAATTACAAATTAAAATGGTATTTTTGTTAATTTATATAGTTTTTATAACCATTTCATGTCTTGATAGGTGGTAATTAATCATGAAATAATTAATTCCAATGATATAGTGATAAATGTACATTTATGTGTTAATAAACAGTGTTTACACATTTATTTTGTGTTTTATGGTTTATTCTATGTCAACTAAACCATGAATTCCAACATGTAAAACTATAAATATCAATACTCATTGAAGTAAACTCTATCCCAAGACTTCTTCATGGTTAAGAAATCCATTCTAATCCACCAATAAACTATGTAGGATGTACTTTTAAGGTGACATTGGGGAATTTCATGCCTTCCACATGGTCAAAAAATTGTCTCGACCATCTCTCAAACCATGAGAGAAGGAACTATTGGAAATAGAATCGTTCACATGATAAAAAATATGTATCCCCACCAAAATGATCATATAAATAAAATTCATAATAAAAGAATAAAGAGAATGGATGGATCATAATTTAACATACCATGCACCGTAATCGTGTACTATTCAATAGAAAGCCACATACATCACATCTACCTCCATAACAACCATTTGACATGGGATTATGTTCCCTAAACAATATTTCACATGGGTGAATGACCATTTAATGATATTCAAACCATTTTATCATGGATATTCATCTAGTTTTCAATCATACTTATGGGAGGAGAGCTTTACAACTCATTATAATACATTTTCCGGATAATTATTTTATGGTTCTGGGTATTTTTTATTCTATTCATTATATTATTTAACACTAGTAGTAACATGATATCCATTTATTTATTTTCTCTATGAGTAGATAATATCTCGAACATGTTTGGGTTATTGATAATTAAAAACCATGGGTAATTAATTTAGTTGTGTTTTCATTCTTTGTCTCTATTATTTCTGATAATTCCCTAGAATGTTCACGAATTTACTCAATTGTTACTCTATAATTGAATAAGAATGATGTCTCCAGTAATATCCTGTTGAATTAAAATTAATAAACACATGAACATAGGCTTCATTCATCCTCTGCATAGGGCATTATTTAAAAAATATTTTAAGAATTAACTATTGTAACAAGAAGTATATTATTGTAAACATAAATAGAACTTACCAAACCAGAGATGTTTCAAAATTATTTAATCATAGAGATAAAATTTATTATAAAAAACGAACATAAAAAGAAAATTTATTCTGAATATCTTTATAAAAATAATCAACATTAACACATCCCCACTATTGAGTTTTAAATGAATTTTTTCTTTGTCCTATTTTATGTAAAAATCCTCTAAATATTTTGGGGAGAAATCCAACCTAGATCTCAAATGATTCTTACAACTAGGAATCAAATATTCTATATTCAGTAAATATTAAATTAAATAACAATGAAATCATGTAATCCAACAACCAATTTCATTGTATGGATCAACCTCGTACTTACTAAATATTGATTTTGAATGTTGTAAATTTTAAATTTGGGCCACTGAAAGTAACTCTTCTTCCATATTGTCACTAGATAAATAAAACCTTTTATTGATTGTAGGTAATTAAAGAACATCACCATGAATCATTAGTTTCATTTTACTCATATAGTGTTTTTCGGGACCATATGAATGAAGATCAAATGTTTTTGAAGGTTGATCTAAGGGATGGGTACCATAAGCTGAAGGTTAAGGAGGATAAAATAATGATGATATTGTTTCATATTAGATATGCACATTATGTTTTTTATTTAATTATTTTATACTATCTAATGAACCAAATATTATAACAGTTATTTTTAATTATTTTTCAATGAATACTTAATTATGTTTATGATTTTTTATTAATCATATTTTGGTATATTATAAATTTCTTGGGGATAATAAATGAAACATGAGGATATTTTTTCAAAGCATTATAGAAATAAAACTATATGGGATGTCACACCCCGACCTATTTGTTGCTTTTATTCTAGAACCAGATTTTTGTGCTTTGTCAAAAAAAATGCATGTTTTGGGTTCGACGCCATTGAACGCAAGGGCGGAGCGCGACGCCGCGCGGCTTCGCCCATGCAACGACATTGTCCGTCGGTCTTCGAAAAAAAAATTAAAATTAATATGTTTTGTATTTTATTATGGTTACGATTATTAATTTTAATTATTACATTTATTATAATTAAGGTTATTATTATTATTGTTATTATTATTATTATTATTATTAGAATTGTTATTACTATCAATAGTCAAATTTTTTTTTGTTTACTTTTTATCTTCCCCTCTTTCCATTCTTCTTTCTTTTCTTTTTTTTATTTTCCTTTTTTTTGTGGTGCCTCTTCTACGCGGCTGCCCCTATACTTTCCTTCTTCTTCTTCTTTTTTTCTTCTTCTCTCATCCCCTTCTTCTCCCCGTAGCAACCCGCAGACCCGGTTCTCCTCTCCTCCAGCAGCCGGCTCCTCCCCTGCATGTGCATGCCCCTACAGACCCGGCTCTCCTTCCCTTAGCAGCGCTCCGCCGCTGCAACCCGCGAAGCCCCTCCGCCCCTTCGGTGCACCCATCCATCCCACGCGCAGGCCTCGGGTACCTTCTTTTTTGTCCGCTGCTGCACCCAGAAGCCCGCTGGTCTCCCAACTTCCCCCTCCTGCTCACTCTCCTTCAGCGCAATAGCCTGCCGTTGCCGCCCCGGATCCCTGCTCGTTCTCCAGCGCTTCCTCAAACATCAGCCGGTCAGACTCACCTGGGAAAGCACACCTCTGCTCAAGAAAATATACGCACTGATTTGCGTCCGAGCTCCCTAATGCTGCATCCCAACTCCCACTTCGGTTGCACAGTTCCCGCTCGGCTCCCCATCCGCAGCTCCCAGCCGACCCACGACCTCGACTCCCCCGCACCCTACTCCGCCTGGCGAACCCCCTGCGTGCCTCAGCTCCCCCCTATCCAGTTGTGTCGCGCCCCAGGAAGAAATCCACCTTCCGCCGGCCTCCCTCCTCCTACGTGAACTCTGCAGCTGTAACCCTTCTTCCCAGCGCCGCTGACCACTTCTCATCCCAACCACCCTCCAGATCTAGATTCCTACTCGCACCCCCTTATTCTCCTCGCGCACCAGCAGCATCACCTCTTCCGACTGTGCGCCCCTGCATAGCAGGTTGTTCGGCCTCCGACGCACCCACCTTCTGCACAGGAGCACAACCAGTAGCCAGTGCCCCTCCTTCAGCCACTCCCAGATGCGACCCAGTGCTCCCCTCCATCCGCGCCTCCTGCAGGACCCCCTCCCTCTTCTCTTCGTGCGGCACGAACTTCTCCCGGTTGCGCCCAGTCTGGTGACCCCCCTTGCAACAGCCCGTCTCCAGCTGCTCCCCCCTGCCGGCGTGCCTAGTCTTCAGTCCAGACCCTCCTTCTGCCCGGTGTGCACACAACTCTGGTCGAGCCTCCGTCCGGCTCATGCTCACCCCTCGGCCTGCCCTGCACCGTGTCGCGCGCCCCGCCTCATACAGCCCCGTGCCCTCCCTGCTGGCCAGTCCCCTCACCAGCCTCGCGGCCGACTCCCCCTTGCTTGCACACCCTCTAGCGCGCCCCGCTTCTCACCTGCTATCTGGACAGCCCCCGTCGGTGCGACTTGCACGTTCTCCCGGCCTGCGATCCTCCTTTCCAGTGCGTGTCGTTGCCTTCCGACCGTCGCACGACCCCTTTTCCGTCCCTCCATCATCGGGCGATGCATCACAACCCCCCACCTGTTCCGACCAGGCCTGTCGTCAGCTGCCCGAGTCTTTGCGCCGCCGTTGACGGCGTCGGTGACCTTTCCAGTGAACCGCAGCACCGCGCCTGACCATTTAACCTTTCGTGTGACCCTGTTGGTCAAGGCCGGCCCCGCGCCGAGGTAACGTTTGTGCTGCTTCTTTGTTGGTTATTATGAGTTTTTGTTTTTATTTATTTTTGCGGGTGTTGCAGCTCTTTGGCGACCTATTTCCGCGGTACTGTAGTCATCGGCTTGCACGTACTTGTGCGCGAGTGTGAGACGCACCGCGTCATCGTCGTAACCGAACTGCGAGTCGAGGTAGGTCCCCCACTGCACTTACTTTTAAATTGAGAATTTATTAATTGCTTGTCGTTTTATTAATTTTTATGAATGATAAATAATATAAGATAATTAATTTTTAAATGATTGTTCAATGTAAAAAAGAGCCGTTTATTTTATACACGTCTCTTCAAATATTTTCTTGACGGGCGGACACCCAGTTTTGAAAGAATGCATGTTTGGCCTTAAAACATAATTCATGGCATTTCAAATGTACTTCTAGATTTAAAGATAAATGACTTCTTCTAAACAAGTGTTTTGAGCTTTTTGAGAAATGAAGTTTTACTTTAAAATTGGCGAAGGCCCGTTTGGCACTTTAATAAAAATAGATTATTTTGGAAAACCCACTCGAGGGGTGATCTTTGGTGTGAGTTGTTTTCGTGAGCTGTATGTGATGTTGGTGCATCGTGACTGCTTAATTTACATTGTGGACGCACCCCCTTTTTATTGCTTGTGATGACATGGGAACCTGGCATATTGAGTGAATTTTCTGAGAACGATTGCTGCACTAGTTTAGATTACGCACTGGATAGTGGCCCCATAGCAGGGGAATACTGAGTTATTTCTGCTATGGGGATTGGGCCCCTCGGTTAGGCCATGCAGGGCTATGCCGGGTGTTAGGGCGTTATGACGTCATCGAGTTAGGGCATGCCTTCAGGATGAGTCAGATGTATAGTACGTTCTGGATTGTTCACGATCTCCTAGGTTCGACCCATGTTTTCATTATTGTGTATTTGTGTGTGGCAGACGATCGAGAGGTCAAGTTCGGTTGCTGGCCTATGTGTTCCACTTTTCCCATTGCCCTTGGTATGTGTTGTGTGTTATGTGTGCTATGTGTGGTTTTCCTTTTTGGTTAATAACTAAAGTCTAGATTTCTAAATTGTTCGTAGAGAAATGTTTTAAAAATGAAATGTACTTATTCCTTTCAAACATTAAACTTGTTTTAAAATTAAAAAGGGCAATGGACTGATACTTGTTTTAGAAGTTAAAGTGTATGTGTGTGTGTGAAAACCAATATTTTTGTATATTTAGTTCAAACCTGTAATTGGTAAATTCTTCATTTAAAGGTAGTGCATTGGGAATAGTTTGTTGGGCATGCCTACTGAGTTTTAATGCTCACGCCTATAGTGTTTTCCTGTTTTTAGTTTTGTTGCAGGTTGGCTCGAGTTTGCTCGCCGTGGGCGAGAGTTGGTTGTGGTCTGGCGAGCGACTCTCGGAGTCGCGAGGAGTTTTTGGCCGAGACCAGGTTAGTGTGTTTTTGTTGGTCGTTCTTCCTTTTTCGTGTCATTTAGTTTCCTTCCGCTGCTTTGTTTATTTATTTTTGTTGGGCGAAATCGTTCCCACTTGTCCTCTATTGATGCCCTGGCGCTTGTCGCCAGCCCGGGAGGATCGGGAACGCCTCTTGGGCCATGTCGCGGACCGGCTCGGGTGATCGGTTCAGGGTCGACCCGGGTTGGTTCGTGACAAAATGGTATCAGAGCAGGTCATCTCCTGAGCAGACCTTGTTTTTTAGAGCGCTCATTGTTATCTGGGGTTTTCATGGTAGAAGGTGTATGATTATTGGGACTTGAGGCACACGGACGAGAAGGACGTCATGAACCCTTACTTGTTCCGAACCTCAGGTTACCATCAGATGTTTGGGTTGTCGATGTCTTTTGATTCTCATGGTTTTTTTTTTGGTATTTGGAAATGAAATGAGAGTTGGGAAAGTGACCTCCGTGAGCTCACATGGTTTGGCAAGCCATGTGGAGCCGGAGACTTTACCCTAGAATGCTCTCAGTGACGGTGGTGTGATTGGCGTATGGCCGCCAACCATATGGTCGAGTCACCCATCATCACTAGTTTCCTTCTAGTGATTCGTCTGGATTTTCCCTTATTTATGAAAAAAATCGTTGTGAAAAGTGTTATTTTGGTATTTGAAATGACAATGACCATGTTTGACCCATCTTTTTGTTTTCTTATTCCTTAGTGTTTTCCCCACGAAGGTTCGATGGATGCCCAAGGTGCAGCTTCAGGTGGTGCATCCTTAGAAAATCCTCCAGTTGATCATCCTAAAGACTACGTCCTCGAGTTTCGGAAGTTGAACCCTCCCCTCTTTTATGGGCAGACAGATCCTCTTGAGGCAGAGGAGTGGTTACGGAAGATTGAGAGGAAGTTCAGTTTCATTGGGTTGCCTGAGTCGTTAAAGGTGAAGTTGGCTACCTTTATGCTTGAAGGTCCAACCTGGAAATGGTGGAAGTCCGTGTCTCAGAATAAACCTCAGAAAGATCTCACTTGGGAGTTCTTCAAGTCATCATTCATTCAACAGTACTTCTCTGAAGTGACAAAGGTGAGGAAGAGGATGGAGTTGTGCGGTCTCCAACAAGGTGTCGGATCGGTGTTTGAATTCTTTTGTCGTTTCCTGGACCTGGCTCCATATGAACCGGGGTATGTTGGAAATGATCCTGTGAAAGCTCGGCATTTTGAGCTTGGATTACGTCCGGAGCTGCAGTCGGAGGTGGGAGAATTCAACGTGACCACTTTCCCTGATGTGGTGAGACAAGCTTTCCTCGTCGAAGGTGAGTTAGCAGGAGGACATGAGGTGACGAATCCTCCTTCGTCTTTGGGAAACAGTGCAGAAGATAGTGATAAGAAGAAAGAGAAGAGACATGATGGTGGTGGAACTACTAGAGGAATCAAGAGGCCTTCAGACCTTCAGTCGTCTTCCTCACAGGACAATGCGTTGATCTGTCACCAATGCGGTAAACGGGGGCACAAGAGGCCTATGTGCCCGAATGCTCCGAAACCCTGCCACACCTGTGGACGTCTGGGCCACTTACAGCAATTCTGTCGAGGTGTTTTCAAGAAGCGCACTAAATCCATACCTGGCTCGTTGAAGGTCACCTCAGCCCGTCCGCAGGAGTAGGATGGTGTTTGGAGATCATTTTTGGGTTTTCTCTTTATAGTGTTTCTTGGATGTAATAGTCGTCACCTGTACCGTTTTGTGGTGTTTCTTTTCTTTCAGTTGTAAGAATGGTTTTGGCTGAACCTCTTTGAAACCTTTGTTCTAATGGATGTGTGTTTGGTAAAATTCTTGTTCGGGAATTTTTGAAGCCTGACTACGAGGCAGGAGATGCTTCAATCATCAGAGCTCCAGCCATAGGTCCCGGAGTGAAGCTGGTGCGTAGTCAGGTGAACCCCAGCGGTAAAGAAGGGCCTTAGTCTAATCTTCATCATTAGTATGGGATGGTTTGTGTTCTTCCGAGGGTGTGACATCATTGGAGTGACGATGACGGTAGTTTCGATGCTCTACCTGTAGGGCCCTTCCCTTCTCTCCCTTGTGGTGGGGGGTTTTTGGACTGTGTGGAAAATCTTCAAGCTCGGTTACCCTAGTCATTCCTTATGGTTGGGAGAATGATCACGGGTCTCATTGAATTCAGTTGGCTTGTTTCCTATGGTGGGGAGTCCATTCGGGCCTCCCCGTGTCAGTATCAGAGTTTCTTCTCAGGTATCGTTTTGGGTGGTGTTTAAAGTGTTCGTGTTTTGAGGATAAGTTGCACGTCATTGGAGTTTGGTGATCGTGTGGATCGATCGAATAGAGGTGCTTAAACTTTTGGGGGTGATTGACACTTAAGGAGTTTCTTCTATGGTCTAGGTCTTGTTGTGGCTTCCCGGGGACGGGAAGCGTTATGGTGGGGAGAATTGTCACACCCCGACCTATTTGTTGCTTTTATTCCAGAACCAGATTTTTGTGCTTTGTCAAAAAAAATGCATGTTTTGGGTTCGACGCCATTGAACGCAAGGGCGGAGCGCGACGCCGCGCGGCTTCGCCCATGCAACGACATTGTCCGTCGGTCTTCGAAAAAAAAAATTAAAATTAATATGTTTTGTATTTTATTATGGTTACGATTATTAATTTTAATTATTACATTTATTATAATTAAGGTTATTATTATTATTGTTATTATTATTATTATTATTATTATTAGAATTGTTATTACTATTAATAGTAATATTTTTTTTGTTTACTTTTTATCTTCCTCTCTTTCCATTCTTCTTTCTTTTCTTTTTTTTATTTTCCTTTTTTTTGTTTGTGGTGCCTCTTCCACGCGGCTGCCCCTATACTTTCCTTCTTCTTCTTCTTTTTTCTTCTTCTCTCCTCCCCTTCTTCTCCCCGTAGCAACCCGCAGACCCGGTTCTCCTCTCCTCCAGCAGCCGGCTCCTCCCCTGCATGCGCATGCCCCTACAGACCCGGCTCTCCTTCCCTTAGCAGCGCTCCGCCGCTGCAACCCGCGAAGCCCCTCCACCCCTTCGGTGCACCCATCCAGCCCACGCGCAGGCCCCAGGTACCTTCTTTTTTGTCCGCTGCTGCACCCAGAAGCCCGCTGGTCTCCCAACTTCCCCCTCCTGCTCACTCTCCTTCAGCGCAACAGCCTGCCGTTGCCCCCCCGGATCCCTGCTCGTTCTCCAGCGCTTCCTCAAACATCAGCCGGTCGGACTCACCTGGGAAAGCACACCTCTGCTCAAGAAAATATACGCACTGATTTGCGTCCGAGCTCCCTAATGCCGCATCCCAACTCCCACTTCGGTTGCACAGTTCCCGCTCGGCTCCCCATCCGCAGCTCCCAGCCGACCCACGACCTCGACTCCCCCGCACCCTACTCCGCCTCGCGAACCCCCTGCGTGCCTCAGCTCCCCCCTATCCAGTTGTGTCGCGCCCCAGGAAGAAATCCACCTTCCGCCGGCCTCCCTCCTCCTACGTGAAATCTGCAGCTGTAACCCTTGTTCCCAACGCCGCTGACCACTTCTCATCCCAGCCACCCTCCAGATCTAGATTCCTACTCGCACCCCCTTATTCTCCTCGTGCACCAGCAGCATCACCTCTTCCGACTGTGCGCCCCTGCATAGCAGGTTGTTCGGCCTCCGACGCACCCACCTTCTGCACAGGAGCACAACCAGTAGCCAGTGCCCCTCCTTCAGCCACTCCCAGACGCGACCCAGTGCTCCCCTCCAGCCGCGCCTCCTGCAGGACCCCCTCCCTCTTCTCTTCGTACGGCACGAACTTCTCCCGGTTGCGCCCAGTCTGGTGACCCCCCTTGCAACAGCCCGTCTCCAGCAGCTCCCCCCTGCCGGCGTGCCTAGTCTTCAGTCCAGACCCTCCTTCTGCCCGGTGTGCACACAACTCTGGTCGAGCCTCCGTCCGGCTCATGCTCACCCCTCGGCCTGCCCTGCACCGTGTCGCGCGCCCCGCCTCATACAGCCGCGTGCCCTCCCTGCTGGTCAGTCCCCTCACCAGCCTCGCGGCCGACTCCCCCTTGCTTGCACACCCTCTGGCGCGCCCCGCTTCTCACCTGCTATCTGGACAGCCCCCGTCGGTGCGACTTGCACGTTCTCCCGGCCTACGATCCTCCTTTCCAGTGCGTGTCGCTGCCTTCCGACCGTCGCACGACCCCTTTTCCGTCCCTCCATCATCGGACGATGCATCACAACCCCCCACCTGTTTCGACCAGGCCTGTCGTCAGCTGCCCGAGTCTTTGCGCCGCCGTTGACGGCGTCGGTGACCTTTCCAGTGAACCGCAGCACCGCGCCTGACCATTTAACCTTTCGTGTGACCCTGTTGGTCAAGGCCGGCCCCGCGCCGAGGTAACGTTTGTGCTGCTTCTTTGTTGGTTATTATGAGTTTTTGTTTTTATTTATTTTTGCGGGTGTTGCAGCTCTTTGGCGACCTATTTCCGCGGTACTGTAGTCATCGGCTTGCACGTACTTGTGCGCGAGTGTGAGACGCACCGCGTCATCGTCGTAACCGAACTGCGAGTCGAGGTAGGTCCCCCACTGAACTTACTTTTAAATTGAGAATTTATTAATTGCTTGTCGTTTTATTAATTTTAATGAATGATAAATAATATAAGATAATTAATTTTTAAATGATTGTTCAATGTAATAAAGAGCCGTTTATTTTATACACGTCTCTTGAAATATTTTCTTGACGGGCGGACACCCAGTTTTGAAAGAATGCATGTTTGGCCTTAAAACATAATTCACGGCATTTCAAATGTACTTCTAGATTTAAAGATAAATGACTTCTTCTAAACAAGTGTTTTGAGCTTTTTGAGAAATGAAGTTTTACTTTAAAATTGGCGAAGGCCCGTTTGGCACTTTAATAAAAATAGATTATTTTGGAAAACCCACTCGGGGGGTGATCTTTGGTGTGAGTTGTTTTAGTGAGCTGTATGTGATGTTGGTGCATCGTGACTGCTTAATTTACATTGTGGACGCACCCCCTTTTTATTGCTTGTGATGACATGGGAACCTGGCATATTGAGTGAATTTTCTGAGAACGATTGCTGCACTAGTTTAGATTATGCACTGGCTAGTGGCCCCATAGCAAGGGAATACTGAGTTATTGCTGCTATGGGGATTGGGCCCCTCGGTTAGGCCATGCAGGGCTATGCCGGGCGTTAGGGCGTTATGACGTCATCGAGTTAGGGCATGCCTTCAGGATGAGTCAGTTGTATAGTACGTTCTGGATTGTTCACGATCTCCTAGGTTCGACCCATGTTTTCATTATTGTGTATTTGTGTGTGGCAGACGATCGAGAGGTCAAGTTCGGTTGCTGGCCTATGTGTGCCACTTTTCCCATTGCCCTTGGTATGTGTTGTGTGTTATGTGTGCTATGTGTGGTTTTCCTTTTTGGTTAATAACTGAAGTCTAGATTTCTAAATTGTTCGTAGAGAAATGTTTTAAAAATGAAATGTACTTATTCCTTTCAAACATTAAACTTGTTTTAAAATTAAAAAGGGCAATGGACTGATACTTGTTTTAGAAATTAAAGTGTATGTGTGTGTGTGAAAACCAATATTTTTGTATATTTAGTTCAAACCTGTAATTGGTAAATTCTTCATTTAAAGGTAGTGCATTGGGAATAGTTTGTTGGGCATGCCTACTGAGTTTTAATGCTCACGCCTATAGTGTTTTCCTGTTTTTAGTTTTGTTGCAGGCTGGCTCGAGTTTGCTCGCCGTGGGCGAGAGTTGGTTGTGGTCTGGCGAGCGACTCTCGGAGTCGCGAGGAGTTTTTGGCCGAGACCAGGTTAGTGTGTTTTTGTTGGTCGTTCTTCCTTTTTTGTGTCATTTATTTTCCTTCCGCTGCTTTGTTTATTTATTTTTGTTGGGCGAAATCGTTCCCACTTGTCCTCTATTGATGCCCTAGCGCTTGTCGCCAGCCCGGGAGGATCGGGAACGCCTCTTGGGCCATGTCGCGGACCGGCTCGGGTGATCGGTTCAGGGTCGACCCGGGTTGGTTCGTGACATGGGAAATTTCATAAGTGTGAATTCTGGTTTCGACAAATTTCCACTTATTAAAAAATTATTTATATATACATAATATTTGTTCACCCTTGTAAAAAAATTGTTGTGGAAAAATGGAAAAGACATAAAAATTTGTTATGAATTTATAGTTTTCAAAGATGATTAGGTGTTTACTTATAAGTTTTTTTAAAAAAATTCCATGTTAATTGAGACCAAAGAATAAACTAACTCAAAAAGGAGTTAATTTCATCTCGTCCAATGACTATGATGGTTTTTATGGGAGTGAATATAATATCGGAGATTCCTTTAATTTTATTCCTAACCACTATAAATAGATATTTTTTCAATAGTGATTCTTCAATAAAGATATGGATGTTCCCTAATGCATATTGACCAGTTAATTTCATATGATTCTTTGAAACTACAACCTCGTGAGTTAAATTTCCCTACATATGATATGGAATTTTTTGAAATTGTTTTTCTTTAAAAATTAAGAGGAATTATTCATTTGGATTAGTGTATGAAATATTTCTAGAACATAAAAGGATAAAGGAAATATTCACACAAACATAGTAGATCTTGAGAAAGGAAATTTGTCTTGCAATGATCTTGAATTCTTATTTCATGATTCATTAACATCCAATAAAAGAAAAAAATTATAATAATGTGTTTAGTTAGTAATATAATTCTACGTTAACAATGTCTTTTTTTTAATATGAATGACTAATTAATTATTTGATATATTTTTCCTATAATTTGTTGATGATATGATATCTTATGTTTATTTTTTGTTTTCTTTACAGTTTTGTTTTTAAAAAAAATTATTGAATATATAAATGAGGATCAAAATTTTAAGGGGAATTTAGATTAAAATGTTATGTTTTTGTTTCATGAATTTATTTTTATAATGATGGTGTAATCAATTTTGTAAAAATATTAATAGTACCCTTTGATTCCTAGTTAAAGGGATAGTTTTGGAGTGATGCACAATGTTCTCTACTTATATTTTTCCCGGAGGTACTATGATGAATGGAAACCATAGAGAGTGTTATTTATGGGGTGGTATGAAATGAATTATTTCTATCATTATGGATAATATTTTGAATTATTGGTAGGTTGAAGAAGAAAAACAATTACAAAATGGTATTCCTAATCCTTTTGTAGTTTCAGAGTGCAAATAGTAAAATTTATCCATGGATTTCATTGTGTGATTACCAATGACATAATTAGGTAACAATGCAATTTGAGTTATTTTTTATCAACATACTAAATGAGTACATTTCCATCTAGTTAAGAACAATATGTCATTAAATCAAATTATTTTCCTATATGTCAAGGGAATATTTAGTTTACATGGAGTTCCTCTCCCTATTTTATCTAATATTGATCCTCAGTTCCCTAAATGTTTTTGTAGGAAATCATAATTCATTGAGTACTAAATTATATTACAATTCATCATTTTAATGGAAAACTAGTGGTATATCAAATTTGATGATTCAGACCATATATGATATACTTCCTTATTATTCATTGGACAACCCAAGATTATGGAATCAATAACTTTATTTGGTTAAATTTTCTTTTAATAACAATTTTATTCCAATATATAGATAGAGTTTTTTTAGATATTATATGGAATGCAGTGTCGTACATATGATTTTTTGTATAAATTAGGAGGAATAAGTGATATGGACCAGAGTGGGAAGATGAAACGTCTATATATGTACATTTTATTTATCATTATTTGTGCATAACTTAGTATAAGTAGATAATTTATGTTTACAACAAGAAAAAATAGATTTCTTTTGAGGTTGGTGATTTAGTTCTTTAAAATGTAGATATATAGAAATCTTTATTTATTTATTTGTACAGGGGGATGTTATCTCCAGTATTCAGTGGGCCATATGAAGTCCTATTGAATTTCTGATTAATATCATACTAAGTGGAATTCTTATGATTTTATCCTCAGTACACATTATATATCTTGTTTCAATGTTAATGAAATATATGAAGAATTCATATAATGATTTTATCTATTGTGTAGATTAGTTGGAAGTGACTATTTCATATAAGAAATATCCAATTCAAATTCGTGAAAATGTAGTGATTTTCTTTTGGAAAATGGTAACCCCTCAATTTATGGTTTTACGAAGAAACTATATGGTCAATGAAGATTCATGGGAATTTGAAAATGTTATGGGGTAAAGATAACCACATTTTTCAAATAAGTGAATATAATTTCGACGAAGTAACATCCTAAAATATGGAGGAATTTAACTACCCATTTATTGATATAAACATTTTATTTACTTTTTTATTATTATTTACAGATATGATAGTAATATTCAATATAAATTTTTTTTGTAATTTTAAAATAAAAATGAAACAGTGTAAATTAAAGAAATTATATAATTTTTTCATTTAATAGTTTCATTTATCAACAAATTAATTTCAATAAAAAAATATTAAGTTAATTTTTTAAATTATAATACAAAAATTTTCTCAGGGTGAACTTTTGTTTTGTTATTGAAAATATTAATTTTCCATTGAAGATTAAAAATTCCAATTTTGTCATAAATTACATTTCTTGTCAATAAATTATGAAATTTAAAAGTTATATTATCTTTTGAATAAAATTTCTGGTAATATAATAATACTATAGTTTTATTTAATCTAATTAATTACTTCTTTATCATATTTATATGGGATTTTATTACAAGAGTAATTGTTTTGTTTAAAATGGGGTTTTAAAATGTTATAAAGTGAATAACGAATATCTATTTTAGTTAATTAAAAATAACCAAATTAAAAATGATTTAAATGATAAATATATATTATATATGAATAAATATTTATTGATATTCATTCAATTATTGTTACATGTAATTTAGATAATATAAAATTATCTTATTCTTGAAAATACATTTCATCAAAAACAACTTTTTCAATGGTTCATTAGCAGTAATTTTGAAATAAATTATTAAGATAATATTTATATATTTTGTTAAACTAGATAAATAAATTAAATCAGAATAATTTATATTATCTAATAAGGAACACATAATTTTTTTCACATTGAATACTGAAAACTATTAAAATAATTTATCATAGGTATGGTAAAAAATATTGTTGGGGTTAAACAAAAATAGAATGATTAAAATTATCTAAATACATAAAAAAATATATTTTATAGACATATATTGACCTTACCATATCAAAATATCAAGAACAGAAAATTTTATATCTGTTTAACATTTAAAAAAAGGAAACTATTTTTTTAAGAACCATTACATGTTTTCTACTCATCTCATTTATAAAATTCATCACTATTCTCTCCACATCACACCTTAAACTCTTTTTTCATCAATTACCATCACAAAAACTTCATTTCCTCTATATCTAAATCCAATATCCGCTGTTTTGATCACTAATAAATACGAAGAAGTCCTTTTGTGCTAACATTAGAAGGATTTCAAAATAATTATTATCATGATTAAACGAACATTTTTATTCAATTTATTCAAACACCTCCACAAACCATTATTAAATAATTCTGATATTAACAAATTTTGTATTCTATATATTTATATTTTTTATACTTTTGGGATAACCTAAATAAATATCATCTTCCATTAAATTGTTTAACAAAACCATTGTTCAGGTGTACGATAGACTACCACCTCCTGAACCATTGTTGTTCTCTTTTTATGATCATCTCTATTAGCTTATTATAATGACATATTTAATATATATAAATCATTATTAAAAAATAAAAATAATTTTTGAATTATTATATCACGTTATCATTATTATATGAATTTTTTGGAGGATACCATAACGTTACTCATGTGTATGGCAGAATACAACCCCCAGAGGTTCTATGATTTATTTTTCAATAATACATTTCATAGAAGTAAATATATAGACATTTAATGAATTAAAATTATATATACGAAATAATTATTATTTTTATGGCATATTTATCATTCATAAAATCTAATATATATTTTTATTTCATTCCATTAAACTCTTTGAAAAATTATAAAGACATTTATGTGTGTGTGTGGACAACCACATCCATGATCCAATGTGATTCTATTTTAATCATCATATCACATGGATGAGATATATAATTATATTCAATGAAATAGAATTTTATTTATTATAATTTTTTGTTATGGAAATATAAAATAACATATACCTTATTTTCATAATCATCATTGAAAAATAAAACAGTTATGCACGAGTATGTACTACTTACCATATCCATGATTGTAATGTATCTAATTTTTCATAATCCTAATTCATTATTTTTTAAACAGCATAATATATGTTTATATATGAAAATTAATTCATTATTATTATGATTTCTATATTGATATAATTACCTCTTTGAGAATAGTAAGCATGCCAAATTATTTTGGGAGATATTAGTTTAATGACGATGAAAACATCATGTGAGAAATTATTTAATTATGTTATTGATTATAACATGGTAATATGTTGACTAATTATAATAATGAAATTGAAAATAGTTATTGGGAATTTAAATAATTAACATAATCTTATTACTCATCCATAGAATGAATATTCATGACAAGTAAGACTAAATATAATAGACATTATTTTTAAAAAACTTCAGTAAATATTATATTAAAAATCATTTTATTACATTCCAATCCGTTTTAAAGGAATTTATTAATGAACTTATAGTACATGAATGTTTTATAAAGGAACGATTTTTACGTTCCCTCAATTTTTTTCTAAATATAACTTTTCACATATGTTATAATGAAGGTTTTTTAAAAAACAAAAGGAATGCTCCATTTTAATGTATAGAAAAATAGTGAATTTTCCCACCATAGTTACCTCTATTTAATTGTTGGATTATGTTATAATAATTCATTTTTTCTTCACATAAAATTAATTTTTCCCTTTTTGGGTATGTTTTTATTTAAATTATATTTTAAAACAAATTGAAATTTCAATATCGGTAAATGTTTTTTATAATGGTTCAAAAGTATATTTCAAAGGGTTTTTTATACAATAGTGATATAATAATATATTATATTCATTTTATTATACTATAGAACTATATATGAGAAAAATGTGATCTCGATACATCTTTTATGATAGTTTTATGCCCATTATATCCGACAGGTGAGCCTGCTATTTCTTATATGATTGGTTGTGACTCATTATGGATCATGGAAAATGGACAACCCCATATTTATAATAAAAAGTTTAAGCCACATTATAGCTCCCAAATGTGTTTCTTAATTTATATGTTCTCCATGTAATTATATTTTAATTCATCAATATGGACTTTCTAATTAAAATGTTGTTATTTTCAGGATGCTCTATATAGCTAAAAATGCTTTTTGTCTTTCAATGGGATTCAAAGATTTGTACTAATGAAATTGTGTATTTTTTCGTGTGGAATGGTTTTATTTCATATACTAAAAGAACATTGAAGATAAAAGTAAAAAATTACATTGGTTGTCATATTATTCAATAGAATATCATTTTTATTTTTTATAAATGCATTTACTAAGTTTTTTTATCATTGTTGGTTTTCAAATATTTTTCATTGGGTTTTTGGATGCATAATATTAAATATGTCAGGTTAAATTTATTAAATATTTTTCATTATAATAAATAAAATTTTATTTTAAATGTTTTATTATTTGGGAAAATTTATACTAATTAAAATTTCTCACTTTTTTATATATATTTTTATATGTATTTTTGATATAAGATTTATGACATAAAACTATAAACGTAAATGGTCTTTAGTAATGTATGAAAGTGACTTATAGTTTGGTTCCATAAATAATGCCAATATAGTCCTTTTTCCCTAGGGTTAATATGTTTTATTCCATTATATGGCTAAAATTTCAATTATAATGTCCTTGATATGAAAATCAATACCTGATATGAGAAATAGTTTATTAAAGAATATTCATTAAAAAAAATTATAAACCATATTCCTTATATATTAAATACTGGGATGTGATTTACAATGATTTTTCTTTTTAATTTTGAACACAATTTTTATCATGAAATATTTTATTCATATATTTGGAATGTTTTTATTATATGAAAAAAACATTAGAATAGAAAACATTGGTAGAGGCATACTGGGGGTATTTTTTTGAAACCTATTAAACTCCCTCAAGGGTTAGTGGTACTTTTTTTTCTAATGTTTTAATGGAATATAAATATTAGTTAGGTGGAAGTGTTTTATGTTAGCTTATAATGAGTAGATAATGGATAGATATTAGGATGTTTCTGACACATTATATGGATTATCTCTCTATAGTTTGGTATTCCTTTTATTTATAAGCTTGTGCCTTAGATTTGGATTATTTGTTTAGACATATATCTACTAGAGTTTCTTTTTAGATATGTAATATTTTCATTATTTATTTATATATCTACATTTATGATGTTTTGTTTATTTTAGTTTGGGAAAATAGTACCATTTGTTTGTTGTTTGATGATAGGGTACTATTACCCAACCCATTGAGATTGGGAGCACTCTTCATGTATATTCATGATTTCATTTGTTGTCTTGTTTGAGGTGTTTTATATGTCATTTCCTGATACATCATGTAAACATATAAAATAGTGGATTTAAAATATCCTAATGAAATGTTTATCCTCTGTCCCTATCACCTAGAAGAAGAAATAACATTGGAGAAAGAACTAGTGAATGAATTCACTATTCCATCTTACTAAAATAAATAAGTTCCATGTAACGTCCCGACCCAAAATCCACTAAACTGGTTCTCCGAGCCGGGTGGTTACATGGCCTTAAGCGCGCCTCCCCGTACGCCAAAGGCAGATGACTAGCAGTGGGGTCTATGTAGTCAACTGGGGAGACTATACCCCCTTTTTATCAGAGTAAGACACAATAGAATAACCATATAGCAGAAAAAATAACCAACAACAAAGGACATGTATAACAACCAATTCCAAATAACAATAAATATGCCATGTCATACTATAAGTGCATGAGTGGACAAAAGCCCAAAAATAATGAAACAACCAAAATTCCCAAAATGGTCCTGACTCCAAGTCTGGATCCTCCAACAAGTGCTACCCATGTCCACCCACTATCTAGAAAAGACCTTTTCCCTTATCCTGACCTACAAACACGAAGTCTGCTCAGGTACCCAATGGTGGCCCGAGTAGGGTGTGAGTACAACTCAGTAGGAAACCACCAACGGTGTCTACAAAATATCCAGTAAAAACAGATAGTACATGAAAAAGGAATATGAATGATAATTGACAAGTAAGTAATTAAGGTTCTGTTAACAAGTTCAGAGACAAGCCATTGCCGCTTTTATTACCATTAATTACACACCCATTATCACTATTTACCATTTCATCACATTTCCATGGGTTAATCACATACATTATGTTACATGGGTCTAAGGCCAACAATCACATGCAAGAGGGTAAACACATCTTTATTCTATCTCACTAGTACTAACCCCTCATAGCAACCATAACCTCACCTAAAAGCCTCAGTCCGGGTGGATGCAACCGTTAGGAGAATAGACCATATGTCCCCTTTCCTAACCCGTGCATTTAGGGGGAGTTTAGAACCTCAGTCTTCAATCGACCCGTGGGAGTAGATACTCATGTCATACCCCAATCTATGAAGCCATGTGCACATTCTTATATATAAGTAACCATAAACCATCCAAACCATTGCCCTTCGGCAAACACAATTCACAACAACCCACAATGGAATCCACATCATGCCTTAATCCATTAACACATTACCATTTCACATCATTTAACGATTCACCATATTCCCATGTGTTTTTCCTATCTCATTAAGAATTCAACATTAAACCCATAATCTATCCCATTATGTTCCTTAATCATTTTACACATTAACCCTTTTAACTTGTTCATAATTCCCATGAATCAACCATTTAACCCATTCCACTCTAACCCTTAGGTTATTTCCAAGTCTACGTGCATCACCTAACTTCTATTCCAAGTTCAACCAATAATTCCAACATATTTATCAAGGTCTCTACAATTCATTACAACATGGTCACTTGTTTAATATCAATCCCTAAATCCGGAAAAAACCGACACATCCCATGGATGGCCCCAATTAGGTCATGCCTATCCCAACATATCCCACGGAGATCGTGAGGGTTCCCATTTACCAATTTAAGCAGTGTTATTACCAAACATGCCAAGGTTATTCAAAACATAAACAAAGGAAAGCAAGAACACAACTAAACATGCATGAATACCTAAATAACAATGGGATATCACTTGTAGTCCACCTACCTTGAAAAAACGGGTGAATGAACTCTCAATCAAGTCCTTAGGCCTCAATCCAACCAACCTTTGAATCTTCAGCCTAAAACTCACCCAAAAGTTAGAGTCTTAGAGCTTCGGAATGAGAGGGAGAGGAGATACAAACCCTAAACCAAAAAGAGAAGCAAGGATAGGATTAGCCTTACCAGGAGCTTTGATCTGTAACCAACGGTAGCCAAAACACCTTATAATCGAAGGAGATCGATATCTTGAAGCCTTTTGGTGATTTGGTTCATGCATAGGGTGGAGATGGAGGGAATGAGAGGAAATCCCGAGTGGGGTTTTAAAGCCCAGAGTGGAAAACTTGTAATTTCTCCCAACTTTAAGTGGTCGCACAGCTTGTCTGCACGGTTTGGAAAATTGTGTGCAAACAGTGCGCAAGCCATTTCTTGGAGGAGGAGGGGTCGCACAATTTATCCGCATGATTTGGAAAACCGTGTGCAAACCGTGTGCATGCTTATGTCTGGAAGAGGAAGGGTTGCACGGTTTTGCCTAGGTAGGTCGCACGGTTTACCTAGTCGTGCGTAAGTCATGCACCCTGTCCTGTCTTGCCAAGATTTCCTTTCTTCTGTGCCCCAAGCCCTCGGAACACCACTAAGGCCCCTCACACAATCAAGAAACATATTAAATCCCCAAAACAAAGGGTTCACCCCAAAATACAAAAAAACATACCTTTCAAAAAACTGGGGTCTTACAACCTCCCCACCTTATAACGGCTCTTCCTCAAGCCGAGTTTCCAAGCCTCATTGATCCACCGAAGAGAAGAGTTCGGGCCACTAAGCCTGCATATCTGATTCCCACTCCTATGTTTCTTTCTGAACTTTCTCATGCTGCCATAGTACTCACAATTATGGAAAAACCTTGCCTCGCAAGACCTTTTCACTATGATCTAAAACACAAACCAGATGCTCCTCAAAGGACACATCAGCCTCAAGCTCCACTTCTTCAACATCAACCACGTGAGATGGGTTAGGGTGATACCGTCGAAGCTACGACACCTAAAACACATCATGCATCCCACCATACCATTGTGGAAGAGCCAATCGGTAAGCCACTAGTTCGATCCCCTCCAAAATCTCAAAAGGTACTACATACCAAGGTGCCAACATACCTTGCTTTCATATTCGACGGTGATCCCACCTTGGAGACACACGAAGGAACACTTTATCACCCACCACAAACTCAAGAGGTCCACGCCGCCGATCTTCATATGACTTATTCCTACTCTAAGTCGTAGTCATTCGTTTCCTGATCAACTTAACTCTATATGAAGTCTCTTGCATGAGACTTGGTCCCAACAACTCAGATTCACCGGCCTCTAGCCAACACAACGGAGATCTACATGGCCTCCCATAAAGGGCCTCAAACGGTGCCATCTAAATCGTAGCCTAAAAATTATTATTGTAGGAAAACTCAACCAACGATAGTTGGTTGTCCCAAGAACCACCAAAGTCTAAGACACAATCTCTTAAAATGTCTTCCAACACTTGGATAGTACGCTAAGACTGCCCGTCCGTCTACAGGCGGAAATCCATACTCAAAAACACACGTGTACCAAGCGCCTTCTACATCCCTTGCCAGAAACACAATGTGAAACGCAGATCTCGGTCCGAAACGATGGTTCGCGGCACACCAGGAAACCGCACTATTTCCGGAACATACATCTCACCCAACTGGTCAACTGTTTGGGTCTCCTGAATCGGTAAGAAATGAGCCACTTTTGTTAATCGGTCCACAACAACCAAGATTGCATCATTCTTCTGCGTTATGCTCATAAGACCCACGAAAAAATCCATTGTTTCATCATCCCACTTCCATTCTAGAATGGGAAATTGATGCAACAGACCGCCTGGGTATTGATGCTCAGCCTTCACCTGCTGACAGGTAAGACACCGCGCCACAAAGTCGCAGCATCCTTCTCCATTCCAGGCCACCAAAACTACCTTCGGAGATCACGGTACATCTTGGATAAAACAGGATGCACTGCCCACTTTGATGCATGGAACTCAAGCATCAACTCTTCCCGCATACACATTGGCACAACCACATGATCACGAACACGAACAACACCGTCCACACCGACGTCCCAGCCAGAAGGTAGCTCCCCACCATTATTCTTTTCCTTCATGATAAAACACTCAGGATCATCAAGCTAAAATTCCTTAACTCGACTCAAAATTGTCGACTCCATATCTATGGAAGCAAGAGTGACCTCACCACTCTCCTCCTGCACCTCCAGGTGCATTTCTGCAAACAAAGCCATCACCTTCCACTCGGTGCTGGACTCCTGAACCATCTGATTCTGAACCGTCCTGCTCAGAGAATCAGCATCACTATTTCCCTTTCCTAGAGTGTACACCAACTCAAAGTAAAAAAGGCTAGAGATATTCAACCCATCTCTTCTACCGATGATTCATATCCCGCTGAGAGAAGATGTACGCTATACTCTTATATTCGGTAAACATGGTAAACCGTTCTCCCAACAGATTGTGCCTCCAACACTTCAAGACGTACACTATAGCAGCCAACTCAAGGTCATGAGTGGGATAATTCTGCTCATGGGGTCTCAACTTCTTTGACCCATAAGCCACCACCCACTCATCTTGCATCAACATGGCCCCATGTCTGATTCCGGACGCTTCACAAAACATGACATACTTCTTACCTGACTCAGGTATGATCAAGATAGGTGTGGTCGTCAACCGCTTCTTCAACTCATGGAAGGCATTCTCACAAACCGTAGACCACTCAAACCTGATTCCTTTCTTGCTCAAGCCTGATAGTGGTGCTTCCATGCAAGATAAATCCTGAATGAACCTTCAGTAATACCCAGCCAAACCTAGAAAAATCCAAACATCAGAAACACTCTGGGGCTACTCCCAAGATACAATTGCCTGCACTTTCTGTAGATCCACTGACACACCTATCTCTGAGATGATGTGACCCAAAAAATGTACCTCACTTATCCATAATTGACACTTGGATAGCTTGGAATATAGCTAGTTATATCTTAGCATACCCAAGACGATGCCAAGATGTTGGGCATGATCGTCATGAGTTTTCAAGTACACTATGATATCATCAACAAAGACAACCACGAACCTATCTAGATAGGGATGAAAGATCTGGTTAGTCAAAGCCATAAAAACAGTCGGTACATTGGTCATGCCGAAAGGCATTACCACAAACTCAAAAAACCCGTACTAACTCCGGAAAATTGTCTGTGGTATGTCGGAAGACCTCACCCTCAACTGGTGATAACCTGACCTCAAATCAATCTTAGAAAACACTGATTCACCCCTCAACTGATCAAAGAGTTCATCAATTATAGGAAGAGGGTACCAATTTTGCACTGTCATCTGATTCAACTTTCGATAGCCAACACACAACCTTAACGACCCATCATTATTCTTTGCAAAAAGCACGAGTGATCCCCAAGGAGACATACTAGGATGGATAAAACGCACACACTCCAACTCCTCAAGCTGAACCTTCAGTTTATGGAGTTCATCTAGTGTCATACGGTATGGCGGAATAGAAACTGGCTCCGCTCCCAGCAGTAACTCGATCGTGAACTCAACATCCCTATCAGGGGTAACCCCGAAACATCCTCAAGAAACATGTATTCAAATTGATCCACCACAGGAGGGAAAACAGACCACTCCCCTCTTGCATTGTCATCAGGCATGAGTCATGCCACTCGTGTTGTGTGTCCACTAATATATTAACAAAACGGCCCTGCATGCCCTGCTCGAACATCCTATTCACCACAGTGGACATAAGCATCACGCTCAAGCAACCTGAACGATACTCTGTGACGGTAACAGTCTATGTGTGCCCGATACAACACCAACCAATCCATTCCAAGGATTAGGTCAAACCCTAACATCTCGAGAATGAATAAGTCCCACAAAATATGATTCTTACCAACTTCTAAGGTACATCCCATGCACTTCTTGATATCCTCAACCCGCACCCCCAATGGAGTGACAATTGACATCACCCCACAGACCCCCTTCCTAGGTAAACCCAGCGCTACCACAAGTTTAGAAGAGATAAAAGAGTGTGTGGCACCTGTGTCCAACAACGCACTAGAAAAAGTAGAAGCTACAAGGATCGTACCTCGAATAGTTGATGGTCCAGCCTCACCATCACCAGGCGAAAAATGAACTGCCTGAAGCTGACTTGCCCCTATAACCTGGGCTCCATACTGAATGCCTCGCGCTGCACTTCCCTGCTAGCGTGAGCGATCTTTCCCAGGATTTCAACGTCCACCACCCTTGCTAGTACAGCCCGGGGATCTCCATCTTCCTTCCTGATATGGGGAAACTAATCCCCTTCCCATATCTAGTACCTTCCTTCCACCATCATGCTCACCCGCTTGCCGAGGGTTCCTGCAGAACCTCTGTACATGCCCTATCCTGCCGCACGAACGAAACTCAGCTGGAGTTCAAGGAAAATGACCACGCATATGCCCCGGCCTATCTTACTGATAGAATAACACCTGATTTCCACTCTGAGATGTTGACCCTCTCTTCCAGCCACTTTTCACACTTCCACCATGTTGTCAGCTCCCATGGCGTCAGTTTCGACCTGCAGTACCTGCACCGCTCGTCTGTCCCACTAACACCACAATCCCACTACCTGAAGCTCCCTTCAGGTTTTCTTCCAAGATCAATGCCTGATCTACTACCTCTGTGAACCTCTTCAAGAGAAATATGTTTACTTGATACCTGATCTCATGTCTCAACCCAATCTTGGAAACGCCTTGCTACTGCTGCCTCATCCCCTGCTAACACTGGAAAAAAACGTCTCAAATTAGTGAAGCAACTATCATAGTCCATCACCTATAGCAATCCCTGAGTTAGGCTCATAAATTCTATATCCCCCTCCTCTCTCATGGTCTCTGGGTATAAATGGTCCAGAAAAATTTCCTGAAAAACCTTCCACGACATTCCCTCAGCCTACTCGATTTGAGCCTGAATGCCCCACCAACGCCTCACCTAGCCTCGCAACATATAAGCAGCCAGCTTCACCCACTTTTCGATAGGAGTCTCTAGATGATCCAGTATTTTCTAGAAAGACTCTATCCAAAACTCCGCTGCCTCTGGTCCACCCTCTCCGGTGAAAGTCGGAGGGTGCTGTAGCTGGAACTCCTTGGTTGGCTCAAACATACTCGGTGCAACCCGCCCTGGGTCCCGATCCACCATCTGCATAAGGTGAGCCAAGTTCCCCTGGAACCGGTCTTCTCCATCCTCATGGGTCGCAACATTTTCTTTCTCCTCTACTGGAGGAGTGTTCTCAATAACACCCTCTCATTGCCCAACTGGTAACTGAAGTCATGGTGGCATTTCTCTACGATGTCAAGCATGAGATTTTAGAACGCATACCATAAAACTTTCACGACTTCTTCAAAAAGATCTTTACTGGCTACAACAACGCATTTTCATATGCTAATTTAACAACATTAGCACCTCAATTCCCCACCCTGACCATCCCCGCCATGGGCCATGGTCCATGTGGGGTAAACAACCATGCACTACCACCAAACTCACACAACATTTTACAAAACATTTTCCACTCCGTTTTAACCCTTATGATTCATTAAACATCCCTTACCAACTTGTTTTATTTAATTATTATCATTATTTCATGGTTTAATGAAATGCATGTTGCACCCTACTTTCATGCCTCGCACACCCACCTCGTGCGTGTGTCTAATACAATGCATGTCACCTATCATCCTAGGTGCCTATAATGATTCATGAATGTTAATCCTCATGCCATTAAGGCCATGATCCAAATATCATAACACAGTCACATCAATCCACATGTGCATCACCCAACGGTGAAATATCATCAACTATAACAACACACAACCAAGAACAACATTTCCCACCCAGGGTGACTTGGGTTTTCCCTCGTACATGGGTTAGACACTCCCAAGCACGAGCTCATTACCAAGGCCTGACACGTATTAACCCTTAGCTACCAATCCCAAATAACAAGACCTCGGAGAAGGAGAAGAAATACCCCCTCTGATACCACTTTTTAACATCCCCAACCTAGAAGCCACTAAAACGGTACTCTGATCCGGGTGGTTATATGGCCTTAAGCATGCCACCTTGTACGCCAAAGGCTACCAACTAGCAGTGGGGTCTATGTAGTCAAGTGGGGAGACTATACCCCCTTTTTATCTGAGAAAGACACAACAGAATAACCAAATAGCAGAAATAATAACCAACTACAAGGTACATTTATAACAACCAATTCCAAATAACAATAAATATTCCACGTCATACTACAAGTGCATGAGTGGAAAAAAGCCCAAAAATAAAGAAACAACCAAAATCCCCAAAATGGTCCCGACTCCAATTCCGGATCCTACAAAAAGTGCTTACCATGACCACAAACTATCTATCAAGGACATTTTTCCTACTCCTGACTTGAAAACACGAAGTCTAAGCAGGGTGTGAGTACAACTCAGTAGTCCACCACCAACGGTGTCTACAAAATATCCAGTAAAAAAAGATAGTGCATGCAAAAAGAATATGAATGATAATTTCCAAGTAATTACTTAAGGTTCCATTAACAAGTTCAGATCCAATCCATTTACACTTCCATTACCATTCATTACACACCCATTATCACCATTTACTATTTCATCACATTTCCATGGGTTAATCACATACATTATGTTACATGGGTCTAAGGCCAACAATCACCTGCAAGAGGGTAAACACATCGTTATCCCATCTCAATAGGACTAACCTCTCATATCAACCATAACCTCACCTCGAAGCCCCATTCTGGGTGGATGAAACCGTTAGAAGAATAGACCCTCTGTCCCATTTTCTAACCCGTGCATTTTGGGTGGAGTTTAGAACCTCAGTCTTCACTGGACTTGTGGGCGTATATCCTCATGTCATAACCCACTCTAAAAATCCATTTGCACATGCTAATATATAAGTAACCATCAACCATCCAAACCATTTCCCTTCAGAAAACACTATTCACAACAACCCACATGGGAATCCACATCAAGCCTTAACCCATTAACACATTACCATTTCACATCATTTAACCATTCACCCAATTCCCATGTGTTATGCCTATCTCACTAAGAATTCAACAATAAACCCATAATCTATCCCATTGTGGTCTTTAATCAGTTTACACATTAACCCATTTAACTCAGTCATCATTCCCATGAATCAACCATTTTACACATTACACTCTAACCCTTTGTATGACAACCCTGCTTTTTTATTACAACATAAACATGCTTTATTACATAAAACTTCATTTGATACAACAAAGAAGATTGAGAGGTTTAGTGTCTTTGGGGCTTAGGATCATTACATAAAAACATAAAACATGAAAATACAACATCTTTATTGAAAACTTCCTTTACATGACCACTACATTCCTTCGTACTTAGCATTGCATGGGATAACCTGAGGACATGCATAAGAAAAGGGTGAGCTACAAAGCCCAGCAAGGGAGTACACATGGAATAACATGAGGAGTAAAATACATGTTAGGCAATGGGTATATCAATAGATCATAAGAGAAACACGAACATAAAGGCATGATAAAGCATGATAATCATAACATGGAAATGTGGCAACAACACTTAACATTGAATTAGCATGAGCCAAGGCTCAGTGCACATGGAGCATGAGTAAACCCTCATTGCACATGAAGCACGAGTAAACCTTAGTTGCACTTGAATTAGCATGAGTCAACACTCATTGCACTTGACGTATCATGATACTATACTTTACCCAATGCATTGGAGCGCTATCAGGGCGCACCCTTCTTAAACATTTCATTTCATGCATAAGTGTGCCACATAGATCATAAAACATGGATTCATAAAACATAATCATTTATTCCACGATAAAGGAATGTGGAATTCATACATAAAACATTAAAATCAAAAAGTAAATGTGCATAATGGTGAATACCCTTGATGGAGGAATGGGCATGGTATTCACTACACAAAGACATTGGCTTAGAAAATCGGTGTGATTTTGGCAGCGTAACGGCGTGACATAAGAATTCATAAAAAGGTTGATGAGAGAGAAAGGGGTTCCTTATCATATTTACATGTAATGGACAGTAAGGAGTTCATATATATACATGTCCCAACAATTGAACTAGAATTTAGATTCATGATACAAAAGTATTGCTTGAATGTAAAAGAAGAGAGACAAGTTCCTTTCGGAATTTCGGCATAGTAATGGGTGTACATGGGAGGCATTTAATGAGAGAGAAATGGTTCTCCCATAATTCAAACAATAAGAGGGATTTATGGGCGAGGTTTGAAACCATACCCCAACATTAATAATTGAAATTAAAATGGCAATACAACTTAAAGAAAATTGAAAAAAATGAGAAAGGAAGAAAAAACCCTTACATGGAAGTGTGCTTCCAAAGGCTAGAGAGAGGCTTGCGAGAGGATTCTTGGGAGCTTGCGGCACCTTGATATGATTCTAGAGAGAGTAGGTCAGAGGTTGGACGAACTCCAATGGCTTTGAGTGTGGTGTAAGTGGGAGCTTGGGTGGGTTTATATAGGAAAGGTGAGAGAATTCTTTATTATTTAGGTTTGGGACCCCTTATATTAAAATAATCCAAACCACAAACCATACCATGGTATTTGCCCATGGTTTCTGAAAAAGGAAAGAGGAAAAAAATATTTTAAAAGGCCAAGGTCCGAACTTATTAAAAAATTAGGGTTGCTTATGTGGAGGTGAGTCACACTCCCATGGAAATTAATTTAAAAAGGCAAAGTGTTGACTAAGTCTTGAGGGCTCCATTAATGCTTTGTAAAGTAAGTCAAACAAACCCAAAATGACATTATTTTAATGATAAAACACATATTGGACGAAAATAAGGATTATGGTATTTTATTACATCACCATTGGGTCATTATGATGTCATAAAACACATTATATATTTAAATGGTATTCAATTTTTACCCAAAAATTTGACTGTTTCAGAAAATTATGAAAAATTCACCATTGGATAATTTCGACGTCCTGATTCCAAAAATAATATTTATTTTATCTAAATAATTTTATAAATATGTGAATTTTCACTTTTAAAATAAAAACTGACATTTATAAAAAAAATTCATGGGTTTTAACAGAAATGGCTTTCAAACCTTAATAAAAAATTTAATTGCATTCATAAAATTATAAGGTCATTTATATTTAATAAAAAATAATTTAATATTAATAATAATATTTTATTAAAATATTATTTAATTCAAAAAAATCCCTTAATTTAATAAAATATAATTCTTAATTAAATAATAACCAAAAACACCATTTGTACTTTAAAAACTATTTACAATGTATCAAAAATGACTAGAAATTATATTCATTATTATATAGAAAAAATAATGTACATGAACATGGTACTACTTATTTGTTACATAACCCCTTAAAATAGCCGCATAAGACCTAAGGGTAAGGTGTGCGATGGTGACAGACTCTTGGTGCGGCTCAGATAACATCGCTCGAGTGGTAATCTCAATCAACTTCCACTTTTCCCGTAGACGGTCATGTTCGAGCTTGATATAATGAAGCTCAGCTTGGGCTTGGTCAAGGGTGAAGACCAATGACACCACCTCTTTTCCGAGCTCCGACAAATGGGCTTCGTATGGGGCAATTCTACTGGATGAGGCCATTGCTTCCTTTGTCTGAGTAAAATTGGGTTCGTTAAAGCCATATATTTATACTACTCATGTGATCATTGTTCAACGGCTATAAAAGTAACAGTCACAAATCTTAACATAAAACCAAAAAATTTGACATCTTATAAAAACATTTTTCATAAGGAGACATTTAACTGGATCAAGAGGGATTTCCATTAATGAAACTTTGGGTCATTACAATATTCCCCCCTTAAGAAATTTCGCCCTCGAAATTTTCCTTTTCCAACACTAAAACAAATGTGGGTAACTCAGCTTCATCATATCCTCCGACTTCCAAGTTGCTTCTTCAAACTTGTGGTTTCTCCACAACACCTTGATGAGGGGCAATGTCTTATTCCGTAGAACTTTTTCTCTATAATCTAAGATCTTCACTGGTTGCTCCTCATAAGAAAGATCATTATCCAATTGTACCACCTCGGAAGAGAATACATGTGAAGGGTCCAGTATGTACTTCTTTAAGAGGGATACATGAAAGACATCATGCACCTTGGCCATAGTAGGTGGAAGTGCTAGTCGATAGGCCATAGCCCCAACACGATCAAGAATCTCGAAGGGGCCGATGTACCTTGGACTTAACTTCCCTTTCTTTCCAAACATCATGACCTTCTTCCACAGAGATATGTGTAAAAACACCATGTCTCAGACTTTAAACTCAAGGTCTCGTCGACGATTATCTGCATAATACTTCTGTCGACTTTGGGCTGCCTTGATATTTTGTTGAATGGTTTTCCCCTTCTCCACCATTTCTTCATCCATTTCTGGTCCAAGCAGCTTACGTTCACTGACCTCATCGCAACATGCCAGTGTTCTACACCTTTTCCCATACAGGGATTCATATGGTGCCATTTGGATTCTCGAGTGGAAACTATTATTATAAGAGAACTCAAATAGAGGAAGATGTTGATCTCATCCTCCTTTAAATTCCATTGAGCACGCTCTCAACATATCCTCAAGTGTTTGGATAGTCCGCTCGAATTAGCCATCAGTTTGAGGATGATAGGCCGTACTAAAGTTCAGTTCAGTATTCAGAGCATGTTGAAGACTCTTCCAAAACATAGAGGTGAATCTTGGATCTTGGTCAGAAACAATAGATAGTGGTACTCCATGCAACTGTACCACTTCCCTGATATATATCTGTGCCAGTGGATCCAAAGAGAAATCCTCTCGAATAGCAATGAAGTGTACAGTCTTTGTAAGACGATCCACAACAACCCAGATTGCATTGTTGCCTTTGGATGTCCTTGGAAGTACGGTGACAAAGTCCATGGTGATGTTCTCCCATTTCCATTCTGGTATGGGCAATGGTTGCATCATCCCCTTAGACTTCTGCCTCTCTGCCTTCACTTTCTGACACACCAGGCACTTTGATTTATATTCAGCGATCTCCTTCTTCATATTATCCCACCAAAAGTTTTCTCGGAGATCTCGATACATCTTTGTGCTCCCTGGGTGAATAGAGAAAGTTGAACTATGTGCATCATCCAAAAGTTCCTTCTTCAGCTCCAGATTTGATGGAACACAAAGTCTTTTCCCAAACCGCACAGTTCCTTCTTCATTAACATTAAACTCCGATGATTTCCCCTTTTTGATAGCATCCACTTTATCTTGAATTCCCACATCATCCTTTTGAGCATCCTTTAACCTTTCCAAAAGAGATGGTTGATCAATCATTTGTGAAAGGATTGATGATGTTCCCTTCTTTATGATTCCCACATCCATCTTCATCAAGTCTAAGAAGATTGGATCCTTCTCAATTCTCATCATTGATAGAATAGCTGGATCCTTTCTACATAGGGCATCTTCCACCTTGTTTGCTTTCCCAGGGTGGTAATGTATTGAAAAGTAATAATCCTTGATGATCTCTATCCATCTTCTCTGGCGCATATTAAGCTCTTTCTGTGTGAATATATATTTAAGACTCTTGTAATCAGTATATATCTCACATTTCTCTCCATAGAGATAATGCTGCCTTATTTTCAAGGCAAAGATCACCACCGCCAACTCCAGATCATGTGTTGGATTGTTTTGCTCATGGATTTTCAACTGCCTTGAGGCATAGGATATCACTTTATCATTCTACATCAGCACACATCCTAAGCCTTTCTTTGAGGTATCATTGAATACCACAAAAGTTCCCCACTTTTGGGTAAAGTGAGCACGGGTGCAGTGATAAGCCTCTTTTTCAACTCCTTGAAGCTTTCTTCGCATTCATCACTCCAAGAAAACTTTACTCCCTTTCGAGTTAGCTTGGTATGAGGGTTGGACAATCATGAGAAATTTCTCACAAATCGTCGATAATATCTAGCTAACCCCAAGAAGCTACGGATATCAGTTACCGATGTTGGCATCGGCCATCCCTCAATTGCATCTGTTTTGGAGGGGTCCACAGATATCCCATTGCTTGTGATGATATGGCCCAAGAATGATACTTCCTTCAACCAAAACTCACATTTTATGTACTTTTCATAGAGATTATCCTTGCACAAATTCTCTAGTACAGTTTTTAAATGCTCTTAATGGTCCTCCTTGGTTTTGGAGTATTTTAGAATATCATCTATAAAGACTACCACAAATTTGTCAAGGTAATCTCTAAAGACTCTATTCATCAAGTCCATGAATATTTCTGGAGAATTGGTGAGTCCGAAAGGCATTACTATGAATTCATAGTGCCCGTACCTTGTACGAAAAGCAGTCTTGGGGATATCTTCCTTTTTCACCCTTACTTGATAATATCCCGACCGCAAGTCCATCTTGGAGAAGTATTGTGCTCCACGCAGCTGATCAAACAAGTCATCAATTCTTGGGAGAGGATACTTGTTCTTTATCGTGATTTTGTTAAGTTCACGATAATCGATGCAAAGCCGCATTGACCCGTCCTTCTTCTTAACGAAGAGGACTGGTGCACCCCATGGTGATGCACTTGGGCGTATAAACCCTTTATCCAGATTCTCCTATAGTTGTTTCTTCAGCTCTTAAAGCTCAACAATAGCCATTCTATATAGAGTCTTGGATATTGGTAGTTACCCAGGTATACGTTCAATTGAGAACTCAACATCTCTTCTTGAAGGAAGACCAGGAAGTTCCTCGGGAAACACTTCCGCGAATTACCTCACAATAGGCATTTCTTCAAGGGTGTTTTCTTCCTTGGACTCAATCATCTAAGCCAGATATGCATGATCATAAGGTAGTAATATCCATGCTTGAGATGATGGAGCTAAAGAAGATTCATCTTCCTCCTGACACTTGTAAAGAATCGGGGGTCGATTCTCCATATGGAGTGTGATTTCCTTCTCCCGACAATTTATGTTGGCTCTATATAAGGAAAGCCAATCCATGCCAATAATTGCATAAAATTCCACCAAAGGGAGTATGATGAGGTTCACCGGGAAATTCAATCCACAGATTATAATAGGGGAGGACTTATACTCATGGGATGCAATGATTTCCCCATTTGTCGTACTCACCGACATCTTTACTTCCATGATTTTTGGTGGTGCTGGGATTGTTCTACTAAACTTTTGAGATATAAAAGAATGCGTAGAACCTGAATTAAAAAGTACATTCACTAATCTTGAATGAATAAATAGCGTACATGTCACCACTTCGTTGTCGGGGTTCACTTCGGCAGAACTGATGGCAAAATCTCTTCCTTGCTGTCTTGGAGGTTGTTGGTTGCCTCCGAAAACCCTTGGATTAGGGCACTGATTTGAAAAATGAACCGGTTCTTTTCATTTGTAGCATTGAACCACGCGTTGAGGTTCGAACGGAGCGTTCCTCTCCTCTGTCTCGGCTGCGGGTCCTTCTTGACAACAGTTAATAGCTAGGTGCCCTTCTCTTCCACACCTAAAGCATTTTCTCGTCCCCCTAAGGCAATTTCTAGGGTGCTTCTTTCCGCACTTTTGGCAAGTTGGGTGCTGGAACATCTTAGCGCCATTGGATTTATCAATCGGACCACCGGTATTGAAGTCCACCTTACGCTTCTTGTCCCCATGATACCCCTGTGATTCTCTGATCTCCATTTCATCCTTGAGGGCACATCGGACAATTTCCTCATAACTGTCAAAGTCACGGATCGCTAATGCTTTATACAAACTAGGCTTCAGCCCACCAAAGAAGCGGTCAACCTTGCATTCGGGGGTAACGACAAAGCCAGATGTGTATCGTGCAAGCCTTGTGATGTTTTCCTCATACGCTCCCATAGATTCTTCATCTTTCTGTTTCACTGAAAGGAAGTCCCTTTCCATCTTAATATGGAGGGTGCGTGGAAAATATTTATCGAAAAACATCTTCTGGAATTCCTTCCACTCCAAAGCCTCGATCTCCTCCTCAGGTTTCATATTTTTTATCAACGTCCACAATTGATCAGCTTCACCCTCCATACGATAATCCACCGGGAGATCTTTCTCTTGTTCATAACATTGGAGGATGGAGAATATCTTTTCGATGGAGTTGATCCATTGCTCAGCGAACGTGGAATCAGATGATCCACTAAAAGTAGGAGGCCTTTGTCCCATGAAGCTATCGATAGCGACTTGTTCTTTCTTAGGGGGGGTTGAACGTTCCTCTTGACCCATGTTTCTATTCAAAACTTGAGTTAGCTGAGAGAGAAGCATGACAAAGTTCGCGATTCCTACTCACATTGGATTGGGCATCTCATTAGTACAATCATCACACTGATCTTCACAACGGTTGTTAGCCTGAGTTCTCCTATTACCGGCCATTGGCTGGAATAAAAGGAAAGTTAGGGGTAACACATAAAGGGTAATCCAAATACAAAATATGATGACTTATAAATAAACTTTAATCTCTTTAACTCATGAGTCTATAGGATTCAATCCAGGATTTTCATGATCTACCTTCTAACATATATTCATAGGGGCATTTTTCCCTTAATAAGGGTTCATACTAAGCTTGTGAATTTATCAAATCATATCCCCCGGGAGTGTCGTAACCAAGAGTGCAGCAAGACCCGTTGTCGTGCACCAGTTCCCGTTCGAGTCTAGCTCAAAGCGGTGTTTTCGGGTTTTACCCCTAGGATACATCTATGCCAGAGCCGCCTCTACCTGCTCGTATCCAGACAAGGATGTATTTTCTTGATAAACCACTCACTCAATACTTACCAAAACAAAGGGATGTTTTTGTTATACTTAGTCTTGTATCTAAGGCTTTACTAGGGTTTTTCCTAATCCAAAAAATAACTAAACCTATCCTATGATACCAACTATGACAACCCTGCTTTTTTATTACAATATAAACATGCTTTATTACATAAAACTTCACTTGATACAATAAAGAAGATCGAGAGGTTTAGTGTCTTTGGGGATTAGGATCATTATATAAAAACATAAAACATGAAAATACAATATCTTTAATGAAAACTTCCTTTACATGACCACTACATTCCTTCGTACTTAGCATTGCATGGGATAACCTGAGGACATGCATAAGAAAAGGGTGAGCTATAAAGCCCAGTAAGGGAGTACACATGGAATAACATGAGGAGTACAATACATGTTAGGAAATGGGCATATCAATAGAGCATAAGAGAAACATGAACATAAAGGCATGATAAACCATGATAATCATAACATGGAAATGTGGCAACAACACTTAACATTGAATTAGCATGAGCCAAGGCTCATTGCACATGGAGCATGAGTAAACCCTCATTGCACATGAAGCACGAGTAAACCCTCGTTTCACTTGAATTAGCATGAGTCAACACTCATTGCACTTGACGTATCATGATACTATACTTTACCCAATGCATTGGAGCGCTATCAGGGCGCACCCTTCTTAAACATTTCATTTCATGCATAAGTGTGCCACATAGATCATAAAACATGGATTCATAAAACATAATCATTTATTCCACGATAAAGGAATGTGGAATTAATACATGAAACTTTACAATCAAAAAGTAAATGTGCATAAAGGTGAATACCCTTGATGGAGGAATGGGCATGGTATTCACTACACAAATACATTGGCTTAGAAAATCGGTGTGATTTCGGCAGTGTAACGGCATGACATAAGAATTTATAAAAAGATTGATGAGAGAGAAAGGGGTTCCTCATCATATTTACATGTAATGGACAGTAAGGAGGTCATATATATACATTTCCCAACAATTTAAATGTAATTTAGATTCATGATACAAAAGTATTGCTTGAATGTAAAAGAAGAGAGAGAAGTTCCTTTCGGAATTTCGGCATAGTAATGGGTGTACATGGGAGGCATTTAATGAGAGAGAAAGGGTTCTACAATCATTCAAACAATAAGAGGGCAGTATGGGGGAGGTTCGAAACCATCCCCCAACATTCATAATTGAAATTAAAAGGGCAATACAACTTAATGAAAATTGACAAAAATGAGAAAGGAAGAAAAAACCCTTACTTGGAAGTGTGCTTCCAAAGGCTAGAGAGAGGCTTGTGAGAGGATTCTTGGGAGCTTGGGGCACCTTGAGAGGAGTCTAGAGAGAGTAGGGAAGTGGTTGGACGAACTCCAAGGGCTTTGAGTGAGGATTAAGTGGGATCTTGGGTGGGATTATATAGGAAAGGTGAGAGAATTCTTTATTATTTAGGTTTGGGACCCCTTATATTAAAATAATCCAAACCACAAACCATACCATGGTATTTTCCCATAGTTTCTGGAAAAGGAAAGAGGAAAACAAAATTTTACAAGGCCAAGGTCCTAACTTATTAAAAAATTAGGGTTGCTTATGTGGAGGTGAGTCACACTCCCATGGAAATTAATTTAAAAAGGCAAAGTGTTCAATAAGTCTTGAGGGCTCCATTAATGCTTTGAAAAGTAAGTAAAACAAACCCAAAATCACATTATTTTAATGATAAAACACATATTGGCTGAACATAAGTATTATGGTATTTTATTACATCACCATTGGGACATTATGATGTCATAAAACACATTATATATTTAAATGGTATTTAATTTTTACCCAAAAATTTGACTGTCTCAGAAAATTATTAAAAATACACCATTGGATAATTTCCACGTCCTGATTCCAGAAATAATATTTATTTTATCTAAATAATTTTTTAAATATGTGAATTTTCACTTTTAAAATAAAACCGACATTTATAAAAAAATTCACGGGTTTTGATAGAAATGGCTTTCAAACCTTAATAAAAATTTTAATTGCATTCATAAAATTATAAGGTCATTTATATTTAATAAAAATTAATTTAATATTAATAATAATATTTTATTAAAATATTATTTAATTCAAAAAATCCCTTAATTTAATAAAATATAATTCTTAATTAAATAATAACCAAAAACACCATTTGTACTTTAAAAACTATTTACAATGTATCAAAAATCACTAGAAATTATATTCATTATTATATAAAAAAAATAATGTACATGAACATGGTACTACTTATTTGTTACATAACCCCTTAAAATAGCCGCATAAGACCTAAGGGTAAGGTGTGAGATGGTGACAGACTCTTGGGGCAGCTCGGATAATATCGCTCTAGTGGTAATCTCTATCAACTTCCACTTTTCCTGTAGACGGTCCCATTCGAGCTTGACATAATGAAGCTCAGCTTGGGCTTGGTCAAGGGCGAAGCCCAAAGACGCCACCTCTTTTCCGAGCTCCAACAAATGGGCTTCGTACGAGGCAATTCTACTGGATGAGGCCATCACTTCCTTTGTCTGAGTAAAATTGGGTTCGTTAAAGCCATATATTTATACTACTCATGTGATCACTATTCAACAGCTATAAAAGTAACAGTCACAAATCTTAACATAAAACCAAAGAAGTTGACATCTTATAAAAACATTTTTCATAAGGAGACATTTAACTGGATCAAGAGGGATTTTCCATTAATGAAACTTTGGGTCGTTACCCTTTGGTTATTACCAAGTCTAGGTGAATCCCCTAACATCTATTCCATGTTCAAAAAATCATGCAAACATATTTATCAAGGGCTCTACAATTCATTACAACAAGGTCACTTGTTCAATATAAATCCCTAAATCCGGGAAAAGCCGGCATATCCCATATATTGCCCCAATTAGGTCAAGTCTATCCCAACACATCCCACAAAGATCATGAGGGTTCCCATTTACCATTTTAAGCAGTGTTATTATCAAACATGTCATTGTTATTCAAAACATAACCAAAGGAAAGCAATAACACAACTAAACATGCACGAATATCCAAATAACTATGGGATATCATTTATAGAACACCTACCTCGAAACCACGGTGGAATGCACTCTCAATCGAGTCCTTAGGCCTCGATCCAACAAACCGTTGGAGCTTCAACCTAAAACTCACCCAAAAATTATGGTCTTAGAGCTTTGGAATGAGAGGGAGAGAAGATACAAACTCTAAACCAAAAAGTGAAGAAAAGATAGGATTAGCCCTACCCGGATCTTTGATCTGCAACCAAAGGCACCAAAAACACCTTACAATCGATGGAGATCGGTCTCTTGGAGCCTTTGGGATATTTGGTTAGTGGCAAGGGTGGAGAGGGAGGGAATGAGAGAAAATACCGAGTGGGGTTTTAAATACCGGAGTGGCAAACTTGTAATTTCTCACAAATTTAAGTGGTCGCATAGTTTGTCCGCACGGTTTGGAAAACCTTGCACACACCGTGCATAAGACACTTCCCGGAGGAGGAGGGGTCGCATGCTTTATCCTCACGGTTTGGAAAACCGTGCGAAAATCGTGCTCATGCTTCTGTCCGTAGGAGGAAGGGTCACACAACTTATCCTGGGCTGGCCGCACGGTTTACCTGGCTGTGCGCAGGCCGTGCACCCTGGCCTGCCTTGTATAGATTTCCTTTCTTCCATGCCCCGAGCCCCCGGAAAACCCCTAAGGCCCCTCACACTTTTAGGAAACATTTTTAGGCCCCAAAACAAAGGGTTCAACCCAAAACACGACAAAAATATACCTTTCCAAAAACCGGGGTCTTACATTCCATATATTATTAATAATGACTATAATAATAAAGTATTTCTAACCAAATTGTAAAAGATATTGAATAATAATGTGGATGAATTCATGAAGAGGAAATGGAATTTTTATGATTCTGTGGAAAATTAAACTCAGCTGAGATTGATGTAAGATACATGGTTCTATATCAAATGATGTGGTGAAGTCAAAATCATTGAAAAAATTTCCTTATTGTTCATTTAACATGGAATTTATGTTGACAATATAACAATTAAATACTATCATTTAATGAAATATAATTTTAATCAGTTTCTACTAGTATCATAATTTCATGATGCTTATTTATGGAAGAATATTTCCATGATGAAAATTTATGTGGTGAACCCCTTGAGGAGGAACTACTAATGAAGTAATAAATGAATGATATTTATTATATTCATAAAATGATGAATTCAAAAAATAACCTACATTTCTAATGTTTGAGGTATAATATTCAATATAATATTATAAATATGGTCTATAGATTTTTTATTTATGAAGGTATTTTTTCACCAAAAAAGGGAACCTTTTTTACATATATCTGATTTTTAGAATGTTCTTTTTTAATATGATTGATGTTTTTCAAACATTATTGAGTAACTTATTTGTGTAGACTTTGATAATTAAATGATAGAGTTATAACTATAATGATAATTGTAAAAGATACTTTTGGTTTCCAGTATGTGAACTCTTTTTTTATACTCAATGTTTCTCTCATTTAGACATAGAGTGGTTAATTAATGGCTCATTTATAAGGAATCTATGTTATCGACCTCCAAAAATGTTATTAAAGATAAATTTAGAAGTTATTGTTCTATAACTATGATGAATGGGGTGGATAATAATTATATCATTGAGGACATACCCAAGCACTTATGATATTTGAATTTGTGATAGATAGGGAGTGAAAATTCATTTCCTGCATTTAATTTATTATCATTAATGGGAAGAGAAAAAATTAAGTTATAATGGATTTTTATAGAGATCTATTGTTCTTTTAGTTTCATGTAATTTAGAATAAATTAAAAGAGGGATAATTAATTATCATTTAAATTATCTTGGGGATAATTATAAATGTCCATGAAAATACTTTTTTAGGACACCTGGGGGATATATTTAAGTACCTAACCAACAGAAAATATGATTTAATGAGTTGATATTTATGGATACATATGAAATCCACTTATGGTGGAGTTATAGTATTTTCTACAACGGTTTAGAAAACATGATGTTTTGAATGCAGTAAATTGCATCAATCAGTTCTATAATCATTGATAAATAGATAACTGATTTGATGTTTTTTAACCTATGATTTAGGATAATATTATCCAATTGATTTATTGTATATAACTACATATATTAGTTCATTCCATACATTACCAAATTAATTTCTTATTGGGGTTGAATTTTTGAAAAATAATTTTTATTAATTGTAGAATTATCCAACCATTATTTTTAATGGAAGACTATGAATATGTGTAGAAGAATAATATTTATCTAATAAAAGTATCAATAAATTTTCATATGTTTTATCCTCCATGTCAAGTGTTCGATAAATTTCCCCTTGTTAAATTGTATCATAATTGTGATGTCAAACTACTAATTCGGATATTAAATCTATTATATCATGTGGTCAATCAGTAAATCATACGGCTAATCTGACACATTGAGAAGAAATGGATAATGCTTCATATGGATAATAGATTTTATTATTTTGGTCGACTCTCATAGTCATTTGGTTAATCTAATCCACTCATGTGGTCGACAGTATAGTCATGTGGATAGTGTATCCATGTTCACGTGTCTCCCTCAACATCCACTTGATCCAATACATAGTGAGATTATAAATGAAATATTACACAAAAAATAGTTAGACTTCCTAATTAAATATATATATATATATATTAAATTGATTGAGATGTCTCTTGGTATGTTTTTTGATGATTAAAACAAAACAAAATATTTTTGATTCATTCAATGACTTGTAATGTGGTTATATTCAATGATGATAGAATACGATCAATGTTTGAGATGAATTAATGAAATTATATGAAATCAATAAAATTTGAAATTCTAAAATAAATGTTGAAATGAAATCTATTGATTCTTGAAGAATTATTATAGGTTATAAATTTTAGGATACTATTATGTTCATTAAATCAAGAAATTCTATATATAATAAGATAACATGATGATTTTATTTGAAATAAATATAGCAATAAATTATTCTTTGAGTTTTACCAAAATATGAAATAGAAAATCTTATAATTTTTTGATAGGTTATTATTTTATAAAAATGGAAATAAATTGTATTCATGATTGAGATAAAGTTCATATTTCAGTTTTTTATTCAATCTAAATGTGTTGATCATTCTAAATTCTAAACTGTTATTTACTTAAGAAATGATGGTATAAGAAACGTGTAAATTCCATGGACATTAATTTTGTGTTCCTCATACATCTAGGTATAAATGTTTTTCATGAAACATAAAATGGGGTGACTAGTTTCATAGAAAAATAATATGTGTTACTAGATATAAAAATGATAATGAAGCTGAAGCTCATAAATAAATTCCTCAATGTTTTTCTGATTCACAATTTAGTAAGATCATATTTGTTTCAGATTTTTTAGAATATAAAACCATTTGAAGAAAAGAAATTATGGGATGAACATACATCAAATGAATATTGTTATAAATTTAATGTGATTATTTGGAAATGAATTTAAGGGTGTTATATTATACTAGATAAAATAATGACCAAATGATGTTGGTCAATATAAAAAAAGATATGTATGATGTGAGATGATGAATTTGAGTCCTGATTATCATAGAGTTGTGTGAAGTTTGTGAAGAAAAATAATGAAGAGGAAAACAATTAATAATTATTAGATCATGTGTTAAAGAGTTATATAATCTTTCTACAAATCTAAATAAAAAAATAATTGATCCATGTAATATCCATTGTTATTAATGATTGAGAATAAATGAAAAATGAAAGGGTAATTAATAGCATCTTCACTCATTTATTTATTAATAGATTATATTAAATGAGTAATTGATGGATTTAAATATTATAGTAGCATAATGAATGTATATGGAATCTGAGCAGGCTTTAGAGAACAATATTTTTGAGTTTCCAGCAGTGGCTAAGTTGAAAAATGTTATTGGTGATCATATCGAATTGGAAGGTCTTATTATTGAGTTAATGGAGATTAATTATATTGGTATAGAAGTATAACAAATATATCCCTATATCTATTTCTAGTAATATCATTAAATAAATGTATATATATTTTGGGACACTGGGGAACTTGTGTGACATAGTTTATGTAGGGAGATCAAGGTTCACAGTAGTGATTTTTTTCAATCTATTTAAATATGTGTAGTTTGATTTTATAAATATATTTCTTATGAGATGCCAAAATTTTAAGAATGGTGATAGTTGACATTAATTTTTTCAAACACTAAAAATTTCAATCAACATTAAAATATAGTGTAGATGCCTTGATTTTGGTGATCTACTAATCATATAATGTATTAAGTCTCAGTAGATAAAATTATAATAGTATTGTGAGCCTCTTTATTAAATTAATTTCATTGCATGATTTTGTTGATTTATAGGTTAAATATAAACTACATAGTTATCCACTAACAAGATAGATAGATTATATCTGAAAGATGTTTTAGGATAGTTTTCAATTTGGTTAAAAATAAGAATCGCTAAATCCACCCATTTGTGTCCACCAGAAGTATGGCCTAGTTCAATATCCAAAAGTTATTTTTTATATATTTTCATATATTATCATTTAAAATAATATGTAATGTGAAATGGTAAAAATGATTATAGAATTTAGTGAATGTTTGATATTCGAGTAGATATTCATTAAATCATTTCTCATTTGATATGTATTTGGATATGACATGATGTTTAATGATGGAATATCAAATAGAATTTCTATATAGATTACAAACCACATGAATTAATTATTGTGAGTAAAAAATTTTATTCAAATATAACTATAATACAATTTACATATTAATATTTTTTGTTACCAATTAATTTAAATTTTATAGGTTGAATATTTTTTTGACATTACTAGGTCAAAATAATCTTATAACAAGATTTTGAAATTCCCCAAAAAAAACAATCTTTCATGAATGAATGAAAATTTATTATTCAACAAATATTATATTTATTTATAATAATTTGTTGTCATTTTAATTATCCATGTGTTCATTATCAATTTTTTCTATATAAAGATTATATAATTTGAAGATAAAAGGTATATTTTGTAGAAAATGGTATTTAAAAATAAAATGTTTTTTAAATTTAATTAATAAAAATAAAAATTTATTAAAAAATAAATAACTATAATTTAATATATATATATATATATATATAAGTATAGGAATATATATCCATATAATTATGAATATTAGAAAATTCTTTAATGTCATGTTATCTAACTCATAAAAAATTTTATTTATTGAGAAACTGATTTTCATCATGTTTTTATGGGTAATTATAAAAAAACAATTATGCTTCATACATGAATTAAATTTGATAAATTGGTTTCTATATTTTCATTCATAATTTCCAAAAAAATAATGAGTCCACCATTATTGTTTTTCATAATTAATAGAATATAGTTTAAAAAAATTTCATTGTATTTTATGATAAAATGGTTTTACTGGGGATTATCCTCAAAATATTAGGGTTAAAATGACAAAAAAACTCTAGGAAACATAATTGGTCTATTTTATTTTTACCTTAACCCTAAAACCAACACATATGAGTAAAGTTGGATCCATTTTTTCTAACAATGTTACTTATAAATATCTTAAATATTCAAAACATTTCAAGTGTTCCAGTTACCACAATTATAAAATAGAACCTCATACACTAACTACCTAACACATCTAGAGACTATTATCTCAAAAAACCCCATACCAATATCTCCTTAAAATACAATTTTTGAAGGTTTTGTTTTACAATAACTCCAACCCAATGGAACATAAGAAGTTCTTAAACGAATGTTTCTCTAAGAGAAGGTAATTGTCAATATGAAACTCTTTATTTTATATCTTATTTTACCACCATAAATTATATCCTAAAATCACAATATAATAATGAAAATATATTCCATATAATTAATTTTTTATTATCTTCAATTCATAATATTTATTTATTTTCTTCTCCATAAAATAGAAATAAAAACCATCAATTCTGATTATAACAGGCAACAATGTCGTGAATTAATATAATTGTTTTTCATCAACGACAAACATGGATGGTCATAATTATAAAAATAATTATTTCAAAAAATAATATGAAATAATATATATTCTTTAAAATTAATATATCATCCAACCCTTACCCCTTTATCATTTATGGGAATTATAATTTATCACTTAAATAGGTAAAAACTACCATCTCTAAGAATTTATGTTATTCATTTTCCATTTCAATCATTTAAAAAGGATTATAAAAATATTTTTATTGATTAAATAAGATTTTTAAATCATTAATATTAATCTATATGTTGTTAAATTTTATATTATAAAAACGACCAGAAACATCCACGAAGAAACAACTATGAGAAAAAGAATTTGTTAACTATGGAAACAATCATAATAAAAAATTATTGTTTACAAAAAGGAGATAATAATTTATAATTGGATCATGTTTGATATTATAAATAATAATATGGGTTTTTAATTAATTAATTTTTTTAAAAAACCATTAAATTCTAGGTTAAACAATTATAATCTATGTATAAGTGTTTTATATTGGATTTTGTGTAAATTTCCATTCCATTAGAGTATATTTTGTATTATGAGCCTACATATTTTTATGTGGTGTATATAGTACAGATTTTAGGAATTGAAAATTAAAATTTATATTCTTGATTAATAATGTTTAATTTCATATTTAATCATTCATAAGGTAGTAATCTAAATTATACCAAATTGGTTAGAATTTCATTTTCAATCCCACATTCTTTTGTGATTTCTTATATTTGCGTTGAATAAATAATATATATTATCCTTCATAATATAAAATAATGTTTTTGTCAGATTTATGTTTATTTTTTTTTATTTTATACAAAATGTTCCTCTTTTTTAAACCTGATTGCAGAATTATTTTTAAAAAACATTTGATCATATTTCTCATTTTGGTGAGGTATATTTTTCATCCATGTCGATATTTTTCAAAATTCCCATGAAAAATTCATTTTATAAGATAAAATGATTTATCAAAGGAAATTTCAATATATCTATGATGTTTTAATAGTATTGTAGGAATAATTCTATTTTTATGAAAGGTTTTTTCTTTAATATCTTTACAAATAAGTTATACAGAATATTGTTTTAATGCATTCAACATTAACAGATGTTCCTACTACCATAAAAATATTGCACTCATAGCTTAATATATTATTCTTCCATAGTTTTAAAAATAATACCCATTAATTAAATATTATTTTAATATATCACTTATATTTCGTTTATTTCTGTAATGGATAATAATTGTTTTTACAAAGAAAATATTATCAATGAATTCATGTTATCATTTATCTCTTAATAAGTTTTAGGTTGTTAACATTCTTTTGAAACATTAAATTATATAGTATTTTTATGCATCATGTTTTACATAAATATATATATTCATTGTGACATGTATATGATTGTTTCTCAAACTATATACAATTTCTACAAACGTTGTTTTACTTTTAATGTTATTTGATTAACTGGGTGAATATTGATATTGATTATTATTTATTCAATATGAACATTTATTGATAAATTGTATTTATTATGATGTTAATTTATAATTAAATATATGATTAAGCCATTTTTAATTCAATGATAGGTGTAGTGTAGTTATTGAATTCCCCATGATGCATCAAGAATTCCTTGAAGAAAAATCAATCATCTTTATTAATGGAATTTTTAGTGTGAAAATACAGAACAATAAATCCTTCTTGAATAATGGTTTTAATTTTTTGGATATAATTATATATATAATCATGATATCAAATATTAATAATTTCCTTAATTTATAATTAAATTATTATTATCCATGAGATCATTTCATTCATATTATATTATGACACATTTAATGCTTTTATTATTGATTAAATGACGTGAGTTTTTAGTTATTTACAATTACTCTTAATTTATGGATTATTTAGACATAATATCTTCCATTTTACATAAACATTAAAGATGATTTTTTCTGTCAATTATTTTTTATCCATTCCTTTGGAAATAATGATTAATTCATTAAATATGTTCCTCATTATGAAATGATTTCTCTTTATAATTTTTATATTTTATTTCCATTACAAGAGTGAAAATCATGTCTGTCTCTTGTTCATTATGGTATGAATTATTGTATTTACCATGAGATGAGATAGTATGTATATTATCTAATTCAAATAATGTAGATACATGCTCTAGGTCACTGGTGTGATTCTTTTAATAGTTAGTATTAGAGAAAAGTTAGTTGAAACCATGAGATATTAATTTATGAGAACATATATATCGGGATATAACCCAATTAGATTCATGAAATATATTTATAATTATAGGAAATGTATCATAACTATTTGATAAATGTATTAATAATATGTTTTTATTTGGAATATGACCTTGTTTGAATACTATTAGTGGGCATGATTTTGGAACATATTCATCAAGGGATAATAACTCTGAAATGACTTCGTTGGGTATATCTCCTCATGATTATGAGGTATGGTGAGTGTAAAATTACTATATAAATAGTTTGAAACTTGTCAAAGATATTCTTTGGTTAATTAACATTTTCATTAAATACCATTATGAATGATTGTAAAATATTTTTATGATATAAAAAAACCATGTTTGCTATTATGATATTTGAAAATCATACATATTATATTTATTTTATGTATTACAGAAGATTCAAAATTTTATATTATTATTTAATTTTATTAATTATATTAACTAATATAATATATCATATTTTTTAGAAATGGAGACTATCCAAAAATAGTATCAATACTCATGAAAAAGTAAGAAATTTACCTAGTGATTAATCTAATAAAACTGCATGTAGAACCCAGACAATCATCGATACATTTAGGAATTTGAACGAAGATACAACTAATAACCATGGATATATTTAGAAACATGATGTTACACAACATTATATTTCTATATTGGATAATCTAATACTATATAACCCAGCATCATTGAGTTTAACTACTAAAATAGATGAACTCGAGAAATTTATTAAGTTTTTTGAAATGATATTTCTTGAGATGGGATGTGATGAAAGGGGAAAAGTTTTACTATTGATATATAATCTAAAAGTATATAGTTATCAATTATATTAAATGATATAGAATCATAAGTATAATGAATAAATAAGACATATGGAATGGAGATATTTTAAAATAACATTCATCAATTACTATTTCCGATAAGGGAAACAAACTAAAATAAATATAAAGTTCACCACCTTGAACCAAAATAGTGAATAAATTTTGTATTTATTTTAGTCCATATTTATAGTTCTCACTAGTTAATATATGTTTTAAAACATAATCAATAATGTTTTATTAATAATTTATTATTTGGGCTTATGTCGATTCTCTAATGGTCACTATTTTCTAAACAAAATAATTGTATGAAGACTTGTATGATGCTCTGTGAAAAAAGAAATGTACCTTTTCAGGCCATTTATATTAATAGAAAATGAATAATATAATATTTTGGAATAACACCCTGAAAATGAGAACGTGTAGATCAAAAATAAGAAAAAAATGAAGAAGCTTCAATCATATGAAATTATAGAATGAAACATACTTTAAAATTATTGATTGGGATGTGAGATTATTACAGGTGAAGAGAAAATGGTAATCTGGTTAATAAAGTTAAGGGTAATAAATAGAACACTACAATAAAATTATTCATCTTTAATAAAATGGGGCATTATTAAATCAAAATTTTAAAGCATCAAGGGAATGAATCATAGAATCATCCATAAGGAGAATTCCAATCATATAATATCAATAAATTTGATTTTTATTTTATTAATGATGTAGTGGAAGTTAATTTAAATATATAGCTAAATTTATCTATTTATTTTCAAATTTTAGATGAACACACACTTTTATATCATTTATTTTTTTGAAAAAAAAATATTTTCCTAGAACTCTCATGGCCCGTCCCCTGGGGCCCGCACCATGACTACCCCAAGCCTACATTCCGGAGGCCAGGGGTTGGCAACTAACACTGGAAAGGCATATCCCAAAAGTGAATGAATTGAATTTAATCCTATACACACAAAAATATGGTATATGAAAAAAGAAAATAAAAAAGTAGAAGGGTTGATAGAAAAAGTGTGAACTGAAAGTAAAATGGGCCATTATACAAACTCAACTAAAAATAAAGTACAAAAAAATGAAAAAAACAACTCCAGAGGTCATCCACCAAGGATCCTATATGAATGGTTGGTACAACTCGTCACTACAGCTCTACACGTCAATCGGTTACCTCCTTACACTGTTCAGTCCTGACTCCCAAATTTTTGTCAATGTTGTCCATTTTATGCATAAGACATGACAAGGTGCGGGCGAAGCCTGTGTCAGGGTGTGTATAACAATACACAGTAGGGACCCTGAGACCCCCGAAAGTATTTTAGAATTCGTCAAAGGAAAAACCAAAAATCATGATCTCAATCAAGAAGCAAAAATTAAAAGACTACTGACACCAGGTATAGAACTTAAAAACACAAATAAAGATGATTAGTCATAAATCTATATCAACTTATTCTATCGACATGATTTTACATCTAGACCGCACAAGGTCACAAGGTGCTGACCCATAGAAGATCGCTAGGTGCTGACCCAAATAGGATCACTAGGTGATGACCCATGGTAGATAGCTACGTTCTGACCCACGGAGGATTGCTAGGTACTGACCCAGAGAGGGTCATTAGGTGATGACCCACAATGGATCGCTAACTATTGACCCAGAGAGGACCGCTAAGTGCTAAATTCTGGTTAGAAGCAACCCAGTCATACTCCTAATTTCTCTAAAACCCAAGTGGAATATCACAAAGGATCTGTTTCATCATAAGTATTCCAATTCCATAGACGGTTTTTCAAACAGATTTTAGTTTTAGAAGATAGGGGCCTTTAATCCAAATAGGGTCAAAAAGGGTCAAGGTCATGCCCGACCTGGTTAGACCGACCCAAAAAGGTCTAGGTCTACCCTTCCAAGCCCACTAGGCCCAACCCAAATTGGTTGGGCCTAGCCCGATCTGGCTGCACCCAGTCTAGGTTGATGGGCCGCAGGCCTGGCTCGTTGGGCCACGGGACTGGCCTGGCCCACCTGACTAGGCACGGCTCACCTAGCCATGGAACCATAAATTCTCACTGGTTGGGCGTGGCCCACTAGCTGGGCATGGACCGCCTCCCTAAATGGATGAGTCTGTTCAGGCTCTGCAATTAGGGGCGCCAGGTTTGGGGCCACTTCACCCGACCAGTCCGTGTGGACCAGTCAATAAGTGGGAACCACAAGCAAGATTATGTCCTCCATTGCAACTCAGAGTCGCGACATGTTCCCTTGGAATTCCACTAGCCATAAACTCTGGAGGTGAACCCTGTATGCCTCTATCTTCCATGGCACATTTGGGCGCCACTGTCCTCTCGCAGCTAGCATAATCCATCCACTGCCACTGGTTTCTTCCACTGGTCGTTTGCGCCGTCGTGCTGGAAGTGCTTCCGCGTGCCACCAGTGAAGCTCTGGTGGACCAATTTTCATCCTGTCTACGCCTATAGTCTTCATGGTATGTCTCCAACATTTTGCAGCCCGCGGTTTCTCCTTGTCACTATATTTATTATTCTCCCATGAAGAAATCACCAAACTGAGATTAATGGAGGGTCCATGCATTGTTAGGTTCGGCCCGTGAGCTCCGTATTAGTGTTATAACATGGGATGGAATTCAATAATCAACACACTCTTAGTTTAACAACAAAACCCTAACCTTTAACTTTTTTTGAGATGTTGCGGATAAGGAATAAGTGTCCTTGTTCGAAGGTGTTTGTCGATTTTTTTCGATATTTGGACCAATTCCTCAATGGCGTTGTCGAATCTCCAGTCTTCATTGGATGACGATGTCACCATCACATCATGAAGAGTCCTCCCGTGGGTTCCAAAAACCAATGCCAATGAATTTATTAAATAAAAGGATAGATACCCCCCCCCCACATGTTGCTTTATTAAAATGATTCATTAATGAATCTGAATTAATGAACCTATTAAACCACAAGCATTATAGTTACACAGTGAGAGGTTGCATTTATTTAAAAGTTCCAAAATTAAAGCTCGATGTTACACTATGGTCCCATGATCCACTACATAACTACTGTAGAATGAATAAAATAACATATTTAGTTATTTTATTATTTTTCTGAAAAGTCAAAAAATTAACATTTTTGTCGCACCATTTCTAGTTGACATTAAGCTTCTCCTAAGAAAACCACGGCATTGCGAATTCAATGGTTCCCTCATATTGTTAATCTGAGCACCGGTTCAAAAGATAAAAATCCATGCTCGTAGGTTTACTAAATGTATTGTAAAAAAGATCAAAATTCCGTTTTCATTTCATTGGGCCTCAGAATCAATTGCCTTCAATTTTCACTAACTCATAATAATTCGAAAATATTAAAAAAATACGGAATTTCTGGGTCTTTACTAGAACAACTAGAAAGGATTTGTTAGTCAAGACACCAAGTGGATATCTCAATACAAAAAGGTTTTTTTAGTATGTTCCAATTAATGAAAATAATAAATCCATATTTAAAGAATTTATTAATATATATATGGGTTACATTGAAATAATCATTTGTGCAGACGGGCCTTCTAAAAATAAAAAAATTATTATTATTATAAAGAGATGTAAATTTTGATTCACAGTGATGATATGGAATTCCTTATCATTATAGGGGAGAACTCATAATCTAGGTCATCTCTAGATCCACCTCAAATAGATATTTTAAATTAAATTCTTGGGGATGAAGTTGAGATAAACACTATGGATGAGAAATGTAATAAAATGTTTTTTGATATACCTATTATATATGAATACATTGATATATTTCTGAATAAATTACTTAGTAATCTAATGTAATGTAGAGTTGAGTTTTTATTGATTTTATCCTAGATGTAACACATATATCAAGGACTCTATATTGAATGTCCCCTTATATATACATTGAGTAAATGAAACCACTATACGAGTGGTGGGGTAAGGTATTTATACAACTTAGTGTTTCATATTATGGACCACTATTCTTTATTAATGAATAATGGACTTATGACTTTGTACACTGATTATAGGGAAACCAATGCTATTATGATAAAAAATAGGTATCATCAACCTATAATTGATGAAGAATTTGATAAAATTCCTAGAGATCAATATTTTTATATTATTTTCCATTGTTTAGGGTATCATCAATTATGAGTAATGAAGGATGATATTCCAAATTTTTAATTTAGAATAAAGTATGGCTATTATGAGTTAACAAAAATTTCATATGGATTGACTTTGCAGCCCTATATTTTTTAATATCTAATGAACAAAGTATTCAATGAATATCATGATAAATTTTTGGTTATATTTTGATAAAATATTCATGTACTCTAAACTCTTTGTGGACCATGAAAATCAAATGTATATTATACATAATATTGTTAGGGTAATGAGTTATATAATAAATTTAGATGTTTTGAATTATGGAATCAATCAGTTTCATTTCCTAGCGATAATTTTTTAATGGATGAAATATCAATTGACCCTATAAAAAGAAATGTAGTCAATGAATATTTTACAAAAATAAACATAATATAGATATGTAGATTCATTGGAATGATATTTTACTATTGGTGATTTGAAAAAAAACATATAATTTGATTTTATAGTAACCATTTTTACACATGGTGGGAAACTTTTAAATGGAAAGAGGAATGTGGAAAAAAACATTATGAATTGAAGAGGATATTGGTCAATGCTTTGATTTAGAAAAAACTATCTTAAAATTACGAATTTGGGATATATATATATATATACATTAATGAAGTGACTTAGTTCTGTTATAATATAGAATGAAAATGTTATTTCCTATAGATGATGGTAGTTAAATAATCATGAATATAACTATCCATCCCAATATATTTTTTCAGTAGACCTAATCTCTAATTTGATGATGTTGAGAAATTAAATATATGGTAAAAGTTATGATGCAATCAAATATCATCAGAATCTAAAATATAATATTTCATAGAAAGAGATCAACATGTGGAAATGGATATGTATTGAACTTCTAATGGAATATTATTTATCTATATATTACCTATTAGGTTTATCTAATAAATAATATTGTTTATTGATAATGAATTTCCATGGAGTTATGGAAATTAATTTGATTGGAATATATCCTATGTTAATGGATTTAGAAAGTATTTACATAAGAATATTAGTTGATGCAGAAATATCACCACATTGTTAAATGATTTATAATCCATATTTAACTGAATATATAAAAGGTTTTCAATCTGATAATGATAATTTTCAAAATAAAATAAAATTTATAAATGATTTCAAATTAGAAAACATCATAAATTGTGATGGGGTTGTAAAATTTGGATGGAGGCTTTGTGTTCATCCAAAACCTGGGATGAAAATGGAATTTTTGGATGATTATCATATATCAAATATCTCAATACACCCCTTTAGTGTAATGATAAGACCCTAGTTGCCTAGAGATGGGGAATTATATCATTAAATTGCCATGAATACAACTAGTTTTTATCTCAATGGAATCAATAGTTTAGTTTTTTTGGAAAAAAAGATACATACATAAGTTCAACGTTAAAACTTGAAATGAAATACAACATTACAAATTATTTTGAATCACACAAAATATCCACGATTATCCTTGCATGTCATTCATAATATACTTCATCAGAACCTGGGGAAAATAAAACATGTGAGATGGGTGAGCTCATATTCTCAGTAAAGGTTAATAAAACAGTGGAAGATAATATAACCACCAGGTATGATGAATAACTAAAAAAGAATTCCTTTAAAAATTTACTTGAGCATATTATGTTAGGAATAAATATTGATTAAATAATGATGTAAAACATGATCATGGATATAATACTAGTCTAATAATAACATGGACTATTAATATCAAGTTTAATAATGAGGGAATTTGTAATGTAGGACATTTTTAAATATACTGACGGGGCCTCAGCCAAAAGAATATTTGAAAATGGGAAGGCCATAGCCTAGTCCATATCTATATTGTCCCATTATACCTGCTGATAAATCGTGGGGATATAGTCAGCCCCACATTTAACTTACAATGTCTAATGTATTCATTATATTAATGGGGATAAATATAAACTATATATACAATCATATTGAAACAAACATATGAAATTTAATAACTTTCCCCAAAAATAAACACTAACCATTCAGAGTAATATGGTGAATGGTTTCTAGATAGAACACCCATAGTAAAACTAATCAAAAACCATTAAATAAAATATGGTATATGATATCATAAAATATTTGTCCCAATTATACCTAAAAATCAATAAGTGTTTTGGAAAAAATGAAAATACTCTTATAAAATCATCAAGTAATTCATGAGATAAATACTCTTTTACCTTGCAAAGAATAGTTCTTTTGGAAAATAATTTATATAAACCCAAAATAAAAATAACATATATTTTTTATAATAAAATGATTGACTTTTAAAAAATAATTATGTCTAAAAGTAGAATATATATTTTACTTGAACATAGGTAGAATTCGAGAAGTCCCCTTGAATCGGGCTTGTATTTCGGGATTTTTTTAAAGATATTTAAAAAAATGTTACTCCTCATAAAAGAAAGAATGATTTTTGTTTGAAAACATATATATATCATTGAAATTGAATTTATGAGTATAAAATCAGAATAAATAATAATTTTATTGGGTTATGTCAAAAATAGGAGTAACTCGAATGAAAACGGAGGTTCTGGTATAGATTCCTTAACTCATGTCCGAATATGTTCCACTCATGATCATAATATCCTAGAATTTGAAATTAGACATATTTATATAATAATTTATAACCTATTATAAATGTATTTGACAAATTATAATTTTATTAATTTCATTTAGGGTCATCATTATTGGTTAATAGATTCTATATCATCATTTTTGAGTGCTTGTTTCATTAGTTTTCATGATTTGTTCTCATGTATAAGTGTATGTAAGTTCATGTAAAATGTTAATTAAACTAAAAAATTTAATTTATATATCAATAATGATCATACAAAAGTTTAAATTAACATATTAATATTTTGGTTATTTTGAAATAGGATGAATCAATAGTTTAAATTTTAATGATAAACTCTTGGATTAATTTAGAGGTTTTTTGATCACCACAAACTCACTTTATATTATAATTTTATACCATTAGTAAAAAATTATTTGAAAAAATTAATTAGGATATATAAAATATATTAAGATATGGTTCAACTATAAAAATGGTTTCATGTCAATAATTGAAGATGGTTATAGAAATTGAAAACTCTTCATCCTTGAATGTGATAAATTAACACATCTCAGATGGTGTTATAATGCTTAATATAAGAGGTTGGGGAAAGGGAGATGATGATTGAATATTCCATTAGAATAATAAATATCCATTACATGTAAGGTACTATAATTATCTAAAAATTTTAATGAGTTCATTTTAAGAGATAGAAACAAAATAATAGAACTTGTAAATGAAATTGAAAGGAAAATAAAGAGTGGTTTTCTTCTTGAGTACTCCTCGAGATCCTCCTTATGACCATTGGTTTTGAACTTATAGTGAAACAAGATGTTCTAGGATGTGGGGAAGGGGATTGGGAAGAGTATTTGGTAGAACATAGGCATGTATCAAATCTTTCATAGTGTGAGAGGAAGAGGGGGTAAGTGGGGATTTTTATAGAGGAGGAGAGGAGTCATTTCCCATTATTTTAATCATTATTTTATTATTTTGGATCAAGACTATGAATAGTCTTGATTATAGTGACTAAAAATAGTAATAATTTCATGTGATTTTGAACAAAGTGTTCTTAAATCATCAATGATGCGATAAATATTGTATTTATCTTATAATGTATTTACAGAGTAAATTAACGTATTTTTCTATTCACAATAAATTTATCTATTTAAGAAAAATACAAAAATTTCTACCTAATCTTTTCATGAAATGTAGAATTCAAATATGGTCCATTTTATCAAAATAATTTAAAATAAAAGAGAAATTTTATTTTTAAATAAAATTATCTTTTACTCAAAAAGTACAATATTAAAACTAAAACAGATTTTATCATACCCTCAACAATTAACTAAGGTCTTATTAAATTATCCTAAATATATAGAACAATAAAATATTTATTCTGGAAAATCTACTATGATAATGAATTTACTTTTAAATAAATTTTAATAATTTAAAATTTTAATTAAATATTTATTACACACTGAGATACCAACACATAATTATTAATTCCTAAAATACTCTATTTCATTTCTAAGCTATATAAATTTTATTTATAATTTAATGGGAGAGGTTACTATTCATACATATCATATTACTATTCATAAGGGTACATTACTATTCTTAAGTTTCAAGTTACTATTTACAAAAAAAAATTAATTTGATCATATCAAACAATATATATCTTACTGAATACAACCACGTATGTCAATTTTTCAAAAATAAAATCACATAGGTGGGAATAGTATTTTTACTAATTATATTATAACAAAGTTTTGTTTTGTAGAGACTATGTGTTTCATGCATTTAATATTAAATTTAATTATAAAGCCTTAGGGTGTTACAAGTAGAATCATGGTGTATTTGTTTTTGAATTAACATTTATTCAAGGTTAATATGTAGAAGGAAATTATTGATTATGTATCATGATTTTTTGTTTGTCAGCTATTTTTAATAAAAGAGAAAAAAACCAATGAAAATTCATGCATAATCTAGCTATTCCTATATAGAAATGGGATTACATTACTAAGATATTCATACGGATACTACCATAGTATCCTAGATTGAATGATGTGACATGGGTTATTGTTTATTTTCTCACCAAATATAAAAATTTACTTACTATATGTGAACAATTGTTTCTCCAGAAACATGGATGGACTTATATTAAAGAATTAATGAAACACCCCATGGTTTTACATATAAATTTAATATAGAATGTATTTCATGTTACAGTGAGTCTCTATGAAACAACATTTTGTTTTTAAAACCTAGTCGTTAAACCTAATTTTTTTGCCTCTATTTTTTGAATTTGGAACAACGGACATACACGGTTTAGATCAGCATGTTATTTAGAGTCTGATAGGATCAACTTAAATTTTTAGTGAATATTGGCTTGACCATTTTGATTAATATTGTACTGTTATAAGTATTAATATTTCGCTTATGAATAGTAACCTCACCCATTAAAATATAAGTAATATTTAGGCGCCTTATAAATTAGAGTGAATACTTTAAAAAATTATAATTATGTGATGGTATTTTTGTTAGTAATAAATATTTTATAAAAAATTTAAAATAATTAATTTTTAAAAACGAAATTAATTATTATAAAATTTATTCCAAAATAAATATTTTGTTTTCATATAATATTAGGTTAATTTGTGGGACCTTAGTTACTTTATGAAAGTGTAATAATATCAGTTTTAAGTTTAAAATAAGTATTTCTCAATTACAAAATAGTTTCATTTTAAAAAATAAAATTTCACATATTTAGAAAATTATTTTGATAAAATGGAGGCCATTTTTGAATTCTTCATCTCGAAAATTTGTTACGGTGAATTTGTGGGATTTTTAAAAAATACATGAATTTTTTGTGAATAGTAAAATATGATAATTTAACAATAAATGAAAAATACATGACTTATTGAGTCATAAGTGATGTATGGATAATTAAATAACTCTTTGATAGAAATTACATGAACTTATTACTATTTTTGGTCACAATAATCAATACTATTTCTTGCCTTGAGAAAAATAATAAAATAATGAATATGATATTCAAAAATCCCCCCTCTCCTACACAATAAAACCCACCCATCACCCCCTCTTCTCTTAGCTCCTCTAATCCTTTAATATTGTCAATGTACTACCCAAATATTTTTCCCTAGTATCTCCCCCCATCTATGGAATCTTTTTCACTCTAAAACATCAAAACAGCATCCCTTTAGGAGGTTCTCAAGGAGGATATTCAAAGAGGTAAACCCCATTCCCTTTTATTTTAATTTAATTTTCTATTTATTTTATTTTCCTATCATCTCCACACCTCCTCTATCCAGATGATCATGATAACTCTAGTAAAATCTATTTAATATAATGATATCATGTTAATGGAATTTCTGGTTATGACGGAATGGCTATTGTGATGACACAAGAGGGTGGTGAATTGTGTCCTTTAAAAAATTTCACAATTATGTTGAATCAAATCAATAATAGATAGAGATTTCAACATTTTGGTATTAGAGTATATGAAGCATATATGAACAGATAAATAAGAACATCAATTTATAGTGGTTTGGGGCAGAAATATCCCCTAGTCCACTCCACCAATTACCCTTTCTCTGGTCTTAGTGAATTCCACTCGCAAGGTCCTCGTATCGTAAGACTGATCCAAACATGAGTGTAGCCAATTTTCACCCTTACAAACAAAGGATTAAAAAACAGATCCTTTTAGTTCTTTTATAGGAAACTGTTGAAACCAAATCTTAGTTCCAGAAGCTGACACTCCATTACTACTGAATACGAGTAGGCGAAACTCAATATAAATAACATGTAGTTTGATGGGAAACAGATGCATCTCACAGATGAAGCATCACACAACTGTTAGAAGAATGATCTTCATATTCATAAAAATAATAATCTTGAAATCTATTTGAAGAGATCCAGTTTCACAAGAGATCTTTGATTTTATGAACATCAACAGAAAAAGAGTATCATGTTTCTAGATATGAACATGTATATATTCAAAATGTAGTTCTTATTTCTGAGATGATTGATCATTGTAGCACTGAAAACAATTTTCACAAGAAAAATTCAATGAATAATATTTGCACAAATATCTGAGATGTATTAATTGATCTATATATTTTCAAATGATACTCGGAGAGATATATAATGATAAATCTATAGCACGGTTTCATATCCACAAAAGGTTCCTGATAAATCGTCTAGATTCATAATAAAAAATACATCTAAGAGTGGTTGTAACTTCTTGGAAGAATATGATAGAAAATATGAATTTTTAATATATATTTAAATCATTTCATATGATATTTGAATCAGTCAAAATTGATCTTTAAGATGCTTTAATATTCCACAATTACTGTTAAAACAAGCTTCGATAAAGACGTAAATTTAAATTTCTAGCATTGAAAAGTCAAACATAAGGTTCATCTTCATAATGTTGGGTTGATGATCTGTACATATATCCACATCAGCATAGATCTCTACAGATAAAATTTATTATCCATTCGTTTACTTTTTCCAAATTTAAGGTTGAAAACATAATGTTGATTAAAAAAATAAGTTTGATGATCCATACATTTCAAATGTTCCATACTTACATCGGGTTCTTTAACCATAAATTTTCTTTCTTATTAACGTAAGTTTCATATCCAAAAGTAAAGTTAATTAATAATATGTTCCTTAAAACGTAATTTTGATTAACTATATGCTCTAATCCTTCAACATAAATATAATGGTTTTTCCATATGTTACTTTCTCTGACATATGGAATGAATAATATTTCCTGTAAATGACAAACAATGAACAGTGTTTCCAAAATATTCATAAACGCATTCTGAAAACATTAACTAATATTTCCCACTAATAAATTGTAGAATATTATTTCAAGATAAGAATTAGAAAGATTATAAATTTCCCGAAATACATTCAAAATAAAATCATTAGTAAAATAAAAAATTGTATTTCTAAACCTCAAAATAAATAACATTTATAGAGTATTATTGAGACAATAAATTCCCAATAAACATGCCCTTTTTGAGGATCACCAAACCAATAAATTAAAACTATAATATTAGAAATATAATTTAGAAATTTGGAAACATTAAAAGAAAATATATAAATTTTATAGATTTGTTTTGATAAAGAAGAAATATTTGAATTTCTCACCCAAAGATAAATTTCTATAAAATGTGAATGATTTTATAAATTTCTCAAATAAAAGAAATGTTGTGTTATCTAAATTTCTCCCCATTTTGTGATATCAAATAAAAAGTATAGAAATAGATTAAAAAACATTTAATGTTGAACATAATGATAAGTGAATGTTATAAGTAACTGTAATGAATAAAGAGAATTGGATTTTTAGATATCATAAAAAATACAAAAGAATATAAAATAATTAAATATAACATATATAGAGTAAACACGTTCTTTGGTATCGGCCAAATACAATAACATTTGTCAAATTCCTATATATGGCTTGATTATTGTGGTAATTACTTGATTTTCCATTCAAGGTCCATCTCTTTACAAAAAAAATGACACCCATTCATCCTAAATGACAAACAAGACCTATCAAATGCCACTTCTTTTGGTGAGAGGGCCAGACCCGCAAGACCTTATTATCTCTAGAGTTGGGGCCTTACTATGCCACCTCTGAGAACTACATGTGTCTAGATTCTCATCATTATGGGATACCTAGGAGAACATGTGTGAACTTCCTCGGGCCTAGCCTAACTTTCGTTTTCTTTCCCTCAACCCAAAACGTCCCCATGGAACATGTGGTGATCTGGACTCTAGGTCCTCATTCATGATGGGTTTTATAATTACTTCACCATCTGTCTCCCGCATTCCCTACCATCTCATAATCCGAGCTCTATGACTAGAAACTAAGATCACTCTACATACTTGCCGCAAGATGTTAAACTGCATGCCATATTTAAGAACTATGTTCGACTTGATTCCCATCCTCATGGGATATGTTGGAATTCCTATGAATTTTTCCTTCAGGCCTAGCCCAAGGAACCGTAAGTCCTATTCCCCCTCTTTTTTAGCCCATTAGCCCGATCTCTTTTGGGAACATGTTGTGGGGCGGGTACCACATGGGTTCTCACTCAAGTCAGGGTTTTCAATGGTTGCACCATGTGTCTCCCATACCTTTTCCCAACCTGGTATGTGTTCTCTGAACATAAAATAAGATATACATATGGGAATTACACGTCAGGTTTGGATACTTCACCACCCTACACATAGCCTATTAAATTATCCCCCCTTTTATCGACCATCCAACGACCATTAAGTTGAAGCATGTGACCCCATGACCCTTGTCCTTGGAAAGGGACCCGAATCACTCCATCTAATGCATCTTTTTTTTGTACTCAGATGCGCCTTGATAAAGAGCCCAAAGTATGGAATTTTTACAGGGGCATTCCCTCGTTCCATGTCCAAGCTTCGTGAGCCTGTTATTCGGATCCCTATCTTCTTCCATGCTTGAAGGGACACCATTTATAGCCTAGTCTCGTGCCAAATCAGCTTACCTACCATCTTGGGCCTACGTCCCGAAGGACCCCAAATGATATTTGCGACAGGTCCCATGTTTCGAATGTGGTCTATAGTCGACCCTCATTTTTCTGTCCCCATTCCAAGGAAATGTGATACATATACAGTTTTTCAAACATGGTATATAATTATCCCTTATCATCACTCCACTATCATTGTGGTCCAGGTCTTAAGCATCATGATTCACATATTTCCACATCATTATGTTCTAGTTGAATTCCAACATACCCAACATTACCCCTTATCACATCAAGGTGTGTCAAATAGGTGGATCAACATTTTTAGATGTCATTCACATAGCGCCCCATCGCCCATAACACGAGCCCTTCTATGCTAGGAAATTCCCATCACAACTCCTTATTTCCCGCATAGAGAATTACTCACATGGTCTTAGTAGTTCTTGTTAGATATATATGGGCACGACCATGCCACACATGCCTCTCATCATCTCGCATGATGTTAAACTGCACTCTATGAACTATATTTGGCTTGATTTTCATCTTTATGGGATACGTAGCAATGCCCATGCATTCTACCTTAGGCCCAGCCCCACGGTCACTAACCCTTATGGCCCCTCAACACCAATCACAATACATTCTCTATGACCATAAACTAGTATCTTAATGTCCATGTTACATGACATTAAACTGTAAAACAATGTTCAGAAAGTATTACCTTTAAAATATATGTTATGTCCTTTTCTGTATGACGTTAAACTACACATCTATCGTCTTAACTGGTATGACGTAAAACTACAGAGGATTCCAGGTTCTTTCTAGAGAGGTCCAGTTCCGAAGTATATTTTATCCCTGGTTAGACAAATACACCCACCTAATGATTTTCCACCACAATTGTTTGATTTCAAGAGTGTTGGACTCCATTCAAAAAACCAATCATTCTACACTCCACCGATTACTAAGTCATTATTCATACCATCATCCTCTTTCATGTCTAAAAGAACCCCTTTATAGTATTGATGCTCGGCCTATGGCTTACCAACTGTTCTGGGCCAACGTTCTGGAAGACTAATGGATCAAATTTCGAGTCAGGCCCCGTGTTTCGAATATGGTCAATAGTCATCCCTCATTTGATATCCCCATTTTAGGCTAACACAATAAGGATACTGTGTTTTGAATGCGGCCAGCGGTTATCCTTCATTGTCATGCCACCCCCACAGTGTTTTGATCCTGGTGAATCGTGAATCACACTTTTCACTCCATTGATTCCAAAAACCCATGGCATTACCCCGCTCGTGCACTAGAGAACATTTGGAAGATGGTGCGTCAATTGTTCTAAGGTTCTATTCCTCTAGTCAGGCATCTCCCCTACTTCCAAAAAATCCAGATTGGTTATTCAAACCCAACATCTTTGAAGCTTAGTTCGGACTCTTATATTCAGATGGAATGGAAAAGTGGTCATTCCTTGTTTCTCACATTGGGCCTGACCCACATGAGCTTAGATATTAATCTCAGAACTCTACCCCTAACTTTTGACGCAAGCCACATCACACACCATCACAATGTCAAAGACTCGATGTGAACCACTAAGCAGAAGGCCCGATTCGTGGAGAGAAATTGTGGAGTATGTGGAACTACATGAATCAAGAGGACTTAATGCCAATACATGGATATGATAAAGGAAAAAAGGTAGTTCATCCTCTCTTATTTATAAGAGAGGACCCATGTTGCTTCGCAGTGCATCCAACCGTGGTCAGCTTTGTGGCGCGCCAAACCCACAAAACGCTACTCTTCTTTGTGAGTCTCCTTCGTGATTCTGCTTCACGATTGACAGAGAGATTTTGGCGACTGGCCCTCAGACTTTGGCCCTCTCTTTCTCCTTGGATCCATGTCTGAGGGGGGGCATTTTTTGGAATTAAAATTTGAGGAGAATAATAATAAACAGAAGTCCATTGGGGTGTCTCGCGAAGGTTTCCTGCTAAGCCCCACTATATCGCGACCAGCGCAAAGCTCCCCCATTTCGAAGCTGCCGCCGAGCAAAGAGGCAGGAGGCTCCGTGAACACTTTTGATTCATATGAAACCGCTACAGAGCAATGAGTCCGGAGGCTCTGTGAACCCATTTGGCGTTCGTGAATCCGCCGCGGAGCAAGGAGGAGGGAGGCTACATGGTTACAACAAAATTCCATGTGTCTTCCCGCCAAGCAAGATCAAATTCACGACGCTTTTTTCTAATAAATACCCCCAAACACCCATTCCAAAAGTATGTGTACTTTAATGTTGTCCATGTCAAGGTACGTAGGAATCATCCCAGAGGTTAAATCCAAACATCTATTGGTTCAAACCCCCTTCACTTCGGTTCACCACACCGTCCTGAACTACGAAGACTTTGATCCTCTCCAAGGCGAGGTACGTAGGTAGCCTCCTTGAGGTTCAACCCCACCATCCATTGGTCTTGACCCACTTCACATTAGTTCCCACCATCCCAAACTATGTGTACATTTATCCTTTCCATGGTAAAGTATGTAGGAAGCCTTCTAGAGGTTCAAGCCCAACAACCATTGGTCCCGACCACTCCACGTCGGTCCACCCCCTTCCGGCATGATGTAAAACAGTAAGCCACATTTGTCCCCCATGGAACTAAATTTCCCCCACCCAACGTTAAGCCATTGCTCTATCATCCAGCGTTAATCCATTACGACCCCATCTAGTAGAAATCCGTTGAGATCCTCTATCCAACGGTAAGCTGATTTGATCCCCACATAGCGGTAAGTCGTTGTCAACCCAAACCCAGCAGTAAGTCGTTTTCATCCCCATCGTTGGGACCCATATCGTTGGTCTGTCCCACTGGCGTCAGACCAACCTCAGGCTGCTAACCTCATGTAAGCCCTAGTATATCATGATGTTGCTTTCCTCTGTGCACACCCTCATCCTATACCCCATCCTGAACTACATGGACTTTGATTACCTGTCATAGGGATACATAGGTGGTCTCTCCGAGGCTCAATCCCAACATCACTGTTACCCTCGAGTCGACTCCATCTCATTCTCCATCTACTAAACTTAACCATCAATTATCCATATTGATTCTTACCCAGTCTGCCACATCCCAGTGATATCATGTTAATTCACCTCATAGAATCATTGTTCCCTCTAGGGGTCACACTCAACTTGTCTACTATAGTTAGCATTCTTATCAGTCTGATCCAACTCCACTGGACGTTAAACTTGTGGCATACCCTATGTTAAACATGGGATGTTGAGGAAAAATTCGGAGACATTCCTATGGAATATAATTCCCCGCATTTGAGGTGGAATTTCTCGAGATTATGCCCCCTTGAAAAGCCCTATAATAAGGGTAAGAAACACATACACACTAGTGTTCCAGCATCCGGACACGCCAGTGATTTCCAACATGACTACTCCCCCATCCGAAGGTTGCTACCCTGACCGGACCCTTTGGAATGCCCTGAGAGAAGAAGTGTAACTAACTATCATCCATGAAAATATGGAACTAAGAAGAGTTTCACAAAAAATGATTTAATCAATATGGGAGACCTTAACTAGGTGGTGATTTCTAATGACGAATCTACAGAAGGAAGAACTGACATCCCATCATCATGTTTTGATCAAGGAGAAAACATCCCTGAATATGGAACGGATGTCGACCGCCTTTTGAAAGCGGGAATATAGGGCAACAATAGTACATCCTCGACAGAAAGATTCACATGCCCCGATGAAAGCGTTGGAAACAAATATTCATAAATATATATCCATTACTTTTAAGATATAATAATGAAATAGAAGTAGTGTTTATTCATACATACGGCCCACCATCATCATGAATAGTACATTTCATTTCCTTTATCCATATATTATGGATTATTATAAATAAATATATAATAAATTTATTTGTAAAATAAATCACAATTTAAATTCTATATATGATTAAATATGATCTACTAAATAGGAACAATAAATAACATTTTAAAACTCATTTTAAAAACGAGGTAATTATCATCCAAAATAGTGGAAATAATGAAATATAATTAAAAAATAGTTAAAAATATATTTCAAAAAGTCAATATATGATATTATAAATTTTATTACTGTTATTTTATACGTTATTTACATGCTCAAAACAATTATAAATTGGGAGAAATGGTGATCACCTGAAATGAAATACATGGTACGATATTTTCATATCAATTTTTGAATTTGTGAGATAAAGGTCATATTCAACAATTATTTGTTTTATGTAGTGTATCTACAAAACTTTTTGATATATATTATATCATGAATTATTTTATGTTCATGATTTTTTTTTTCAATTTCAATTATTTTTTCTATGGGGATTTGAGTTAAATGTTAAGAAGTGGTAAGGACTTTCATAACCCAATTCATTTTCATTGGGTTATATTAATTTCTCATTATCATTAGTTTAATATGATTATGAGTGTAATCACTTTTTAAATTTTATTTTTTTTATAAACTTATTTTTTGTAGATTTAAATTAAACATACATAATCTATTCATTGATCATTTCTCACATCAACATTAGAGTTTTTTGATTGGTTTACATGATAATCTAATTTTTTTCGTGATTAGTTACCCTTGAATTTAAAATAGACGAATTTATTGAATAATTATTTAATAAATAATATAATTTAATAATCCTTTAGTTTTTAATGAGATTTTTTAGGTAATTGTACAATTATCCCACTCTATGGCTCTCAAAAGTTTTTAGAAAATTTATTTAGGAATACTTTACTTCATTACTATCATTAGTCGGAGAACCTGTTTTCTTCCAAAAAAACCTATTTTATGAAAAAAAAATCAAAATGTTTATACATTTAAAAATGTTTTTTAAAATTAATTTTCACCATTTAAAAAAATTATGATATTAAAAGTGATTTTTAATGAAATAATTTTTCAAAGGGTTTTTCAAAAGAAAAACTTATTTTTCTCAAGAATTTTTTAAATAGAATTTTTATGGTATTTATACTTATCAATATCAACAACACATTATTTTTACTCCACTTGGGAAATTTTGTATTAATACAATCATTTTATTCTTATAAGTGGATTATAATTTCTTTGACACATGATAATATCAAAATTAACTACCTTTATTCCTTTTATAGAAACATTAAAATATTCAATTTTATATGATCATTTAACATTAAATTTCCACTAATTAAGCATATCAGTTATCATAGATATTTTTATTACCAATAACATACCAAAATTTTTACATAAATTTTTACTTTTAATGTGAATTTATTTACCATATAAATTTTGAAAAATTCAAATCCAATAGTAAATATAGATATATAAAATGGAACATTGTCTTTGTATTAAATCAACTGTTTGATATGAGAACAATTATTTGTAAATTAACAATGTTATTTGGGATCCATTTAAGGCAATCCCCATAATGAATTAGAAGTCTCTCTATATGAAATGAGGGGGTGGTAAACCCTTCATGTTTATTTCTAAAAAAAATATATGGGTTTCTACCTATAGATTTAAAATGTATTGTGGATGGTTTTGAGATTATAATTCTAAACCTTTTTATTAATGGCCTTGAAGCTAATGTGGTCATGTGTTTGGGAAATATGATTGCAAATATTTTTGCATTAAATTCATTTACTATTTAGTATTTAGTATACACGAAAAAATTTCTTTAACATTTCATTCATGTGTATTTCATTCTCAATTCATTGATTAAAAGGTATATGTTTTACATATCTTCATTTCCATATTGATAATACCTTATAATGTTATTTGAAAAGAATATATTCTTAGTTATTTACCATTTCATATTGTTTAAGCATTTCCTTCTTAGTTTATTGATTACATTGAATGTATCTTCAGTTATTACCTTTCCATATAAACTATTCTTAGTGATTCGTTATTTATTCTACTATACATTACCATTACTATGAATTTGAGATCACCCTTATTTTTTTCATTTCCCATAGAATATAATAAGGACACTAATAATTATTTTTAGGAAAATTCTCTACGATAATAATGTTATCCTCGAATGAATTTTTTTATTATTTCTGTATTCATTTTCAAAACAAGACTCATATATGTATGTGGTTTACCAAGACTGGAAAACTCTTCGATTTATAGGGATTTTATTCATTGCAATAATGATATTGTAATGGTAGTAGACACTTGCTCTAGTATTCTAGGGTCATATCACCATAATTTTTATTAGAAGATATATAGTAGATACTTTGGGAAATTATTAACAAAAACATTGATTAGAGAGCATAACTCCCAGGTGGGCATAGGAGATTAGTAAAGAATAACATCCTAGATTTTTGGTAAGGTAGAAATTATGTTGGTCTCAATTGAAATACATAACTATCTAGATAATAATAGTGTATTTGGATCTATAATATATGTACTTATGGGTAACTACTTTGAAAAGTTGTATAAGACCAGACTCAATAATAACCTAGTTCATGACAACAAGCCTTAATACATACTATGATTGAAACTCATGTGGGATTAACATTGGATAATATAAATTTTCTTCAAGAACCATTATGATCTATTTGAATAGATAATTACAGTAAAAAAACATTGGTAAACCATATAAAAAAGAAGAACTTACAATGAAAATAAATAGACGATGTATTTTTTAATTGAGTTAGTATTGAAAACCAAAGTGAATATGATATTTAATGAATAATTTCATGGAATTACATAGTCAATTTCGAAATATTATAGGCATTATATTAATATGGTTTTAGAAAAAGGAAATCCAAATATAGGGTGGAAACATATTAAATCTGAAAAGGATACGGGTCTTGAACCCATGAATGATGGAAGATAATGGTTTCAAGTATACCAATGGCCTGCGATAAGTCCTGTTTAATGTCTCATTTATTTTATCTGAAACAATTGATGAATAAATGATAAAAATGAGAAAATGAGATCACTTTTTCGGTTTAGAGATTAATATATTAACCATATAAATCTAAATAATAATTGTATTTAAATATAAAGATGTTTTTTAGGGATATTATAATCTATAAGAAGTAAATTTTAGTACATCATAAATAATAAAATAACTCATTTTAGAATAGCAATTTAATATAAGAAGTGGTGAATTTGAATTTGATAAAAGCACAAACAAAAGATGAAATTTTTCTTCTGAAACATAAAAATATCATTTATGTAAATTTCTTTATTTTCATGGTCAATAAAATAATTCACCAACAATAGAAAAAAGATGTTAGAATAAAAATGCTATCATAATACTTTTTTTTGAAATGATTATATTTTAAATCATCTAGTATTTTTTTCTTTGGGGCCCTTAAAATTAAATTGTCCATTTACATGTTCATGATTGATGACCTCAATAACTCGCTATAAATATTTATGCTTTTCTACCAAGTCCATATATCGACATCCCACTAATGTCCTCCTACTTAGATACCTAGTCAAATGTCATTCCATTTTAACAATGTACATCCCATTCTCTATTTTATATGGGATGATTTACGAAACCATATCACAATGTGGTATTTTAGAATAACAAATATCAAACAATTTATTACCATGGTCTATATTAATTTTTTATACTTCTATTTTAATAAGTTTCGTAGAATGAAATGCCCAGAAATTCCAAAATAAGAACAATGTATTTGATAACATCTATGATACGAAACACCATACATGTAAGGGAATATAATTTCCCACGACATTATAATATAGTTAATATTTAATCAAAAATTATATATATGATATATCTTGAAATAAGTTAAACACTGAATTAGTTTCTGTTATATGAAACAATGACTTTCTTTGATAACATGTGTTACATGCAAGCCTGAGTTTTACAGAAAAACAATATATTATGAAAATTATATTACATAATATAATATGATCTAACATAGGTGTTAAATTATTGGTCATGAATGTTATTAACTAACATATGGAAATATATGGTTGAATCAAATATAAAATTAATTCATTGGTTACAAATTAATTATATATCAAAATATAATCCAACTAAATATAATGATTTTTTCTCTTTTACACTCAAAAGGTGTTTTTATCCACATTATTAATAATAAGTGAATTATATTAACGAAATATATATTTCATATACTCCAAAAAATATTTTTGATTGTCATCCAATATATTTGACTGGCATAAGATAAGAACAAACCCAATTTTACCCACAAAAAGTGTATTTTCCTAAAGATATTTTTACAACCTTTTAATGAAGAACCTATTTTAAATAAAACTTTTAGAAATTTTATACATATTTTTATATAAAAATAAAAAAAATAACCATTAATAAGAAAATAAAATATATCATGGGGTTATTTTTTATTTTTCCTTGAAGATTAATTTTTTGATGAATTTTGAAAAATACTGAATTTTATTTCAAAACCTCCATTCTTGTCTAATTTATTAATAAGGAAAAATTTTAAAATTCATTGGTTTTAAAATATAATTAGATAATAGGAAAAAAACTTTATTAAATTTTAAATAATTCAATTATATTCACATTGAAAATGGGTATAAATATATTTTAATATTTTGAACATTTTAACTTTTAAACCCCGTATTGTCGTCCTGACTACATGATTAATTTTAAATAAATATCTACCACTAATAAGATTTGAATGTGAAAAATGGGTTCTATATTTGTAATAATAATAATTTATTTTCAGTAATTAGGTTAAATTAGTTTTTTACAAAAAAGATTATTGAATTCAATTAAAATTAATTATTGTCAAAGTGAATAATTATCTTAACAAGGGAGTAAAAATTAATATTAAAAGAAAACATTAATTATAAAATTTTCCAAAAGTCGTGTTATAGACGTATTGTGACCATAATGTATATTGGATCGAATTTTCACCATTATTTGAGCCTCTTAACATGGGAAAAATGTTGGTGTAATTCGATTTTAAAAAAATTCGTGATTCCCACACCTCCTCCAAAATAAAAAGTAACTCATCCCACCAACATCATCACACCATTAAATCCTTTAGTATCATCCACGTTATGAAAACCTAAGCTCCTAAAAACACTAATATTGTAATATAATCATATCCTTGGGAATAAATCCATCCAATGATGCCTTTTGTTATAAACCAAAATGTGCTACCTGAAAACATGTTAATATTATTCAACTATCACTTTCATGTTATTTCATTACCCACCCCATCAACTATTATTATTTAATTATTATATAATAAAATTTGTTTCATAAATTAGTTTTTATTTTTATATTTTAAGGGATATACCTAAAAATAAACACACTTCAATCTAATGTGACACAAACTTATAGTTCTTGTGTACGGTGGTCTGCCACCTCACTAAAAAATGATTGTTTATTATTCCATTAAAACATATCATGCTCTGAATTATGAAGGAAAAATTTTTTATATATTTTATATATTTTTTTTATAATTTCCTTATATTTTTTTATTATATAACACATAAATTCATGTGATCAATTTTTGGGATTTGATAACATCATTTGTAGACGGGTTGAGTACAACCTGCTCAAACCAATGTGATTTATTCACACAATACAAGGAATGTATTTGAGGATGGTTTTAATAAATTCATGTGAAATAAATGATATTAATATTATTATTAAATTTTAATATATATATATGTACATATCAGTTTAATTTTAATTATAAAAAAATTGAATTAATGTTTATTTGTTTGTATGGTCTACGGTCTCCTTGAACATTAAATTTGATTTCCTACCTCCAAATATTATGGATTTTTATAAATAAAGATATAAGGAATATATATGAAAATTAAGTCATGATTTAAACTATTTGTGTTATTAAATTATGATATAATTAATAGTAAAAAAAGAAACATGTGAAAACACTCTCGAAAAACTAGGTAATTCACACCATAAATAGTGGAAATAGTGAAAAAATATTAACAAATGGTTAATAAAATATTATAAGAAGTTAATATATTATATTATAAATATGATTATGGTTATAGAATATGATAGTGACACTCTTAGAACCGTTATACCATAGGATAATGGGCATTCACTTGAATAAAAACCCAAGGTAAGAGATTTTCATCTCACTATTTATATCTATGAGATAAATGTCATACTCACCACTTACCTCTTTTGTGTGATCTATATACTTCTCCATATGATATATTATAACATGATTTATTTTATATTGATGTTATTTTGAGTTTTAATTTAAATTATTCCTTCTAATGGGGTTTTAATGAAAGTTACCAAGTGGTAAAAAACACCATAAACTAATTTCTTCTGATTGGGTTGTATTATATCCTCACAACCATTAATATTCTAAGAATATGGGTATAATCACTTTTTCATATATGTTTCTGTATATCAACTTGTTTTATAGATAATTAAATTCAAAATATATAATTTATTCATTGATTTATTCTCACATAAACATTATTTTCTTTTCAAGGGTTTACTTCACTATCTCACTTTGTTCAGTGTTGTTTATAATTGAATTAATAACTGAGGAAATTATTTGATCATTGTTTAATAAATTATATAATTTTAATCTCCCATATTGTTTGGGTAACTTCTTCTAGTAATAGTATCATTTTCCAATTTTTGGTACTCAAAATATTTTAACAAATATTTTTAAGAAAACCTTCCATCTTTTTTCCCTTTAGTTATAGAACTTGTTTTCTTTTAAAAAAAGTTATTTTATAAAAATATTTTCCAAAATGTTTTTATCATTTTAAAAATGATTTATCAATGTACTTTTCACCATTAAAATTGTTATGTTCAAAAAAATTATATTAAATTAAAATGCTTTTCAAATGGTTTTTAAAAATTACATGATATTTTACTCATGATTTTTTAAAATATATTTTTATTGTATTTCAATTAATCAGTGAAAAAAAGTTCTTTATTACACTAACTAGTATTGATATCATCATTATTCCTCATCAGGATGGTTTATTATTTATTTATCCAACTATAGTATTGAAATTCACTACATTAATTCTGTTATTAGTCTTCTTGAAATATTCATTTTCAAGTGATCATTGGATGTTGATTTTCCCCTAATTAAACATATCATTTATCAGGTATATGTTTATTTCTAAAACTATATACCATTTATACATATGTTATTTTCTTTGAAATTTATTTGAATTACTGGAGAAATATTGATAAATCTATATCTTTTACTCTATACAGATATTTTATAAGGTAGATTATTTTTTAAAGAGATAGATTTTTTGATATATGATTGATGATTTAGGATTGTGGGATATAGTTTGGGAACCATTTAATGTAATCTCATCAATGCATTGGTTTTATCATGATATAAAATTAGTTGGCTAAATACTCTTCATGTTTATTTACCAGTGTAATAGATGGGTTTCTAACCATAGATTTATATTGTCAAATGAAAGGTATTTATAGTAGTTTTCTAAATTTTCTTCTTAAAGGTATTGATGGTAAAGGAATTATGTTATTGGGAAACATGATTTCAGATAATTATCCATCTCTTCTTTTATTTTTCTTTAATTATTATCCATTATATTTTTTCTATGACATTATCTATGGATTAATTTCATTCTCAATTCATTAATTAAACAGAAGGTGTTTCAATTATACTCCTTTCCATATTGATTATACCTTATCTAGTTATTTGAAAGGTATTTTTCAGTTATTTACCATTCTATATTTAATATGCACTTCTTTCTCAGTTTATTAATTATATGGAATGTGTCATTAGCTATTACCATTCTATATTGAATAGTCTAATTGATTAATTATTTGTTCTTCTACACATTACTCTTACCGATCGTTTTTGCTCGCGATTATTTTTTTTATATTCCCATAGAATACATGAATCATACTAATAATGATATAGAAGGATATTGTAAGTGGGGATAAATATTTCCTCAACAGAATTTTGTTTTGTAATTAGTGTATTAATTTTTAAATAAGAATCACATATGTATCTAGTTTACTAAGACTATTAAACTCTTCAGTACTTTTAGATTTTGTTCCCTGTAATAAATCTAATTTAATGGTAGTAGACACAAGCTCTAGGCATCTAGGTTTGGGTCACTACATTAATAGATTTATGTTTCATCTAACCTTGAACATCACTATCAGTTTCTCCTGTCTCATTTTTTAAAAAGGCATATGGATCATTGAGTCTTTTTTAAATTTTATATTATTAAAAGAGAAAGTATTAAAATACCATAATGTTTATCTATAGAAATCGATACAAAGTGCATCTCAAAAAAAATATCTACACCAATGGGGGGAAGAGAACCAATGACAAAAAACTCCATGTAAGGAAACTAGTGGGAGTCATTTACATCAAAAAATTATTTCACATGATTCCATTAAGACAACATATGTGAAATCTAAATAGCATTATAGAGTAATGTGATTAATATTTGAATCAAGAATGTTATTTCCCATATGGTGGAATAATGAACATTATGGGAGCACTATATAATATTTGAGAATATCCCCACTTTACCCATTGATATTTGATTAGATTATAAAATTTCAAGACCATTAATTAGAGAATTTCCTTCTACACATAGTGAGTCACAATCCCTATAATATGAGCTAATGGAATGTAACACCATACATATGGTGTCACAAACCACACCTCCTCCCATTAGGAACACATGACTACAAGATCCATCAATATTCAGTTTAATGACATAGAATGGGGGAGTCCATCTCACCCAATGTCCCACTGGCAGGGGTCTAGAAACATTAGGGTGTCTCATTCTAGCCATAAAATATTTGAGAGAGGAAGCTTCTTCTCACTGTTTTGGTGATTTGATTGATCATATCCAGGGACAAAAATATTTTTCAAAGGGTTTTCTAAGGTCGGGGTAACATCAATTTAATAAGATGGAATATGGAATTCTGAATACTAAATTTCAAACTAGACAAGACCACTATGAATTTGTACCAATATCTTTTAGAATATCTAATTCACCTTCTATATTCATGGCTTATGAATATAATTTTTCATTATTTCATGTATAAGTTTGTGGTTTTTTTATTGTTTTAATTTTTTATTCTACGAATCAATATGATCATGAAAGACATATTAAGTTTGTTTTGTCAATAATATATAAAAATAAAAAGTATGGTTCATTTGACAAGTGTGAATTTTAGTTGCAAATAATTTCATTCCATGTTCATATTGTTTCAAATTATAGAATATCTATTGATCCTTATAAAACAAAATATGTTGATGAATAGACAATACCAAACATTATCACTAAGATTCTTAGTATTCTGTGGTTATCATGTTATTGTATTTAGTTTATTGAAAACATTCATTGGATGTTTTTCCTACGGACATTGTTAACTCAAATTAAAGTTCTATTGATCTGAAAATATAATGTGATGTTTTTTTTAGGAAGTGAAAATAATATTGGTGAATGATCTAGTTTTGGAAATTCCTTTCATAAGTGCTGACTTCATTATCTACATTGTTCATTCATTGAAAGGACTTGGTTGTTCCTAAATGTGGAATGATTTGGAAATTGCTAATGTATCCTTCTAGTTGAATCCTCATTAGTTAAATAACCTACACATGATTTAGAATTAGTGACTAATATTTTTTTCATTCAAAATTTTGATGCATGATTTTTATTGAGTGAAGTAAAAAATATATAATGATCAATATAATTTAAACCATGCATTTAGTCAGAAATTACTAAACATGTGATATGGAATATGGCTAAAACTGTTCTTTTAATATATTATTTTTTATTATTTATGGAAATAAAACAATGTGGATGATGAATTGAGACAAAAATGTAATTCTAAATTTACCATTTTAGGTTCGGAAAATGACCATTAGGTTAATTATTTGATAAATTTTGGCATAAAAAATATGGATTCAAGTAAATCTTATGTTTTTTTTTTGTTTTAGTATAGTAGAAATTTTTATAAAATAAATAAGCATACTCTGAATGTCATACCCCGATCATGGAATTTCATTTACTTGATTACATTCTTATATTTTTATCCATTGGTTCAGGTTTGGGTTGGGTTCCCATTTTTAATATTATAGTTTTGTTTTTATTGTTTGGATTTTTTACCTTTTCAATGTTTGTTTGAATGGTTTGACGATAAACCATGTGGATTGTTATGGAAGTGGGTGTTTCAAATTAAAATTATTCATACATGGTTTGACATGTATGGTTTGAACATGGTTCAGGAAAAACCATGTGATGTTTGTGGAAAACATTGCATCTTTAGGGTTGATGAATGGTACATAGCACACGACCTGTGTGTGGTATGAGGAAACCATGCGGCAAGCTTGCGAGAGATTCTGCATATTGCACTGTAGAATTTTTCATGATTTGAACATAGTTTGGAGGACCGTGCAACCAGACTATATGGGGTGTCCCTTTGTCTAGTAGGGTGTTCATGTATAGTGTATATTTTTTCAAATCATTTATCCAAACCATGTGAGTTTCCCTGATCATTAAAATGGTGATATTTCTCTTTTACCCCTCCATTGTTTTAATGATATTATAGGATGTTCCTCCCCCATTCGACCTTATCTAACCATGGGGGCCACCAATATCATCATATACTGCTCTCCTTCCTCAATTTAATCTTCATGAATCTTCCACGGTATGTTTATTTTAATTTTTAGTTGATTTCTTCTTTCAATCTTCCTTCTCTATTAGTTTCGTGGTTTCTCCTTGTGGGGTTTTCCTCTTGTCTGAATGATAAGGGTTATGGGTGATTTTTTGTTTGATTTACTTGATGTAAGGGTGTGATAATTATCTATTGGTGTGTATTCTTCCTTCCCCCAGAGTTTTTTAGTATTCTATGGTATTTGGGTTGATGATTATATCCATTTTCTTATCAGAACATATTATTGATACTTGATATTTCCATTAAATCTTTAAAAATGGTACAATATCTCATGTGGTATGTTAGTTTAATTTTTTTTTTACATTTTCACTATGGAAAATTTGGGAAAACATCTTTTCTATATGTATTCTCTAATTAAGACTATGATAAAAGCTTTTAAAGAGTTCAATTAAAAATCTAATTGAACTTTTAAAGAGGAATAATGGGTTACGTATTTCATTTTCCCTTGGTTATGTTTTGGTAATGTGGTTGGATTGTAAATCAAATGTTGTAAATAGATATTGGTGACTTTTATTTTTTGATGATTATGCCTGGCCTATTGTGTTAGTTTAAAATAAAGTGATTTTTCCATTAAAAAATTATTTAGGTGATTTTATGGACCCTTGAAGTGTGTCATTGAATTTTTGTTTGGATTTTCATAAAATAATTTATTAATGGTTTTGGGTTTGTAAATAATGTGTTGGATTATTTTAGGAATGTGTAGTTTTTTAATGGTTCATTTGGAACTTTGATAAAAAATGGTTCTTCCTGGACCCATGATTATCCAAAGGATCCTCATCCCTTTTATCATTATTTTTTATGATTCCTAGATTTTGAAATAATATTTCGGTTCATCATGTGAAATTAAATCTGGTTTCAATTATGTTTCCAAAAGAATGAATTATTTTTAATTCTGAGACATGGTTTACTGAAGTATTATCATAGAGGACAATGTGGAGCATTAAAATTTACATGTTAATATCGTGGTGGAGAAGGAAATTTTTTTTCTTTTGGTATTGTTGTATGATTGCATTTTTTTCTTTGGAATGGGTTTTGATTTTAAATATAATTGTTTCTTTGGGAATTTATCATGTGAAAGTGGTGATTTATATCGAATTTGGAAATGGTGTGGAAATGAAATTGTCAATTTATTTGGATTGGAAATGTAAAATTCCCAATTAGAAAATTTTGTTTTCTTTGAAATATTGGTTTTTACACGATTTGATGTGAAGGGATAATTTTCAACTTGTGTTGTTTTGAAGCTGATTTTTGAACTCATGTGATGTATTGGCCTGGTGGGCATCGTAGAATTATTCGGAAAATGCATTGAAAAATTGTGTTGATTGATGGCTTGGTTTGTAATTGAAGATGATTTCTAAAGTGATTTTTATTATGGAAATCGTAGTTTCAATGTGACCGTTAGATGTTGGATGAACATTATTTTGAATTAAATAGATTTTTGTGTGTGTTCATAATAACTGTAATTATGTTGGGGGACAACTAGAACTTGGGATGGGATCCCATCTAGTGGCTCATCCATGGGAATGTTGTTGGTTTTGGATTGTGATTAGAAATCCACAAGACCTTTGTAAGTGTTTCACTCTAATGGATCATGGATGAAGACAATGTGGGTATTGCTGTTAGACCATGTTTAATCAAGTAATTTTTATCAAGGGCTTTATAGGATTCATCTAGAGGGTCGTGTGACAGTTTCTTTCTGACTTTGATTAGACGGGTTGGTACCCCCTGGATTTGTTGAGATGCAAAGTGAGATGTTTGATTATATTGTCTACTTTTGATAGGGGATTTGGTTACTGACTATGGAGTTTCACCATATACCAAGAGGTGAGTCTGAATTGAGTACATCCATGGATTTCCTCTAGAGATTTTTATGAGATGACAATTATTTAATATACTAATTGTCTAATTATTTTTATGCGTGATGTATATTATCCTGGATATTATACACTTTTATGATTGTTTCAATTACATTCATCATAGTTTTCTTTTTGGAGACCCCATATGGATTGTAACTAGGATTTGGTTATTGAACTGATCTTTTATTATGAAACAAAATTTGAAATTTAATGATGTATGTATGTTTTTAGTAATTGAATTTGGGAATGTTGTGATCGGATTCCTAAAATAATTAAATTCATTTTTTATGTATATATATTCTAATATGTATATTGGAATATTTCATTAATTTAAATGCACACAATCGATGGTGATTACCTTCTGAGTTTTTTAATATCACACCCAACTTATTTAACATGATGTTCATAGACCCTTTATTTTTTATAGGATAAGGTTTCTAGCTCAATTTTACTATGGATAATGTTGTTTTGTGGTTGGTTTTCACTAAGAGGACACCGTGAGATCATGATAGTGTGGTCCACTTTTCATTTTATATTCAGTTTTTGTTATGTTCAGTAACATTTGTTTTTGTATTTATTTTTTTATTTATGTTTAGTTATTATTGGTTCAAATGTGTGAATAGTTTGGATATTGATCCTTGTTTTTGTTGGGATAAATTTTTATGATTTGATTAATTTGATGCACAATAGTAGTTCCAATCCCATGGGGATCGGGGATTCCCATTAGACCATGTCTTAGATGAGGTGTGGTGTGGGGATTTATGGAATCCCAGCCTATTTTGTGAGAAAATTGAATCAAATGGAGGGTATTCGTATTGGTGGTATCATATAGATCATATATTTTAACTATAGGGACATCAGAGGATGGAATGAGAAAAAAAATTATGATCCCAATCTCATTTTGATCCTCAATCTTCTATGGGGTTGTATGGGATTTGTGTATTTTGTTTTGGTTTTTGTGGCATGGATGTGTAATAAGAATAGAGGTGATTCGGTGTCATTTCATGATCTCACATGGTGTAGTGACCAAAATGGAGTCTAAGTATGTGTTTCAAGGTCCACATATCAATTAATTAATACATGGATCATGGACCATTGACCATGCAGTTGGGTTTTTCAGGACCACTAGTTCCTCAATTTGGTAGGTTGGTGTGAGTTGTGTTTTTTATTTTTATTAGCATGAATGTGATTTTAAAATGATACCGATTTTTGGAAACATTGATTTCAAAAAGCTAAATGATTTTTTGCATGATCCTTGTTTATTAAATTGGAATTTAATGTTTGATATGGCTGGGAAAATGGTTATTAGTATTTGCGAGGTGACCATGGAAGTTGGTGGTTTCAGATATTGAAAGGAAACAATGGTTTTTGAATATAGTATTTTTTGTTTCATTGTGAGGTTTTTATTACGGGTTTAAAATTTTGGTTTGATCTGTTCTTTTTTTTCTGTTCTGAATGGATGATGGTTTTGATTCATGTTCTTTTTTTGTTCAGAATATGCTACACTAAAATGTACCCATGGTTTTTAGTGATATTTTTCTAGTTGTTGGGTTTTTCTAGACTCATTTTGGAGTGGCAGGGTTGAGTTATTATCATTATGTTCCTATATTTCATGGTTATTGTGGTCAGTTAAGGGAAGTGAAATATCGTGAGGAAATTCATATTTTCTTCATATTTTCGGTATCTTTTAATTGGGTGGAAGTGCAGGTTGTTCTTGGTTTTTCTGGTGGTTTGAGATCGCATCAGTGGAGGGTGAGTGTTAAGTCATCATTTTAATTTTGGATTACATGGGATGAAATTAAAACCACTATCATATGATAGTTAATTTAAAAAGATGTGAAGGTGAGGAAGTTATAATATCTCTTGAGTATTCAATAAGACCAGTTGAGAGTGAAGGGTTATATTTATCAATTAGGGGAGATGGTTTCTTTTCTTCATAGGTAGCATCACGAAATCTGTTGACAACTCCTCTCATATTATGGTGTCTTCTCCCAAACATCAAGTAGAATTTCATGTCATCTAGTGATATCCATTTTGAGAAGATGTTAAATGATGAGTACTTAATCGATTTGGTTCCCAAGGTGTAGTCAGTGGTAGGTAACGAATCATTTTTCATGGATCCCATAACGGTTCCCCATCAGGGGTGAGGTGTGTACTAGAGGATTCTATTTCTGATAAGCCTCTATCATTAGATTCATCTTCTCATTCATAGGATCATTCCTTTTTGTGGGCTCAGTTTAGTATGTTTGTCCATTATAATATTATTGTCATAATACTTTAACCTTTTTCCATCATTATGGCCATTTGTTCATTTGGAGATGTTTTGAATAAATCATTCTCAAGGAATAAGTATTCATTAGAGGGTGTCAGCTCCTAATTAAGGGGTAGTAAATGATTCAGGACATCATATCTCCAGCCATAGGCCCTGGAGTGAATCTTTTCACATTGTTAGGAATGGGAAGGGGTTTGTGGAACCTTAGGACATCTTGTTTCTCATATATTGGAGGGGAGACAATTTTTGTATCTCAATTTTAGTCATTGTTTCATTTTTAATTTCCTTCTTCTATTATTAATGTTTTGAGGTTCTATCAATTTAAAATATTAAAGGTTGTGCCTTTTGGGTGAGAGTATTTGTTTAATTTTTCTCTTTTGTGTGTGCTTATCATCATTGTGCATGGGGTATTTCTTTAGTTGTGTGCATTTAGGAGAGTCATGGACCTTGTGGAAAATATGAATTGTGGTTTGGTTCATTGTTTGGTCTCAATATCATTTATGAGGTATCCATTTTTTTGGTATAGTTTTGGGTCGCATGGAGAATTTCCATGATGGTTGGACCATGGTTGTAATGCCTCGACCCTAGTTACCCAGAGTCGGTGCGTTGTTACATAACATTTTCATGATCATAAGGATATCATGTCTCGAAAGATAGATATGTTTAGTATTATTGGAAACAAGATTCATACATAAGTTCAACATTCCAACTTGAAAACAAGTACACCATGCATTTATTCCATTAGAAATCTCCAAGACTCCAAGATTATGCATTCATGTTACTCATAACTAACTTCTTCATATCTGGGGAAAATGAAACAGAATAAAGGGGAGAACTCAAACACTCAGTAAGGGTAAGCAATATAGCAGAAGATAACATAAATATTAAGCTTGGTGAATAATTGAAACCATGTGCCTTTACCAATAAACATGAATACTTTTATGGAAGGAATATGAGCTGAGTAAATAATGCCATAATAAAACATAATCATGGGTATTCTACTAGTCGAAGGACCACATGAACCATCAATATTATTTTCATAATGAGGGAATGTATAATGCTGGACATTCTAAAATATTTTTTCAAGGCCTCGGCCAAGACATCTAAAAATGATTAAGGCCTCGTCCATAACCATGTATCAAATTGAAAAAGGCCTCAGCCAATTCCCCATCTAGTTGTCTCATGAGACCTGCCGATGCATCGAGGAGCTATAGCAGGCTCCACCCATCACTTACTAAGTCCAATACATTCCTTATATGAAAAGGTTGAAATATAACATAAACATTCGTATTAAAACTAGCATACGAAATGTCAAAACTTTAACCATAAACCTTGAATGGTATAAAAATAACACATCCACAGTCAAACATATACCAAAACCTTCAATAAAATATGGAAGATTTGTATCATAATGAAACAACTTCAAACAAGTATAAAATCTATCAAAGGATGTTGACATAGACGAAATCAAAAATATTTGAGAAAAATAGATCTTTATTTTTTTGAAATCATTTAAAGATAAATAATTATAAAATAAAAAATTTATTTTTTAAAATATTCTTATAATCTTGTAAGGGAAGCTTTGACGATGTTATAACAACATATAATAACCGCACCCACCGTAAAAGATAAAAAAAATCTTACATTAATTTTGTCGAAAAGCTTGTAAAGTACCTTATTTGGAAAAAGACTGAAATATTCCATTCAAAACATATAATTTCAAATAAGGGTATAAATGAATTTAACTCATTTTCTAGTAAATAGTAAGAATTTTTGAAATACATTTTTAGGAAACATGGATGTGGATGATAAAGAGGTCCCGGTAGATACTTATGTAAAAACAACCATTTATAATAAAGAGATTGTAGAATTAACCCTTACCTTGTAATTTTACTTGGTCATGTATAGTTTAACCTCCTGTATAATGGTTAAATAATTTTTATTAAATTATACAAGAATAATATAAATTAATATGATATCATAAATAATCTTTTAACATTTCTTTGTTAATAATATCTTTGTATTATCGTCGTTTCGAGTGTTAATGGATTCGTTTTCCTTTATATTCTTTGTTATTGAGTCATATTTGTTATAGATGGGATGTATCTTATTCATATATAGAATGATATTAAGTCTTTAAACATTATTTTTAATCATCAAATGAAAATTAGTCTTCAATGGATACGATGGGGAATTAAACTCATTGTGATCGTGGAGACGGTAATCCCTACGTACGCACAAGAGACAATTTCATTCTTTTAATATTAAAAAATAATAATTTGATGTTATATGATATATACAGAATAATCATCATGTTATATTTATTATTTACATCAATCACACATCATTATTATACCCATCCAAATAATAATGTATTGAATAATAATTACACCACGACGTGGAGACGATTAGCCGTACATACGCACGTATGGTGACATGTCATTCATGGGATGGATAGAATAATGAATATGATTTCACCATATTTATAATAACATCACAGTATATAGAAGATACTAGAGTTATTATTTTATAATGGAAACAACAAAGAAAGAGTAAGTGGAAGAAAAAAGGAACTTGAATGAGGTGACGAAATATTTACCTCTTCTTCGGGTTCTTCCTTTTGATTTGATCAAAAGAGCTCCTTAGGGTGGATTTATGACTTAAGGAAGGACTCTAGGATGAATTAAGGACAGTTGAGAGGGTATTTGGGTAGAGGTTGGCTGATTCAAATGGCTTTGAAGGTGTAAATTAGAAATAAGGGGGCGTTCCCTTTTAAAATATGGGTGAGGGGCACCTTAGAAAAAGCTAGAAATATTATTTTATAATAAAATACTTTTCACTTTAAAATGGATAAAAAATAGATTATTTAAAGTATAAGGTTGTTATGGGTTGAAAACAACTCAACCAATAGGTCTTAGATAGTTTTTGGTCACTATATTAACCCTATCTTTTAGATTTAACTATAGGTTAAATAGTTTGACATTTACCATGTGTCTTTGTATTTTTATATTATATGGTTAATAAAAATATTATGTACATACAATCAAACCCCATGTGGTTCATTAATGATAAAAATTTCATTTTATATGTCTTTTGGAGGAACCTTATATTTTTAGGAATAGAATATCAATTAATAATATAATATATTTTTTTTAAACTCTTTTATTTAAATTTTGACACTATTTGGTATTTTGTTTTTTCTAAATTCATAACAGAATTATTACATCGAAAAAAATTCATCTAATAAATACTAAAATTTCTCATTAACCTAGAAAATTAATGTATGGCATCAAAACTATAAAATTATATTTATTTTAACATCTATAATACCATTTATTTGATTCATTCATTAGTAAGGAAAATACTGCATCATCATTGTGTCATAAATAAATATATTTATTTTAAGTCTAAAAATTATAAATAATATATCATGAGGTAGGAAATATTTTTATATTTATAATAACTATTTATTGTCGAATATATGAATTATATAACCTCATATAAAATTTTTTTTATTAAAAGATATTTTCTTCTATTATTTCTGTCTCTACTTTATATTATTTTATATATAATGTCATTATCACTTCCATGTGGTTCCATTGGGTCCCAAAATATACCCAAGGATTCCCATTGTCAGAAATGTATCAGAAAATAAGGTTAGGACACGTGTTTGGGTAATTTAATATTATTTTAATATTATTTTTTAACATATTTTCTTGGATTTACCCCTTTATCCACGGTAAATAAAATATTTACTGAAGTAAATATTCTAAATGTCTCAAAATAAAAGATACCTATTTACATAATTTAGACCTACTGATTCCAAATATGGAATCCATTTTTCTAAATTAAAAACACAGAAGTGTCAGGAATTAATTTAAAATTAATTCCAGTTGTCAAAACAGAAAGCGTGTTCTTAAGAAATAATAACTATTAAAATATTGACACCTTATTATATCCAGTTTTAATGTGAAATTAAATCCAATGGCCAACATTGTATTAAATGATAGAAATATAATATAACTATACTTAATAACCACTCAATAATATAATTTAGAACTGTAAATTATTTTGAATAAAAAAAAATTTAATTAAAATTTAGAATTTTTCACTATTCATCAAAAACTGAATGTTTTCGGAAAAATACCAAAAACTCACCCTAAGCTAATTTCGATAATCCAAACCCAAAAATGAAGTCCATTTTGAAAGTTAAAATTGATAAAATTTTAAAATGTTGGTATTACTATTCATAATGGCTAGTTTGATTGGTCGCGATTTGTTAGAATCTTGAAGTTGCGTACAACACAAGCTATTACATTATTCAAAGGGAAACGTACCATGGAATCATGGGGTATTACATTCTCCCCTACTTAAAATAATTTCATCCTCAAAATTTCTAGAATATTTCTTCATAAAAATACCCGGCTGGTTCTTCATCATACGTTACTCAGGTTCCCACGTTTCCTCTTCTATATTATAGTTTCTCCATAGAACTTTTACCAGAAAATTCATCTGGTTTCTCAGAACTTGTTATCTTGTATCAAGACCTTTGAAAGGCTCTTCGGAATAAGATAGATCGGGTTCTAGCTCTAATTCCTCATAGGTGAGTACATGCGTTGGGTCAGGCATGTATTTTCTCAACTGTGATATGTGGAACACATGGTAAACTTTGGAGAGACTTGGCGGTATTGCCAACTAGTAAGATACATCCCAAATTCATTCTAAAATTTCAAAAGGTCCAATGTACATGTTACTTTATCATTCCTTCTTACCGAAACGTATAACAACATTCCATGGAGATACATTCATGAAAACATGGTCTTCTACCTCAGATTCCAAATCCTTCATTCGGTTATCGGCATAGCTCTTCTGCTTACTTAGAGATGATTTGATGTGGGTTTGGATTATCTTTACCTTTCCCATCGTTTCCTCCATAAGCTTTGGGCCGACGAGTTTTCTTTCACCAACATCATCCCAATAGGTTGGTGTGAGACATCTCTTTCCATATAACGCTTCATATGGTGCCATCTGAATTCTTGAATTGAAGCTATTGTTATAGGAAAATACTACCATAGATAAATATTGATCCCACATACCTTGAAAGTCAAGTGATCATGATCTCAAAATGTCTTCTAACGTTCGAATAGTACGTTCTGATTTTCCATCAGTTTGGGGGTGGTAGGAAGCACTCAATTGAAGTTCAGTATCCAGGGCTTTCTGAAGACACTTCCAGAATCTTGATTTAAAACTTGGATCATGATCAGAAAAAATCGATAGGTGTACTCCATGAAGTCTCACAACTTTATTAATATATAGTTTTACTATATGTTCAAGTGGTAAATCTTCTCTTATAGCAAGAAAATGTGTTGACTTGGTAAAATTATCAACAATGACCCATATTTCATCATTCCTTCTAGGAGTCTTTGGCTGTCCCATGATAAATTCCATCATAATATTTTCCCATTTCCACTCAGGTTTGGGAAGAGGTCGCCTAACTCCTCCAGGATGTTGCCTTCTAGCTTTCACTTTATGCCAAACCAAACATCTTGACTCAAAATCAGAAATATCCCTCTTCATGTTGTCCCACCAAAAATTTTCCTTCAAATCCATATACATATTGGTGCTACCAGGGTGTATAGAGAAGTTGGAACTATAAGCATCATCCAACAATTCCCATTTTAGATCAGGTATATTAGGAACACAAAGTCTCTTCCCAAATTTCAAACTTCCATCTTCATACACAAAGTCACTCAATCTCCCATCATTCACAGCAATAATCTTCTTTTGAAACTCCTCATCATTAGCTTGAGAAATTTTTATCATTTCTAATAAAGATGGTTTGGAAACCATTTGAAAAATTATTGATGATCCACCTTCAATGGTTATTCCCATATCCATATTTACTAGATCCATGAGAATGGGATCTCATTCAACTCTTTTGTTGTTCAAAACTCCATGATTTTTTCTTCTCAATGCATATTCCACCTTATTTTCCTTCCCCAGGTGGTAGTCTATCGTGCAATCATAATCCTTGAGTAGTTTAAGCCATCGTCTTTGTCTCATGTTGAGTGCTTTCTGTGAGAAAATATATTTCAAACTCTTGTGATTGGTATATATCTCATATTTTTCACCATAGAGATTATGTCTACATATCTTCAAAGTATTGATTACAGCTGCTAACTCTAGATTATGAGTGGGATAGTTTTTATCATGAATTTTTAACTATTTTGATGCATAGGAAATAACCCTATCATTCGGCATAAGGACACAACCAAGTCCTTTCATTGATGCATCAATTTAAAAAACAAACCCATCATTCCCCGATGGCAGGTTCAGTACAGGAGCATTGACTAATCATCTCCTTAGTTCTTCAAAAAATTCTTCACACTCTTTTATCCAAACAAATTTAACCCCTTTACGTGTGATATTCGTTAATGGGTTAGCCAAACAGGAAAAAATTCTGGATGAATCACCAATAATAACCTTATAAACCAATAAAATTTTGTACCTCAGTTATACTCGTCGGAGCTGGCCATTCATGGATTGTTCTTGTCTTATAAGGATCAACATATATTCCATCCTTAGAGACAATATGGCCAAGAAAAAAAAATCTCGTGTAGCCATAATTCATACTTTCTAAACGTCCTATATAATTAATGTCTTCTAAGAGTCTTTAGAATAATGCGCAAGTGATTTTCATGATCTTCATAGATTTTGGAGTATACCAAGATATCATCAATAAATACCACTAAATATTCATCAAGATATTCTTTGAAAACTCTTTTCATTAGATCCATGAAGACATAGGGTGCATTAGTCAATCCAAAAGGAATTACTATAAACTCGTAATGGTCGTACCTAGTTTAAAATGTTTTTTTCATAATGTCTTCCTTCTTCACACACAACTGATGATAACCATATTGAAGGTCAATATTTAAAAACTATTGATCTCCATGAAGCTACTCTAGAAAATCATCAATGTGAGTTAGGGGATACTTGTTCTTTATTGTTATAGCATTGATCTCCCTGTAGTAAATGCACATCCTCATAGATCCATCTTTCTTCTTATCAAGAAGGAAAAGGGCTCCCCATAGGGAAACACTAGGGAGAATAAATACCTTATTACTTAATTTCTCTAGTTGTTTCATTAGTTCCACTAATTCCACAGTTTCAATTCTATAAGGGGTCTTCGATATTGGCCTTGAACTAGGAATTAAATCAATATAAAACTCAATTTCTCATTCTGGAGGATGTCCAAAAAATCCTCTTTAAATACACCAACATACTCTTTCACAATAGGTACATACTATATTTGAAAATTATTTTCCTCACCCACAGTTATTTCATTATCTTCTTCTCCAATAATTGAATTTAGTTGTGCGACTAGGGGTGGATCTAGATAAGAATTAGGTGGTGATGATTCTGCTATAAGGATAAGGTGTTCCTTATCATTGTCATCAAAAATAGTAACCTCTTTATTATTATTATAATTTTTTTCATCATGGTCCAAAAGCTAATCCATACCGAGGATTATATCAAATTGAATCATGGGTATGATGATGATATCAGCAGATAAAGAACATTTACATGACCTAATTGGAACTGATTCACAAAAATTTGTAGCAATGATACATCCCTTAGTTGTTATGAATAACAACTCCCTTGTTAAATCAAATTTGAAATATCTAATTTTCATAGTAAACTGGGAAGATATGAAACAATGCGATGATCCAGAAACAAATAATGCATTTGATAAACTTTATGAAACCATTAAATTATCTACCACCACGTCTTTCGAGGCTTCATCCTCTATAGTATTGATCGCATAAGCTTGGATTTGATCCCTTGGTCTTTTTTAATGTATATTTCCCTGAATCATAGGATATTCGTTTTCATAATGTCCCATCTCCCAGAAATTGCAGCATTGATCATTAGAAGCATCTTTCTTTCCCTTACAATCACCAGCGAGATGGCCTTTCTATATACATTTATAGCATACTCCTTTTCCATTTAGATAGGCACCAGGGTGATTCCTTACAAAATTATCACAAGGTGGAAATTTAATTCTTCCCTTCTTCCCTATTTCCTTATTTCCATTCCTAGAGTGTTAAGCATATCTCTTCTTCTCTTTCTTTGCTTTAAAGTCATAAGACATAGAGAATTCCTTTTCAGTCTTGCTAGCACACGAGACAATATCTTTGTATGATGAGAAGGATTCTGATACTAATTCTCGACGGAGAAATTGTTTTAACCCATCAATGAAATGAGCACTCTTACTTCTTGGGTTACTTATATAATATGCAGCATTCCTCACTATCCTTGTAAAGTTAGCTTCATACATTACGACATTCTCATCCTCCTTCTTCCTCAGACTCAGAAATTTTCTTTCCATATCCGCTCGATGGTCATGAGGAATGTATTTTTTATGAAAATTTATTTAAAATCCATCCATTCCATATTTGATACTTCATCATCTTCCTTTGTGTTTTGAATCAATGACCACCATTGATCAACATCTCTAGTGAGGCGGTAAACTTCCATAATAACTTTTTCCCTTTCTCTACTCCCCAAGGAGTGGAATATTTTCTCTATGGAATTTATCCATTGCTCAGATACTAATGGATTTGTACCCCCATTGAATATTGGTAGTTGTGGCCTCATGAAGCGGTCTAACATTGATCCACTGCATTGTGGATTAGGGTTCTCCATACGGGTAAGGTTATTATTCATAACCTATGTGAGTTGTCCCAGTATGGTGATAAGCTGATCATCACTAGTTGTATCACCAGCTCCACTATAATTATCTGGAGTAGGATGGAAATCCCTACATGGAGTGTGTGAATTGATATGGTTTCCTTTCTTTCCACTATTATCCATTTCTAAACAATGGAATACACAAGATTAGTATATGAATCACAATACATAAATCCAAACTTGTAAAACACTTAACATAAATTGAATAGTTAACAAATATAATCCATAATCATAAAAATGTTTTCTTTGAGAAAGTATATATTCATAAACCCTTCAAAATGGGTTTTAAAGAAAATTAGAATTATCCTACGCATATCCCCCGAGAGTGTCATAACCAAGAGTGCAGCAAGGCTCATTGTCATGCACCAGTTCCCATTCTAGTCTAGCTCAAAGCTGTGTTTTCGGGTTTTACCCCTAGGTACATTTCTTCCAGAGCCACCACTACCTGCTCGTATCCAAATAGGGATTTATTTCATGGAATACTCAAAAAATATGTACAATTCCAAAATTATAGGAAGTTCTTCTATACTAATCCTCAAAGTCTATCTTAGGGATATATTCTCTAATTAGAGTTTATCTAAATCTAGTTTCCAATGTTTGGAGTAAACTTCCTATGATACCAATTGTAATGCCTCGACCCTAGTTACCCAGAGTCGGTGCATTATTACATAACATTTTTATGATCATAAAGAAATCATGTCTCGAATGACCTATTGGTTTAGTATTATTGGAAACATGACTCATACATAAGTTGAATGTTACAACATGAAAAGAAGTACAACATTAATTTATTCCATTAGAAACATCCAAGCCTCCTAGATTATTCCTACAAGTCACTCAAAACTAACTTCTTCATATCCTGGAAAAATGAAACATAAGAAAGGGGTGAGCTCAAATGCTCAGTAAGGGTAAGCAATACAGTGGAAGATAACATAAATGTTAGGCATGTTGATTAATTGAAACCACATGACTTTACCAATAAACATGAATAATTTTATGGAATGAATATGATCTGAGTAAATAATGCCATAATAAAACATAATCATGGGTATTATACTAGTTGAATGACCACTTGAACCATCAATATTATTTTCATAATGAGGGAATGTATAATGTTGGACATTCTGAAACATTTTTTCAACGCCTCGGCCAAGACATTTAAAAATGATTGAGGCCTCGTCAAAAACCATATATCAAATTGGGAAAGCCCTTATCCAATTCCACATCTAGTTGTCTCATGAGACCTAATTATGCATCGAGGAGCTATAGCGGGCTCCACCCATCCATTACTAAGTCCAATACATTCCTCATATGAAAAGGATGAAATATAACATAAACTTTCGTATTAAAACTAGCCAATGAAATGTCAATACTTTAACCATAAACCATGAATGGTATAAAAATAACCCATCCAAAGTTAAAAATATCACAAAACCTTCAATACAATATGGATGATTTGTATCATAATGAATCGACTTCAAACAAATATAAAAACCATCAAAGGATGTTGACATAAATGAAATAAAAACTATTTGAGAGAAATTTCTCTTTCATTTTTTTAAAATCATTTAAAGTTACATAATTATAAAAGAAAACATTTATTTTGAAAATATTCTAATAATATTGTAAGGGAATCTTTAATGATGTTATAATAGCGAAGAATAACTTCACCCGCCATATAAGTTAAAAAAATATGCTTACCTTAATTTTGTCGAAAAGGTCGTAAAGTACCTTGTTTGGAAAACGACTGAAAGATTCCATTCAAAACATATAAGTTCAAATAAGGGTATAAATGAATTTAACTCATTGTCTAGTAAATAGTAAAATTTTTTGAAATACATTTTTAAGAAACATGGATGTGGATGATAAAGAAGTCTTAGTTGATACATACGTAAAAACAACCTCTGATGATAAAGAGATTGTAGAATTAACCCTTTCCATATAATTTTCCTCGGTTGAGGGTAGGATAAAATCCTTTATAATAGGGAAATAATTATTATTAAATTATACAAGAATCATATACATTAATATGATATCATATATGAACTTTTAACATTGCTTTGTTAATAATATCTTAGTACCATCGTCATTTCATGTGTTAACGGATTTGTTTTCCTGTATATTCTTTGTTATGTGAGTTATATTTGTTATGGATGGGATGTATATTATTAATATCCATAATGATATTAGGGCTTTAAACATTATTTTTAATCATAAAATGAAAACTACTCTTGAATGGATACGATGGGGAATGAATCTCATCGTGTTCGTGGAGACGGTAATCCATACGTATGCAAGAGCGACAATTGCAATATTTTGATATTAAAATAATATATAATTGGATGGTATATCATATATGCAGACTCATTATCAAAATTATATTTATTATTTACATAAATTACACATCATTATTATACCCATCCAAAAAATAATGTATTGAATAATAATTACACCATGACGTGGAGACGGTAAGCCGTACGTACGCCCGTATAGTGACATGTCATTAAAATTATGGATAGAATAATGATTATGGTTGTAAAATATTTATAAAAAGATCAGAGTATATAGATGATATAGGATTTATTAATTTAGAATGGAAACAACAAATAAAGAGAATGTTGAAGAAGATAGGAACTCGAAAGAGGTGATGAAATATTTACCTCTTCTTCGGGTTCTTCCTTTTGATTTGTTACAATCTGGTCTTTAGGATGGATTTATGACTAAAGTAAGGCCTCTAAGATGAAGGGAGGATAGTTTATAGGTTATTTAGGCATGTTTTTGCCGATCCAAATGGCTTTGAAGGTGTGAATTAGAAAGAAGTTGGGGTGCCCTTTTAAAAGAGGGGTGATGGGCACCTTAGGAAAAGCTAGAAATATTATTTAATAATAAAATAATTTTCGGTTTCAAATAGTTCAAAAATGTGTTATTTACAGGATAAGGTGGGGATGGGTCGAACGAAACTCATCCAAGAGGTTTTAGACAGGTTTGGGTCACTATATTAACCTTATCTTTTAGATTTAACTCTTAGTTAAATAGTGTGACATTTACCAAGTCACTTTGTATTTTTATATTATATGGTTAATAAAAATATTTTATACTTCCAGGAGAACCCCAAGTGAATAATTAATGATACACCTCTCATTATATAAGTATTTTGGAAGAACCATATATTTTTAGGAATAGAATATAAATTAATAATATAATATTTTTTTATAAAACTCCTTTTTGTCAATTTTGACAACAATTGGTATTTGGTTTTTGATAAATTCATAACCGCATTATTACATAGAAAATAATTCATATAATAAATATTAACATATCACATTGACCTAGAAAATTCATTTATGGAATTGAAACATTCAAATTATACTTATTTTAACCTCAATTATACCATTTATTTGATTCTTTCATTAATAAGGAAAATACTAAATCATCCTTGTGTCAGAAATAAATATACTTATTTTATGTCTAAAATTTATAAATAAAGTATCTTGAGGTAGAAAATATTTTTATATTTCTAATGACTATTTATAGTTTAATAGATCAATTATATAACCTCATATAAAAATTGTTTTACTAAAACATATTTTCTTTTGTTATTTTTGTCTCTACATTATATTATTTAATATATAATGTCATTATCACTTTCAAGTGGCTCCATGGGGTCCCAAAATCAACCCCAGGATGGCCATGGTCAGAAATGTATCAGAAAATAGGGCTAGGACACGTGTTATGGGAAATTTAATATTATTATATTAATATTTGTTAACCTTATTTGTTTGATTTAACCTTTTAACCATGGTAAATAAAATATTTACTGAAGTAAATATTCCAAATGTCTAAAAATAAAAGATTACTATTTACATAATTTGGAACACCTGATTCCAAATATGGAAACCATTTATCTAAATTTTAAACAAAGATGTGGCAGAAATTAATTTAAATTTAATTCCCATTGTCAAAATAAAAATCATGTTTTTATAAAATTATAACTATCTAAAGATTAACACTTGTGTTTGTACAGTTTAAATGTCAAATTACATTTAATGACCAAAATTGGATTGAATGGTAAAACTATAATATAATTATACATAAAACCCACTCAATAATAAAATTTAGAACTATAAATTATTTTTATTAAAAAGTTGGTTTTAATTAAAATTTAGTATTTTTCACTATTCATCAAAAACTAAATGTTTTCATAAAAATACCAAAAATTCACCCTAAGATAATTTTGATATTCCAAAACCAAAAATGAAGTCCATTTTCAAAGGTAAAATTCATGAAATTTCCAAAAGTGGTTATTAATATTCATAACGGCTAGTTTGATTTGTCGCAATGTGTTAGAATCTCAAAGTTGCGTACAACGTAAGCTATTGCATTATTCAAAGGGAAACATACCTCGGAAGCATGGGGTGTTACAGTGGTGGAATAAATGATAATTATCAGTTCCATTGGTGGTGTTTTATATATTGTAAAAATTGGATTGGGTATGTTTATATTGGGAGTTACCACATTTGGCCGGTCCAAAGACATGCCAAGTTGTTAGCCAGTTTCTTATGGTTGGGAGAACACTAATCATTTTCATGTTTCATTCTATTATGGTTTCTCCTAGAGTCTATCATGTGTGATTTTGGAGTTAATATTCAGGAAATGGTTTATGGTATCATTCTTATTTTATCAGTATTTGGATTCCACTTTGTTTCTCATGTGTGTGGGTGACATTATGTTCAAAAAATGTTTTTCTACTATGGAGAACTATCCCACCCCAATATTTAATTTTCTATTATTTTATTCCATTTGAGTCTTTGGTTAATTTTTTTGGTATGGGTTGAGTTATTGGTTTTAAATATTTAGTTTTGGGTTGCTTTTTCGGAATATGTGTGGTTTTTCTGCATTGTTTGAGGGTTAATTGTGCGGCATGTTTTTCGAACAATTTGAATTTAATGATTTGATCATGTATGGTGAAAAACCATTCTAGGACATGGGAAACCTTATAGAATTAGGTTTTATGTTTGGGTCATGGGTCTTAGGACCCACAAGGATTGAGGAAACTATGCCGCAACCATGTGATAGATTTTTTAAATTGGATAATGGTATTTTTCATTGTTGGTGTATGATTTTGGAGACTGTGTGTCCAGCCTATGTGGGGTGTCCATTTCTCTAGTACGGTGTGCACTATTGGTGTACATAAAGTCATAATGTGTATTCATACAATGTGATTTACCCAAATCTGTAAATGTGTGAAATTCATCTTTTCCCACCCTCTTTTTAAACCATATTTTAGGATTTTACTCCCCCATTTGACCCAGAAAGACCATGGGGGCCTCCATGATCCTCTTTTCTTTCCCACCTTCCTACATTGAATCTTCATGAAGGATCCTACAAAAGTTTATTTAAATTTTATCCTAATTACTCTTCACCTTTTCCTTTTCTCTTGGTTTCAAAGTTTCTATTAGTGGGGGTTTTTATTGGCCAAACAATATGGTTTAGGGTTGATGGGTCTTTCGATTTATTTGACATTAGGGTGTCCATATTGTCTCTTGGTGTGTATTTTTTTATCTCCATAAGTTTTATTGCATTTCGATGTCGTTGAGGTATGTGTTTCGATCCAATTTATACCCATCACATTCTTTTGATTCATGGACTTCAATTTAATTCTTTTAACATGTTTTAATCTTTATTTTGGTGCATTTTTATATATTTTTTTGGTGTTTTCACAATGGAAAATGGTCTATATATGGAATTCAAAAGATTTTCATTAATTATTCCTGTGTTTAAATGGTTAAAAGTTGTTTGAGAAAAAATCCAATTGATGTTTTAACGTGTAATTGGGTATTTTGGGTGGTTTTTTACCATGTTTAGGTTTTGGTTATGTGTTTGGACTATGAATTGTACAATTAATGTTGAAATTTATGACCTTAATATTGTCGCGATTTTTTTGGCATGTTGTGATGGCTTAAAATAATGTGAAATTTCCTTTAAAAATGGTTTTGGGTGGTTTTATGGTCACTTTAATAGTATCATTGAATGTAGGTTTTGGTTTTCATAAATGAATTTATTAATTGTTTTGTTGTTTTCTTATTTATGTATAGGATTAATTTTTTAATATTTGATTTCTTAATGGTTTCTTGATACCCATTTGAAACTTTGATGAAAATTGGTTCTTTGATTACCATGGTTTTATAAAGTCTCCCATCCCTTTAAAAATTTTTCTTTTATGGTTCCTGGATTTCAAAATGGGGTTCCTATGCTTCAGGTGTCATTAAATGTGCTTAAAATATGTTTAAAGAAGCATGAACAATTTAGATTTTTGAGAAATTATTTAGGGAATATTAGAATAATGGATAGTTTCTCACCATAAAAAATATGCAGTAACTTTATTTTGGAAAATTCCTGCATCAAACTTTTCATATTGTTTCATGTTATCACATTAGCATAGACATGGATTTGGATTTGAAATATAATGGTCTTTTGGCATAGTTAATGTGAAATTGGTGTTTTATATAGTATTTGAAAATGATATAAAAAAGGATATGTAAATGTATTTTTATTGGAAATGTTAAATTTCCAATATGGAAAAAGTGTTTTCTTTGAAATATTGGTTTTGATGTGATGTGATGTGAAGGCCCGATTTACACATTGTGTTTGTTTGAAGAAGATTTTTGAAATCGTGTGTTGTATGGTCCCGATGGAAATCTTGGTATGATTTGGAAGTGGATTGAAATCTTCTATAGATTGATGTCGTAGTTGGTATTTTAATGTAATCGGGAAAGTTGTTTTGATTATTGAATTACCACTAGACCTTAGGATGTGATCTTAATGTCTTCACTTATGTTGGGAGACCACTAGACCATAGGATGTTATCTCCTCTAGTTTCTCATGCATGGTATGATGTATGTTTATTATTATGTTTAGAAAACCAATAACCTTTGTATTTGATCACCTATCATGTCTAATGCATAAGGACTCTATTGGTCATTGTTACAATACCATGTTTCACCAAGTAATTTTAATCATTGGATTCCAATGAACCATCTAGATGGTCAAGTAACAGTTTCTTATCCAAAATTACTATATGGGTTGGTTCCCCCTATTATAGTTGAGATTCCATGTGCGATGTGCCAATATATTGGATAATTTATAGAGACTAGTTGGTGATTGGAAATAGAGCTACAAAATATGTTGGAAGGTGAGTTAAAACTGAGTACACACAGGAATTGCTTCTAAAGATGTTTATAAAATGACTATGATTTACTATCTATATGTTTATTTATTTTTTATTCATGTAGGATAGTATCCCTGATAGTATATGATTTCTTTATTGTTTCCATTACATTCAACATTTATTTCCTTGGGTGACCATGTATGGATTTGTAATTGGGATTTGGTTTTTGAACTGGGTTTTTGAGAGTGAAATCGTTTTAGAAATGGAAGTCTACATGTGTGGTTTTAAAAAGTAAATTTTTGTAATGGTGTGTTTGGTTTCATAAAATGATTAAAATACAACTTTTAGTATGTATTTTTAACTTGTGTTTATGGAAAATTTCATGAACATAAATTTGTGGACTATGTGGTGATTACTCACTGAGCTATTTAACCTCACACCCTACTTGTTCCACTCAACATTGGTTGTCCCATGAAGTTATGAATTTTCTGGTTTGTAGTTCATTTTTTAATGTTGAGAAGATTATTCTTGTGGTTGGTGGTAACCATGAGGTCATATAGAGACCGATTTAGCATGGTTCTATTTTTTCTATATTTAGTTTTTTTAAGTTCAGGAGGTGTTGTATTTTGATTTATTTTTGTATTTATTGATGTTTATTTATTTTTCTTTTCCATATGTGTTCAATTTGGTTATTTATCTTGGTTTTTTGTTATAATAAATTGTTCCCATCGGATTAATTTGATCCCCAGAACAAGTTCCCAGCCCCTTGGTTTTGGGAAATCCATTTGGTCCATGACTCTAACAGGGTCGGGTGTCGAATTAGATGGCAGCTGAGCTCGATTCAAGGAACATACGTTGGATCATTATTTTCAGGAAAATTTGGAATCTATTATTAAGGGTAAGTTTTTTGATTTCAATACAGATTATATCGGTGTTTTATAAATTTTGAAAACATTATTTGTGAAGTATTTTCTAGATTTTATGAAGGATTTTTTACTAAAGATCATAGTTCTCTATTTTAAATTCATTCAGGAAATGCTAAGATGTACATAGACATTCAGGTGTATTGATATTGTGATGGAATGAAAATAGTCATTGATGAAATTACCATCAAGTGATTGTATTGTCTAAAATTTTATACAAAATTATAAATATCAAATGTGATGCTTCCATGATTTATAGTACTAGAGTTGAAATGGAAGTATTTATCAATGGATTTCATTGTAATATTTCCAATGAAATTTGAAAATAACAATAGGATTTTGGTTATTATTGTATGATTAATTAAATATACACATTATCTTCCCATTTTAGATACAATATCTTCAGATCATCTATCTAGTCTGTATATTAAAGAGATTAACTGGTTACATGGAATTCCATAATCCATTGTATTATACTATGATCCTAGGATCATATTATTTTTTTAAAGGAATTAATATTTTTTTGGGTATTGAATTATATATAAGTACATCTTTTCATTCTCAATCCAATGTACACTATGGGTGGACGATTCCGACCATGAAGGATATTTTTTTTTCCAAATGGATTATCAGGGTAGTTAGGATAAACATATTTCTTTGGTTTTCTTTGTTATAAAATTAATTTTCATTCTAGTATATTGATGGAACCATTTGTGTAATTATAAGTAAAGTTTTTTCGACCACTAAAATGTTTTGGATAATGTATGAGAAAATAAGTTTAAGGGACCATGGTAGATAGAGGAAACAATAATGAAATTTTTGTTGATTTGGTGACAAATGAGAACATCCCAGAGAAGGTATACAATCTATATAGATATCTGTAGGAAATATCTTTATTTTCTTGTAGGTGATAATTTCATTCGAAATTATTCCCCATGGAAATGTGTGATGGTTTCTTGAAAGAAGGGGAACTTCAGTCCATAGTTCATTGAACTAGATGAAATCTTGTAGAACATTGGATCAGTTTCCTATTGAGTGGATTTTATTCCATTTTTATACTAATGTATAATTTATTTAATGTTTCACTTTTATGTATGTATGTAAGAGATTCATATCATGTTTTGAGCCCAAATGTAGCTTATCCTAAAGAGAATCATTCTTATGAGGAACAGATGGTTCATGTTCCTTATTATAGAGAGAAATTGACGCACACTAAGGTGCTTCACCAAGTTATGGTTTTATGAAATACCCGTATTGAAAAAGATGAAACATAGTAATAATAAAATTCTATGAGAAAAAAAATAATCCCACTTCATTAATAAGTGAATAAAATTGTTAAGATACAATTTCAAAAAGGGGGAAGGATGTAAAAACCTAGGTAACAATAGAATAATTAATTTTACATATTTATTGATATTTACAAATTAAATAGAAATTTAAAATTAAATAGTACTCTAGGATCAATATTATTTATGAAATTAAATAATTATCTTAAATGAAAACATTCATTTCAAGCAAGACTGGGTTATACGAAACAATAATATACTGTTAATATTAGTATTTAATATGATTGTTTTCCCATATTTTAATAGAATAATTTTTTAAAACTAAAATTTTTCACATTTATAAGATAAATATTTTAGAATAATTTTCATTTTTTAGTTCAAAATATAAAAATTTACATTTTTTAAATTTTTGGCACATTTTTGAAAAATTATATTTTTTGATGAATAGTGTAAAATAATGATTTTAAATTGAAAACTTATTTTCAATTAATTTATGAATATAGTTAAATTATATATTAAATAGGTTTTAAAGAATAATTAGTAATTTTGTTTCATAAAATAATTCTAATTTATAAAATTGGAATAGATTTAATATTAAAATTGGATATAAAAAATCAGCAAACATTTGAATATTTTCACAATAAAAACACACTTTGTTGTCTCGTTTGGGGTATTAATTTTAATTTAAGGTTTTCCAACACATAGATAGGAATTTGGAAAAATGTATTCCATATTAGGAATCAGAATACTTTATATATTCATGTACGGTAAAAATATTTTTCCCAAAAATATTTGTATAAGTAATTAAAATTAATTACATCTATTAAGGTAAAAATGTCTTGACATTGTGCTTAAACATTAATATTAAGTTCCCATATAAACTAAATGCTTACCCAAAACCATTTTATGGACATATATATACCATATCCCTTCTTGGTTCTAATTGTTTTCAATATTTAAAGATTTTTGTGTAAGGGATACAACACAATAATGTTTACCATTTTGTATTTATAAAAATTCCACTCCTCTAGTATAAAATGGAAATCACCCTCACTTATTCAAAAATATCAAGACAATTGAACGATAAAACCCATTCCAAAATAATCTCTGGACATCATGAAACTCATCCATGAATCCTTAAATTTAGAATACAACCAACCAATGAAGTCTTTTGATGCAAACAAATAAGAGTTACCCAAAGAAAAGGTAACATTCATCAACAAGGATGTTTATTTTTTTCCTTCTCCACCAACATCTTTTCATTTTATATCATTATTATATAATGAATTATGTATATTCAATATAATTATATTTTTTATGACCATTTTTTATATCTACACATACACCCACTACTATCAAATGGGTAAGGAAATCATCCTTTGTGTATACGGCAGACTGTGCCTCACGAAATGATTTCATTCATTTTCCTATTACCACCTCAAATCATTGATAATTATAATGGAAATAATTTTAATGTGATAAATATTATATTAATTAAATATTTATACTTATATAATTTTTATTTTACATATACTGTCATGCTTTCTATTTTTTGATAATATGATGACATTGTTTGTGGATATTAAGACTACCGCCTCCTCAAAGTGGTGTGATACGATGACACATTACATGGAATATATTAACTATGGGTTTCAAAAACATATATTAAATATATTAAATCAATATTTCATTCATTACATAATTAACTTTCAAAAAATATAATATATAATTTTTTTATCATCTTTTCAGACACTTAATATTTGATAAGGTCATCCATGGACGTGTGGACTACCTCCTCTGAGAAGTGATGTGATTAATTTTACATATCATTAATTATATATATAATTATATAATATTATATAATATGGTATATAAGATCTAATGAAAATTTTATAATGATATGTGTTTCTTACCTTCTTTCCATAATACTCATTCACAAATAAGAATGTTAATAATGCTTATATATGGCCAACATTATCTATGATTGTAATGATGGTTCATTTTTAGAAATCATATCTCATGGTTGGTTTTAAAATTATAATTGATATATAAATATGATAATTATTTAATTATTATTTTTCTAGAAGTGTTCAAATAATGACCTCTTTTACCATAGATTACCTACCAGAGTTGTTTTTGACACATAAACTGAATATTGTCAAAACACCCAATAGAAACATAATTATTTAAGTATTTGTGTAATAAATTTTAATAAATGTAATAAAATTAATGATAAAAATGAATATTTTTTATGAATGTAGATAATTTAATTAATTTAAATATTTAAGAAGATAAAGACACATGTGACTAGTGAGACTTAATGTAAGGGACTACATCTCAATTTCTATTCATTGAAGAATTTATTGAAGTTATGAAACATTATTATTGTATTATGTGTATATAAAACCACTTTTACATATCATAAAATGAATATATATATATATATATATTATCTTGTAATTTAGTGTTTTTTTTAATGTTATTCCTTTATGGTTTTTTTGATTCATATGTTTCAATATTGTATGTGACACATTGATTTAAACATAAATTTTTAAATGTTTAGTGATTTAATTTTAAAATAACTTCCTCTATGATATTATTTTATGGTATTCCGATATGTAAGGGTTATTATGGGTTCTATAACAGTTCTATATTATTATGTACCCAGTTACCTACATGAATGTTTTATTATTTATAATCATTTTTCATGGAATAAATTTTCTTCAAAGGGTAAAATAAATGATCTTTTAAAGGGAATGATATTTCACTTTTCAAGTAAAATTTTATGTATTTAGGAAAAAACATTATTATTTTTTTAATAAATGTACTATAGTTTCCTTCTTTTTATATAAGTTATTGACTTTTTTAAGATCATAGCATGTTTTAGATGTTTTCTTGGGATTTATGGATGACTAAGGGATTGGAAGAGGTCATTTTGAATGTCATGAAGATTTTTCATAAAAAGAGTCATGATTTATTTTAAAATTTTTATATAATGGAAAAAATATACTAATAGGATGTGTACATTTTTTATTTTATGGTTTTGTTATACAATAGATATGACATATTCCTCTAAATCTCTAAACCTAAATAGATCCTCAAGGTGGAAGAAATTAATTTCGAGAATAAAAATAAATATTATATATTGATTTAGTATAGGGCCTTATACATAGGTTATTAAAAAAATAATTTTTTTTACAAATATGAATGTTTAATTAAATATTAGTTTAATATTTTCCTTCAATTACAATTATTTCTTCAAGGAACATGATTTTATAAAAAAAAATATTTTTAATTATTTTATTTTTATTTTTTACCTACTAAAAATTTTATGGGAATTAAAAGTAAATTCATACATTCACATTATTTTTATCACTAGAAATTACATTTCACTTAAATATCAATATTCTTTGTACCATGGATAATATTAATTCCTAAACCGTTTACCATTTACCAATATACTGTTTTAAATTGAGATCAATTTGATTTACTATGGAAATATTTGTATTTCATATTATTTAATCAATACTATAATTTATTGATAATGTATATTAGATACAAATTAAATTGAACATTCAATATATAGGGAATGCATTGGACATGCAGTAATTTGTTGGACCAGTTATCGAGAGCTCATCGACAAAGTGATAGGTCCATTTAGGCAACTATATTAGCTACAAAATGGGATTATGGTGTATACCAACCCATTGATTAAACTAAATTGGAACATGTCTTTGAATGGATAGATATGATGTTGTCTGAGATCATGATATCCAATATTAATCATTTCCTTAATTGAAATTTTATTTATCATCCTTGAGATTATATCATTAATATTAACAAATGATGGCTTTAATACTCCTATTATTGATAAAATAGAATATGTGTTCACTTATTCAACATTTTATATTATTTATCCACTATATAATTATGATAGATCCCACTATATATAACCATTACTAATTATTTGAGATAACCCTTATTTTGATTCATTCCCCTAGGATATGAAGACTAATTAATTGAATGATTTCCCAGATATCAAATATTTTCTATAATAATTTTTCAGATATTGTCTATAACAACCCTTATCTTTAAAACAGACATAAACATGGTTTATTAAAAAAAACATCACTTGATAAAACATATAATATAGATAGGTATAGTTTCTTTGGGGATTACGAATATTACCTAATAACTTAAGACACTAAATACAACATCTTTATTGAAAACTTATTTTTCATGACAACTACATTCCCTCGTACCAAACATTGCATATGATAACCAGAGGACATGCATAAGAAAAGGGTGATCTATAAATCCCAGAAAGGGACTAAACAACGCATAACATGAAGAATACAACACATTTTTGTAAATAGTATTATCAATGGAGAATAAGATAAATATGAACATAAAGGAATTATATAGCATGATAATCATGACATGAAAATGTGGAAACAACACTTATCATGGTATTAGAATGATCTGATGCTCACTGCACATGAAGCATGAGTAAAACCTCAATGAACATGATGTATAATTATAATAATATTTACCCAATTAATTGGAATACTATTAGGGTTCACCCTTCATAATCATTTCATTTCATGCATAATTATGCCACATAGATCGTACAACATGGACTTATTAAACATCAGGTTTTATTCCAAGATAAATAAATGTGAAATAAATAAATGAAACACTATAATAAATAAATAAATGTTCATAAATGTGAATACCCTTTATAGATAAATGGTCATGGTATTCACTATATAATGACTTTTTCTTGGAAAATCATGGTGCCATTTCAACAGCATAACGACGTGACATAAGAATTCATAAAAATGGTTAATGAGATAGATAGGGGTGCTTCATCATATGTACATGAAATGTAAAGTAAGGGGGTCATATAGATACATTCCCCAGTATATGTAATCAAATTTAGATTCACAATACAAAATAATTGCTGGAATGTAAATGTGGAGAGAGAAAATTCTTATAGACTTTGGGAATGGTAACGGGTGTGCATGGGAAGAATTAATGAGAGAGAAAGGGGTCTATCGTTCATTCAAACATAAAGATGGTTTAATGGGGGAGGTTTTAAGTCATACCCCCATATTTGAAATTGAAAATAAAAGGGCATAAAAACTTAATGAAATATTGTCAAAAATGAAAGAGGAAAAAATCTGTTACATGGATGTGCTATCCCAAAGGCTTGGGAGGGGATTGAGAGATGATTCTTGGGTTTTTGGGGATCCTTGGGAGGATTATAGAGAGTTTAAGGCTGAGGTTGGACGAACTAAAAAGGCTTGTAGTGAAGAGGATGTGGGAGCTTGGGTAGGTTTAAGTAGGAAAAGTGATGGAATTATTTATTATTTTGGTTTTGGACCCCACACATTAAACTAAAGAAAACCATAGAACAACCCACAGATTTCACCCATGGTCTTTTCCAAAGTTGATTGTAAAACATTAATTTTATATGGCCAATGGCTGAACTTCATAAAATATTAGTTTGGCTTATGTGTAGTTGAGTCACACTCTCAAGGAAAACAATTTAAAAAGTTAAAATGTTTTATATGTCTTGGAGGGTCCACTAAGGATTTGTAAAATAACTCAAACAACTCAAAAATTGAATTATATTATTGTTAAAACATATATTGTCTGAATATATTGTTTATAGTATTTTATTAAATAACCATTGGGCCATTATAATGTCATAAACACATTATATATTTAAACGGTATTTAATTATTATCCAAAACATTTGTCTATCTCCAAATATGATAAAAAAAATTAACCACTTTATAACTTTGTCATCCTGATTCCAAAAATAATATTCATTTTATCTAAATAATTTTATAAATATGTAAATTTTTTCTTTTAAAATAAAAACCGACATTTATCTAAAATTCATGGGTTTTGACAAAAATTTCCTTAAAACCTTAATTAAATCACAATTGATTTCATAATAATTATACGGAAATTTATATTTAAATAAAATTTAATTTAGTGATAATATTTTATTAAAATTTTATTTAATACAAAAATCAATTAATTCATCGAAATAGATTTCTTAATTAACAAAAAATTTTATTTCTTATTTAAAACCCATTTACAAAGTAACAATAATAAAATGAATTTATATTCTCTTTAAAAAATTGTGCACATAATAATAATATAGGGTCTCATTACCTAAACCCTTATAACACCCGCATTCGACTGAAGGGTGTGGTGTTCGATGATGACAGACTCTTGGGGTGGCTTGGATAACATCACCCGTGTGGTAATCTTTATCAACATCCACTTCTCCCATAGGTGGTTCCACTCGAGCTTAACATGTTGATGTTCAGCTTGGGCTTGGTCAAGTGCAAAGCCTAATGATTCCAAATCCAATTCGATCTTTGAGAAATGGTCTTTGTATGGAGCAATTCTACTAGTTGTGTTCGTCGATTCCTTTGACTGAGTAAATTGCATTTTTAAATCCCTATATTTATACTAATCATATGATCACTATTTAATAGTTATATTAGAAATGGTCACAATGATTAATGGTATTATAAAATCAAAAAACATAAAACCAAAGAATTGCATAAGTTTCATATATCTATAATAAGACATTTAATTAGATCAAGATGAATTTTCATTAATGAATCATGGAGTCGTTATAATCTTTCATCCTTAATAAATTTATCCCTAGAAATTTCCTTCTACCACACTAAAAAAAAAGTGGGTAACACTATTTCATCACTTCCTCTGATTCGCACGTTTCTTCTTCAAACTTGTGGTTTCACCACAACACCTTGGCAAGGGGAATTGTCTTATTTCATAAAAGTTTTCCTCTATGATATAAGATATTCATCAACTTATCTTCATAATGGAAGTCATTATCAAATGGTACCACCTCTAGATTGAGTAAATGATATTGGTCGTGTATTTACTTCCTCAAGAGTGATAAAAAGAATATATCATGTACACGAGATAGGTTCGGTGGGAGTACTAGTCAATAGGCCACTGCTCCAATGCGATCAAGTATCTCAAAAGGGACAATGTACCTTGGAATAAGAATTACCTTATTCTCAAGTCTCATAAATCTCTTCCATGGTGATATGCGGAGGTATACGATGTCTCTGACATCAAACTCTAGATCTCATTAACAATTATAAACATTGCTCTTTTGTCAACTCTGAGTAGCATTAATGTGTTGTTGGATAGTCTTAAACTTATCCACCATTTCGTTGACCATCTATGTACCTAGGAGTATTCTTTCCCCAACATCATCCCAACATGACAATGTTCTCCACCTCTTCCCGTAAAGGGATTCATAAAGATCTATTTGGATGGTCGATTGAAAACAATTGTTGTAAGAGATCTCAACTAGAGTAATATGTTGATCACATCCTCATTTTAAGTTCATTGAGCATGCTATCAATATTTATTCAAGTTTTTGGATTGTCTGCTCAGATTAAACATCAATTTGAAAATGATAAGTCATACTGAAGTTTAGCTCTATATCTAGACCATGTTGAAGACTCTTCCAGAATTTAGAGGTGAATCGTAGATATCGATTAGATACCATCGATAGTGGTACTCTATGCCACCTTACCACATCTCTGATGTAAATCCATTCTCGTTGATCTAGTGAGAAATCTTCCCAAATTTTAATTAAGTGTGAAGTCTTAGTAAGATGATACACAACACCCAAGATACCATTGTTTCCTTTGGATGTCTTTAGAAGTCCGTTGACAGTGTCCATGGAGATGTTCTCCCATTTACATGCTAGTATGGGTAATGGTTGCATCATCCCCTTATACTTATTCCTCTCAGCCCTCAATTGATGACATACAAAGAAATTTGATGTATTCTCAGGAATCTACTTCTTCATGTTATCTCACCAATAATGCTCTCTAAGATCTCGATACATCTTTGTGTTTCCTGGATTAATGGAGAAATTTTTACTATTTTCATCATATAAATGTTCTTTCTTTAACTCGTGATTTTATAGAAGACATTTTCTTCTCTAAAATCTCATAATTCCTTATTCATTAATATTAGACTCCTAGGATTTCCCTTCTCTGATAGCTTCTAATTTCTTCTAAATTCCCACATTATCCAGTTTAGAATCCATTAACATTTTCAAAAGAGATGGTTGAGAAATCATTTGTAAAAGGATTGATGATGTTTCCTTCTTTATGATTCCCATGTCCATCTTCATCAAATCTATGAATATTGGATGCTTTTCAATTCTCATTAATGATATAATTCTTGGGTCCTTTCTACTTATAGCATCATCAACCTTGTTCGCTTTCCCAGGGTGGTAATGGATTGAGCAGTCATAGTCTTTGATCATATCTAACCATCTTCATTGGTGCATGTTCAACTCTTTCTGTGTTGATATATACATGAGGATTTTTGGTTCGTATATATTTCACATTTCTCCCCAAAGAGGTAATTCCACCAATTTTTTAATGTGAAGATCACTATAGACAGCTCCATTTCATGTGTTGGATAGTTTTTCTCATGAGATTTCAATTTCCATGAAGCATAGGCAATGACTTTGTCATTCTCCATCAACGAAAAACCCATGCCCTTCTTCAAAGAATCACTAAATAACACAAAAGGTTATCCACTTATGGGTAATGTGAGAATGGTAGTAGTGTTAAGTATCCTTTTTTAACTCCTTGATGTTATCTTCGCATTCATCACTCCAAGAAAACATGACTCCCTCCTGATTTAGCTTGGTAAGAGGGTTTGGAAATATTGAAAAATTTGTCACAAATCAGGTATAATATCTAGCTATCCCAAAGAATCTATGGATATCCATTACTGATGTTGGCCTTATCCATCCCTCAATTGCAGCTATCTTGGAGGGATCCATAGACATCCCATTACCTGTGACGAAATAACCCAAGAATGATACCTCCTTCAACCAAAACTCACACTTTATGTACTTTTCATAGATCTTCTTCTTTCTCAAGGTCTCTAGTAGAATGCTTAGATACCCCTCATGCTCCTCCTTGGTTTAGGAGTATATTATAATATCGTCTATAAAGACTACCACAAATTTTTCAAGGTAATCTCTAAATAATTTATTCATCATGTCCATGAAAATTGATTGATCATTAGAGAGTCCTAAATGCATTACTTTGAAATCATATTGCCCTTATCTTGTACGAAAAGCAATCTTGAGGATATAATCTTCATTAAAACAAACATGATAATATCCTGACCGAAGATCCACTTTGGAAAATTATTGTGATCCACACAGCTGATCAAACATGTCCTCAATTCATGGAAAGTGATATGTGTTCTTTACCATGATTCTGTTGAGCTCAGAATAATCAATGATATGGCACATTGACCCATCATTTTTCATGATGAAGAGGACTAGTGCTCCCCATGGTGAAGCACTTGGGCGTATAAACACATTATCTAGATTCTCGTGTAGTTGTTTATTGACCTCCTTAGGAACCAAAAAATCAATTCCATATGGATTCTTGAATATTGGAAACTCCACAAGTATAAGATCAATTGAAATTCGAAATCTCTTCTAGGAGGGAGACTAGAAAATTCCATGGAAAACACTTCATCAAATTCCCTCCCAATAGGCATGTCTTTAAGGATGGTTGCTTTCTTAGGGTCAAGTACATGATCCAGATATGCATGCTCATTGGGTAATAATATACACACTTGAGATGATGGTGCTATATAATATTAATCTTCATCCTTGAACTTGTATAGAATCTGGGTTCTATTCTCCATATAGAGTGTGATTTCCCTCTCACAGAAATTTATATAGGCTCTATATAGTGAAATCTAATCCATGCCAAGAATTAAATCAACTTCAACCAAAGGGAGTATGAATAAGTTCGTTGGGAAGTTCAATCCAAATATTGTAATAGGGGAGGAGTTATATTCATGGGTTGCAATGATTTCCCCATTTTCCTAACTCACCGACATCTTTACTTCCATGATTTGTGGGGGTTTCGTGATATATCTACTAAAATTTCGCGGTACAAAAGAATTCATAGAACAATAATCAAAAATTATGTTCACTATACTTGAATGAATAACTAGAGTACCTGTCACCACTTCGTTTTAAAAGTTCACATCAGCATTAGTAATGTAAAAATCTCACCCTTCACTCCTTGGAGGTTGTTGGTTGCCTTCGAAAACACTTGGCTTATGGAACTGATTTTCAAGGTTTCTTGGGTCTTTGTAGTTGAGGAAATGAAAAAAAAGTTGATGTTAGAATGTATAATTACTCTCCTCTAATGCAGCCATGTGTTTTTCTTGTCAGCAGTTAATGGCTAGGTGCCCCTATCTTCCATACCTAAATCATTTCCTCATCCACTTTAGGCAATTTCTGGGGTGCTACATTTCGCAGCATTGGAATGTGGGGGGCTATATTTTTATAGCACTATTAGATTTATCTATCATACCACCAGGATTGAATTAAACCTTACGATTCATATCCCCATGATACCCCTGAGATTCTATGATCTCCATTTCGACCATGAGGGCACATCCTAATATTTCCTCATAGCTATCGAAGTCGCAGACTGCCAGGGATTTCTGTAGGCTAGGATTCTTCACACCAATGAAACGGTCAACCTTGCATTCGGGGGTAATGAAAAATTCATAGGCTTATTGTGATTGCCTTTCGATGTTTTCCTATTATACTTTTATGGATTCGTCACCTTTTTTCTTGAGGGTAAGGAAGTCCCTTTCCATCTTAAGTCATAGGGTGCACGAAAAATATTTATCAAAAAACATCTTCCGGAAATCCTTCCATTCTAATGCCTCATTCTCCTCCGTAGGATTCATATTTTTTATCAATTTCAACCATTGATCGGCTTCACCCTCCTTACAACAAGTAGCAAGAAGACTGATCTATTGATCGAAACATTGAAAGGTGAAGGTGATCTTTTCAAAGGATTTGATCTACTGTTCAAAAATTGAGGGATCAAATGACCCATTAAAAGTAGGAGTCCTTTGTTTCATGAATCTCTCAATTGTGACTTGTTCATTATTTGGGGGGTGGGGGGGTTGAACATTCCTCTTCACCCATGTTTATATTAAAATATTATGTTAACAGTGAGAGTATCATGACAACATTTGTGATTCCCATTCCCATTAGAATGGGCATCTCATTAGAATAGTCATTACATTAATCTTCACATTCGTTGTTAGCACGAGTCTTCCTATTACTAGACATTGGATGAAATAAATGGAAATTTAGGGGCAAAAAATAAAGGGTAATCCAAGGACAAAAAACATATGACTTCTAAATACCTTTTATTTCTTTAGTTTATGAATCTATTGGCTTCAATCTATGTTATCCATGATCTACTTCCCAACATATATTCTTTGGTTATTTTTTTAATTACCTTAATAATGGTTCATACTAAGATTATGAATTTACCTAATAATATCACTTGGGGGTGTCATAATCCAGAGTGTAGCAATGCCTGATGTCATGTACTATGATTCCTCAAGTCAAGACTGAAATTCCTTGTCGGAGTTTTCACTTGTATGAACATATGTTCCAGAGCTGACTCTATCGGCTCGTATCCAGACATGGATGTATTTTGTTGATAAACCAATTACTCAATACTCACAAAACCATAAGTAAGTTTTTATTATACTTAGTCTTATTCCTAAGTCATTCACTATGGTTTTCTAATCCTAATCCCAAAAATAATTAAACCTATTATTTGATAACAACTATAAAAACCCCGCTCTTTAATAAACACTTAAAAATTATTTATTACCTAAAATTTTTACCTGATACAACATTTAATATCTAGAGTTCTTGTCTCTTTGTGGATTAGAAACATTACATAATGACTTAAAACATGAAACACATCATCTTTATTGAAAATATTCATTACATCACCACTACATTCCCTCGTACTTAGCATTGCATGGGATAACCTGGGGAAATTCATAAGAAAAGGGTGAGCTAAAATCCCAGTAAGGTAGTAAAAAAGGCATAATATGTATAAAACTATAAATGTTAGGAAATTGGAATATCAGTGGAGAATAATAGAAACATGAACATAAAGGCATGATATAGCATGATTATCATAATATGGAAATGGGGAAACAACACTTAACATGGTATTAACATGAAACAATGCCCTGTGCACATGGAGCATGAGTAAACCCTAATTTATCTTGAATTAGCATGAGTAAAAATGCATTGAACTAGAAATATCATGAAACTAATCTCCACCCAATGTATTAGAGCACTATCAGGGCACTCCCTTCTTAATCATTTCATTTCATGCATAAGTGTTCCATATAGATCATACAACATGGACTCATTAAACATCATCAGTTATTCCACAGTAAAGAAGTGTGTAATTCAAAGATAAAAATACATAATCAATAAGTAAATGTGCATAAAGGTGAATACCCTTGATAGGTAAATGGGAATGTTATTCACAACACCATGACTTTGGCTTGGAAAATCCAAGTGCAATTTCTGTAGCATGATGACATGACAGAAGAATTCATAAAAATGGTTGATGAGAGAGAACGAGGTCTCTCATCATATGTAAATTAAGTGGAAAGTATATGGTTAATATATTTATATATACATGTCCCAACATATTTAATGTAATTTAGATTCATAATACAAAATAATTTCTTGAATATAAATGAGGATAGAAAAATTCCTTACAGAATTTTGGCATGGTAACGGGTGTACATGAGAGATAGTAATGAGAGATAAAGGGATATATAATCATTTCAAACACAAATAGGGAAGTATTAAAAAGGTGAAAAATCATATCCCTACATATGTAATTGAAAATAAAAGGGAATAACAACATAATGAAATTTGGAAAAAATGAGAGAGGAAGAAATCCCTTACATGGAATTGTGATCCCAAAGGCTTGGGAGGGGCTTGAGAGAGTATTATTGGGAGATTGGGGCACCAAGGGAGAATTCTAGAGATATTATGGTAAAGTCTTGATAAACTCTTAAGTATTTTAGTGAAGAGGAAGTGGGATCATGGGTGGGTTTATATAGGAAAATTGAGGGAATTCTTTATTATTTAGCTTTTAGTCACCACAAATTAAACTAAAAAAATCGTAGAACAAACTATTTTTTTTTCCAATGGTTTTTTCCCAAGGGGAGTGAAAAAAGTTATTTTATAAGGCCAATGGCCAAAATTCTTAACATAGTACTCTTTCTTATAAGGAGGTGAGTCACACTCTCAAGGAATCCAATTTAAAATGGTAAAATGTTTTATAAGTCTTGGACGGTCCACTAAGGCTTTGTAAAAAAACTCATAAAAATCTAAAATCGCGTTATTTTAATGATAATGAATATATATGTCTAACATATCATTTTTTATATATTATTACATCTCTATTGGGTCATTATGATTTCATAAAACACATTATATATTTAAACGGTATATAATTTTTAGCAAAAACATCTACTGTGTCAGGAAATTATGAAAAATTGACCATTCTATAATTTTGACATCCTGGTTCCAAAAGAAATATTTAATTTATCTATATAATTTTCAAAATATGTGAATTTTTACTTTTAAAATAAAAAACGACATTTGTCAAAAATTCATGGGTTTTGGCAAAAATAGCTTTCAAACATTAATAAAAATCACTATTGAATTCAAATTAATTATATGGTGATTTATATTCAATAAAATGTAATTTAGTGAAAATATTTTATGAAAATATTATTTAATTCAAAAATTCATTAATTCATCAAAATAAATTTCTTATTTAACTGCAAATTCTATTTTTCATTAAAAACCATTTACAATGTAATAATAATAAAATGAATGTATATACTCTATACAAAAAATAGTGTAAATAATCATAATACTAGGGTCTCGTTACATAACCCATTATAACACACGCATGTGATCGAAGGGTATGGTGTGTGATGGTGACAGACTCTTGGGGTGGCTCGGATAACATCGCTCGAGTGGTAATCCCTATCAACATCCACTTCTCTCGTATGCGGTTCCGCAAAGCATAGCATGTTGAAACTCGACATGGGATTGATCAAGATCAAAGCCCAATTATGCTGCCTCCTTTCTGAGATCTACCCAATGGAATTTTTAGGGAGCAATTCTACTGGATGATTCCATCACTTCTTTTATCTATGTAAATTGTATTTTTTTTAATGCCCTATATTTATACAAATCTTGTGATCACTATTTAATGACTATATTAGAAATGATCACAATGATTAATGGTATTTTAAAATCCAAAAACATAAAACCAATGAAGTGCATACATTTTATATATCTGTAATAAGACATTTAATTAGATCAAGAGGAATTTTAATTAATTAATGATTGGCTCATTACATTGTTTCCTATGTTAAAATGGACATCATCTATGTATCTAGTTCAACAAGAAACTTAAATAATTAAGCTTCTTGTGATGTGGTATCTTTTATTCATTGTCACTCAAACAAGGTATTGAATGAATCAAGCTAATAAGGGATGGTTTTTTTGATATATTACAATTAACTTGGTTAATATTATATTATGTTATGATGATGTCATATTTTGGGTTCATCATAGAATATGATTAACATGTCATTTTGACCGGAATGGTTTCATAATGATTAATAATAACATTTATATAATCATCCATGAAATGTATTCTATCATGAATTGAAATGTTTCTTATAATGAGACACATGATAAGATTAAATTATGTATTCAAGGGATGAATGAGTGTAATAGACACATGGATTTATCATATGTTTCATCAAATTTGAGGTATTTAATGAATAAATCGTAATTTTATTGGTTAATATATGTGGAGGTATATAGGTATTCCATTCCTTCATAATCCTCTTTTAATGTTAATTCTCTATAAAAATATGTTATTCATTGTTCTATGACATGATAACCACTACAATGTCTGAAAGTGAAGTGGAGTCTCTCCCACATGATGGGAGATTCACATCAACCCATGGAAACACCATAGAGGAGGGAGTCCATTAGAAAAATATGGGAGATAATAATTAGGGGAAGGCATGAACATTAATTGGTTTAAGTTACCCATAAAAGATCATCATTTGATTTAAAAGTATGTTCAATTTTCCTAAATTATAGATATTGGGTTAATGATTTCTAGCTACATCTATAGATTTAATTGTTTTGACCATCTCTTTGAAACCCAACTCGTACAACCAAATACCACTAGTCCCTAATCATCTTTCATATTGGATATATTACAAACATCGTTATCTAATTTTCGAATCTATTTGAGTAAGTAAATTTTAATTTTAATTCATTTTCATAATAAAATATTGATTCATTATATATATATTCATCATGTCACCAAACATAATATGAATGAATAATTCTATATCTAATAAATATAAATAGAATACTATCCTCAACCCCCAAAATTTATAATAGACGAACATAGCTCCCACAACATCTAATATTTCCCACAATAATGGTCACACCAATGGAAACCTAACATTTCTTCATAACTATAAAACATCCTTCATCATTACTCCCACATTCCATCTCTCTTAGTACTCCACCCCATTCCATGTGAAACTCTATTGGTTCATCAATTTCATATCATTTACTATATCACCTCCAAAATTTGGTCAATTCATTTTATTTTTCTTGACTGGTTTTACCTCATTCTATAATGCTCCTGAAAATGACTTTTTATTGAAGGCCCCACCAGGTCAGGGGGGACAAAAGTGGTACAAGCCTAAAGCATCATTACTTACAAGGAGGTTCCAGGTGTTGGGAAGAGATCCGAGGTTGTCATAAATAATACATCTGTTGTTAGGGTTCCCCTTGTTGGCAAGGCAATCGGCGACCGAGTTTCCTTCCCTCAATGCGTGTGTAATATCAGTGACCGCACTCAACAAGAGCCTGCATTTCCTGATAATGTAACATAAGTACCACGGGGGTCTAGATTTATTGAGCAGGAAGTTGACAAGGAGGCACGAATCTGATTCAGCTACTGAGACTGGTATGTGGTGGTCATGGAAGATGGAAAGACCGTTAAGCATGGCTCTGGCTTCGGCTTCAGTGGGGGTGCCGGTCCATAAAAGGTGCTAAATCCAATGACCACAGATCCTCTTGTGTCTCGGATCATCCCCCCTCCTCTCATAATGCCTTGTGCGAAGGAGCCATCCACGTTAAGTTTGAGACCAGAGCTAGGAGGGTTCCACATAACCCACCTCCCTTACCCAGTGCTCGGACCATTTAGTGGCAGAGACGTTGTCGTCGTCCCTCCACGAAGAAGAGAACTGAGCTCCTCTAGCAAGGCAAGCAAGCGAACCTTGGGGAAAGTAAATGACATGCGACTACCTCCACGTTCTTTGTTCCTCATTTCCCAGATGACCCAGCTGATTGAAACACAAGCCATGCCACGAAGATTGCACTCCCTGGGTTGTTTCTCCGTTCCCTGAAACCACCAAGGGAAGAAGTCTGGTTCGCTGTCATGGTGCCCATGTACTCCCATCCATTGTCCAGCCAGGTCCCATGCAAATTTAGCTCATTCGCTCTCAAAGAACAGGTGCCATGCTGACTCGGTGGCTGGGTTGTTGCAGCACACGCATTGGGAGGCGATCCGAATGCCTTTCTTCTGAATGTTATCATTCGTCGGAATGGCTCTGTTGCCGATTCTCCAGACCAAAAAGTTTATCTTTGTTGGGATCTCTTTGCACCAGAAGTGTTTTTCCCAGGAATCTGCTTCCTATCTGATGTGGATAGATTCGACGTAGGATCGGATGTGGAAAGATCCAGATGTAGAATCCAAAAATACGCACTTGTCTGGGTCATCTGAAAGGATAATATTATCAAACGGGTTCTTTTGATCGGCATCCATAGTTGTAGACGTTAAGGTTGGGTGCGTCCTGGCCTGTTTGAAAGTGATCTCTGGCGGCGAATTTTGCCTACAGGGTTTTTTTTTCTTTTTAATGGGTCAAACGTGTAAATAATTAGTTAACTGGGTCTCTTGAGCGCCAGACCATGTGGCGCTCAAGGGTTTTGGAATTGGAGCGCCACTTCAAGTGGCGCTCCACCAATTTGGTGGAAGAAGGGTGCAGCGCCACTTGAAGTGGCGCTGAAAAAATAAATACAAACCGTGCAGCGCCACTTGAAGTGGCGCTGCACCCTTCTTCCCAATCAATTCGGCGCCACTTGAAGTGGCGCCGAAACACCCCCCCATCCTATAAATAGGACCCTCGCCCCCCACCCCATTCCTCACTTCCTACCTCACCCCACCCCCATTCCTCCCTCCCTATCCCTTCCTCTCTCTCTCTCTCTCAAACTTTTTTCTTGCGTTCTTCGGTTGCTGCGAAGCCTTGCCTCTTCGGTTGCTCTGCCTGTGTACCTACGTCGTCACAAATTTGAGGTAAATATTTCTTTAAATTTATTTAATAGTTTTATTTAATAATTTAGTTGTTTAATTTATAGAATTAGTATATAATATTTGTATTTCATAAATAGTATGGTTTTTTTAAATGTAATTAGATAATGAAATGATTAGTCAGTTAAATAATTAATCATAATTAGTTGATTAATCAATGATAATTAAGTTATTAAGTAATCATAATTAGGTAAATAGTTAAATGTAATTAGGTTATTAATTAATGATTATTAGCTAATTAATTAATCATAATTAGCAAATTAATTAATCATAATTATTTAATTAATGAATCATAATTAGTTAATTAATTCATTATAATTAGGTTATTAATTAATGGTAAGTAGGTAATAAATAATCATAATTAGTTAATTAAATAATCATAATTAGTTAATATCATAACTAGTTAATTAATTAATCATAACTAGTTAATTAATTAATCATAATTAGTTAATTAATTAATCATAATTAGTTAAGTAATTAATCGTAATTAGTTAATTAATTAATCGTCGTAATTAGTTAATTAATTAATCATAATTAGTTAAGTAATTAATCATAATTAGTAAATTAATTAATCATAATTAGTTAATTAATTAATCATAATTAGGTTATTAATTAATCATAATTAGTTAATTAATTAATCATTAGTAGTTAATTAATTAATCATAATTAGGTTATTAATTAATCCTAATTAGGTTATTAATTAATCATAATTAGTTAATTAATTAATCATAATTAGGTTATTAATTAATCCTAATTAGGTTATTAATTAATCATAATTAGTTAATTAATTAATCATAATTAGGTAATTAATTAATCATAATTAGGTTATTAATTAATCCTAATTAGGTTATTAATTAATCCTAATTAGGTTATTAATTAATCATAATTAGGTAATTAATTTATCCTAATTAGGTTATTAATTAATCATAATTAGGTTATTAATTAATCATAATTAGGTTATTAATTAATCATAATTAGGTAATTAATTAATCATAATTAGGTTATTAATTAATCCTAATTAGGTTATTAATTAATCATAATTAGGTTATTAATTAATCCTAATTAGGTAATTAATGAAACATAATTAGGTAATTAATTAATCATAATTAGGTAATTAAATAATCATAATTAGGTAATTAAATAATTGTAATTAGGTTATTAATCAATCATTACTTGCTAATTAATCAATCATCACTTGCTAATTAATTAATCCTAATTAGTTAATTAATTAATCATAATTAGTTAATTAAGTAATCATAATTATCTAATTAATTAATCATAATTAGTTAATTAATTAAGCATAATTAGTTAATTAAGTAATCATAATTAGGTAATTAATTAATCATAATTAGTTAATTAATTAATCATAATTAGTTAATTAATTAATCATTAGTAGTTAATTAATTAATCATAATTAGGTTATTAATTAATCCTAATTAGGTTATTAATTAATCATAATTAGTTAATTAATTAATCATAATTAGGTTATTAATTAATCATAATTAGGTTATTAATTAATCATAATTAGGTTATTAATTAATCATAATTAGGTAGTTAATTAATCATAATTAGGTTATTAATTAATCCTAATTAGGTTATTAATTAATCATAATTAGGTTATTAATTAATCCTAATTAGGTAATTAATAAATCATAATTAGGTAATTAATGAAACATAATAGGTTATTAATTAATCATAATTAGCTAATTAATTAATCATAGTTAGGTAATTAATGAAACATAATTAGTTAATTAATTAATCATAATTAGGTAATTAATTAATCATAATTAGGTAATTAAATAATCATAATTAGGTAATTAAATAATTGTAATTAGGTTATTAATCAATCATTACTTGCTAATTAATCAATCATCACTTGCTAATTAATTAATCCTAATTAGTTAATTAATTAATCATAATTAGTTAATTAAGTAATCATAATTAGCTAATTAATTAATCATAATTAGTTAATTAATTAAGCATAATTAGTTAATTAAGTAATCATAATTAGGTAATTAATTAATCATAATTAGTTAATTACGTAACCATAATTAGGTAATTAGTTAACCATAATTAGGTAATTAGTTAACCATAATTAGGTAATTAGTTAACCATAATTAGGTAATTAGGTAACCATAATTAGGTAATTAGTTAACCATAATTAGGTAATTAGTTAACCATAATTAGGTAATTAGTTAACCATAATTAGGGAATTAGTTAACCATAATTAGGTAATTAGTTAACCATAATTAGGTAATTAGTTAACCATAATTAGGTAATTAGTTAACCATAATTAGGTAATTAGTTAACCATAATTAGGTAATTAGTTAACCATAATTAGGTAATAAGTTACCCATAATTAGGTAATTAATTTATCATAATTAGGTTATTAGCGAAGTAGTTATATTATTCAGCAAAGTAGTTATATTAATTACCGAAGTAGTTATATTAATTAGGGGGATTATGCACACTGGGAGCGTTTTCCAGTTGTCAGGCCGATTCACATCAGATTGCAGGTTGCATGGTGTTAGTACAGATGTGGGCCTGGGAGCGTTTTCCACGCATCTCTCCTCGAGTTGTCGCACCGCTTGCACCGGAGCTACTTCAGGACTGTCCTCGGGGACGATGGTATGTCTACGTCATTACTTTCGGTTATTTAGTACTTTTGTTATTGTTTTTTATAAACTTACCGTAGGTTACTCTTTTTTCACCAGGTGGAGTCAGTCTCAGAAGTTTTCACATACTCCGAGACATAGTGTGCATAGCTTCAGACAGATATTCGATGCTATAGTGCCGGCTGATGTAAGTTAAACAGTACTTTTTTGTAGGAAAATTTGTTTTGTTATCACTATTTTAAGTTATTTCAATATAATCTCAGTAAAATTATCATGCTACTATATGACTTATTTTTTGAGTTTACATTTCAGGTTTCATGGACTCCTTATACAGGTTATGTCTACGCATCACTTCCACTATACTGCACATCTTTGGCTGGAGATCGTGCTGCAGTAGTACCACTCATTCACTTCCACATCGTTGAGTGGCACCAGCCAGACCGGGTCATGCGCCAGTTCGGTTTTATACAGCATATCCCCTTGGCACCACGACAGTCTACCGAGTTACATTCGATTGTGCTTATAGGTAGACAGACGACAGACTGGCGGCGACATCATGCATCTTATATCCAGCTTTGGGACAGGCGTGCCCGATTCAGTATCTTTCCACAGGGATATATCACATCACACTCTCATTTATCTGATCAGGGGAATTATGCACACTGGTATCGACGACATACCATCATGTACCTTACACGTTAGGGGATTGGCATTCAGCGATTGGTATGTTTACTAAGATTTATTAATTTTGTTTAACTCATTTTTGATATTAATTTGATTGTCATTTCATTTGCAGGCAGACGCCATTGGTCAGCTTGCACAATCCACGCAGCCTCAGGAGCATGCATATATTCTGCGGGAGGTAGTTCATCGGGATGTGGTGGCTCTATTGGATCATCTCCGGTTGATACGTGACAGTTTTTTTGATGAGGAGCCACAGATATATCATGATCCATATATTCAGGCAGAAGCACCTGAGGATGACGATGTCCCTGCTATGCCTGCTGAGGAGGATGCACCGCCACCGCCGCCGCCAGCTGGACGACAGAGACGAGCACATCCGGGGGGCAGAGGCGACCACATCGACATCCGAGAGCGGCTCCTGCAGATGTCGTCGTACCACAGACAGACGATCTCGCCTAGCCGACTGATGATTTTGCACAGCAGGGAGACATTTATATACCGCATATGGCGTCTCCACAGACTACTATGGACTTCGATCTGGGTGCAGTCACACAGCTTATGGTGGCCCCCTCTCCTCCCGACGAGTCCTTCTTCAGTACCCCATTTCTACCATTTATAGGAGCTTCAGAGCCATATGTCACCCCATATGGTTTTGGGGCATCCTCACATGATTTTGGGGTGTCCTCACATGATTTTGGTCAGTCCTCTACACAGCATCATGAGGAGGCACCAGAAGCACCGGAAGAGGAGGAACCTGCAGAGAGGACACCGGAGCGACATGGACGTCGGACGCGGAGAGGACGTGACATTCAGACACCGCGTTGTGGTACCGGGGGGCATCGTCGTTGATGTTTTTGGACGTAATGTTGTATATATTAAAAAACTTATTCACTATGATAAGTAACTGTTGTTTAAGTCAAATAACAAGAAAACCAAAAATCTATTAAATACAAACTTATTTCAATTAACTATTAAATTATAAAGTACATGTACAATATAAACAAAATTTGTCACAGCGAGTTAACCATTAATAATTAATAATTATAATGACAAATAATAATTAATAATTATATTACTAACTAATTAATTATTGTATATAAAATAATAATATTTTATAGACGTTTAAAGTCACATAGTTGAAACATTTTTAAGTTACAACTAGGTGGTTTTGAAAGCCTATAAAATATTTTCTATCGACATTTTTTACGTAATTTTTTTATTTTCATCTATTCAGTATATGTTTCATCCAAGTTTCAAGTTTCATTCATATTGGTCATATGGATTATGTTTTATAGACGTTTAAAGTCACATAGTTGAAACATTTTTAAGTTACAACTAGGTGGTTTTGAAAGCCTATAAAATATTTTCTATCGACATTTTTTACGTAATTTTTTTATTTTCATCTATTCAGTATATGTTTAATCAAAGTTTCAAGTTTCATTCATATTGGTCATATGGATTATGTTTTATAGACGTTTAAAGTCACATAGTTGAAACATTTTTAAGTTACAACTAGGTGGTTTTGAAAGCCTATAAAATATTTTCTATCGACATTTTTTACGTATTTTTTTTATTTTCATCTATTTAGTATATGTTTAATCCATATTTCAAGTTTCATTCATATTGGTCATATGGATTATGTTTTATAGACGTTCAAAGTCACATAGTTGAAACATTTTTAAGTTACAACTAGGTGGTTTTGAAAGCCTATAAAATATTTTCTATCGACATTTTTTACGTAATTTTTTTATTTTCATCTATTCAGTATATGTTTAATCCAAGTTTTAAGTTTCATTCATATTGGTCATATGAATTATGTTTTATAGACGTTCAAAGTCACATAGCTGAAACATTTTTAAGTTACAACTAGGTGGTTTTAAAAGCCTATAAAATATTTTCTATCGACATTTTTTACGTAATTTTTTTATTTTTATCTATTTAGTATATTTTTAATACATGTTTTAAGTTTCATTCATATTGGTCATTTAGATTATATTTTATAGGCTTTCAAAGTCACATACTTGAAACATTTTTAAGTTTCAAGTAGGTGGTATTGAAAGACTATATGTTTAACAATATTTCAATTTTTTTTATAAATAGTTACTTATAACTATCTAAATATATACATGTAAAAATATATAATTATACATATACAAGTATAACTATAATTACAATATAATTCTAAATATAATTATAAATATAATTCTACACACACACATACACACACATATATATATATATTTATATATGAATATTAAATATATTTATAAATAAATTTTAAATATATATGTAACAATATATTCATAATTATATATTTAAATATATTCATATTCATATAATTATAAATATTTATATTTAAATATTAGTTTATAATTATATAATTACAAATATATTTTTTATTTAAAAAATATATATAAATAGATTTATATTTATAAATATTTATTTTTAATTATATATATACATAATTATATTTATACACACACATATAATTATATATATACATAAATATAATTTCATAATTATATAATTATAAATATAATAATAATTAATTTAGCATTTTTAAATATATATTTATAAGATTATTTTTAAAATTTTATTTATTTATTTTGAAATTATTTATTAAAAAGAGATGAGGTGGAAAAAAACTAAAAAAAAAAGAAAACAAAATTTTATTTATTTAATTTGAAATTATTTATTAAAAACAGATGAGGTGAAAAACAATTAAAACAAAAAAAAGAAAACAAAACCAGAAAAAAAAATTAAAAGGGTGGCAAAGCGCCACTTGAAGTGGCGCTCAATAAACCCTTTTTCCTAATTAATCTAAACCTAGACCCGTTTTAATAAATAAAATAAAAAACCTATCCGCCTAAAAAACCCCCTCCCACAAGACACCCTGGGAAATAGAGCTTATCCCCTGCCCAATTTTCCTTCTAGTACCGGATGTCACCTCTACCAATCACCCATCTGGCCTTGTTCTCGAGCACAATTAGAACATCTCTCATGCATTTGGCAAGAGCCGATAGGTTGCCGGATCGACTCCCCCATTTACTCCAATCATCGCCATACCGATCACGGATGAATCTTCCCCAGAGTGACATCCCTTCAATGATGTCCCAGGCAAGTTTGGCGTGCATGCCCTGCATGCTCTCCGTAACGTTCTGGAGGTTCACACCACCTTCATCAAGAGTTTTGTCCATCCGAGGCCATGAAGCCCATCGACATTTTCCCTCTTTTCTGTTATCCCAAATGAAAGAGTTCAGTATTTTTCCAATCTGGATAATGGTCTCTTTGGGAGGGATAATAGGAGCAAAAGTGTCCATGGGAATGGACGTCAAAACATTGTTATCCAGCGTGATTCTGCCCCCAAATGAAAGAAACTTGTTCTTCCAGTTGTAGACATGAGTTGTGATTCTTCTTGTAAGTTTATCAAACTCCACCTTCTTTATTTTCTTGTTCGAAATGGGGACACCGAGATATTCCATTGGCAGTGGTTTCCTTAAAATGCCCAGCCTCTCTTGAAGGATCTGAGCGCGCTGGCTAGAGCAGGATTTTGGAAGATAAACGCTGCTTTTAGTGTGGTTCACACGTTGCCCACTCCATCTTCTGTAAATATCCATGATAATATTGAAACCTTTTATCAATCGAGACTTGCCATTGATGAAGAAAAGGATATCATCCGCATACATTAGATGCGACATGTTGCCCGACCCAGATTTGTTCCTGTAAGGGATGATACGACCGCTGGCTATAGTAGAGTTGATGTTACTTAAGAGCACGTCTTGGGCAAGAATGAAAAGGGTGGGAGATATTGGGTCCCCTGCCGCAGTCTGCGAACCGATTTAAGGAAGCCTAAGAATCTACCCATGAGCCCCACTGTTAGCCAAGGGGAAGAAAAGCATCTAAAGATCATATCTCTGGACCACGTGATGAAACCGAAGTGTTGCATTGCTTTGAGGATGAATCTCCAACTCATCCTATCGTAAGCCCTGTCCATATCAATTTTTATCATGATTTTAGACCCAGTTCACTTCCTGTTAAGATTGTTGACCATCTCCTTTGAAATCCCAATGGCCCCTTGGATATTCCGGCCCGGCATGAAGCCATGTTGCTCGTTGGAAATAATCTGAGGAAGCAGGTGGCTGATTCTTTTGTTGATCAAACCCACCAAAATCTTATACGAGAAGTTACACAAGCATATAGGTATGTACTGCCCCAGAGAAGTAGGCTCTTTAACCTTGGGAACCAACACCAGTTTAGAGGCACATATAGCTCTCGGGAGGTGTCCACCTCTAAAAAAATCCTACACCGCCTCAATAATATTATCTTTGATAACCTCCCATGCAAAGACATAGAACATACCCAGGAACCCGTCTGGGCCTGGTGCACATTCTGGTTTCAGAGCAAGGATGGATTCTTTGATCTCCCTCCCATCAGGGATGGCCTCCAGCTGCCGGTTGTCCTGGTCGCTAATCAAGCTGGGGATGCTACTTTTGAAGTTTTCGGCGCTGTCCGTGTCAAGGGGCACGTCACCTGTTGCGTCGAGGGGACCTGAAAGAAGGCTTCGGAAATGTTCCTCTGCCATGTGACCTGCCACCTCGATATCCCCTGTATACAAACCATTTTCCAGCTGAAGGTTAACTCTTCTAGTCACCCTCTTCTCTTTAATGCAGGTGTTGAAGAAATCGGTGTTCCTGTCACCTTCCCTTAGCCAAAGGGCCCTGGAATGCTCTCTGGCCACCTTATCGATCTCTGTTATCTTCCCGCCAAGAACTTTCTGTTTCTCTATCATTCTTACAATAATGTCATCATCCCAGACTTCCTGGAGGTGGGTTTCGAGGTTCGAGATCTCATCCTTGAGGTCCTCAATGTGGTCATCACTGTTGGGTTTGCGACTTGTCCATTCAAGCAGATGGGGTCTTAATCTTCTGGGTTTGTCGCTGAACCTGGCCCAAGCCGTTCCAGACGATGGTTGAATCCACGATTCTTGAATGGCCTGCAGAAATATTTTAGTGCGAGTCCAGCTAGACGAGAAGGAGAAGTTTTTGTCCCTACTTTGTTCCCTTTTCATATGTATAAGAAGAGGGGAGTGACCAGAGAGGATTCCACTATAGGAAAACTGACTATTTGCAACGGGCGATTTGTGACCGGATCCCGTCGCAAATGATCTTTTGCGACGGGGCTCCATCGCAAATCGCCCGATGCCGAAAACAGCGTCACAAATAGGTGCTTTTGCGGCGGTCCCGTCGCACAAAAATTATTTATGACGGTATTTGTCCCTCGTCGCAAATAAGTTTTCGTTTATATATAAAAAATGTATCTGCGACGGCCCGTCGCAGATATATTAATTGCGACAAGTCAGAATCTCGTCGCAAATGCGAAATTTAAAAAAATACTTGCGACGATGGTATTTGCGACGAACCGTCGCAGAATGGTTTTCCCGACAGGTATTCGTCCAGTCGCAAATGGTACTGTAAAAAACATTTACGACGGGAATTCCCGTCGCAAATGTACCCGTCGCAAATATTAAGAAAAAATAAAATAAAATAAAATAATTAATACAAATCGTATGATATTATATAATAATAATAATAATATTAATAATATAAAAAAATTATATTATTATAATATAAATAAAAATATATATATAATATAATTATGAAATATTAATATAAAATAATAATAATATAAATATAAATAATATAATATAATATAATATTAATAATATTAATAATATAAAAAATTAATATATTATTATTATTATTAAACTATCTATATAATAATAATATTAATATTAATAATATAAATTAGTTATATTATTATAATATTAATAATAAAATATATATATAATATAATTATAAAATATTAATATCAAAAAATAATAATAATATGAATATAAATAATATTATATTATATATTAAAAAAAATAAAAACAAATTAAATCATGTAATATTCGTACCAATATGAAAGAGGAATTGTAAATAGTTAATATGACAATAAACTACGAACTCAAATGTTTATTAAATCTAAAAAAATCACTGGGGGGTGGATAATCTGGAGGACCTAGAGGACCTGGAGGAGGTGGTGGAGGAAACTCCATCCCTAAACTATGAGTCAGACAATGCATATACTCCATATACTCCTGATGTTGCTCCTCATATCGACGTCTCTCCTCATCCTGCTGCTGACGCCTCTACTCCTGCCATCGACGCATCTCTTCATCGTGTTGTTGACGCATATGCTCCTGCCCCTGACGCAAATTCTCTATAAGTTGACTCTGAGCACGCAGTTTCTCCTGATACTGTGAGGCAGAAGATGATGTCTCTCCACGAGCTCCTCTCGAGCTGGACACCGACATCGCAGTAGTACCATAATAAGCTGCATGAGTCAAATGAGAGTCGATACCAACTACTTGGCTCTTTTCAAAGCAATATTGGGTCGCCTGCATCCATGTCGTCTCATCAAAATGGTGGCCACTAGTCTGATCACCCGTCTCGTCTTGACTCTCTGCCTGTGTCTGAGAGGTTGCGGCCTTATATGACTCCTTAAGTTTCAATTAGAAATTAAAATAATGAAAAGATTATATGCATTTAATTTTCAAACTGAAAAGAAAATAATACTGACCACAATCTGATGTTGGCGGTCACCTCTAATCTCTCCAGTAGCCGGGTCAGTGTACATCCTCCGATAAACGCCGTACGCCGAAATACCGAGCTGCTCGGCTTCCTATATAAATATAAAATAAATTGTTTATATTTATAGTTGTATAAAATATTAAAAAAAGTACTTACCAGATGCTCTCTATGCGCATTGAATGTACGACTACCGGCTCGATGCATCACCTCTTGTCTCCCCCGATTCTGTCGACCCAATGCAGATCTCCTCTGAAACCCACCACCCAAACAGTGTGTACATAATCCATCCCAAACATGAGATTAAATGTACTCTGGTCGGTGGGCTCTACAAGATTCATCAAATTTTGTCACTCCGGCTTTCTTCACAGTCGTCTTTCTCAAATTATGCAAAAACTGACAGAAATGGTCACGCATAGACACCACTCATGCCGCATGGATAGTGGCATGCATGCTCTCATCGATGGGATACCATAAACCCTAATATAATGTTATTAATGAATTAAATTTCAAAATAAATAATATTTAATTACGTACCAGCCAATGATCGAACATGGAGGATTGCACATCAGCGGGATTCTGTTCCATGTGAGTCAGGGCTGAGAAAAATAATTGCGCAAGATAGCACTCCCATGTCCAATAGTTATATGCGTAAAACTGTGGAAAAAGAACAAATAATCAAACAATTATAATATTAATAAATTATAATGAAAGATAACTAAAATAAACCAGTTACCATACCACCGCGTGTGTGCATCGAATCCAAGAGGTGGATGTCGCTCCGGGATAGGATCTGGAATCATCAGTCTGGCAAGACCACGCCCCCTCCGAGTGCTTCCTATAATGCCAACAGCCTGAGGGTCAGATAACTCAAGAACCTCATCATCCATAGGTAGATCAGCCTCCAGCAACTGACGAAATGTTTCTGAGTCCATCTGAAACATGAAATGATTGTTATTAGCAAACAGTTGAAAATAACTATTATGTATAGATATATATTTATTATGATTCAAACCATCATTTTACTGTGTTAATGTTCATCTTCATCATCATCTTCATAGTTTTCAATGTCAATGTCTTCATCTTCCTCATCAACATCATCAATTTCCATATTAGTTTCACTGTCATCATCTCTTGTCATTTCAAATTCCGTTTTAACATCATTGACAACATCGACACCATCGACCCTAAACTGTGGGGTGTCATCCTCAATATTCATGTCTCTTTGTGAAAAAGATGTGTTTTGAGGAGTTTCCTGAAAATTTTCATTTCCTTGGACTTTAGTGGAACGACATTCAGTTTGAGTTAACTGATTTTCTCGAGATTTAACTTTTATTATACTCCACCAATCATCCAACTCTTTTGTAGTAGCATAGTATTTTGCATAATAAATTTGATGTTCCTGATGAGCCAATAAAAATGGTTCATTTACTGCAAGAATACTTTAATGTTTAATATCAACAATTCCATGAGTCGGATGAATACGCAAGCCTCTCTCAGTATCCAGCCATCGACATTTAAACATTGTTACATAATTCTCTCCCAAATAACACAGTTCAATAATTTCTTCAAGCATGCCGTAAAAGTCAACTTCAATATCTCTATGATGTGATACCTTCAAACAAACACAACTATTCATTGTTTTATTTGATTCCCCATATGCACGTGTATGAAAGCGATAACCATTCACCACATATGTATTATAAGATCTAACCATTTTGGATGGTGGGCTACTCAAAATACGCAATCGACTATCAATCTTATCAGCATGTACAGATACCTGAAAATTTGTAAAACATTTATCACTATTACAAGTAATAAATAGATTTTATATGTAAAACCAAAAAAGAATGTATGTTACCAGTTTTTGAAACAAGTAGGAAATTTTTTTTTCGACGTTCTTCTAAGCCAGCTGCTGTAATTTGTGGAAATTGTTTCTTGATATGATCATAATATAACCTAAAAATACAATATGATTAATTTACTATAACAGAATCTTTAGAATAAGGGATAAGAGCACTCACTGTACAATTGGTGACATTTCTTCACAGTTGAGTAGAACATATGTATGAGCTCTATGATGTTCATCATCTGAAAGCCATCTATCATGAACTCCACCAAAGCCAAGTTCGGGCTGATTGAATACTAATAATTGATTGTTCATATCATCATCAACATTCCACTCGTTCCGGCCCATGCGGTTAAATTTTGAGGGATATTCAGATTCAAAATAATGAGAGCAGAATAAAGCAATTTCTTTTGCAAATAAGCTTCAGCAATTGAGCCTTCAACTGAGGCTTTGTTATGGACTATTTTCTTCAATTTCTCCATGCATCTCTCAAATGGGTACATCCATCGAAACTGAACCGGACCTCCACAATTTGCTTCATGTGGAAAATGTAATATCAAATGTTCCATCGAGTCAAAGAAAGTCAATGAAAAGATTTTTTTCAATTTGCATATAATTACAACAACAGCTTCTTCCAGTTTGCTTAGTGTATCGTAGTCTGTTTTCACTGCACACATGTCTCTGAAAAAATATGATATATCTGTTATCGAATCCCAAATCGTAGAATTCAACAAACCTCTTAATCCAATAGGCATAAGCCTTTTCATTATAACATGACAGTCATGACTTTTTAATCCAGTAATATGACCATTTTAACACATCTTCCCAAGTTGGAAGCATAACCATCTGGAAGTCTCAAATCTGCAATCCACTGACAAAATAATAAGCGACTGTCTTTGGTCAGTGTATAAGTTGCTTTTGGCATCATTAATCTCTGTGATCTGACATTTTCAAACAATTCTTGTTCTGGTCGCCTGCAAATTTGGGCAAGATCTAATCGTGCCTTTACATTATCTTTGGTTTTACCCGGTGTATCCAAAACTGTATGAAATAAATTATCAAAACAGTTCTTCTCAATATGCATGACATCCAACATGTGTTGGACCAAAAAATCAGACCACTATGGAAGATTCCAAAAAATGCTCCGTTTTTTCCAATTGTGTTCTTTCCCAAAACCAGGAATTTTCTGTTGGTTTATTGTCGGTCCAAAAGTGATGGAAGGTAATGAAAATACAACTGATTGTAACTCTGTACCTGGATCATTTTTAGAGGTTCATCTCTTTCAATTCTGTCTTTTCTGAAATGAGATTTATTCCTCTGAAAATGATGATCGATTGAAAGAAATCGGCGATGACAGTCAAAATAGAAAGGTTTTTTCCATTCACGAGCATAAATGCTTTGTTGTATCTCATACAGTAAGGACATGATTTTGGACCATGTGTACTCCAGCCAGATAACATACCATATGTCGGGAAGTCACTAATTGTCCACATCAAAGCAACTTTCATTACAAAATTCTGTTTCGCAACAGCATCATATGTACCAACACCACGACTCCACAAAAAATTTAACTCATCAATCGGTGGTTTCAAATAAACATCAATATTCTTTTTTGGATGTCCTGGGATTAATAATGTCAAAAAGATATAAGTCTCTTTCATCAACATCCATGGAGGAAAATTGTACAGAGTTATAAAGACAGGCCAATAGGAATACTGACTACCAAAAGATCCAAATGGACAAAAACCGTCAGTAGAAAGACCCAATCTCACGTTCCGGGATTCTAAAGCAAAAGACGGATGCACATGATCAAAATGTTTCAATGAATTTCCATCAGATGGATGAATCAAGCTTTTACCATTTAAAATATTGGTTTTGTGCCATGACATCATTGTCGATGTGTTCTGAGACATAAATAAATGCTGCAACTTGGGTGTAAGCGGGAAATATCTCAACTGTTTTACAGGAATCAATCCAGACTTCCCTGATTGAGCTTCTTTATACCTCGATTGTCCACATGTGAGACAACTATCCAACGACTCATTTTCACCAGAATATAAGATGAAATCGTTTGAACATGCATGGATCTTTTGATAACTAAGGCCTAGATTACGAACGAGTCTTTTGCTCTCATAATAATTAGTAGGTAGCACATTTCTTTCAGGTAACAGTGCTTTAACCAAAGAAAATATCTGATCAAAACAGTTATTTGACATTCCATTATCTGATTTAATATCCATAAATTTTGCAACTACTTCTAATTTTCTTATCTTGAAACCAAGATATAATGCATCCTCATCAGACCTGAACAAATCAGAAAATTCAGATGGTGCCAACTCAGGAGGTAAATCAACATCATCCTCGATTTCTGTTTGTTGAACGGATGACCCTACAACATCATGTACTAAATTCTGAAACCATGATGGATCCGAAATCAAATTATTAGTATCTTCTCTGGAACTACGTTCACCGTGTTGATACCAAAAAATATAATCTGATTGAAAACCATAACGCAAGAGATGTTGCCCAACGATGTCAAATGTCTCAAACGTTCTCAGAGCACATTTTTTACAAGGACACTTAATTGTTGCTTCTGAAACAAATTCCGGGTTTGATGATGCAAATGATAAGAAAGCTTCAACACCATCAACATATACAGGATTTAAACTAGAACCGTTTGGATTTCTGTGCTAATTTATCCAAGCACGATCATTTAATAATGATTGATGTCGATTTCATTGTTCCATATTCATATATATGTATCTACAAAATTTAAAACCATTACTATTGTTAAATAATTGGATATAAGAAACAATATCCTAAAAAAGAAGATACATAATTACAGTTATTTATTAGTAATTATCAATAATTATAGGCGACATAGTTAGTTTGTAATCATCCCCACTAATTATTATTAATTTAGCAATACTTAGCAATACTTGGCAAAATGAAATATACTTGAATAATGAAATTAAATTTTGTAATCATCATTGTGAAGATTATATTACTAATTATTCTGATTTTTCCAATGGCACATTTCTTTTTAACTTTCTCCCGATAGAAATCAGTATGAAAAACTTGCTCTGACATACGTTAGAGCACATTTTTCATACTGATTTCAGTGGGAGAAAGTTGCAAAGATATGAGACGTTGAATAAAAGGTAGTCGTCAATCTGCTGGAAATTGTGCCAATTTATAACCATGTACTTGAATTTATTTGATTTTTGATTAATTTTATTAGTAATTATTACTAATTATTACAAATCTCAATATTTCCAACAGATTTTTCATTATTCTTAACATGTTCAAATCTTAAAGGGTCGCCAATTTTCAGGTCATGCCTAATAAAAAGTTTGGGTCAACCTTGTCCAATTTAAACTCTATAATTGTCCTTACATGGTTGATCATCTCGCAAGTAGTGTTGCAATAGGACGACACAAGTAATGAGAAAGACATGACTTGGGTTGTCCTATTGCAACGCTACTTGTGAGGTGATCAACCAAGCAAGAACAATTATAGAGTTTACATTGGACACGGTTGACGCAAACTTTTTATTGGGCATGACCTGAAAATTGGTGACCCTTTAAGATTTGAACTGTTAAGAATAAAGAAAAACTTGTTGAAAATATTGATAATTGTAATATTTTATAAATTTTTTATAACTTTAATAATATTAATATTTTTTTATAAATATTAAACATATAATAATAAAATAATTATATTATAAGTATTATTTAACTATTAAAATTAGAGTAATATAATATTTTATATTATGTTACTATTTATGTTACTAGTTATATTACTAATTATGTTACTAATTATGTTACTAATTATGTTATTTATTAAAAATGCGAAGATATGCATATACGTCGGGTGGTTAATCAATCAATGAATAAAAAAACAAACGTAATTGACAGCTCATCTACCACAATTTTTTTTTCATTTGTGTGTTGAGGTTGATAGGAAAATTCTGCCTCCACATATAATATGTTCTTTTACTGTCAAAATTATAAACCTCCTCACCTCTATATTGGCGAGGAGGTTGATAATTTTGACAGTAAAAGCAGATATTACATGTGGAGGCAGAAGTTTCATGTCAAGCCTCAACACACAAATCAAAAGAAAATTGAGGTAGATGGGCGGTCAATCGCGTTTCCTAATTATACTAATTGTTTCCTAATTAAATCTAATTGTTTCCTAATTAAATATAATTGTTTCCTAATTAAATCTAATTTTTTCCTAATTAAATCTAATTATTTCCTAATTAAATCTAATTTTTTCCTAATTAAATCTAATTGTTTCCTAATTAAATCTAATTGTTTACTAATTATACTAATTGTTTCTTAATTAAATCTAATTGTTTCCTAATTAAATCTAATTGTTTCCTAATTATTTCTAATCAATTAAATCTAATTATTTCCTAATTATTTGATAATTATTTTAATTAAATCTAATTATTTCTTAATTATTTGATAATTATATATTTATATCTAATTATTACCAAAGCATCCTCTGGGAGTGTCGAACCAAGAGTGCAGAAAGTCTCGTTGTCATGTACCAGGTTACCCCGAGTCAAGCTCGAAACACCTTGTCAGAGTTTTCACTCCTAGGTACATCTGTGTCAGAGCCGCCTCTACTTGTTCGTCCGCCTTTACTTCGGATGCGATGAATTCACCTTTAGCCCGGGCACCGAGGCCCCGGGCATTCCAGACAATGACAGTGGACATTCAAGGTTATGAGTCGGGACCTCTCGTCCGTGCGGCAAGGGCTGGTGACCTGCAAGAGGAAAATTGTTGTTGTATTCTCGAGCCTTGGATCGGGTGATCCTGGTAACACTCTTGGACGACTACGGGGGGCAGGATGTGGAGCCAGCGGGAACCTCATCACCATTGAGATGGCTAAGAGCTTAGAAGTGGTTGTCCGGGCGGCGGAGTTGATCAGGAGAGGGGGAGGAGCCCACAAGAGCTTTAAGGTATCCCTGAGAGGGCAGGTCGCCAAAGAGGTTCTGCAAGAGAACTGGAGAGGGACCGGGAGGGGCGGGCCCAGACTTGTCCACCCACGTCTGCCCAGGGGAGTCCAAAGCTTCGCGAAGTGACACGGTGGCCGCAACCTCCTTGTCCATTGAAGAGCTGGGGGCTGACGCAAGCTTGACATCAACCGAAGGCAAAGAGTCTGAAGGCTCGTGAGGGACACCAGGTGGAGGGCAACCAAGAGCAGGCTCAGGCACGATCGCGGACGGGGAGACCACCGCTGGGGAAAGACCAGGGGCCACTGAGGACTCTGGAGTAAGAGGGAGGTCCGGGGCGGGAGGGTCCAAGGCCTCAAGAAGAGGCTCGGAAAGGGCACCAGGGGCTGAGAGCTCCTTCTTCGTCTCTGGAAGGCCAAGATGGTCGCAAAGAAGAGTGGGCGGTTCCACCACCACACCGAGGATCAGGATCGTGCAATGAGAAGGGGCAGGGAGCGGAGAAACCGAGCTCAAGGGGGCTCCCGGAGGGAGAGGGGGAACCGCGGTTGGGAGGCGGGGAGAGATGGAGCTGAGGTGAGAACTAGGGGAAACAGCAGGAAGCCGCGAAGAGGGGGAAGCCGATACCAGTGCTGCACCTTCGATATTTGAGGAGGATCGTTCCAGATGGCCTTTGCCTTTGAGGGAGGCTTTGTGCCTGCAAACAGACTCAGCATGGCCTTGGAGCCCACAAACCTTGTCGAAGCATGGAGGGGACTGATAGACAACACGCTTCCACCAAGAGAAACCAGCGCCCGCCCGAACAAGAACACGCGAGGGGAGAGGGGAGGCAAGATCCACCTCCACACATATGCGGGCCACCGAAGACGAAGAGAGCATCCTGGTTTCCGCGTCCGCACATAAGAACCCGCACATGGAGTCCCCCACAAGCTGAAGGATGGAAGGGTTGAAGAAAGGCATCGGAAGGTCTGGGAGCTTCACCCAAACCGCCGCCGAGCTAGTGTCCTTACCCTGATGGAAATCCCAGGACCACCTAAACAAGGAGAAATGCAAATCCCCACATCTTCGCATTTCACGAGACCAAGTACGAATGAAGTCTTCACGCAAGAAGCAGTGGATGCCAAAAGCATTGCGGGAAAGAGAAGAGACCGCAGCCAGAGAAGACAGGCCCCAAGACCCCACAAAGGCGCGGAAGTAGGCAATGGGGGGCCGGTCACGACCAAACTTCGCTACAAGGGTCCAGCGATGGTAGGCTTCAACAGATCCGAGTTCAGCCGGAGAGAGATCGATCGTCGGGCATCCATCCACCCACACAGCACAGTGGGGGGCGATACCAATGCCGGGAGTGGCAGAGAGACAGGCTGGGACCAGAGCAGGGGTCGGCCCCGCCAGAGCCACCTTGAACGATCTGGGAGCCAGAAGAGCCACCAAGGCATCGGATCGAGCCAGTGATGGCTCCCCCAGCGGGATTCCGAACCAGAGTGGGAGACGAGGCCCCAGAGACGTCGTCTCCTGGCGGAGCAATGGGGGCAACGGGCCGAAAATTTGAAAAAACAGACAGCGCGTTCGGAGAAAGGGAAACAGGGGAAGGGTTCATGCTGTCTTTCTACATCATTCTATAATGAATTATGACGAAACTGTCTGAATTCTTCTCAATTAAAAAGAAAATTAATCCACTACCATTCCATCAAAAACTCAAAGGTAACTCATTTCAAAGACTATCAACTTTCCAAAATATTTTCTTTTAGTAAGAAGTTATATATTGCCATTACATAGTATAAGTATATCATTGGCATAATGGGTCTTTGATTAAATACTGATCCTACTAGTTTATCTTAGCTACTAGAATCTATCATCCAATATAGCCTTTTCATGAAAATAAAATAAAAATATTTAATCTCATAGATTTATTTAAAAATCAATTTTAATTCCACTATAATTCATTTATGAAAAATTGTAAAACAATAGTTTCAAGAACTCGTTATTCTACAGCCATTAAAGATATATTAATCTCTCAAATCTATACATTGTAGTAAATATTTTCCTAAGGTAAAATATATATAACATGCAAAAATATTATTAACTTTTTGATTAATATTCAATACATATCCTGATAAATTACACCCCAAAACCAAAAGGTTTAGTGTTACTGGGGAATTTATAATAATTCAACATGTTTATGAACAGCCACCAATATCTACTAGAAACTTTCTTCAGAAATTGGACCCCTTTAGAATTATCATACATAAAATCATTCTTCACAAACTGAGGAAAAGAATTCATTTGAAAGTGTAAGATCAGATCCTTAGTATTGTAAAAATTTAATGAAATTTATTTATGATCATAAGCGATTGTTCCACAAAAAAAGACATGCCCCAATTTTTCATTATGGGGTGTTGAGTGTGATTGTAAAATCATCAAATAAGGTCACTATTTTTTTATCCTACAATTTTAAATGGTTTCTATCCTAAAACCATAAATACAAATCAACCTCTACATTATAGATAAGATATATATATATATATATATATATATATATATGAACATTTTTCTTCTAAAGGTAGATGTTTATGAGGATTTCTCACCAATATTGCTTTGGTTCTCACATTCCTCAACAGGATGGAAGAAGGAGGTCATAAAACCTATTTGGGAGGAATTACCTCCTACTCAATGAAAATTTTATTTATTTTGATTATGTTTTGGAATTTTTAGATGCTGAGAAGCGCTCCAGGTCTAAGAAAGGTTCGGGCGCAACAAAGTGAAGCCATATTTGGAACTAGAAATCCAGTACGGGGGACCTGGAGGGGCGGCACGAAAATAATTCTGAGGTGCGCGAAAAAAATATGTCCCATGCAAAAAACTCCGGGATTCGCGAGTGTTTTCTGCGTGACCGTGGAACCTTTTCATGCCACCGCTCCGTGCGGTTGATCTACATGCTGCCGACATCGGGCGTGCTATATTTCACACTGGTGTGTTTTGCGTGTGGACCCGCGATCCCAAGAACCTATAAATAGAAGGCCACCCCTTCATCTTCATCCCGTTGAATTTGAACTCTCTTCCCTGTGCGAAATTCTTCTCCCGTGCATGCAAAAAGATGGCTCTCATGTACTGAAGTTTTCGCGCTAGGTCACCCAGGGGTCCGCTTTCACGCGAGACCCCTCGGGCTTGATCCTCGTCCAAATCCCTTCGACTCATGTCCCCCACACACAATTCCTTCCAATTTCGCGCAATCCCCTCTTCTACATGCATACCCTTCAAAATTGTCCGCCCTCTATTACGCGCCAAGACCGGCCCTTCCATGCCCGAACCTGATTGCGCACCCAGTCCCTTTTGTGCGCAAGCCTCTCGCCTTGTGCGCCTGTCATGTCCCTCCTCCGGGCATCATTTTCGGGTGCCTCCCGCACCCAAATCTTCTACGCTGTATACTCATTTTCCATGAAAACTTCTAGGTTTACATGAAGTAACATCAATGTCCCCTGGACAATACCACCCGTTGCGTTGCTTTGCCTCATGCTTCTTCGCATAGGCATGCTAATAGCTATTTCGTCTTCACATAGCCAAGCTAATGTGGACCCCCCAATGGTTCTCTCCATGACCCCCTATCCCTGGCTTTGCCAGTCCCCTCTCTAAAACAAGGAGAAGAGGGTACCAGTTATGTAAGTCCTAGGGGTGCAGAAAAAACCCACCTCGTCCGAGCTATAGGACGTTAAACCTCCAAGCGTCATCATCCCCAGCACATGATGTTAAACTGTGACCCTGCCCCATGCCTCGCAAACGGGGTGCCACCACCTTGGAAATTCTCCATGACCACTAGTCTCCACAAGGATGTGATCTTCCCTCACAGGGTATGATATCCTTTTTATCGTAGTGGCGTTTGTCTGTGTGGAAAGGGAAACCACCCTGGTGTAAGCCACAAGCTTTTCTTGACGGAGGCAGCATCCTTGCTCCTCCTTTCTTCTTCGGTCCCAAGGACAAAGGGGAATGGACACCAGACCCCACCTATCTTCGGTACCAAATCCATCTCCCGTTTGGATTATGTCGCCGTCGAGCCTCCATCCTGGAGTAAGTCCTGGCCTCTTCGAGCTGCAAACCATGCATAATACTTGTTTCTTCTTTGGGCTACGATCACGCATAACCCCACTCTACATCCCATGAACACAACTTTTGCAACGTGATCGTCGGGTCTCTGCTAACTCTTCTTTCTCACACAGAGCATGACACATGGGGTTAGAGGGAGCACCGACCATGACATCTTCCTTGGGCCTCCTCAGAGCATAATCCCCAAATGCAACCACCTGAACTACAAGGTCTTTGATCCTTCCCAAGTCAGGTTACGTAGGAAGCCTCCACGAGGTTCAATCCCACCACCCATCGGACCCCAGGTCCACCTTCACGTCGGTTCGCCGACACCACCTGAACTATGAGGTCTTTGATCCTTGCCATGGTAAGGTATATAGGAATCCACCACGAGGTTCAAGCCCAACAACCATTGGACCCTAGGTCCACCTTCACGTCGGTTCCCAACCATCCAAACTACGAGGACTTTGATCTTTACTAAGGAAAGGTACATAGGAAGCTTCCCTGATGTTCAATCCCACCATTCAGCTGGTCGTTCCCACCCCTTTATGTCGGTTAACCAACACCTTGGGCTACCTCAAAGTGTAAGACCAAAATTTCCCCACACCACATGAACTACGAGGACTTTGATCCTTTCCATGGAAAGGTGTGTAAGAAGCCTCCATGAGGTTCAAGACTAACATCCAGCAGTTATGACCCCCTTCACGTTGGTTCGTCCCTATCCTGTATGACGTTAAATGATGGACCTCATCTAGTGGTAAGCCATTGACATCCCTAATTAGTGGTAAGCCATTGACAACCCCATCCAGCGGTAATCCGTTGTTACCCTATTCAGAAGTAAGCCATTGTGACCCCGTTCAGTGGTAAGTTATTGACGTCCCCAATCAGCGGTAATCCATTGACGTCCCCAATCAGCAGTACATCGTTTAAACCCACATCAGTTGAAAGCTTCCATCAGACAAACTTCATGGACTTCGATTCCATTCCACGGGGATCCATAAGAGGCCTCTTCGAGGCTCACGCCCAAAACCATCGTCATCCCCATGAAGGTTCCATCCCATTCACCACCCCATCACAAAACCTTTCATCATCCATCCTGATTCTTACCCGGGCCACCTCATCTTGATTCTATAATGCCACCCCATTCCCTGTTCCATCTAACAGCATTCGGGATCCCACCCACATTATGGCCCCAATATTGGTGTTCCCTCCAGGGGGTTCCTCCATCTGATCCACTCTAGTCAGTGTTCTGATCAGCCTGATCTTTCTCCACTGGACGTTAAACTCACAGTATACCTAGTGTTAAACATAGGAAGATGAGTAAAACCTCAGATACATGCCCATGGCATATGATTCCCCGTGTTCTATGTGAGATGCCTCAGGCTTCCGTGCCCTCGAGAAGCCCTATAATAAGGGACAAAAGACAGACACGCCAATTCCCTAGAATCCAGACATGCTAGTGATCCCCAACATGATTACTCCTCTAACTGAAGGTTGCTTCCCTGACCTGAACCCTTGGAATGTCCTGACAGAATCAGTGTGATTAATTGGCGTCCATGAAGATATGTCACCAGGAAGAGTTTCAAGAACAACGTCTTAAGTCTATAAGGGAGAGCAGACTAGGTGATGAGTTACGAGGAGGAATCCACAGAAGGAAGAACTGACATCCCATCATCAAATTTCGATCAAGAAGCAAACGTCCATGAACAAGGAACGGATGTCTCCTACCATTAGAAAGTGGTAATATGGGGAAACAACATCGCATCCTCCACAGACAGGTGTGCACGCCGTGGTGAAAGTGTCGGAAACAGAAAGAGTGAACCCGACGTGAATTTCATCGTCTCAATATGGAGATTAGTAGTGCTCGGGGCTTCAATGGATTGACATGTCACCGGATCCATCTATCTGGTGCTAGGACCCTCCAAGAAACTAGCGGGCCTAGCATGAAACTCACCAGAAGTTGGGGCAGTAGAACGTTGGACATCTCGTTCCGCGACGTTGTCAGCGTGGATCCCTCTTACCAGCCATAGAGGATGGGATGGCGTTGGGGCATTGGTCCTCAATTCCTTTTCCTTTCAGCACTGACGAGTTCATCTCCCTACTTCTTAGTAATCAGGTTGCTGCACTGGGGACGCGATCACCACCTTCCGGTCTACGCAGGTGCAGGGGAAATGCCAATACGGTCATTCCACGTGGCTTCACCTCTCCCATGATGGCCTCTACGTCAATGCCCATGGGGCACCCACGCCCCCTATCCCCATCTGAGGTCGTTCAATTGAGGGTAATCAACGAACTCATGCTTCACTATAAGGAGGAGGGTATAATCCCAACCTTGGATATGGTCCACCAAGATCTGGGGGCATCTGCGCATCATCGTCAACACTGCCCCTGAGGGTTGCGCAAGGAACAATTTATCCCCACCCCGATGTAAAACCGCTTTGGGAGCCTATCCCCGGATCACCTTGATGACTCCATGCCTTACGCTGACGAGGTAGGTGACGTCCGGCCCAACACGGTAAGAGTCCCAATACTGGGGCTCCCAGCAAGGTCTCCCACCTGGTCGCATCAGTGCTGCTGCCCGGTCATACTAGAGGAGGAGCAATTAAGCTATGTACCTGCATCACCAGCCCCTGTTCATCCTACTCGACGCCAGCATCGGGCGCAAGTTGAGGAGAACGCCCACTGAAGGGTGTCAACGTTGTCTGCTATCGTGGCCCAAGCCACCGTCAATGCATATCATCAGGTCTCTGCATTCACTGAATAGGGGCACATATACGCCTGGATAGGATCGAGGACCCTACTACCCCATGGGTAGGCTCGGTTGACTCTCTTGGCCGCGGGCACGAGTGGTGGTCACCGCGAACCAACCCGCAGCAATGCCACCCCATATGGAGGTCCTCCCCATAACACTACTATAGAGAGTGTGGGCCTTCCCCAATACAAGGCTCAACATGGAGGTCTTCCATGATCTACCCTCAATCTGAATGAAGGTCTTCCCTACGGCAGTGGTACTCGGCACGAAAGCCTCTCCTGTGCCCATTACACTAGGTATGGAGTTGTTCCTCCTACCCCAGACCACCAGTTCATGGAAATTGCACATCCGGTCACTCTTCTACATGGGGACCCTCCCTATATCCTTTTAACAGTAGATGAATGTCCTCCTTGCCTCGGCAACCAGAAGGGTGAGGTCCAGCCTCGCTCCGCCCGCACCCAGCACGGATATCCCACTCGTGTTCAGCTAGACCGGTACAAGGACCCTCCTCGTACTGAGGTTGCCCGGAAAACAAGCATGGAGGTCCTCCCCTTTCTCTTTCTAGTCCCAGCAGAGGTTATTCCCACTCCAGTGCTTTCTATGGAGGTCCTCACCATATCCCCTTCAAAATTTGTTCTGGTGCTCCTCGAACCCCAGCTTTCTCGGGTGGAAACCCTCTTTGCTCCAGCACTAGTGCGGCCGAAGGACCCCGTGTCAGAAATCAGCTCTATCCGTAGGATCCACACATGGGATGGAAGGTAGGTCATCTCCCCCATAAGAATAATTCGAATAAGGTCTAGATGGAGATCAAACCAGTCTGCTTCTCATACTCTGAAGTGTAGTACGACTCAGCTCGGGAACCCTCCCCTTGCTCATCTGAGTCAAGGGCCGGAGCTTGAACAAGGCGCAATAGCCTAGTACTCCTGGAATGTGAGGTCCATAGGAATCCCACCTCCCTCCATAGGTATATCTAGGAGGATGAAAATCTGGAGACCCCACAGGTAACAGTCATGCAATCACAACCATCGTCACCGGAAGCGCTCTCTACCTCCACAAGAGATCATAGAGAGCTATTCTGGGGACCAATGGAGGGCGAGCAGCATCGCAGCCTATCACCATTAGATCTATCCCCTGAGCTATGAATGATAGCCATCAGCCCATATTATCACAATGTAGAGTCCAGGTCTCTACACTCTTCATAGTACATCCCGATAATAGGTGGCCAGTCAGCCTGTTCGCCATACTCTCCACCGGCCTGCCTGCCATCCCAGCTGTCTGCCTCAGAACCGCTATCAGTTCCTCAACCACCCCCAGTTGATGAGTGGGGAAATCAAGGTCTATACCTTCAATCTTAACTGAGGAGCTTCTGGAACATCCTCACGGTAGACCACTTCCCTGAGAAGTTATGGCTCGTGGAAACACCGTATTTCGTGCTCCAGAATCCCTCACCCTAGAGGAGGATTAATGATTCTGCCAAACCCTTTGGGTGATGCACTTTCGCCTTCATTATTAGCGGGTTGTTCAACCCAGGATCCATGTGCATCTTGAAGAGATTGGCGAGCGATGCCGTCTAGTAGATATGGCTATGCTCCCTGTGGCCCAGCGCCTCGAGTCACTAGGCCGCCATAAGACCCTCCAACAACAATGCGTTCAAAGTTTCTAGGTACTCTGAAAAATCATCAAGGAGGCATTCCCCCATGCACAGATCCATGGCTGGGGGCAGTATGCCACCCTCCTCTTTAGTCATATCGGGCGGCAGCCTGACCTTCTTTGCAATATCGAGGATATTCCTCCAGGAAGGTTCACAGTCAACATGGCAGACATAGTATAAGACGAGGACGAGCTAGAGATTCTCAATGAAGACTTACTCCCCGAGGGAATGCCACCACTATTGGATCCATCGGGAAGGTTTACGCACCAGAAGAAGAACTTACTTGGTCTCCCTGTGCCCATGGAGGCATTGGTACTCAGTTGGAATTCTGGTAAGGGAAAAGAGAACGTCGGGGCTGCTAAGAACTCCGACCGGTCCGCCTCAATGCAGAAGACCGAGGAGGACCCCGAGAAGGCTATATTGCACCAAAAACTTGCTGAAGGAAGAAGTTGGTTGATGAAATCCTGAATGAATTCACTGTAGAGCGACATCCCATCTACGGAAAACATAGGCTAGTACAACAGGGGAAGGAACAACTTCCACTCAGCGAGCTGCCACCAGGAAATCCTGATCATGCTGCTACTGCAGATAGGGATGAAGTTGGATCTCATAGAAAGAGAGCATGCTATGTCTCTCCAAACCCTCCTGAATGGCGTGGCCATCCAAGGAAGCAAGCTTGGGTTCCCCCAGTTTCCCCACAAGTCACTCCACCTGCCGCCCCATGAGCCTCTTATCCTGTTTACCATGTTGAAGAACACGCCAATGCGCTCGTAGTTAGGGATCCCCATCAAGACCAGGACCCCCACCCAGATGATCCTATGGAGGCACTCATAGCCCGCCTTGATGCATTGGAAACATGACAGGTGGCAATCCCAGCGGATGGTAAGTCATATCCAGTGTGGGTGGATGATATGCCAATACCTCCGGGTTTCAGGAATCCCACCTTCTCCACCTTTAACTAGACGGGGGACCCACCACAACACCTGGCCCACTTCAACTCAATGTGTGGGCCCTTGTCAGGGAGTCCAGCGAAGCCAGAGGCTTACAAGATCCACTATTTTGTTCAAACATTAGAGGGGCCAGCATTTTTCTTGTATAACCAGCTCCTTGTCAGATGCACAACCATCCAGGAGGACCTTCGAAGGAAATTACTCAACCAATTCAGCTCTACCACCCAGAAAACCAGCATCGAAGAACAATTCAAGTGCAAGAAAAGTCCTGATGAGCGAGTCGCCGACTTTATTTTTTAATGTAAGGGTCTCACATACACCCTTGACATGACACTCACTCTAGAGAAATTAATGATGATGTGTGTAGGGAATGTTAAGATAGAACTGGTCCCTTCTCTGATCACCCAGAACTACCCTAGAAGATTCCGAGACTTCTCTGATAAGGCCCAGTGCTTGGAGGAAGCCCTACAACAGGCCATCCAGACACATCTGTTGCCCCTGTAATTCCTACGAGGAGGGCTTCCAGATCCAAGCATACTGTGGTGGAAAAATATAAGCCCCTAGGAAACTAGAATTTATACCACTGGAACTTGCCCTGTAGCCTCGTAGAGGCCCTTAACCTCAGGTGCATCCTCCGGCTCAGCAGCGTCCTCCTCATAATTGGCAGGTGCCCCCACGGAATGCCCCGCCACTACCTAGGTTGGAAAACAAGGCTCCACCTCCTCAACAGGCGCCTCTAGATCCTCCTCAGGGTCAGGCTCCAACATCCCCCTTTCAGACAGATGAAACTAGACCTAATCGTTCAATGAGAATCAGGTCCCTGACTATTTTAGAAGTTCTTTGGAACAAGGAATTGTGTGTTCTCCTGAGTGTAGAAGGCTAGAAGAGGTGAAACTCACTAATCACCCCAACTACTACCCCTATCATTGGATTCTGGGGCACTCCCTCAAGAAGTGTTATGTGTTCAAAGAATGGCATCAAGACTAGGTCGATAACAACATAGTTAGGCTGGGCATGGCCACTACACAAGTGTTGTGTGTATTTGTAAGTCCAGATAGTAGTAGCGATAGAGAAGGATTGTGGAAGCAGGTTTCTAACCACTGGTCCCAGAAGTATGATGATTGGATGCCTTGCAAAATGGTTGCTCGTGCCCATGGTATCATTCAAGAATGCCTGAATCAGCCAAATCCTTCAAAACATGCATCAACCACTTCTTTATCATCATCTCTGTGGGCCTCTTCCTAGAAGAGAAAGCATCGGTGGCGCAAGGGAAAGAAACCTTCCCCATCAACGCCATTGTATTCCCGCACACTCGGAGACTTTATGCCCCCGTAGATGGAGATCCTTCCCAGAATCCTCCCATTGATGGATAAATCTTCAAGTGACAGTCAAGGGTATGCTTAGGTTAATACCGTGGAGTTGGTAAACCCCTATATGACTTCCGAAGATGAGGATCACCAGGAGAACCTCCCCAACATCCCCATCCTAGGCTAACGTCGGCGAAGTTGTGGCCACATGGGTCGTCGGGGAACATCAGTTGGAACCTCCAGCCAGGTCGTGCATGCCATTGGGACCAGACAGTAGGCCAAGCATAAAACTCAGCATGTGTAGCCTCATCATTTGGTGTCGTCGGGCCTGCCTCCACCACCGTTTGTGCTATTAGATCTGGAAGAGATACCTCGACTAGGCCGCGACCAGCCTCACCCTACTACAGGACTATCTCATTCGTTCGGTCCTCATCTGGTAGCTACTATTCGGGCTTCGACTAGTGAGAAGCGGGATATACACAACACCAGTCAACCGCCGGTCCGGCCAGTAGGGCCCGCTATGCCTCCAATCTCAAAGTGGCTTCCTGCAAGATGAAGTTCCCACCTAGCCCGGAAGTATGATCTTCTCAAGAACCTCGCCAGCATCCCAGCGAGGCATTCCATCCTTGAATCCTTCGCCTATTTCCAAATATGCATGAGGTCCCCACGGAGGTTTTGAGAAGCCCCCTCCAATTTGAGACTGAGGTAGCAGCTGTAGAAGCCTTTCATGATGAAGCAGTCGAGAATGATGAATTCCAGGCCATCATTTTTTTCTCTAGAGAGGATGAAGACTCCCCTATACAGGTGCACATTCACCCGCCATAAATCACCGACCAATTTAACGATGTGGACGTTTTCCACTATCTCGTGGACACCGAATCCAGGATTAACCTTATCGTAATGCAGACACTGCGAAAGCTGGGGTTATCCGAAGATGACTTCACTCTATCCGATTTAATAATCTAGGGATACGACAGGACCAAGCAGAACCCAATCAGTAAGATCCATTTGAAGACCCAGTTCGGTGGCCTAGTCGCTAGTACTGAGTTTATGGTTGTCTCCTAGGACACCGCATACAATGCATTAATGGGAAGACCATGGCTCCACCTGCATGTGGTGGTCCCCTTGTCATATCACTAGTGCCTCAAGTACTTACATAATGGTCGATTAGGTGTAATCCAAGGTGATGTATATCCTTTCGCCTCTTGTGAAGCCTGCTACCTAGATGCTGACTATTACAAGATCAAGGATAAGTAGATTCAGGTAAGAGTTGTTGGGACCGGCATGACCGCAACTGACCCCTGGCCAGGTCTGGATAGCTCCTATGTCTTCTCGATCCATCAATTGGAGGAAACAACCCCCAACATGGGGAAATGTTTTTTGTCTCCAGTATAAGAGGGAAGCATATTCCCATGTTCGAGAAATAGCATTAAATCACCTCATACTCCTACACAAACCAGGCTCAGGTGATCCTAGAGCCTCCTAACCCCGTATGATATTGGGATGTCTGCCCCATGGCAATGGTAGTATGTCATACATGTCTATTTCACTAGGCTGGGATTAACTGGATCAAGACGACGCACCAATATTACTTTTATATCATTAAGCATGGCCCCTTGGGCCGAAGACTAGATGGGATTGGATCGACTGCCTTCATCGCTATGGTCTTAGCAGTGCGTGAATCTCCTGATATGTGGTCCACTACTGTCCAGGCTGGTACCAGCCTCACGTTAGGAAATTCCTACCCAGAGGAAGCTTCTCCCGCTGAAAATTTGTTCTTTGCAAGTGAAGAAGAGGACTCAGAGGATGATCCCCCCACCTTCGAAGAAGACAACTCTACCAGGGTCGATGAACTGGTACCGGTGAACCATGGTAGAGAGACAGATCTGAGACCCGCATTGATCAGTGCCGCCATGTCTCTCGAGGAGTAGAAGTAGTGCATAGATTTCATGAATCATCATCGTGATGTATTCACCTGGATCTATGACCAGAGGATAGGACTCTATCCTTATGTATCCTTCCACTACCTCAGTCTCCCTGCAAATCATCGCGGTATGAAGCATCCTCCCAGAAAGATGCACCCTTCTCATGGTTCCATGGTCGAGGACAAAGTTTACAAGCTCATCAAAGAAAAAATCATTAAGGAGGTCCAGTACACCATGTGGCTAGCCAACATTGTGCTATTCAAGAAGAAGAACAGACAGATCAGGGTCTGCATCGAATTCCAAGACCTCAATTGTCACTGTCCGAAAGATGATTTTCCCCTTCGAGTGATAGAATTGTTGATCAATGATACTACTGGTTTATAGGCCCTCTCTATCATGGTTGGTTACACCGGGTACAACGAGATCTGAATGGCCCCCAAGGATGAGGAGTCCACAACTTTTAGGTCACCCCAAGGAAATTTCTGTTACCAGGTTATGCCCTTTGTCCTGAATAATGCATGTTCTACCAATCAGAGGGCCATGCACCATATATTCAAGAAAATCCTCCAGACATTGGTGGAATGCTATGTGGAAGATCTGGTGGTCAAATCTCTCCAGCATCAGGATCATAGCATCGACCTTGAGAAAGTGTCCGGCTTCCTCAATTCCCACCACCTGAAGATGAACCCATTGAAATGTGCCATCGTTTTCACCTTCGGGAAGTTCCTTGAATTTGTTGTTAGGTACCGGGTCATCGAGAGTAACCTAGAGATGATCAAGTCCATCTGTCAGATGCCTATTCTGAGAAATATTCGGGATCTTCGAGGTTTTCAAGGCCACTTATCCTACATAAGTCGATTCATTGCAAATCTGTCCGGCAAGTGTAAGCCCTTTTCTCGGCTCATGAAGAAAGGCTCTGCCTACGAGTGGGATGAATAGTGGCCGACCGCATTCGAATAAATCAAGTAGTATCTACTCCAGCCTCTGGCCTTGATGCCAACCGTCTCCGGAAAACCATTGATCATGTATGTGACTACCCTAGAATGATCTCTCGGAGCCCTTCTTTCCTAGATGAATAATGAGGGGACAAAAAACAGTCTCTACTACCTCAGCCGCATGCTCCTTAACACGGAGACCAGATACTCCCCCATCAAAAAGAGCTGCCTTGCGCAGGTATTCATAGTGTTGAAATTGCGACACTACTTACAACACCATGAGGTAAAGCTGGTGTCTTGGGTAGACCCACTGAAGTAAATTCTGAACTGCCCCTTGATTACCGTCTGTCTAGCATGGTGGGTGGTAATCCTCCAGCAGTTCGGCATCAGGTTTTTCCATCAAAAAGATATAAATGGAAAGGCATTGTTAGATTTTATAGCTGCCCATCCAACCTCTGTGGACCAGTCCATAGGCTTGTATTTTCCTAATGAGGCAATCCTCTCGGTAGATCATGAAATCCCATTTTGGCAGATGCTCCTTGATGGTGCCTCCTGGATCCTCGCCAGAAGGAAGCTCGATGATCCCAGACTCAACAGAGTAGGCCTGGGTATTGTCTTTATTACCTCGACACAAAACATTTTTCAATACTCAATCTTATTATCAGAAGGCTTCACCAACAATGAGGAAGAGTATCAGGCCCTCATCACTGGCCTCAAGCTAGCCCTCTAGATCGATGTGCCCCATTTTCATACGAAAGGGGATTCCAAACTAGTCATCATGAAAATAAACTGTGGTTGAATCATTAGAAATCCAGAGATGGTACCATTTTTGGTGAACACCCTCCAACTAATGGCCCAGTTTCCATCTCATCCAGAAGTTACTCATGTCCCTCAATCTCAGAACAGTCGAGTCGATGCCCTGGCCGGCCTGGCTGCATCACTTACAGAACCCGAGCAGGATGATATGATTATACACGTGTAACATCAGAGATTCATTTCTCTCATCACCTCAGATGATGAAGAGGGACTATGGGTAATACATCTTCCCCCTAGAGCCTCCACGTTAGGACCCCCAAGTTCCTCTGATGCAGTGGTTGAAGCGAACCCTGACTGGAGAGCCCCCTTTGTAGAGTATCTCCAGAATGGTAATCTCCTGGCTGATCGGGCCGAGTGTGAGAGAATCTGATGCCGCATGCTGTAGTTTACCCTCTAGAGTGGTCCTAGTATTGAGAAGAACATATACAAGAATGGGTTTTATGGGTTTCTCCTTTGTTTCATCCAAGGATTCAAGATTTCTCAGGTCATATAGGAGGTTCACGCCGTTTCCTATGGGGCTCACCAGACTGGGCCAAATATGTCCCACCAGATCCATAGATTGGGTTATATCTGGACCACCATGATCCATGACTACATCGAGCCCACCAAGAGGTTCCACAAGTACCAAATTCATGCTAACTTCAGGCATCGGCCGCCAGAACCTCTCCCCTCCACCATGTACTCTTGGTCATTTGTGGTGTGGGGACTCGATGTTGTGGGACCATATCCACCGGCGTCAGTTCGCCAATGCAGGTTCATCCTGACCACTGCTGATTTCCATTCCAAGTGGGAAGAGGCAGTTCCACTCAAGGAGGTAAAGTCCCATTCTATCGTCAACTTTGTGAGCTCTAATATCATCTACCAGTTTGGAGTCCCTCACATCGTCCTCACCGATAACGACACCAACTTCCAGAAAGCTGAGTTGAAGAAGATGTACGCCAAGTACAACATCCATTCTAACCATACCTCCCGCTACCATGCATAGGATAATGGATAGATCGAGGCAGTCAATAAAGACCTCTCTAGAATTTTGCAGAAAATGGTTGGTCAGAACAAGAAGAGTTTTCCGGACAAGCTCCCCAACACCCTCTGGGCCTATCAGATGATGACTCATAATTCCACATAGGTGACCCCATATTCCATGGTGTATGGAGATTAGGTCTTCCTTCCCATCGAGATCCATCTACCCTTGTTATGAAAAGCAGACTATGGCCAGCAGGCAGCAGAGAAAGTAACCGAAATTCGTCTGGCTGAATTGGAAGCACTTGACGAGAATAGGCTTCATGCCCTCCACAATCTGGAAAGGCATCAGAATAAGAAATCTAGAGCCTTCCACAATAAGGTTTGCCTCCACTCTTTCCTACAATATGACTTGGTATTGGCCCTCCAGATTCCAATGATCCCTGGTAGGAAACCACCCTAGTTGGAACCCAAATAGGAAGGACCATACATAATTCACATGGTTTACCCCAATGGAGCATACTCCCTTGTGACCATGGATGGTGAGGGTATAACTCCTCCCACCAATGCCAAGATCCTCATGCAATACTTTTCCTGATCCGACTGGTCCTGCATGACCTTAAACTGGATGGTCTTACACGACCCTAAATTGCACGATGGTCCAGCATGACCTTAAACTGTCCTGTCTTGCTTGACCCTAAGTTGTGTGTTGGTCCGGCATGACCCTAAACTGTTTGGTCCATCATGACCTTAAACTGTTCAGTCCTACATTACTTTAAACTATGCAATGTCTCAAAAGACTATCAAATTCACCCTTAGAACTACGTATGGATTGATTTCCATCTGCATGGGATACGTAGGAACACTCAAGAGTTTCTTCTTGAGCTCAGCCCACAAACTCTTCTCCTTGACTATATCCCCTGCATATAGTTCTCTCGGAGAATCCTTACAGGATATGGTGTAAGATTATTTATCCCCAATTGTTCCATGATTATAACGGTTGCCCCATTTGCCCACTCCATGTTCTTCTATCCTCCCATGTCCTCTCTACATGACGTTAAACTGCAAGGCCTTCAATAACTACGTATGGCTTGATTGCCATCCTTATGGGATACATAGGGACACCTGAACATATTGTCTGTTGGCCCAGCCCAAATGCCAGAATCTTCCCCTTGGAACACGAAATATGTTGTGGTGTAGACCTTTTCCCCAATTCATGATGAGCTCATCTCAATCTGGCCGTACTTCCCATTCCCTGGAGATGGTCGCCACTTTCATGGATGGGTACAACAATGCTTCACCCACCCCCTTGATTGGGACTCCATCATCTTTCCCTCCCAGAAGGTCCCCTGAATGGCATGGATGCTAGGAAAAAGGTCTCTCCTACTGCTTTGGGCCAATGCCCTCGAGGATGTTTAGTGACAAGCCGATACAAGTCCTGCATTGCAAATATGGTAAACGGTTGATGCTCATTTTTTGTTCCAAGTCCAGGTCATTGTAGGGATGTTTTGTTTCAAACGAGGTCAAAAACTATTCTGTGTTGTTGGAACCACCCCAAGATGTCCCAAAATTGAGTGTAGTGGTTCATTCTACCCCGTTGTATCTTCAAGCGATGAACTCCCTCCGGAAGATGCCAATTATGGGATTGTACGGTGTGGTATGTGATTATATCCTCATTCACATCGGGTTACTTGTCGTGCCATACACCTCCTGTATGTGAGGTATCTTACCAACATTATTCCTCACTGCAAGAAGTTAAACCGAAAATTGGACGGGCCTTCCCATCTGAAGCCCGACCTTAGGCCCCTAGCCTTTTTTGGCCCCTTTTCCCTTTCTGGCCCCCAGCACAAGATGTCATTTAGGGTTGTGTGGTGTGGAGCGGACTTATGTAATAATTCACATCATGCTATTTCACAATGCTACACATATCCCCTTAAGGTATCCTTCCCTTTATTTTTCGTCCATACCGTGAGCACATGCCCTGTCATGCTTCACGTGCCCAGTTTCGGGCCCCCGTCCTAGGTTCTCTCTTATGGGATTGTACTGTGTGGTATGAGATTATATCCTCATTCACATTAGGATACTCATAGTTCTGTACACACCCCTAGATGAGATGACTTATCCTCTCTTTGTCATCATGGAAAGACGTTAAACTGCAAAATGGTCGGGCCTTTCCGACCGGGGCCCAGCCTCAGGCCTCTTGTCTTTTCCATCCCCTTGGCCTTCTTGGGCCCTGGCCCAAGTTCTTACATTGCATGGTTTCATATGGGATTATTTCCTCATTCATGCCAGGTTATTCTCCATGCCATACACCCCACATGTTTTGGGGTATCTTACCCCTCCCTTCCTCCTCACTCCAGAACTACGTATGGATTGATTCCCATCCTCATGGGATTCGTAGGACCACCCGAGAATCTCGTCTTCGGGTCTAGTCCCATCTTTGACCCTTGGCCCGCATTCCCCCAAAGAGAGGAATATATGGTGTGGTATGAGATTATTCTCTCAATCACATTGGGTGTTGAAACAACCATGCCATTTAACCCATCCTCCTGAGAGTTTTCCACCCTTTGTACTATCCCTGTCTTTTCAAATCAGCTGCTTTCAAGATGTGACCCTCGACCCACTTTGTCGATTCACTGATGTGCCTAAGGGTACTCTGGTTTCGTACCTGGAATATCAGACTCTACTCGGGAAATCTTTCACCCATTTTTCAGGCTTTGTGTCCTAACTCATTTGGGCTTTCATCACCCTTCGCATCCAAAGGGACCCCCGAATGGAATGGATGCTCGGACCAAGGGCCCTCCTACCATTATGGGCCAACGTCCTCCATGGTTCTGGACCACAAATTGATAAAAGTAACACATTGGATATTTATTCAGCGATCGATGCTCATTTGTTTTTCCCTATTTTAGGCTAATGCGATATGGATGCTGTGTTTCGAACACGGTCGACAGTTATCCTCCATCATCAAGCCAACCCCATTAATCCCAAAATTTCAGTTACAAGATTCATGTCCTTCTCCACCTCATCATTTCCAAGTAGAACATCAAAACTCTTGGTACTATTCCTCAATGCGCATCCACACGTGGGATGTATCTCACGTATTGTAAATACCTTATCTACCCATGTTTCCTACAACGAGTTCTACTCAAGTAGGCTTAGGGATTAGGTTAAGGTCTTCCTTCACTTGGGATAGCCCCTTCCCCATGGTCCGAGTTCTAAGACCATAAGATAATATCTTTTTGTATAGCCCCTTTGTGAGAACTATGTATATCTTTATTCCCATCCACATGGGATACGTAGGGACACTCGGACATCCCGTATTTGGGTCCAGCTCAATTGGGAGCTTGTTTCTCCTGCCCCTTACCCTATTACCACTATTTTGGCCCCTTGGACCAAGGTTTCTTTCATGGAATCAAAGACAGTGTTATGTCTGTGCCGCACAATGTTAAAATAAATTGCTGGTCCCATCACATGACCCTAAACTGTGACATTATCGCCCTGGTCGCACGACTAAAAATGTCACTACATCCTGATGTCTTCACTCAAGGGGACACCATGTTTGGTATTGGTCACATGCGATACCTTTTGTTAATGTCTGTATATGACTTGACAATTTTGGAGATTCTTGGACTTGAAATCCTAGGCATGTCGCTTCACAAAAAAAATTCACCTTAAAAGACAAACAAGATTTATCAAATACCGCTTCTTTTGGTGAGAGGGACACACCCACACACCCCTTTTATTGCTAGCACTGGTCTATTACCATGCCGCCTCTTAAAACTACGTGCAGCTTGATCCCCATCCTCATGGGGTATGTAGGAATGTCTGTGCACCTTGCCTCAGGCCCAACTTATCTCTTGTTTCTGGTCCCTTGACCTAAAACCATCCCAGAGAAAATATGGTGGTCAGAACCCCAGGTTCCCATTCACGACAGGTTTTCTAATTACCCCACCATGTGTCTCCCATGTTTCCTACCATCCATGGTTCGAGCTCTATGACCATAGACTAAGACCACTCTGCGTCTTTGCCGCAAGACGTTAAACTACGCCACACATCTTAAGAACTATGTATGGCTTGATTCCCATCCTCATGGGATATGTAGAGACACCCAGGCATTTCACCTCGGGTCCAGCAACCGGAATCATAAATCATATTCCTCCTCATTTCTGGCCCCTAGACAGATCCCTTGCGGGGAACCATGTAACTACAGCTTTGCCCTGAACAAGTTCGGGATGCTCAAAGATGAAACTGGGAAGCAACATCTCCCTCGCTAGGGAGGTCTTGTCTAATATTAGGAATGATCCATGGTCAGACTGATGTGCCCATCTAATGTGTTTCCACCACAACAGTGTAATTTCGAGAGTGTTGGATCCTGTTCGAGCAAACCATCACTCCACATTCCACACTTTGTGTGCCACTTATTCATACAGTCGTCCTATTTCATTTATAAGGGAATCCCCTAACAGTAAGGATGCTTGGCCTATGGCCCGCCTATTGTCCTAGGCCAATGTTTCGAAAGGCTAATGGATGAAATTTTGAGTTGGGACCCGTGTTACGAACAAGGTCAGTGCTCAGCCCTCATTTTCCATCCCCATTGCAGGCTAACACAATAAGGATACTATTTTTCAAATGTGGTCAACAATTATTCCTTATTGTCATGCCACCCCCACAGTGTTCTGAATCTTGGGTATTGTGATTCACATCTTACATTCCCATCTATTCGGATTGATTCCAGTGCCCTTGGCGTTGCCCCATTTTTGCACAAGAGCACACTGGGAAAATGGTAATTTGGCTATTTCAAGAGCTTCATCCTCCAGTCAGGTCTCTCCCATTTCTTCCTGGAAATCTGGGCCGGTTGTTCAAACCCCAGATGCCCGAAGCATGGTTGACACTTCTAAGTTCAAATGAAGTAATAGATCGTAGTTGAATGTATTAAACCAAATGAACAAGTAAATGAGTATCGATACACCTATCTATACATGCAGTTCAGAATAAGAAGTAGTAAGGGGAAATTGTTTTATGAGTTCAGTCCAAATAGGGCCCTTAAGGGTCAGCTTCATGGATGGATCGCTCCAGCACCGCTACCCTTTGGCTGATGGCCTCCAGGATTGCTTCCTACCCCCTGAGGACCATATCTTCATCAGCAGCCGCAGAGTGCAGTCCAATGACCCTATCCTATGCTTGCACCTTGTCGGTTTGGAGTTCATTCATCTCGTGATCTGCCTCCACTAGTTTCTCTTGGGCATCTGCTAGCTGGGACATCTACTGCTCCATGAGCTCGGAACAGTTTTCAATTAATGTCTCCTTTTCCTTCACCTATTCTTCAAGGCGTCAAACCTCTTTTTCATCCTAGATGAATGCTTGGGTACTACCTAACCCCTCCCAACATTGGGAAATTTCAGAGCATCGGCTGCTCTCAGGCAGTTTCTCATCCATGCAGTCACATACCGTCAAATGAAGGTGCTGAACATTCACCCTCCATCACAGAGAAATCGCAGCCAGGTTTTGAGTGATCCCTTCTGTTTCAGACATTCTTTCTAGGGATGACCGAGAAACCGCTTGAAGCACTTACACCCTTTGCACCATGTCATTCAGATCTCCTTGGCCGCCTCCGATTTAGAATCATCTATCTCCTCGGGGTCTTCAGGACGATAGTAAGGGAAGGCACCCAAGAGACCAGCGGAAGGGTCTTCTTCAGGTGCCCCTCTCGAGGGTTTGGGCTCTTAAACGCCTAGGCGATCGTCCCCTCTAACCTCAGTCTAGGTAGCTCTCTCACCGACTTCCGTCCCTGCCTAGACATGAGTACCGCTGATGTCCACTTCTCTCTGCTCACCATGTGCTGGCGCTAGCTCAGTTTGAGACGTGTTACCTGAATGGGACAACATGTTTGCAGTTGAATCAATTACAGACGACCCGATGGCAGCCCGACGAGCTTCCAAGGCTATGGTTACTACACAAACAAGGACCACTCTGATCAATTGAGCTCTCGAACAGTTATTAATCATCTTTTATGTAACGAACTTTTAGGATCCCAAAGCATCGGCCTCTAGTGTTCTAGCCACTACAGGAGCTGTGATTATGGGGGATCCCTCAGCGGTCGTCATCTCAATAATGGGCGTCATCTCCCCACCTTGTTCTTCTGTCGCATCTTCCACATCAAAGGAAGACCCTTGGTCGGTGCCCATATGCTCCTAAATTGGATAAGGAGATCCAATTGAGTGATACAAAATAGGATGAGGGGAAAGGATAGATAAGGGCTAAGACATACCTCAACAAGATCAGTTATATCCACCTCAGAGCCGACGATCTCGCCACTCTCCCAGAGACTCCCTTGGTGGGACACCCATTGAGACCTTCAACCTTCAGGATCCTCTTATCCTTCACCCCCTCCTTCAGCTTCTCCTTCATCCTCCTCTTCCATCTCAGCAACTTCGGGCCCATCATCGCTGTCATCATCCTCTGAGGGCATCTTTTTTGGATTGTGCTCTTGGCCGAGCATGACTTTCACCGTGAAATATGGATCCTTACGCCGACCTCGTTGGTGTGCATACACGTCCATGGCCGTATGATATGCCTGTCGACGATGAATCTTCACCCTGTTGACTACCCGAATGAGTCCGACCTCTGACAGCTAGATTCCATCTCACACTATCTTTTTCCATAGAGCTTCAGTACTCATTGACTATCGCAGGGTCATCCAGTCAAACCACAGAGCCGAGAAGATTGCATCACTGGAAGGTTGAAGAATATACCTTATCTGCTTCCTGGGAAGTTCCCTGGACACTTCATGATCTCTTCTTCCCCTGGGTGATGAGGGCACGACCACGCCATGCGACGTCCCCATCGCTGAAGTCCCGGCCTGTGCGGGCCTAGTAGTATGATGACCTTCTGACCTTTGTTCCCAAGCTGCACCCTGACTTCTCTCCCGCCGCCCAGGCTCTACACTGGCTACCTTTAGATGACGAACTTGCTTCAGAAAAATACCCTTAGGGTATTCTATGGTCCGATTATTGGCATATTCGGTTGGGGGACCAACATCAACTCTAGTGGGAGGAAAGGTGATAACGTCGCCAGAGCCCTGGGCGGTGAACATCAGCCACATTCGGCGAAGAACACAGGGGTTCCTCTCTTCCCGAATGTCCATGTACACATTCTTCGACATCTTATGAAGGCATCCAAACTGCCTGGTGAATATAGATGGCATGTTGGGCTCACAAAATATCTTCCCGTCAATCCGGGCCATGATAACCCCACCTCTAATGCTCTGGAATTATTCCCTTTTCTCTAGTGAGACTTTCATGTCCTCTATCATATGGCCTGTAGGGGTGGGGAATGGTCTGAAAGTGAATTTTTCATGATTTCTGATTCTGATCCTTACTCCCTCTTCATTAAGCATCAATGGAATGACCTTGATGATGTTCAGCAAGGAAGGGTGCAAGACATTACCTATTGGAAAGATCGCATTCAGAAAGGTATACCCACCGCAATGAGGCATGACCCATCCATAAAAGTCTTGAAGGGGCCATAATTCCTCCCTGGTTCCCCCCTCTCAAGCTGCGTCCAAAAATTTTATATAGATGAGCCAAAATGGGGACTCCCAGATTGAACCTTTTATTAGAATCCATGATTCTGGCCATCACCAGGGTCGTTGGGAGAACTCCCATCCTTGCATCCCTCACCGGAAAGATCCACCCACTCAAAAATGTGGCATGGAATACGGCATATCGGACGTTTGGGTCCCAAATATCATTTAGTCTGAAGCCCCATGACTGATAGTCCCCTGCCTCCAGGATCCTCCAGTATGATCCACTTTTGCTCCTCTATGCCGCGGTCAGACACCGTCTCCCTCGCCCTGAAATCTTGACGTCTGGATCTCTTTGTAGTAAAAAGCTAAATCATTTATTGTAATCAATGTCCTTCTGAAAATCCTTGACCCATATCCTCTCTTTATCCATCTCCAACAGGTGTCATGTCAGCATAGGGGTTCGTGATCCGTCCCCCATGTGTTCCTCATCGGGAGGAATTCATCATTTTGGTGCCCATACAAGGGGATTACCCCGATGTAATGGATGTCCCACAAGCTGATACCAAATTCCCCATGATCAATATGGAAGGTATTGGTGTTGGGGTACCATCGGGAAAACAGAACTAGCCCGAGCTCAGGATGGTGATAAAAATGAAACTGTGACATCCACACCTCCTCGAACAAACCGATGTGTTGCAGTTCGGCCCCAAACTGGTCGCATGTCTGGAGAACCCAATACACCCAAGCCCATTCATTGATAAAATTGCCTCCAGACTATAGATCCCAATCCTACACCCAGACTTTGGTCTTGTCAGTAACACTCTGACGGACGGTTCTTGCGTAAAGGGTTGGGGAACCCTCCACGATAGGGTCACTCCCCAAGATGGTCTTGGTACGGGGATTCAGGACGTAAACATACAAGAGTCTGGTTTCTCTACTAGGATGGAAATTTTAGGTGATTTTATACCAGGGTAGGTCATCCTCGTGGGTCACCCATGACCACGGTGTGTCGACCTCAATCCTTTTCACATGTACCTCCTCCAGGATTCCGAAGTCTGAGGTCGGCAGGTTGGAATACAATGCATACCCCTTCTGCATTTTGGTCAACATGTTGAAGAGAGTATGGTTTTTGGATGCGATCCTTTAGGCTCCATAAACCTCAGGGTTGGTGACCATCTCAGCACTTAGAGGAGCGGATGCAGCTTCCCTCTCAACAGCAGGCCGATTGGTGGCCATCTCTTGCCGACAAGGTTTTGAGAATTCTGTGTGAGAAAAATAGTCGCTAGCACGAAAAAACAGAATTTGGTGTGAAAAAACACTAGATGGCGCGGAAAATCAGCTGTTGGAGTGAAAAATCAGATGTCCCCAAGAAAAATACATGGTTTGCGCATAAAAAGACGACTGATCGTGGCGAATTACGCGCAACCGAAGTGTTTTTCACGCATGAGGAGGAAATATTTTCATGCACGAGAGCTTCAGGATTATCGTGAAAGAAACTCCGTACGGATTGTAGCCCCACGGGGACTTTTATAGGTGCGATGAGGGGTTTCCACGCACGCGCAAAAGTATATTGTGCACTCCATACCAATTTTTTGCACCGTTGTGGTTTTAAGCGCACACCGGCCTCATGGAGTCTGGTATCTCAACGTTTCCCTCAGATTCCGACCATTGTGGCCCTTCACCGATCCAATTCTGAGGGGGGGAATTTGTAGATGCTGAAAAGCACTCTATGCCTGAGGAAGGTTCGGGCGAGACAAAGCGAAGCCATATTTGGAACCAGCGATCAAGTCCGGGGGGCCCGGAGGGGAGAAGTGAAAAACATTCTGAGGGGTGCGAAAAAAATATTTCTCCTGTGAAAAACTCTTGGATTCGTGACAGTTTTCCGTGCGAGCGTGAAACTTTTTCACACCACCACTCTGCGCGGTTGATCTACACGCTGCCAATATCGGGCATAGAATATTTCATGCCAGTGTGTTTTTCAAGTGGACCCACAATCCCAAGTGCCTATAAATAGAATGCCACCACTTCGTCTTCAGCCTGAAGAATATGAACCATCTTCCCTCCATGAAATTCCTCTCCTAGGCATGCAAAAAGATGGCTCTAATGTACTGAATTTTTCACGCCAGGTCACCCGGGGGTCCGCCTTCACGCGAGACCCCTCGGGAATGATCCTTGTCCAAATACCTTCGACACTCCTCCCCCACACGCAATTCCTTCCAATTGCATGCAATCCTCTCATCCATGTGCAAAACCTTCCAAATTGTGCTCCCTCTATTACGCGCCTGGACCGGCCCTTCCGCACCCGAACCCGATTGTGCGCTTGATCCGGCCTTTTTCATGAATGCTGCTGAATTGCGCACCACCCCAGAAAATTTCTCACTGACATGGTTCTTTTCATTCAAGCACCTCAATTGTGCGCCGACCCACCTTTTTTTTTCGCAAAACATTCCCATTGGCATGCAAGCCTCCCACCTTGTGCGCCCATGATTTCCCTCTTCCGGGCATCATTTTCAGTTGCCTCCCATGCCCAAAGAAACTTCTCCATATACACTTTTTTCGTGAAACCTTCAAGGTTCGCACGAGTTAACTTCAAAGTCCCCTGGACGATACCTTCCTTTGCGTTTCTTCTTCTCATGATTCTTCGTATAGGAATGCTAATGACTATTGCTTCTTCGCATATCCATGATAACATGGACCCCCCCCCCCGATGGTTCGCTCCATGACACCCCCTATACACGGCTTTGCATATCCCCTATCTGCACTAAGGAGCAGAGGGTACCAGTTATGTATGTCCTAGGGGTTTGGAGAAAACCCACCTCATCCGAGCTACAGGAGGTTAAACTACCAAGCTCCAATGTCCTCATCACATTACATTAAACTGTGACCCCGCCACGTGCCTCGCACATGGGGTGCCCCCACCATGGACATTATCCACACCCACTGGTCTCCACGAGGATGATATCTTCCCTCACAGGGGATGACATCCTGCTTATCGGAGTGGCGTTTGTCAGTGTGGAAAGGGCAACCACCCTGGTGTAAGCCCCTATCTTTTCATGCCAGAGGCAGCATACCTGCTCCTCCTTTATTCTTCGGTCCCAAGGACCAGGGGGGAATGGACACCAGACCCCTCCTTTCTATGGTTCCAAATCCCTCTCCCAATGGGTTTTTTCACCATTGGGCCTCAATCTTGGAGTAATTACCGACCTCTTCAGGCTGTTAACCACGCATAAGCTCCTATTTCCTCTTTGGGTCACGATCACGCGTAATCCCCACTCCACTTCCCAGGGACGCACCTTTCGCGACGTCATCATCAGGTCTCTGCTATCTATTGTTTCTCACACCGAACATGACTCATGTGGTCTTAGAGTGAGCACCAACCATGACATCTTCATTGGGCCACCTCAGAGTGTAAGACCAAAATGCAACCACCTGAACTACGAGGTCTTTAATCCTTTCCAAGGTAGGGTATGTAGGAAGCCTCCATGAGGTTCAAGCCCACCACCTATCAGACCCCAGGTCCACATTCATGTTGGTTCGCCGACACCACCTGAATTACGAGGTATTTGATCCTTTCCATGGTATGGTACGTAGGAAGCCTTCATTAGGTTCAATCCCAACAACCATTGGACCCCTTTTCCACCCTCATGTTGGTTCCCAACCATCCAAACTACGAGGACTTTGATCTTTACTAAGGTAAGGAATGTAGGAAGCCTCACAGTGGTTCAAGCCCACCATTCAGTCAGTCATTCCAACCCCTTTATGTTGGTTCATCAATACCTTGGGCTACCTCAGAGTGTAAGCCCCAAATTCACCCACACCACCTGAACTACGAGGACTTTGATCCTTTCCAAGGAAAGGTATGTAGGAAGCCTCCCTAATGTTCAAGACCAACACCCAGCAGTTCTAACCCCATTTACATTGGATCATCCATGTCATGTTTGACGTTAAACTATGGACCGCATCCAGTGGTATGCCATTGAAATCCCCATTCAGTGGTAAGCCATTGACAAACCCATCCAGTGGTAATCCATTGTGACCCCATTCAGTGGTAAGTCATTGTGACCACGTTCAGCGGTAAGCCGTTGAAGTCCCCAATCAGTGGTAAACCATTGAAATCCCTAATCAGTAGTAATCCATTGACGTCCCCAATCAGCAGTAATCCCTTGAAACCCTCATCAGTGGAAGGAATCCATCATACGAACTATGTGGAATTTCATTCCCTCCCACAGGGATACATAGGAGGCCTCTTTGAGGATCAAGCCCAAAACCATCGTCATCCCCATGACGGTTCCATCCCATTCACCACCCCTCACGAAACCTTAAATCATCCATCCTGATTCTTACCTGGGCCGCCACATCCCAATGGAATCATGCCACCCCATTCCCCATTCCATATAACAGCATTTGAGAAGCCACCCACATGATTTCCCCAATATCGGTGTTCCCTCCAGGGGGTTTCTCTATTCGATCCACTCTAGTTAGTGTTATGATCAGCCTGATCCATCTCCGATGGATGTTAAACTCATAGAATACCCCATGTTAAACATGGGAAGCTAAGGAAAACCTCCAATAAATTCCCATGGAATATGATTCCAAACGTTCGATGTGGGATGCCTCGGGCTTCTGTGCCCTCAAGAAGCCCTACAATAAGGGACAGAAGACAGACATGACAATTCCTCAACGTCAAGACATACTTGGGATGCCCAAAATGACTACTCCCCTAACCAAAGGATACTGCCCTAACCGGACCCCTTGGAATTTCCTGACAAAAGCAGTGTAATTAACTGGCATCCCTGAAGATATGGTGCCACGAAGAGGTTCACAAACAACTACATAAGACTATAAAGGAGACCCAGACTAGGTGACAAGTTCTGAGGAGGAATCCACAGAAGGAAGAAACGACATACCATAATCCTATTTCAATCAAGGTGAAAACATACCTGAACAAGGAATAGATGCCACCCACCTTTGGAAAGCGGGAATGCAGGGAAACGACTGTGCGTCCTCCACAAACAGGTGCACGCGCCCCAAAAAAAGCATCAGATATAGAAATGGTGAACCCGACGTGAATTGCTTCTCCAAAATATGGAGATTAGTAGCACTCGGGGAATCAATGGATTGATGTGTCATCGGATCAAGCTATATGGTGTTAGGTCCCACCAAGAAAATAGCAGGCCTGGCATGAAACTCAGCAGAAGTTGGGGAAGTAGAACGTTGGATATCATATTCTACGTTGTTGTCAACGTGGATAACTCATACCGGACATGGAATATGGGATGGAACTGGGGAATTGGTTGTCAATTCCTTTTCCTTTCATCACTAACGATTTCATCTTGGTGTTTCTCAGGAATCAGGTTCCTGCACCAGGGACGTGATCACCGCCTTCCTGTCTACGCAGGGGCAGGGGCAACACCAATACAACCATTCCACTACCACAGAGAGCGTGGGCCTTCCCCGCTTTGAGGCTCAGTATGGAGGTCCACCCCAAGATACACTCAATCCAAATGAAGGTCTTCCCCACGGTGGTGATACCCGGCACTAAAGCCTCTCATGTGCCCAAAACACGGGGTATGGAGTTGTTCCTATTACCCCCGACCACCGGTGTAGGGACATTTCTCATCCGGTCTCTCATTCGCATGGGGACCCTCCCCATATCCTTTTAGTAGATGATTATTGTCCTCCTCGCCTTTGAAACCATAAGGGTGAGGGCCAGCCTTGCTCTACCCACACCTAGCCCGGAGATCCTACCCGTGTTCAGCTAGACCGGTACAAGGACCCTCCTCATACTAAGGTCGCCCTAGAAAAAAAACATGGAGGTCCTCCCCTTTCTCCTGCCAGTCTTAGTGGAGGTTGTTCCCACTACAGTGTTATCCATGGTGGTCCTCCTGATTTCCCCTTCGACATTTCTCCCAGCCCTCCTCATAGCCCACCTTTCTCGGGTGGAAACCCTCTCCATCCCAGCACCAGTGCGGCCAAAGGACCCCGTGTCAGAAATCAGCCCTATCCAGAGGATCCACCCAAGGGCATGAAGGAAGGTCTTTCCCACCATAAGAAGAATTCCGAGAAGGTTCGGACGGTGATCAAACTGGCCCGCTTCTCAGACTCTGAAGCAGAGTAAGATTCAACTCAGAAACCCTCCCCTCGCTCATTCGAGTCAAGGGTCGGGGCATGAACAAGGCGATTAGCCTAATAATCCTGAAATGAGAGGTCCACAGGATTCCCAAATCTCTCCGCAGGTATATCCAGGAGGATGAAAATCTGGTGACCCCGTAGGTTACGGTCGTGAAATCACCACCATCGTCACCGGAAGCGCTCTCTACCTTCACAAGAGATCATGAAGAGCTATTCTACGGACCAATGTTGGGTGAGCAGCATCACGACCTATCACCAGTAGCTCTAGCCCTTGATCCAGGAACAATGGCCATCATCCCATATTATTGTGACGTAGAAGCCAGGTTGGTACACTATTCGGAGGACAACATGAGAATAGGCAGCCAGTCAACCCATTCCCGTACTTTCCACCAGCCAGCCTTCCTTCCCAGCGGTCTGCCTCAGTACTGCTGTTAGTTACTATGCCCCCCCCAGTCGAGGAGTGGGGAAATCGAGGGACAAACCCTAAATTTGAACCAAGGATCTTCTGGAACATCCTCGCAGAAGACCACTTCCCTGAGAAGTTCTGGCCCGTGGTAGCATCGAATTTTTGTGCGCTGGAATCACTCACCCTAGATGAGGATGAATGTTTCCTCCAAACCCTGTGGGTGAAGCACTTTCGCCTTTGTTAGTATTGGGTAGTTTATCCGAGGAGACAAGTGCATCAGGAAGAGATTAGAGAGAGATGACGTCTAGTAGATCTGGCTGTGCTCCCTATGTCCCAACGCCCCGAGTCACAAGGTCGTCGTAAGACCCTCTAACAAAAATGCGTTCAAAGTTTCAAGTTACTCCACATAATCATCAAGGAGGCATCCCCCAATGCACAAATCTGTTGCTGGGTGTAGTATTCCACCCTCCTCTTCAGTCCTATCCGGCGGCAGCCCGACTTGCTAGGCGATATTGAGGAAATTCCCCCAGGAAGAGTCACAGTTAACATGGCTGACATAGTAGACAAAGAGGACGAGATGGAGCTTCATGATGGATAATTACCCCCCGACGGCGTGCCACTACTATTGGATCCATTGGAAGGGTTACGAGCCAGCAGAGGAACCTACTTGCTCTCCCTGAACCCACCGAGGCATTGGTACTCAGCCGGAATTCTAGTAATGGCAAAGAGCACGTCGGGGCTACCAAGCACTCAGACCCATCGAACCCAATGTAGAATACAGATGAGAACCTTGAGAAGGATACATTACGCCAACAACATGACAAGCAAAAGAAGGTGGTTGATGAACTCCTGAATGAGCGCGTTGCAGAGCGATGACCCGACTACAGAAATCCTAGGCCAGTACAGTAGGGGATGGAACAACATCCCCTCAGCGAGATGCCCCTAGGAAACCCTGGTCATGCTGCTCCTATGGATAGGGCTGAATCCAGAGATCATATAAAGAGGGCATGGTATGTCTCGCCAAACCCTCCCAAATGACGCGACAATCCAAGGAACCCAGCTCGTGTTGCCCTAGCTTCCCTGAATGTCACTACACCAGTCGCTCCACGAGCCGCTGAGCCTCTTTACCGTGTTTAAGGACTCTCCAACACGCTCATAGTTAGGGATCCCCGTCATTACAGGGACCCCCACCCAGATGATCCGATGGCGGTGCTCATAGCATGCCTTGAGGCATTAGAAACACGACATGTGGCAATACCACCTAATGGTAATCCATATCTGGCATGAGTGGATGATATGCCTGTGGCTCTGGGTTTCGGGAATCCCACCTTATCCCCTTTTAATGGGATAGGGGACCCACCAAATCACCTGGCCCACTTTAACTCAAGGTGTGAGCCCATGTTAGGGACTCCAGAACAGCAGGAGGGTGCCAAGCTCCGATGTTTTGTTCAAACATTGGAGGGGCTGATATTTGTCTAGTACAACCAGCTCTCTATCGGATCTGTAACCAGCTTGTAGGACCTTCATGGACAATTCCTCTACCAATTCAGCTCTAACACCCCGAAAACCAGCATCACAGACCTATTCAAGTTCATGCAAAGGACTGATGAGCAATTCACATTCTTCATCTCCCGGTTGAAGGGGCTCACATACTCCCTTGACATGCCACTGACTCAGGAGCAATTTTTGACGATGTGTGTAGGGAACGTCAAGACAGAACTGGTCCCTTATCTAATCACCTAGAACTACCCTAGAGGATTTCAATACTTCTCAAATAAGGCCTAGCACCTGGAGGAAGCCCTGCAACAGGCCAACCATGCATGTCTGTTGCTTCCTATAATTCTCGTGAGGAGAGATTCCAGAGCCGATCCTACCAGGGTGGCCCAAATAGAATCCCCCAAGGAACTAGAATTTCAACTAGTGGAACCATACCCACATCCTTGCATAGTCCCTCCACCATAGGTGCAGACTCCGGCTCAGCAGTGTCCTCCTCAAAATCGTAAGGTGTCCCCACAGAATGCGGCGCCACCGCCTAGGCGGGGGAACCAGGCTCCACCTCCTCGATAGGTGCCTCTAGCTCCTCGTTAGGGACAGGCTCCATGAGACCGTTTCTAGCTAGAGGAAACTAGACCTACTTGTTCAATTACAATCAGGTCCCCGACTATTTTAGAACTGCCTTGGAATAAGGAATTGTGTGTTTGCCTGAGTGCAGAAGGGGAGAAAAGGCGAACCTCACTGATCACCCCATCTTCTTCCACTATCATCGGATTATGGGGAACACCATCAAGAAGTGATATGTGTTCAATGATTAGCTTCGAGACCAAGTTGATAACAATAATTTCAGGTTGGGCCCAGCCCCGACATAAGTTTCGGGTGTATTTGTAAGGTCAGACAGTAGTAGCGGCAACGAAGGTGAGTTGTAGCAAGTTTCTAAATGCGGGTCCCAGAAGTATGATGATTGGATGGATCTCAAAACGGCTTCTCATTCCCATGGTATCATTCTGGAATGCCTGAATCAGCCAGAACCTTCAAAATCTGCGGCCACCACTTCTGTATCATCATCTCCGTCGACCTCCTCCCATAAGAGCAAGTATCATCGTCTCAAGGGAAAGAAATGTGCTCCGCCTATGCCATCATCGTCCCGTACTCTCTGCGACATTATGCCCCTAAAGATGGGGATCCCTCCCAGAATCCACCCAGTGATGGATTACTCTTCAAGTTACATTCAAGGGTATTATTTGGTTAATACTGTCGAGTTGGTAAGCCCCAATATGACTCATGACTACGGGGAGTGCCAGGCGAACCTTCCCCACATCCCCAACCGATGCCAACGTCGGTGGAGTCGTGGCCACATGGGTCATCAGGGCACATCAGTTGGCACCTCCAGACAGGCCGTGCATTCCAATAGGACCAGATAGAAGGCCCAATGCAAAACTCAGCATGTGTAGCCTCTTCATCTGGTGTCATCGGGCCCACCTCCACCACCGTTTGAGCTATTGGATTAGGTAGAACTACCTCGACCAGGCTAACACCGGCCTCTACCTACTATAGGCGAATCTCAGTCTTCCGATCCTCATCCGAAAGATACTCTTTAGGCATTGACTAGTGAGCAGCAGGATATACCCAACACCAGTCAGCCTCCAGTCCGGCCAGCAGGGCCCTCCATTCCAACTATCACAGGGCGGCTTCCAGTTTGAGATGGATGTAGTGCCCGCAGAATCCTTCCATGCTGAGGCAATTGAGAACACTGAATTATAGTCCATTATCTCATTCTCTAGAGAAGATGAAGGCTCTCCCATACTGGGGAAAATTATCCCACTGTACATCACTGGTCAGTTCAATGGCATGGAGGTCCACCATTGTCCTGTTGACACGTGCTCTAGGATCAACCTAATCTCGACTCGGACACTGCGAATACTGGGATTGTCCAAATATGATATGAACCCCTCAGACCTATGAATCCAAGGTTATGATCGGATGAAACATATGCCAGTTGGAAAGATACAGTTGAAGGCCCAGTTCGGTGTCCTAGTTGCCTGCACCTAGTTTATGGTTGTCTTTTGGGACACCACCTACAATGTGTTGATCGGAATGTGTTTCCTCTATAAATGGGGATGACCTCGTTGGTTTATGGTTTAAACATTCCAAGTGGTTTCTAACAGGTTTGTTCGTATAACCGGAAACATAAAATGATTCTATATCCATTTGGACATACTTTCCAAAGGTAGGTGCTTATTAGTTGTGAATTGATAAGGCTTAAGAATTTGTATTGGTCGAGAGGATGGGAGGTCAGACTCGTCACACCTTTTTTAGGGGAATTATTGTCTACTATGGGACTCTATTTATATATTTAAGTTATGTTCGTGAATCCTTATTAAATTACCAAGAATAAGAATGATCTTTCCTTTAGAACTTGAAATCAATTATTGATATGTAGGAAATTTAGAGAATCTTTTTATATGTATTAGAGGTTCTTCATCGATAGAGAATCATCTGTATTTGTTAGAGATTCATAGTCAATGGAATCCTTCAATACATTATATAAAAGTCTCTTGGTCATTATGATGACCATAATGGTTTTAAATCCACTCAATGGGGTACTAGAAGTTTATTGTCATTCAATAAGACATGTATTATTTTAGAGTTGGGATCGTACTCACAGATGGGATACCTACATATCCTTGTTTAGAAAAGGAATCAGAACCCACGTAGTTCGAGTAAGAGAGTATGATGTTTATTAATGATTTATGGCTCAAATAAAGATGTCATAATTGCTTTTACACTCTAAGAGCACGTGAGACTTGCTCGGAGTGAGAAACAAGAGGAATTGATAAAACCAGAAAATTGTGCCATAAAAGATGAAATCATAAGAAATGATGTGGGGATTATGTATGAATGACTGCCCAAATAGATAGAGATCATGGATTATTTTAGAGAAGAAGTCCGGGAACATGGTCCCTAAAGGTATATGTTCTTTTATGGATATTTGGATACTCTAACTTGGGGCTTACTCTTAAGGAAGATGCCCAAATTAGAAAGGGACATATGATTGGGTTTTACTCATGAGAAGGAAGCCCAAATAAAAAAGTAAATTAAGACAGGTTAAGAGAAATTATGACTGGGGCTTATTCCTGAGAAGGAGGCCCAGGTTAAAGGGAATTATGACTGGGGCTTGCTCTTGAGAAGGAGGCCCAGGTTAAAGGGAATTATGACTGGGGCTTACTCCTAAGGAGGAGACCCAGGTAAAAAGAAATTAATATTGGGGCTTACTCTTGAGAAGGAGGCCCAGGTTAAAGGGATTTTAAAATTGGCGTTTACTCCTAAGGAGGAGGCCCAGGTTAAGGGAATTTAGAATTTGGGAACTTGGGGCTTAGACCTAAGGAGGATACCCAGATTTGGGAAATTATAACTGAGGATTACTCCTAAGGAGGATGCCTAGGTTAGGGGACTTGTGACTGGGGATTACTCTTGAAAAGGAGTAAAAAATTAAGGATTCTCTAATCTTAAAGGATGAAGTTGAATGAATGAAATCTCTAACCATAGTGACATAAAGATATGTAAATCACTAGGTTTTGAGAGATGTTCCACAGAATTCCTTTCAGATATTGAAGCCAACAAGGGTACCATAAAAAAAGAAATGGATTTAAATAAGGTTTTGTAGGCTGAATCCTGAATAGGAGAGTTGGATAGGCATAAGAGAGGTGAACTAGGTAGGAGGGGCACCAAAAAAGAGAGAGGCGCACAAGTCCTACGTGGGCGTGAAAGTCTTGGTCGTGCAAGTATACCTGTGTGACACATGGGTACATGCATGACGGTTAACCCATAGGGTAATACTTGGGCGAGACTTGTCTCAAGACCTTAGTATTATCCCTAAAGGCATCCAAAGGGGTGGCACACAAGTTTGGGTAAAGGTATAAGTCAGCGTGCAAGTGTGGTCATTTCCCTTATGGGATAGCCACTTAGGCGCATATTTGTTGATGAGTTTCAACACTTAGGCCTTAATCCCCCTCTTTAGACCTTCCGTTATAGGTAAGAAATTACCTTAGAAGTTTTCAGAAGTTTTGAGAAGAGACTAGGGCGCCGGGAGCTCAAATCTGATTTTCTGGATTTTTTTCCTCCACAAATGGGGGGCCCACTGGGGGTATTTATAGGCTGATAAAGACCCTGAGCGAGAATCATTGAGGGAATGAAAGTCACTTGCGCGACCACTAGGCGGCACACAAGTATACTTGCGCGACCATGAGGAAACATTCGCGACCCAAGTTGGAAGGAATCCTTGTTCATGGCTTTGTCAATTTTTGATGTTTCTTCAAAGGATAAATCACTTTAGACTAAGGTATTCCCTTTTTTCAGTCATTTAAACTTTGTGATGGAAAGGAGCATCAACAAAAGTCCCCCCTCAGAGTTGGATCCGAAAGAAATGAGGATGTGACTCTGAAGAAAAAGGAGAAAACCAAGGAATTACGACACGCAGGTGTTGAGCGCGCAGATGGCATCGCGTAGGTGTGAGTCGTGTAGGTGTCAGCTCGCAGGGGGTGCAACATGGCCTATATATTTGCTTCCATTATTTCTCAAAGAACCCGACTTTGAACATTTCGAGCTCTCTCCACACTGGTTTCTCTCAGCGTGCAGGTTGCTGATTTTCTGCAGTTCTTTGCTTCTATTCATGTCGCGCTGCTGCAGAGGTATTTTGACCTGCACGGTGAGACCTACGTGCCATTACCTGCACGACAGAGTTACACTTGCATGCTAAAATTGCACTTGCGCGCCTTAATGACTTATCCATTTCTTCACTTTTTATCAGAAATTTTATGAAAAATCAAATCACTTAAGAGTTAATTATTCGACCTTGGTGCAGATTCAATGGCTTCTAGAAGAATTGGAACGACTGATGAACTGGATAGAAAGCGGATTGATGGCATGATGAACATTTTTGGCCATGATTACAATGATATCTGCAACAACAATCTCCCAGATTTGGATAATTACTTTAAGAAATATCATATAAATTTCCCACAGAGCATCTACCTGCCTCTGTATGGTCATGGTCATATGCAAGGAGTCAATGTTCAAGATTCAAAGAACTATATGCCTAAGCAAATGGAAAACAAATGGGCTGAAATGTTTTCCACTTCCAGTTGGTGGGGAGAATAAAAACATGGAATTAGAATAATATCTGAAAATATTACTCTCTATAAATGTCTCTTTACTTACAATGCTTCATTCTCAAATCCATGTATCCATCTTCCAAGTATCTTGGACAGAAGCAGAGTCAGTATTTGATCAGTAGAAAATTTTCTCAAACCGCACTCAAGAACATTATTTTAAAATTGTTCCAAGAAGAGATGGTATCATTGCATATCTTATTGTACCCAGATGAATGAATGAATTCTAGGAGGCTACTGATGAAGCTCAGGATGTCGTAAATCAAATGAAGAGTTATGTTGAAATTATTTTGTAATTCTTGCAAAAGAGAAGAGACTCCATTATGTGGATGTCCTTCTAACTCTTGAGCATCAATGAAAAACACTTTTGTCTTCATTCATTTGTTCCTGCATTCTTTTGCTACATGCTTTAAATTTCACCTAATCCAATGGGCCTAGTAAGAATAGTTTTATTTTTTCTAGGATTATTATAAATAACCCTACAAACTTTGAATCTTTTAATTGCTCAATATTACATAAATCATACGAAAATGTATGTTTAGTGAGCTGGGACTTGACTTTTGTTCAGAGTTCCCTTGTCTTTTGTGGGTAGTTTAAAGTCATGCATGTCAGACAGAAAAAGGATAATGTTTAAGGTCAAAATAACTTTGACCGAATGAGTTAAAATTGACTCAAATCCTTGACAATTTGTCTGAAAACATATTACCACACTCAAGTATGAAGGAAAATATGTAAACTATGACTTATGAAATTTTGAATCTGAGGGATGATAAGAAAAAGGGCTAAAAGTGATTAGAAGAAGTAGTTCCGAAGAATGATGTTACCATTATTTAACAAGCCCATTAGGTGGTTGAATTATGTAGGGACACCTAATGGAATTGACTGCATAGTAAAATAATAGTATCTTTTGGCTGACAGGCCTGTTATATAAAATACTTATGCAACCCCTCCTAAGGGCACATGCTGAATAGTTAAGCAAAAGAACTCTCAGAAATTTACTTTTCTACTACTAAAAAAACAATGAATGTTTATGGAGATTCAAATTTTCCAAAGCTTAGAGTTTGCTGTATGGAGAGAGGTACTTGAATATAGAGAGTATATTTCCAAACAAGATTGTCTAAGAACTGGATGAATATCACTCCTACGAAGGTTTAACCCAAACGTAGGGAATAGAAATATAAACCATAGACTTGAATACTTTCAGATCAAGGAAAAGATAACATTGTAAAAATATGTTAAGGATGACTATTTTTGCAGATCCCTACATATTTTCATTAAGACCAAAAAGTGGATTTCTTCCCAAGAATGAAGTTACCATTATTTAACAAAATCGTTGGGGGGTTGAATTTTGTAGGGCCACCTAAGGGCATTGGCTGAATAGTCAAATAATAGTATCATTTGGCTAACAGGTCCGTTATGTAGACTATTTATGCAAGGCCGCCTAAGGGCACATGCTGCATAGTCAGGCAAGAGAACTCTCAGATATCAGACCTTTTGTAACCAGAAGTCAAGAAAAGGGTTATGAAGATCTGGAAGTATTTAAGGATAGGAGTATGACACATGAAAAAAGGTTATTCTTCAATGAATGAAAGAAATACATAGACCAATGCTAACCACAATCATGTTGTGGCTCAGTCCTGAATTGAGATGATGGACTTCACTACGTATCCCACAGGGATGGGAATCAAGCCATACGTAGTTCTTTAAATACTGTTTAATGTCATATGGGATGAGAGTGTTGGAAATCTTAGTTTAGGGTCATAGATCTTAGATCATAATAATGAATACATAGTGTGTGTTTTCACAGGGACTTTTCAGTCAGGGGACTAAAAGTGGAATTTGGGGTTAGGCCCATAAGACTTGGGACTGGATTCGAGGGACACACGAACATTCCTACGTATCCCATAAGGATGGAAATCAATCCCACATAGTTCCAAAAATACCCTCTGAACAGATTTGGTTCGTACATGTGAAGGGTGAAAGGGGACTTTAGTGCAATGATGGTTTGACCCGAGATAAAAGGTTCGGGCATTTCCATGTATGCACATAGTCTTTGGAATATAACATGATTGGAGATCAATGTAAATAATGATTCCTTCTCAGGTGAAGGTATCAATGAATGTTGTAGTTTATTGTCATACAGGAAAAAAGTGTTGTATAGTTTAACACCATATAGCAAGGAAAAAAGTGAACCAATATGAGTATATTGATTCTAGGGGTGGTTTCACGAATCAACATCGTATGAGACGAAGGTGAACCAATGTGAAGAGATTGGTTTTGGTCTTGAACATTGGGAGGTTGCCTATATACCCAGTCTAGAAGGCAATGATAAAAGTCCATTTAGTTCAATTAAAGAATGAATTGGTGATCAAGTTTTTTTTGAGAACAACAACCTAAAAAATGGTATTGGGACTTACGCATGGTTAGCATCCCAGAGAGGGTGTTATGGTTGAAGTTTACTTTAAGATCACGTGAGTCATACACAGAGTGAGAAACAAGAGGTAGTAACAACCCTAACGATGTACAATTTAATGTCATGTAGGACATAGGAAGGGAATATGCAGTTTAAAGTCTTGTAGTGAGGACTATTGGTGCTGCATACTTTAATGTCATGTAGCAGGTACAAAATACAGTTTAACGTCATGTAGGACATTTTATGGGATTTACATACAGTTTAGCGTCACATAGTTAGAAAAATGGGCACAATATAGTTTAATGTCATGTTAGATGAATGGGGGACTATGCAGTTTAATGTCATGTAGTAAGGACAAAAGACAACACAATTTAACGTCATATTAGACAAGAGAAATGAAAATAGTTTAAGGTCGTATTCATGTACCATGATGGTGAAGTTTAACGTCTTGCTGAACATAAGGGATGAAAATAGTTTAAGGTCATATGCGTGGACCATAACTGAATATATTTTGTGTTTAAATAAAATACTTCTTCAAAAATCTGGCATTGGTTGGAGTAGTGATGAGTTATCCATCCATTGAGATTAAATAATAAGCTCCATTGGAGCAGACCTTATGTATTGAGTAAGGTCCTTCCCATTTTGGTTCATGCTTGGGAGGTTTATTTCCTGGTATCATTAGAGTTATGAGAACCAATACCAATTCTCCTTGAATGAATGAACGAAGATGAACTTTTTTGTTGAAAGCTTGTTCAATTAGATTCTGAAAGACTTCCAAGTGGTGCAAGGTGCACAATATTTTCTCATCTAACCATTCCAATTCATCAAATCGCTTTTGAAATTGTTCATCTATATATTAATGATCACAAATGGGTACTCTGAGTGAAGGTAATTGAACTTCAATGGGAAAGACTTCTTCCATTCCATATACCAGTGAATATGGAGTTGACCGCGTTGCAGTGTGGGTGGTGGTCCGATAAGACCATAAATCATGATGGAGTTTATCAGTCCATGATTTCTTATCTTTATCCATCATCTTTTGCAGTATGTTTGAAAGAGTTTTGTTGAAGGCTTCTATCTGGACATTCGCCACTGAATGATACCGATATGAATGGTTGGATTTGATGCTATACTCTTGATACAATTTCCTCACCTCGTATGAACAGAAGTTGGTGAAATTGTCTGTCAATATGGTATGAGGGACACCAAATCTGGTAATGATGTTAGACTTGATGAAGCTAATGATGATTTTAGAACTAACTTATTTGAGAGGTATTACTTCTGCCCATTTGGAAAAGAAGTCAGTAGCAGTAAGAATATACTTAAACTACTTGGTTGTAGCTGAAGGGTAAGGTCCCACCACATCCATTCCTCATGTGGAAAATGGCCACGAGTATTTAGCTGTATGAGGAAACTCTGGGGGCTGATGAATGAAGTTGGCATGTACTTGGCATGAATGAAACTTCTTCATGAAATCAACACAATCTTGTATCATTGAAGGCTAAAAGTATCCAAGCCTTCAAATTTGATCAGATAGTCTATGTCCAGACTGGTGGGCCCCACAGACTCCTATATGCACTTCTTTCCTGACATCCATTGTCTATTCACCATCAATTCATCTGAAGAGAACTCCATCAAAACCATGGTTGTAGAGAATTTTATCTAGGTGATCTGGGCTATCATAAAGAGTAAAATTGATCACACGTCTCCAGACTTGTTCATTCCTGGCTCTATCTGGTGTAAGTGTTCCATTTTGAACTTATTCCTTGATTGGTGTCATCCATTCTATATCATGACCATATGGTTCAGAAATGGGACTAATTTATTTGATTTCCTCTATTCTGGCTTGAACATAAGGTGAAATTGTACGAAGTTGGGCAATAATTATGGTTGTCTCGTCCTGATTTGAATCTGACAGAGCTGTGGCTATATTATATAGTGCATTAGCTTAGGCATTTTGTGATCACCGGACATAAGAAAATGTCGGTTCCGTAGAAAATTCCTCCATTAACTCTCTGACAAAATCATACAAAGGGATTAGCTATTATTTTATGATTTAATAATCCCCATTGACTTGTTTGATTACCAGTCTGATTCACCTTTCACCTTTAAGTGATTCACTAGTTCTTGAAGCGAAAATTCCAATCCTGCGATGAGTGCTTGGTATTCTGGTTCATTATTTTTCCTGCCTCCCATCAATGAGAAGGAATAGGGTAGCACTTCCTTTTCCAAGGAAATAAGAACAATTCCTAACCCAACTTTGTTGAATTTAGGATTCTCTATTTTCTTCCCTGTTGGACTTCTGGAAGCACCATCAAAGTACATTTCCCATGTTTGAGGACTATCTTGAATAGAGAAGACTTCCTCATCAGGGAGTTCAATATCTGAAGATGTATCTTCTACTGATGGGTGTTCAGAAAGGAAATCAGCCAGAGCTCGGCCCTTTATTTCCCTTAGAGACACATACTGAATATCAAATTGCTACAATATAACTTCCCACCTTGCCAGAAGTCCTGTAATCATTGGATGACTAAGGATGAATTTGAGCGTATTATTACGAGATACCAATTGGACCTCATGATATTTCAGGTTGTGTCTAAACTTCTGAACTACAAATATTAATGCTAGGAAACACTTCTCAATACTTAAAATCGGGTTTCTGCTTCAAGAATATTCTGACTGAGATAGTAGAGGCTGTTTTCATTCCCACCATCTTTCTTCTGAGCAAGAAAGGAACCCAATGATCACTCTAAAGATGTCACATAGAGGATAAGTTGTCTTCCTTCAACAGGTGGCATTAATACTGGTGGACTCAAGAGATTTTTCTTGATAATGTTGAATGCTTCTTGACATTCTTCAGTCCACTGGTAAGTGACTCCCTTCTTCGTCAATTTGGTGAAGGGTAAACTTTTTCCTTCCAAATTGGTGATGAAATTCCGAATATAGGCTAAGTGTCCTTGAAGTCCTCTTAATTATTTCAAATTTAGAGAAGGTGACATACCAAGGATTGACTTTGTCTTCTTAGGATCAAATTCGATACCACAATGGCATACAAAAAATCCGAGATATTTTCCCAAGGTTTCCCCAAAAGCACATTTTAAGGGGTTCATCTTCAAATTTTGTTATCGAATTTTGTGGAATATGACTTCCAAATCAGCCAAGTGATTATAACGTTTCCTAGATTTAACCACTAAATTGTCCACATACCATTAAAAAAACTTCCCTAAAAAGGGTTTGAAGATACGATGCATGGAACGCTGATATGTTGCGCCTGCATTCTTTAGGCCAAAGGGCATTACCCGATAGCAGAACACACCCTGAGGGGATCTGAAGGCTGTAGATTCCTCATCTTCTGGAGCTATTCGGATTTGATTATACCCGGAATATCCATCCATGAAGGAATGTGCTTTATAGCCAGCTGTTGCATCAATTAAGAGTTTTGTGATTGGAACTAGAAAATCATCCTTAGGAAAATTCCGATTAAGATCTATAAAGTCAATGAAAACTCTAATTTGTCCTTTATTCTTCTTCACAGGGACAATATTAGCCAACCATTTGGGATATTGAACTTCTCTGATGAAGTTATCTTTGATAAGCTTATCCACTTCAGCTTCAATTTTGGAAGCATAAGTTGGCTGTGTTCTTCTTGCAGCTTGCATGAATCCTTAATGATCTTCTGGGAAACCCAAACGATGAGTAGAAATATCAGGATCAAGACTGGGAATCATTGTATAGTTCCAAGCAAATATATCTCGATTTTGCTTTAAAAATGAAACGTACATCTCTTTCTCTTCAAGAGTCATGGCCGCACTAATTAAAGTGGGGAGTGGATCTTCTTTTGTACCCAGATTTATTTCTTTGAGTTCATCCACGGTGGTAGAGATACCCTCTTCAAATGCTGGAGGATCATCCCTGAGATCTTCCTCTTCTTCTTCAACATGTTGTATTTGTTCTGTTTCTACTTGCATAGTAGATGATGAAGCAGAATTTCAATGATTAGAAGAGAAGTTAAAATTTGAACATCTTGAAGAAGAAGCTTCCATTTTTGACCTGATTGATGATGAAGGGTCTTCCTTTGGTATTAAAGAGGAGATGATGGATTGAGAATCGACATCATCATTCACTTCTAACATTTCTATAACTTCCTCTGGCCTAGTTGGCGAAGTATAGACTTGCTGGATTTCAACAGATGAAATGAAGACATCCCCATTTGAGCTTTCATCATTGCATGGTGAATCACCAATTTCTCCCATGCTGTCAGGCTTGATTTCCGAAATTAACATTATGGAAGTTTCAATAAGTGTATTATGATTTGAGTCTATCTTGTCAATTTGACTGATAGGCAACACATAATCTATACTCACATGTGTAAATGGATTTACTAGAATCTTTTCCAAACCAAATGGAGCATTAACCTTGGTAACCTCCCTTGCTGTGGATTTCTCCTTACACTTCATGTGATAAAATTACTCCTCAATGTATTGAGATTCACAAGTCTTGAATGGGGATTTATCACCATACAATGTCCCAATTTGACCATCGAAACAATATTTGAGGCATTGATGGTATGATGAAGGGATAGCCTTCTGTTGATGTAGCTAATGTCTTCCAAGAAAGATGTTGAAGGCTGTATCGTGATCAACAACCATGAAATATGAATTGGATACAAGGTCTCCAAACGGAGTTCTGAGTGTAATCTGGCCCAGTGTTTCTTCTTCATTTTTATCATACCCTTGAAACATCAAATTAGAAGGAGATAAATCAGATTCTATGAGGCCCAATTGATGAAGTGTACGAATGAGGATGAGGTTGACTCATGAACCATTACCAATGAAAACTCTTCTGATGTCTACACCATTTACCTTTCCAGATAAGTACAAAGGTCTAATATGTCCATGCACAACATCATCTTCATCTTCATCTGTAAAAGATATCACTGCATGGAATTCTGCAGGATTATTCTCTTCATGGTAGACTTCAGCTACAGAAATTTCAGTTTCAAACTCCTAAGGACTTGAAAAATCCTTAATTAGTGCCTCCTAAAGATCCTTTGATAAATTTAATGCATCCAGAATTGATAACTTGGCCGGTACTTGGGCTAGGTGTTTTAATACATCATACTTTTGATCCAAAGGTCTGCGTTGTCTAACAGGAACATGTGGTTTAGAAGGAGCCTTAGAAATTGATGCTTTGTATGTAGATGATTCCTGTTAAGAGGAATAAGGTGGAACTTCCAACCGATCCTCCAGAATAACTATTCCCGGACTGAATCTGCTATTGGTGGAAGAATTTTCTAGTTCTTGTTGAGCCTGCTGAAGGGCCCTGCCACGAGTTTCTACTGCATACACAGTTCTGGCAGGGGTAGAATTGGAATAGTGGATTCTGGGATATCCACATCTTCCTCTATATCCCAGACCTCTGAAACTCCCTCTGATTGCTCAGTTTGATATAGGGAACTCAGGCTCATCAAAATTGAAACTACGACTGGCATAAGGATCTGTTATGTGAATCATGTTAATAGAACCCAAGATTAATTTTTCAAATGATGAAGAATCTGCCTGATTACCCAATTTAGGTTGTTCCGTTTGGTGGGGCGGTGCCCGTGGATTCGAAGTAGATGGCATAAAATCTGCCAGAGTGAAAGACAACTTGAGATTTTACATGAACTCATATTCTCTTGATTGTTCCTCTTTTTTTGAATTATGTCGTTTCTCGGAGGATTTTTCCTCTGATGAAGGTGGATTTACTATGGCATTCGTAGCAGAAGACACAATTGGTTTCTTCAATTAGGTTCGCAAAAAGGCATGAGTTTGGTTGATCATTTTCATGACCATCTAATCATCATATTTCTATGTTTTTTTGACTTCCTGCCACACACCTTCCTCTGGATTTGTAGCAGTAACACATGCTACCTGAGCTGAAGAACCTTTCAATTTGACTTGTCCCGAGTTGACCATTTTTATAGGAGGTCCATAAATACAAAACACTCATTAATGGGATGCTATAACATCTTATGAATGGGGAAATAGTTGGAACGGTCTTCATATCCTTCCTTGTTCGGCCTTTTGGGCCTTGGAAATTGAACCAAATTATTTTCCAAATCAGAAATGAAGTATCCAGGAACTTGTTAATTTTGGAAAGAGTATAAATTTCTCATCAGATTCTCAAATTGTTTTCATCTTTGATCTCTTTGATCATCTTGACAAAACTTTCTCTGTTATTGACACTCAAGAGGTGGAGCCCTTCGGGAAGTTGAAGGTTTTGAAGTAGATGCAGGTACATGTGCTTGTTTAAGAATAATTGTAGCAGTCTCCACTCTACCCATTCTTCTTACTAGAGCTGATGGAATTACACGAGTTTTGTCCTTGTTCTTCATAAGATAATATTAAATCTGTTGAGCAATTGAAGTAAGGTCTCGAAACCCTCCTGTGTATTTCAAAGGGATCAACGGCGTGCGTAACACATCACGCAGATTTTCCACACATATTGGAAACAATTTCTCTTGAAGGAGTTCTAAGCTTATGGAATATGTTAATCCCTTTCAGTGAGTAAAGAAATCTGAAACCCTTTAATTCTCCCTTTGCATACAGTTTGTAAGATAAAAAACTATTGTCTTTGGCAAAGTTGAGCTAAATTGAAGAATGAATCGTTGATGGAGATCCTCACACCTAATAATTGACCGGGATTGCAAGCTTGTGTACTAGACAAAAGCAGTCCCTTGTAATGACTGTAAAAAACACCTGAGATTAAAAGCTTCTTATTGTTGAGGGGTTCCCATCATAGGATTGCAATAAGAAACAAAATGTGTTATTTGTTGCTCTGGGTCCCTCGAACCATTAAATATTAGGAATATGGTACCTGAAAAATTTAATGGGGGGGGGGATTGCATCAACCCATTCAGGGTAAGATCTCTTTTCGGGTTGAATTTTAGCATGATTTCCATCCATAGCTTCCAACCGAGCTGTTAATGTCTCAATAGTAGTTATTAACTTTTGAGAAACATTTGTTTGAGCTTGGATCTGAACAGGTGCACTGACTAGAGCTTGGACAGATGTGGTGGCTGGTACTGCAACTGATGGTAGCATCGACGATTGTTGTTGCACCTAACCCATTGGATTAGACCTGTGAGGGTGTACTAATAAAGGAGTATATTCTTGATCCATTTCAGTAACTACAACAAATTCCCTTGACTGACTGACCTAAGAACGCTTAGTAGGAAGACTACCTTGAAGTAATTATGCATTCAACCTCCTCAATTCTTTCATTTCTTCCTCCTGTTGTGCAAATCTTTTCTCTAGTGAGAGCAATTGGCCTTCTCCAGAGGAAGGGTATTTAACCTGATTCTTTACTTTCCACTTGTTGGATCCCTTTCAGAGAGGGGGAAGTGGTTTATTTGATGGAACACCCAGATTCTTGGTAATCCTTTGATTTTGTGTACGCACACCTTCTTCATTTGTGTCTAGGCGTGCAACCTCTTGAGTGGGATCCTCTTCATCTAATCGTTCTGAGTGAACCTCATCTGGTGGATTAGAAACAACGGAATTGATGACATTAATTGATTCATAATGCATTGCATAGCTTCTATTGGAATTTTTGTGATATTGTCTTCTTCCATGTTTCTGACGAGACATTTTATTTTGTTGATTTGATCCCTCAGGAACTTCTTGACGAACCATAATTTGGAGGAAATCTCTTGATAATTTGGATCTTCATTCCTCTTCGGGCTTCATCCCTAATCGAGAGAAGACTGACTTTATCTGAGGAAGAGGTTCTGGATTTGAAGAAGTCCCCAGTCCAGTGGACTGGGGCTGTTCCTGTTGTTCCTGCTCAACTCCTCGATTCCTATTTGTTGATTCTGAGGGTTGGGATAAACGAGTCCCCAGTCTGGAAAGCTGGGGTGGTTCATGACTTGCTATATCTGAGACTTTCTTGAAAGCTATCTTGATCTTACAGACTTTAGTCCGGAAATTGGCTGGATGCATCAACATGTATCCACTTTTATCACCCGACTCAAAAGACCATTGGATGATTTATGACACTTTTGTCACTTCATGATGTGCTTTCTCCAAACAAGAGGTCTGTTCAATATTCTCATTTTCTTGATGCAGGAGTAATTCAACAACTTGTTCTCTGTATGCTTGATTTTGAGAAGAACTATTTGAGGCCCGTTCTTGGGCAACCCTTTGATTACAAACAAAGGCAATTGACTGTGGTCGGCCATGGGCAATAAAATTGCATGAGACAATTTTTGGAGGGCTTTGCTGACTATATATAACAGTGAAATGTAGTGCTCTATGAACACCCCATCCCCTGATATGAATACCAAATGGGGAATTGGCAATTAACTGGCTCAATCTTCTTAGTGCGCCAAGGCATGAACGCTGAAGGGCTCTCTGCTACTTTTAATCCTTCAGATATCGAGAAACTAAGAGAGATGCCAAGTCAATTTGGTGTTGTAACCCTTCTTTTATCTTGAAATGATTTTCATATTCATCATAAGATAATATTTTCTTTTTCAACTGACAGAGAGTTTTCCATATGTTGAGATGAATATCATGAATTCCATCTTCCATCAACATCTCTAGAATGTCATACTGAGAGTCATCCGAAGGCAAAAACATGACTGTCACTTCACCTTTCTCCCATTTTTTTCTCATATTTAGTACATCCTCTTTATCATTCAATGAAGATTCTTCTACCTATTTCTACTAGAGCTGGTGTTTCTTTGTTTCTTCATCGGATTCAACAATATTAGTAGAGAATTCACTAATCAAACTAGAAGATGAACGACCCAGGGGTGGTTCGTAAAATGACCTACATCCTGGGATATCTTCTGATTGAGAAAGTATTTCACCTACTAATGATAAAGCATCAGACATGACTAACATCACATTTTCAAGTGCATTAAGATAATAGGGCTTTCTCATCACTACATTGTCCATTGGAGAATTTTTCTGAAAATGTGAATTACTAATATGGAGAGGATTTTAGCATCTAAATTTATCATCATGGGGAGGAAAATCATGGTGGGTTACAACAAAAGATGAAACATTTTACTCCATGGTCTTTTGGCCACATAGAGGGTTATTGTGGCTCTCATCTGAAGATGAAACTTTGAGATTGATTGAATTTTCATGAAGCAAGCCTTCCTGAGAAAGTGTTTGATGAAGACCTTTGGAATTAAAGTTCCCACTATTGGGAAATGAGAGAGTAGAATCTTGAATTCCAACATATAATTGTCTGAGTGCATCAAGAATTCCAGCATCGAGCAGTGCCTTATTACAAATCAACTATTGGTTTCTTGACTGTGCAAGGTGGGTCTTCTATTTAGACACCTTCTTACTCACTTTAGGAAACACTTGTTGACAAAAATGGTCATTATGGGCAGGTGTATGTGCCTGCTCAAGGGAAATGATCAGGTTGGGCTGATTATCTCCACTCAAATCAGGTGTATGTGCCTGCATTGGTTGTCCGTATGATATGGGGGTGTATGCCCCACAACCCTCTTGGACTGGAACAGAGGTTTGTGTCTATTCTGGAGTGAACTATTGATGTGTCACTCCACTTATAGGGATAGATTTATGTATCTTTCCTTGAGATGCTGTTGAAGCTATTATAATATCCTGTCACGCATCCAGAATATGAGGAGGGATTTGTTTATGCTCTTTCACCATTGACAGAATATGCTTGGTGACTTCAGCAGCCGGAACGGGGATATACATCCATTCTGTGCTTTGAGTAGGTGTATGTTCCTGATCTTGTTCTCCTTTTCCTATCAGTGAATTCTGAAAGTACTCAAGTGTGGGGGCAGAGAGTTGAGTCTGCCTCTTGTTTCTCACAGGAGCTCTCCGACTGACTTCTCTGAATTCTACCAAACGAGACTGTTGGTGGGCTTGATCAATACTAGTAGGTGTATGTTCCTGCTTATTGAACTCCGCCGAACGTGGTTGAAGATCTTCCTTCAATACGGACAGACGAGGGTGCTGGTAGGATTGATGAGTGTAAGCAGGTATATATGCCTGTTTACCAGTTATCAACACATTGGGTTGGCAGGCTTCATCTTATATAGTCAGACGAGCTTACTGACTAGCTGATGAATTATAAACAGGTGTATGTTCTTGTCAATAGTACTCCGCCGTAATTGCTTGGCGGGATTGGTGTGCTGCTGCCAGGGGAGTCTGCCGTACAGTGGAATTAAAACGGATGGGTGTGTGTGCCCGCTCATTTCATTCAACCAAGATAGGTTGGAGGACTTCTCCGGAGATGGAAGAGATAAAGGTCTGCTCACTGTTGACCAGATTTTGCCTTTGGCGGTTCGTCTTGCCTACTCTGGTTCGAGGAACCTGAGCCGAACGCCTAGAGATGATACCCTCATCATGTTGAGGGTGCACTGCCGCACGAGTCTGATGGCGATTGTTGATGGAAGCCCTCGGGAAGGAATATTGTCTCATTGAATTAAGTCCATGAGGGACCTAATCATTCACCTCCACAGAATATAGGAGGGACTGGTGATTGTGTTCTGGAGATAATGACCCGAAACGGTTAGAGACGGTGGTTGGCATCACCTACTTCTTGATCACTGTTCATCGCTGTCCAGATGACCAGGGTGAATTATTGACTTAGAGGTCCTGTCAAGCGGCCTCTAGAGTCGTAATAGTATCGTTTTGATGGTACTCCTTAACTAGCGCATTTGATACCCAGCATTGAAGATGCTGGGTAGGTGAAGTTGTCCTCAGAGCGGACGATGATCCAGCAGGAGTAGCAGTAGAGGTATTCATAGCAGAGGTATTCACTGGTGTGAACTTAAGAGAAGCCATTTTTTTAATGCAGAAGATCTTAGAAAAGAGTTCCTATTTGATATAACAGACGTAATCAAGATAAGTCCAGCCACTACATCTTTTGGATGAGCACATATGTTATTGATTGTTTTTTTGGCCCTCTCATTGAGTTTAAATAGGGGCCTAACAAATAGGTAAAACATCATTTTAAATTGGTTAAGGATTCACGTTGAGTTCACCATTTTTTTTCCTCAGAAAATGGGGATGACCTCGTTGGTTTAAGGTTCAAACATTCCAAGCGGGTTCTAACGGGGTTTTTCATAGAACCAGAAACATCCAATGATTCTATATCCATTTGGACCTACTTTCCATAGGTAGGTTCTTATTAGTTGTGAATTTATAAGGCTTAATAATTTTCATTAGTCGAGAGGATGGGAGGTCGGACTCATCACACCTTTTTTAGAGGAATTATTATCTACTCCGGGACTCTCTTTATAGATTTAAGTTATGTTTGTGAATCCTTATTAAATTACCAAGTATAAGAATGGGCTTTCCTTTAGAACTTGAAATCAATGATTGATATGTAGGAAATTTAGAGAATCTTTTTATATGTATTTGAGGTTCTTCATCGATTGAGAATCATCTATATTTGTTAGAGATTCTTAGTCAATGGTATCCTTCAATACATTATTTAAAAGTCAATTGGTCATTATGATGACCATACTGGTTTTAAAGCCACTCAATGGGGCACTTGAAGTTTATTTTCATTCAGAAAGACATGTATTATTTCAGATTTGGGATCGTACCCACAAATGGGCTACCTACGTATCCTTTTTTATAAAAGGAATCAGAACCCACGTATTTCGAGTAAGGGAGTATGATTTTTATGCATGATTGATGGATCAAAGAAGGATTTCATAATTACTTTTACACTCTAAGCTCACGTGAGTCATGCTTGGTGTGAGAAACAAGAGGTATTGGTAAAACTAGAAAATTGTGCCATGAAAGATTCAATCATAAGAAATGATGTGGGGCTTATGTATGTATGGCTACCCAAATAGATAGATAATGGGACTTATTTTAGAGAAGAAGTCTGGGAAAGGGTCCATAAACTTATATGAGCATTTATGATGATTTGGATACTCTAACTTGGGGATTACTCCTAAATAAGATGCCCAAATTAGGAATGGAATTATGATTGGGTTTTACTCTTAAGAAGGAAGTCCAAATCAATAATTAAATTAAGACTGGTTAAGTGAAATTATAATTGGTGCTTATTCCTAAGAAGGAGGCCCAGGTTAAAGGGAATTATGACTGGGGATTACTCCTGAGAAGGAGGCCCAGGTTAAAGGGAATTATGACTGGGGCTTACTCCTAAGGAGGAGGCGTAGGTAAAATGAAATTAAGACTGGGGCTTACTCTTGAGAAGGAGACACAGGTTAAAGGGATTTGAAAATTGGGGTTTACTCCTAAGGAGGAGGCCCATGTTAAGGAAATTTAGAATTTTAGAACTTGGGGCTTACTCCTAAGGAGGATGCCCAGATTGGGGAAATTATGACTGGGGGTTACTCCTAAGGAGGATTCCCAGGTTAGGGGACTTGTGACTGGGGATTACTCCTGAAAAGGAGGCCCAAATTAAGGATTCTCTCATTTGAAAGGATGAGGTTGAATGAATGAAATCTCTAACCTTAGTTACATAAAGATATGTAAATCACTAGGTTTTAAGAGATGTTCCACAAAATTCCTTTTAGATACGGAAGCCAACAAGGGAACCATGCTGAAGGAAATGGCTTTAAAGAGGGGTTTGAAGGCTGAATCTTGAATAGAAGATGTGGATAGGCATAAGAGAGGTGAAATAGGTAGGAGGGGCACCCAAAAAGAGAGAGGTGCACAATTCCTACGTGGGAACGCAAGTTCTGGCCGCGCAGGTATACATGTGCGGCACATGGGTACTTGCGTGACGGTCAACCCATGGGGTAATACTTTGGTGAGACATGGATCAAGCCCTTAGTATTATCCCTAAAGGCTTCCAAAGGGGTGGCGGGCAGGTTCTGGTGAAGGGATAAGGCGGCGCGCAAGTGTGGCCATTTCCCTTAAGGGCTGGCCACTTAGTCACACAAGTGTTGATGAGTTTAAACACTTAGGCCTTACTCCCCCTCTTTAGATCTTCTGTTCTAGGTAAGAAATTACCTTAGATGTGTTCAGAATCTTTGAGAAGAGACTAGGGTGCTGGGAGTGAAAATCTGAATTTCTGAAATTTTTTCCTCCTCAAATGGGGTGCCCACTGGGGTATTTATAGGCTGATGAAGACCCTGAGTGATAATCATAGAGGGTGCACAAGTCACCTTCATGACCACTAGGCAGTGTATAAGTCTACTTGCACGACCATGAAAAATCTTGTGCGACCCAAGTTGGAAGTAATCCTTGTTCACGCCATTGTCGATTTTTGATGTTTCTTCAAAGGATGAATCACTTTGGGCTAAGGTATTCCCTTTTTTCAGCCGTTTAGAATTTGTGACAGAAAGGAGCATCAACAACAGGCCATGGCTCCACCTGCACGCGACAACCCCTCATCATATCACTAGTGCCTCATATAGTCCCTCAATGGCCGGGTGGCTGTTCTTCAAGGCGATGAGTCTCTAGTTGCGTCTTGTGAAGCCCACTATCTTGATGCCAACTACTAAAAGAGCATGGACAATCATATTCATCCCGACGAGGTCGATAATTCCACGGTTGTGACTGAACCAAGGATAGATCTATATGATGCCTACAACATTTCAATCAACCGATTGGAGGCTACAAACCCAGACATGTTATGATGCTTCGTTCTATCTGGGACAAGGGGGAAACACATTACCATGTCTATACGACGATAGAAAATCACCTCGTAATCCTATACAAATCAGGCTGAAGTGATCCCTGAGCCTCCTACTCCCATAAGATATCAGGACGTTTGCCCCATGAAAATGAAGATACGTCATACATTCTTGTTTTGATGAGATGGGATAAACCAGATCAAGCCAACGCGCCACTACTGCTTCGATGTAATCAAGTGTGGCCCCTTGGGCCAAAGGCCAGATGGGATCTGATCGAAAGTTTTCATCACATTGATTACGGCAGCACATGAGTCCTCCGACATAGTATCCATTTCCAATCCGGATGGTATGAGCCTTCTTTCAGGATCTGCCAACTCATAAGTAACTCATCCCGCTGAATACCTCTCCACTATAAGTGAAGAAGAGGATTTAGAGGATTCTTGTCTAGCATTTGAAGTGGGTGTATCTACCATGGACGACGAATTGCTACTGGTGAACATCTGTTGCGAGGCAGGCCTGAGTCCCATGTTGATCATTGCCTCCATGCCCCCTAATGAGAAACATCAGTATGTATACTTCCTTAAACAACGCACTAATGTGTTTTCCTAGTGTTATGGCAAGATTATAGGACAAGATCCTTAGGTAGCCATCCACTACCTCGGTCTTTTGGTAAATCACCGCGGGTTCAAGAAGCCTCCCAGAAAGATGCACCCTTCCCACAGTGCCATGGTTGAGGCCAAATTTGAATAGATCTTCAGATCCAATTTAGTTAAGGAGGTCCAGTACCCCCAATGGCTGGCCAACATCATACCAGTCAGGAAGAAGAACAGACATATCCGATTTGGCATTGACTTCCAGGATCTCAACTGTCACTGTCTGAAGGATGATTTTCCCCTTCTTATGACGGAACTCTTGATTGATTCCACGACTGGTATCCAAGCCCTTTCCTTTAGGGATGGGTTCTCTAGCTACAACCTGATCCAAATTGCCCATGAGGATGAGGAGTATACCACTATCAGGGCCCCAAAAGGAACTTTTTGTTACCAAGTCACGCCCATTGGTTGAAATAATAAAGGTTCTACATATTAGCGGGACATGAATCACATATTTAAACCAATCCTTATGACATTGGTGGAATGTTATGTGGACAATCTAGTGGAAAAATATCTCCACTTCCAGGACCATGTCGAAGTCCTTGATAAAGTGTTCTGCTTCCTCTGTTCTTGCCACCTGATAATGAACCCATTGAAGTGTGCTTTCGGAGTCACCTCTGGAATATTTCTCGGATTTGTTGTCAGATACCAGGGCATAGAGATCGACTTGGAGAAGGTCAAGGACATCAACCAGATGTCTCCCCCGAGCAATATCTGGGAGCTTCGATGTTTTCAAGGCCACTTAGCCTACATAAACTGATTCATTGAGAATCTGGATGACAAGTGTAAGCCCTTTTCATGGATCATGAATAAAGGCACACACTATGAGTGGGATGAATAATGTCAGAATTTACTCATTGAAATCAAGGAGTACCTTCTACAGCCTCCGGTCTTAATGCCACCTATCTCCGAAAAGTTTCTTGTCATTTATGTGATCGCCCTAGATCAATCTCTCGGCACCCTTATCACCCAGAATAGCAATGAGGGGACAGAGAACATCATTTAACACATCATAAGCATGATCCTCGATAGGGAGACTAGATACTCCCCTATTGAGAAGTGGTTCCTCACGCTGGTATTCGTATTAAAGAAGTTGTGACATTACCTGCAACACCACGTGGTACACCTACTATCCCGAGTAGATCCACTGAAGTTTATCCTGAACCGTCCCATGTTGAAAGGTCATTTCTTTTGGTGGGTGATAATCCTACAACATTTCAACAACAGGTTCGTTCCTCAGAAGGATATCTAGGGAAAAGCATTGGAAGATTTCCTTGCTGCCCATCCAACCCCCACATACAAGTCTTTGGACCATGATTTTCCTAATGAATCAATCCTCTCAGTAGATCATGCCATCCCGTTTTGCTAGATGTATTTCGATGGTGCCTCCCAGATCTCCACTGGTAGAAGGCACAATGACCCCATACTCAACAGGGCATTCCTGGGTATCGTCTTTATTATCCAGGCACAAGCCATCCTGCCATACTCATTCCTGTTGTCTAAAAGGTGCACCAATAATAAGGCGAAGTACCTGGATCTTATCACTGGCCTCGAGATGGCCCTATAGATTGATATTCCTTATTTGAATGGGTAACGGGACTCCGAACTAGTTATAAAAAAAGATAAACAGTGACTATGTTGTCAGAAACCCAGAGCTCTTACCATTGTTGGAAGACACTCTCTAGCTAATTGCCCAGTTCCCTTCCCAGTTGGAGGTTTCCCATGTCCCTTGGTCACTGAATGGTCGAGCTGATGCCTTGGCCGACCTAGGTGGATAACTTGGAGACCCTGAGCAGGATAACCTGATTGTCCACATGGAACATTGAATAGTCACTGCTCCCATCATTTCAGACGATTATGACGGCCCACAGGAAGGCCATCTTACTGCCAGCGCCTCCATGTTAGGATCCAAGGTCCCCCGGATGCTCTGATTGAAGTAGATCTTTATTGGAGGATACCATTTGTTGAATACCTCTAACATGGTAATCTACAATAATATTGGGCCGAGCGCGAGTGAATCCAATGCTGCGCGCTATAGTTTACCCTCTAGAGTGGTCCCAATCTTGATCTGATCTTCTACAAGCATGGTTCTGATGGTGTCCTCCTCTATTGCATCCAAGGAGTCAAGAATTATCAGGTCATAAAGGAGGTTCATGCAGGTTTCAGCAGTTCCCACCAGACAAGGCCAAAGTTGTCCCATCAGATCCAAAGACTGGGATATTTTGGGCCCTCCATGATCCATGTTTACATCAAGTTCGCCAAGAGGTTCCACGCGTGCCAAATTCATGCCAACTTTGTGCGTCAGTTGCCCGAGCCTCTCTACTCTACAAGTACTCTTGGTCCTTTTCAGTCTGTGGACTTGATGTCGTGGGACCATATCCAATGGTGACAGCTTGCTAGTGCCGGTTCATCCAGACAGGTACAGATTTCTTTTCCAAGTGGGTGTAAGCGGTTCTGCTCAAGGAGGTCAAGGCCAGTTCTATCATTGAATTCATGAGCTCCAATATCATATACCGATTTGGAGTCTCTCCTGCAATCCTTACCGATAACGGAACCATCTTCTGAGCAGCTGAGCAGAATAAATTGCACGCTAAGTACAACATCTGTTCTAACCACACTTCCCACTATCATGTGCTTGCAAATGGGTAGATCGAGGCATTCCAAAAGGCTATCTCTAACATTTTGCAGAAAATGGTTGGTCTGAACAAGAAGTGTTGTGCAGACAACCTCTCTAATGCCTTTTGGGATTATCTAGTGATGACTCTTAATTCCAACCAGGTGAATCCATATTCCCTAGTGTATGGAACTGAGGCTATCCTGCCCATTGAGATTTAGTTGCCTTCATTACGCACATTGGTTTATGACCATTAGACACAAGATAAGGTAGATAAAAAACGTCTTGCAGAGCTTGAAGCACTCGATGAGAATAGGCTGTGTGCCCTGTATAATCTGGAAAGGCACCAGAACAAGATGGCTAGATCATTCAATAATGAATTTCACCTCTGCTCATTCTTGCATGGCGACTTGGTACTAGCCCTCAGGACACCAATGATACCCGGATGGAAACCACCCATGTTGGATCCAAAATGGGAAGGACATTACATTGTTCATAAGGTTTACTATAATAGAGCATACTCCCTGGTCACCATGGATGGTGAGCCTATAACTCCTCCCACAAATTCCATGTTACTCAATCAATAATTTTCCAATGCCACATGGTTCTACATGACCTTAAACCGTACGGTCGGACATGACACTAAATAGTTTGGTCCGACAAGACCTTAAACAGCTGGTCTAGTGTGACCATAAACTATATGGTCCTGCATGAATTTAAACTACATTGTCATGCATGACTCTAAATGGTATGGTCCTGCATGACCTTGAATTGTTGGTCCTACATGACCTTAAACTGTTGGCCATGCATGAACTTAAACTGCATGGTCCTGCATGACTCAAAACTGCTGGTCCCACACGACCTTAAACTGCAATGTCCCGCACAACATTAAACTGTACATCATCCTGCAAGATGTTAAACTGCACTTTTTTAGAACTATATTTGGCTTGATTCTCATCCACATGGGATATATAGTAACACTCAAACATTTCATCTTGAGTCTAGCCCCACCACTCTTTTCTTTTACTATTACCCTTGGTAATAGTTATTTTGGAGAATCCCAAATGATGTAACGCAATCCTATTTGGTACTACTCATGTCAAGACTAATATGACTGCACTATGTGCCCCTCCTCATTCATATAATCCCCCACTTCCTTACTACATGACGTTAAACTGCATGGACCATTCAGAACTTCATGTGGCTCGATTCCCATTCTCATGTGATACGTTGGAACGCCCAGAAATTTTGTCTTTCGGCCCATCCCAAACTCCAGAACCTCCCCTAGGGTTGGGAAACATGGTATGGTAAATGATTTTTTCCCATTCATGTCGATCTCATCTCGATCCCACCATATGTCCCACTCTCAGGATGTGTCTACTACTATCATCGCCTGACTTGGCGTTGAAATGCATTGGCACATTAGTGCTTCACCCACTCCTTTGATTGGTGCTCCATTATCTTTCACATCCAAAAGGACCCCTGATTGGCATGGATTTTCAGCTCAAGGGCCCACCAACCATTACATGACAATGTCCTTGAGGATTTTCAACAGAAGATTGATACAAGTCCCACATTGCGAATACGGTCAATAGTCGATGCTCATTTTTTGTTCCCATTTCAGGTCAAACTATTAGGAAGCTGTGTTTCAAATATAGTCAACAACTATCCTTTCTCTTGGTCACCACCCATTATGTCCCAAAAATTGAGTGAAGTGGTTCATTCTTCCTAGTTACATCTTTGAGTCGGGGCCTCCATTGGGTGATTCCAGCTATCAAACCCTTAAATAATGGGGAATGCCAAGAACCATTCCTTATTTCCCACATCGATAACTGATCATGTGGGTTTAGTAGGTGTGATGAGGTGGTACTCGCATAAATGGTCATATGGATACAGGCACCTAGGATGCCCTAGCTCAGGTTCCTCAACCCTTTCAGGCCCCTCGACACAAATCCCCATTTGGGATTGTGCGGTATGATATGGTATTATTCCCATATTCATGGTGGGATACTCGTCATACTACACTTAGTCTATGTTGTGGTATCTTTACCTCACTCCTCATCCTTACTGCAAGACATCAAACTACATGAAATCTTGAAGAACCACATGTTTCATGATTCCCATCCCTGTGGGATACGTAGAAACGCCCAGACACATCGTCTGTTGGCCCAGCCCCATCTCTCAGAATCCTCCCTGTTATCTAGGTCCCTTTGCCTATATTCTTCCATGATAGGGATATATGGTGTGGTATGGGTTTATGTCAACATTCACGTCAGGTTTGTAACAACCACACCATGTGTCTCTTTCTCCTGAGAGTTCTCTGTCTCTTTATTCTATAATCATTTTTCAAATCGGCTACTCTCAAGTTGAGCGCCTCGACCCTCTACAGTGAATCACCAATGTTCCCAAGAGTGATCTGGTTCAGTGCCTAGAGTGTTAGACATTACTCAGACATTTTCCCACCCACCTTCCAGGCTTCAAGATCCCATTTACTAGGGCTTCCAACATCATTCAAAGCTGAAGGGACCCCCCCCCCCGAATGGCATGGATACCTGGACCAAGGCCCCTCCTACCATTACTGGCCAACACCCTTGAGGGTTTCAGACTAAAAATTCATACATGTCCCGCATTGCGAATATGTTCAGCAGTTGGTGCTCATTTGTTATTACCATTTCAGGTCACATGATATGGATACTGTGTTTTGAACATGGTCAATAGTTATCCTCTATCGTCACACCAAACCCCTTATGCCTAAAATATCGGTCACATGATTCACATCATTTTTCCACCCCATCATCTTCATGTGGAATCTCAACATTCCTGGTGGTATCCCTTAGTGCACATTCCCACATTAGGAGGACAATACCTCAATACGAAATTCTTCAGGGCTCCTCACCAACACCCATTTTACGGGCAGTCCATGTATTACGAAGATCTCCTCCGCCCTTGTTTCCAACACCGATTTAAACTCACAAAGGCTTACATATTGGACCGAGGTCTGTGCCTAATTGGAAGAATTATGCTTCTCCATGGTCTGAGCTCTAATACCATAAAATAAGATATTTTCTAGAACTATGTACAACTTGATTCCCATTCCCATGGGATACGTAGGAAGGACTAGGCCTCTTGTCATCTAGTCCAGCTCGAGTTCCACTAATTTGTTTATTATGTTCTACCTTCGAGGCTTTAACTTTTACAGGACTGGGTGGCATGGTATGGGATTATGTCCTTATTCACATCGGGTTTGCATTAGCCGAACCACATACACCCCTTTCTAGGAGTTAGCCTCCCCTACTTCCTGTACCACATGACATTAAAATGTATGTTGTACCGCACGAAATTAAAAAACACCTTCAAGAACTATGTACACCTTGATTCCCATTCTCATGGGATACATAGGAACACCCAGACATCTCCACTTCAGGTCCATCATAATTGGGAGCTAGTTTCTCCTACCTCCTTTTACTCTAATCTTTCCTAGCCCCATAGCCCGAGGTTTCCTCCTCGGAATTGTGCACAGTATGGTGTGGAACTTTTCCTCATTCACGTCGAGTATGCATCATCATGCCATGAACATCCCCTATGGAACCTCATCTATCTTATATACATTCAGGACATCTGACATTAAACTATGTCGCCTAGTCTCATCACATGACTCTAAACGGTGACATTATCGTCCGGGCCGCACGACGAAAGACGACGCTGCATCGTGGTATCCTCACTCAAGGGGAGATCATTCTTGGTATCATTCACACACCATACCATTTTTCAATTCCTCCAAATAGCTTAATTATTGTAGCGATGCCTAGAATTTCTATCCTAGGTCCATCATTTCATAAAAAAACCAAAAACACCCATTCATCCTAATGGACTAACGAGTTATATCAAATACCTCTTCAAATGGTGAATGGGCCAGACCCGCGCAACCATATTTTACCTAGCACTGGTATCCTACTGTAACATCCATAGAACTATGTATGGCATGATTCGCATCCTTATGGGATATGTAGGAACGCCCTTGAACTTTGCCTCATGCCCAACATAACATTTTTTTCGGTCCCTCAACATAAAACGTCCCCAAGGAACACATGGTGGTCAGAACCCTAGGTTTCCAATCATGTCTAGTTGTGTAATTACACCACCTTGTGTCTCTCACATTTCCTGCCATCCATAGTCTGAGCTCTAAGACCATAAAATAAGGCCACTCCACGTACTTTCTGGAAGACGTTAAACTGCACGACACCTTCTAGTACTATGATTGGCTTGATTCCCATCCTCATGGGATACGCAGAACCCCCAGACATCTTGTCTCCAAGTCCAGCCCCATAAACCTAAAACCATGTCCCCTCTTTTTCGGTTCCTTGTACTGAACTCATTTAGGAATATGCGGTGTGGAGAGTACCACTTAGGTTCCCACTCACATCAGGTTTTTCAATTACCATACCATGTGCTTCCCATATCCTTTTCTAACATGGTCAGAGTTCTATGACCCAAAACTAAGATCTCCATATGGGATCTGCGTGTCACATTTGGCTATTTTTCCACCCTGTTCACAATCCATTAAATCAATCCCCCCTAAATGGTCCACCCTTTGACCTTAGGTTGAAAATGTGTGACCCCATGACCTTTTTCCTTGGGAAGGTACTTGAATCCCTCTATCTGATATGTCTCATTGTTGTATTCAAATGCATTTCGAAAAAGAGCCCGAAGTGTGAAATTTTCAGGGGGACAATCCCCTCATTCCATGTCCAAGCCTTGTGAGCCCATTATTTGGATACTCATCATCTTCTGTATCCAAAGGGACCCCCTTTATGGACTGGTCTTATGCCACATTGGCTTACCTACCATCTTGATCCAATGTCCCTGAGGGCCTGGGACGACATTTGTGACAGGTCTCGTGTTTTGAACATGGTCAGTGGTCGACCCTCATCTGTCTGTCCTCATATCAGGATAACATGATATGGAAACTATGTTTAAAACATAGTAAAAAAAATCCCCTATCGTCACTCCTCCATCATTGTGGTCCATATCTGAAGTGTCATGATTCACATATTTCCACTTCCTCATTTTTAAGTGTAATTCTAACATACTCGGCTTTACTTGATCGTGCATCTATGTGCGTTACTTGGATGGGTTAGTATCACCGGGAAAACATTCACCAAGAATCCATTTTCCCCTAACATGTTCCTACCTATATCAAAAAAGACCCACCACTAATTCTTGTTTCCCACATCAAGCATGAATCACATGGGCTTAGTAGTTTTGGTTGGATGTGTACTCGTGCAGCCAGGGCCTTCATCCCTGCAGGACATTAATCAGCACTCTCAGAACTTTCTGTGGCTTGATTCCCATCCCAACGGGGTACATAGGAACACCCAACCACATCACTTTGGGCCCAACCTAATTTCCTATTTTGGTTCATTGACCTGAAGAACATCCTCCGGGGATACATGGCATGATCTGAACTCTAAGTCCCCATTCAGGTCGGGTTTATAGCCATCGCACTGCATACTCCCTTCACATGATTTTTCATTTCACTATTCATCTTATTGTATGATGTTAAACTATGCAAGTCCATATTTCCTCAATGCATGACACTAATCTATGGTTCTACCCTGAACAACTTCAGGATTCCCTATGATAATCATGGGAGGCGATAGTTTCCTCGCCAGAGAGGTCATGTTTAGAAGGAGGAATGATCCATGATCAGATTAGCACATCCAACTAATCTGATCCCACCATGGTGGCGTAATTTCACGAGTGTATGATTTCATTCGAAAAAACCCTTGACTCCACATTCCACGATTTTCGTGCACTTTATTTAGACCCTCGTCCCCTTTCACATCTAAAAGTCCCCCCCTAATAGTACGGATTCTCGGCCTATGGCCCTCCTACTATCTTGGGCTAACGTTCTGGAAGACCAATGGATGAAATTATGGGTCAGTCCCCATGATTCAAATATTTTCAGCAGTCGGTCCTCATTTTTATCCCCATTTCAGGATAATGCAATACAGGTACTGTGTTTCGAACATGGTTAGCAGTTATCCTTTATTTTCACGCCACCCCCACAGTGTTCCACATCTGGGGTATCATGACTCACACTTTCCACTACCTTATGTTCAGATTGATTTCCAACACCCCTAGTGTTACCTCACTCGTGCAATAGAGCACATTGGGAAAATAAAAATTTGATTGTTCTGAGGTCTTCCTCTTCTAGTCAAGCCTCCCCCCTACCCTCTTAGGGATACAAATCATCTATTAAGACCCCTGGATACCTGATTCATGGTTTTAACTCCCACGTTTGAATGGAGTAGTAAGGTGGTCACCCCTTGTTTCTCACATCGGGCCCGACCCACGTGAGTTTAGGGAATGATTTTTGGACACTCTAAGAAAGTCACATGGATGCAATAAAACAACCTGAATAATGGAACTCATGCACACAGTTGGCATAAAATAATCAAAGCATGAAAGTACGTTCAAAATTTACATGCATAACAGCACCCGAGGATCGACTCCTCCCATGGACGGGTTGACCCAATCGAAAGAGCATTGTAGATTCGACACCCTCTGGCTTGTGGCATATAGGGTTTTCTGCCACATGTTCAGATCCCACTCCTCCTCAGTAGTGATGGGGCATAGATCGTCGGCCACAACCCAGGCCCACTCCACATCGGTCCAGATGATGGTCATTTCTTCAGAGGCACTTTTCATTCCCTCTTTGGCCTCTGCTAGCTGGGCCTTCAATTGAAATATCAGCTCAGATTGTGCGTTGAGGGAGGTTGAGTGTTCATCCACCAACTCTGTATCTGCTGAAATTCATTTTCAGCCTCCTGGATCCTCTTGATGATCACCACTTTCCTCCACTGCTAGTCCACACCAAGGTCATAGTCATACTCCCAAATCTTCTCCTCCATATGATCTCGGACAAGCATGTGGGGACACTTGGCATCCAATCCCCCTACACATAGTTCTCACTATTGTGAGAAATGTTTATCCATCTCATTCATCCATAGTGCTTGGGGGTGACATAGATGATGGTCTTGATCATCTTCCACTATCAGAGATGGGCTGTCTTGCTATCCTCTTCGTCAGAGGCCAACTCGTCCCCGTCGACGCGGTTGGAAGGCTAGTATGTGGGGAACGGCCCAAGGAACTCATCAGTAGGGTCTACGTCTAGTGTTTGATCAGGCATAACTGGAATTTGACTATCTGATTGATCATCATCATTGGATCCCACTTCAATAATCTCTGGGTCATCCCTACTCACGATCCCAACAGCGATTGGGAACACTGTAGTTTGGTCGGTCTGGATATTCGCCTCAACGATCACCGACATTATCTAGGGAAAGGCATCGCCAGAAGTCCCGAATAATATTTCCAATGTAACCCATGAAATTTGGAGAAATGTGCATACCAAAATGGGGGGGGGGGGGGGCAGGGATGTCAGTTAACATGGTCCAGGGGTGACAGTCCTGAATTTGAAAACATACAGAGATCAAATTCCCAATCTCGGTCCTGGGATGACACCACCGGGACCATGAGGCGTGGCCCTCCATATAATGTCGGAAGGTCTGGAAATTATGGGGGGGGGGGAACCTCAGATGTCTTGGCCCCTCCAGGCATGGAAATTGATGCAGCCATAGGTGTGGATCTCGAAGCCCCCACATCATCATTCACTGAGGGACGAGAACATGTTCGGTGTATGAGGTCCTTTTGCACAGTTCAGAGGTTAGTAAGAGGTCTAGAATTACCTGGAAGAAAACCCCGAGGAAGGTGCTTGGAATTTTACCTCGAGGACCTCTACGAAATAATTGAGATCCAGGTCTTGATATCTGACTTCGTCCTTCTCCAACTGGCTCTATCTGCCAGCCTCGTCCCCCCAGGAGTGTTTGTCTGATTCTTCCAGAAAAGGGAATCATTCCCTAAAATCAGCAACCGACAACTGTGGGGGGAACGTTCGATCTAGAAACACCTTGACACGATCTGTAATTTGACAAGGAGCACCCTAGGAATGCATGAAGTCCTCCATATCAGTCATATATTGTTCCCCCTCATCTTGGGACACCGCAAAACCGACACTGATAAGGAATATCCTTGGATAATCCATCCCGAGATGGTTCAGGTGTTTCCACATCATGGACGGGCCGAGGAATTTCCTGTTGACGTCTATTTCCGACGCTTTCACCGGGGCATGCACACCCATCTGTGGAGGAGGACGCGCTGCTTTTTTCCCCGCATTCCCGCTTTCCAAAGGTGGGTGACAGTCATTCCTTGTTCAGGTATGTCTGCTCCTTGATCGAAACGGGATGATGGGATGTCGGTTCTTCCTTCCGTGGATTCCTCCTCAGAGATCATCACCTAGTCCGGGTCTCCCTCATAGATTTAAGACGGGTTCGTGAATCTCATTCCCGGTGCCATATCTACATGGACACCAGTTAATTACACTGCTTCCATCAAGACGCTCCAAGGGGTCTTGTTGGGGCAGCAACCTTCGGTGAGGAGAATGGTCACATTGGGGCGTTGTCGACATGTCTGTCTTTGGTCCCTCATCACAGGGCTTCTCGAGGCCACGGAAGCCCAAGGAATCCCACATCGAACGCGGGGAATGTGTACCATCTGAGGTTTTCCTCAGCTTCCCATGTTTAACATGGGGTATGTCGCGAATTTAACGTCTTGCAGAGATGGATCAGGTTGAAGGATCCCTAGGGGGAACACCGATGTTGGGGCTAGCACGTGGGCGGCTTCCCATATATCATGGTGTGGGATGGGGTGGCATGATCTCACCGGGATGTGGTGGCCTGGGTAAGGATCAGGATGGATGGTGGAGTGAGACATGGGTCTTAAGTTCTGAGAAGGCCCAAGAGGGGGGATACAGTTTAACGTCATGCAGGACGCGATACAGTTTAACGTCATGCGAGACAGAATAAAGTTTAACGTCATGCAGGATAGAATACAGTTTAACGTCATGTGGGATGAGGGGTTTGGGTCTTACACTCTGAGGCGGCCCAAGGTGGTCAGGGAACCGACATGGAGAGGTCAGGACGACCAGGTGGTGGGCTTGAACCTCGTGGAGGCTTCCTACGTACCATGCGTTAGCACAGATCAAAGTCCTCATAGTTCACTGGGATGGGGCTTATGCTCTAGGGTGGCCCATAAGAGGATGTCATGGTCGATGCATACTCTAAACCCACGTGAGTCATGCTTGGTGTGAGAAACAAGAGGCAGTAGGGACCAGACGATCAAGTCGCGAAGGGTGCATCCGTGAGAAGCAGAATGGGGCTTACGCGTTGAGCAGACCAAAGAGGAAACAGGGGCTTACGCGTGGTTAGCGGCCCTTGGTGATGGGGATTACTCCAGGGTGGAGGCCCGTGGTGCGACAAAGCGCAGTGGGAAAAGGACTCCACTGGCCTTGGTAGGGGGGAGTACGAAGATGCATGGGTGTAGTCATCCGCAAGAAAGGACAGGGGCTTACACTCTGAGGCAGACCTTCCCCCGCGGAAAAACATCACTATGACAAAGAGGATCTCATTCCATGTAAGGAAGAGTCCATTCCTGTGGAGACAAGTGGGCATAAAAAATGTCCGAGCTGGGGGGACCCTGCCTGCGAAGCATGGGGTCGAACCACAGTTGAACGTCTTGTGTTAAAAACGAGGTGCTTAGCAGTTTAACGTCCTGCAACTTGGACGATGTGGGTTTTCTACACACTCCTAGGGAATACATGCCCAATGCCCTCTACCCCTTGTGGAAGGGAAGGCATCGGCAAGGCCATTGTGAAGGGGGGCCACAGGGCGAACCACCAGGGGGTCCATGTTAGCGTGGCTATGCGAAGAAGCAATAGCCGTTAGCGTGCCTATGCGGAGAAGCATAAGGTAAAGCAATGCAACGAGAAACATGGCCCAAGGGACCTTGAGGTTACTTCGCACGAGCCTGGAAGGCTGTACGGAAAAACAACGCATGGCGCGCATGCCTGGCAGGGGAGACATCAGGTGCCGGTGTAGGGGGCATCCAAGGGGCATCAAGGTGAGGAGTCCTAGGCTTTGCACGTAAAAGAGAAGGTTTGAGCACAAAAATCTAGGACGACACAAAATTGGAGCAAGGGAATCACACGCGGAGAGGGAACTACGTGCAGGGTTTTGCACGCACGGTAGGGTATTTCCCGCACGAGACACGGATTGCGCACAAGGCTGGAACCTTGGGGAGGGGGAAAATTCATTGAAGCCGGTGGAGTTACGCGCAAAGGAAAACTCTAGAGCAATGTTGCGCGAAATGAGGGTTTTACCTGGAAGTCATCTTGCACGCGGGGGGAGCCGAATTGCATGCACGGGAGTCGCTTCGGATTCCTCAACCCCCAAACCATTCGGGGTCACCTTCTATTTATAGGCGACCTCCAACGCGGAATCTAGGCATCGTGTGAAATTCTTCGCGCCGAGCGTAGCCGGTGCACAAACATTCACCGCGCAGAACCGTCGCGCACAAAGATTGGGAACCTCAGCGGGTCAATTTCACGAAACCTGAGGATTCTACGTGCGCAGAACAATTTTTCATGCGAATCCTCCTTTATTTTGCGCACCACCTCTCGAGCCTCCATATCGGGCCTCTGATTCCAAATATGACTTCGCTTCATCATTTCGAAACTTCCTCTGGGAGTTACGGTCTTTTTTCGGCGTCAACAATGTCCTAGATGTCCCAGGACTCCCGGAATATGACATTCTATGGCATGTCTATGTGGAATTGTTGCTTCCCCGGAGCCTGAGTAGATATTCTATGAAATCCTCTTGATGGCCTCCCCTCTGTATGAATCGGTTCTTCTGAAACCACTGTATCGGGTGTCGATGTTGGGTCTACTGCCACTTCCTCACCTTCAACTAGTGCGGGTCTTGTTGCCATGGTAGCCCTGCCACCATGATATGCCCTTTCTGCCTTCTGGCCCCGACCCAGAGGATGGGGAGGCTCACGATCACTGACCCGAACAGTTGGCTACTTCAGCATCTCCCCCGGGTAGGCCGCTTCCCAACATTGGGAATACTCTTTTACTAGCCTGAAGAAAATGGTAGGTGGAGGAAGCTCGTTCCACATTTTTCCATATTCATGTATAAAATGAGCCACATTTGCCTCATCGCGCATTGGTTCTCCTCATAGTGCACCCCCAGATAGACCTGCGGGGTCATCTTCTACATGCACCAAAATTACCGGCCAAATTGGTATGTGGTGTACGGCTCATAGAGGTGATCATGGTCCACCATTACCACCAAGAATCCACCTCGAAAGGACAAGATATAGGACCAGTGCTCTTACATTACTTGTCCATCATTAGTAAAAACACCTATTGGCAACAAAACCAGGTTAAAGTTGAATTCCTCCACCTTTCACCCTAGTTCATTTCTAATGGAGTGGTCAGCTTGGTTGGAAAGAGTCCCAAGGCTTTCAGGATTGATGGGAGAAAGTTTGATACTAGAGGAAAGTTGTGGTTCAGGTATTCATAAACCCCCCTAACATGTGCAGCTATCCACCCATACAAAGGTTGAATGGCCCGCATATCCCCTATGGCCTCTTCCCCAAGCTGATGTGCCACAACATCTTGTATAACATGGAATGCATCAGGATACCGAGGTCGACTCGCCTTCATGTGGCGAACATGGATGCAAGATGAATTTTCTTGGTCGCATGCCCATGTTTGTGTCCCTCACCGGAAGGATCCAAACAGAGATGAGAGTCGCGATGAATGCGGCCAGCCTGACTATCGGCTGCTACTCAGTGCAGACGCTAAATCCCCAGGTCTTCCACTTGGTGTCCTCCAAGAGCTGCTAGTAAGAGTTCTCCTTGCCCCATTGACCCCATTTTGGAAAGTCCAAGGACTAACCAAAAACTACCTCTCCTATGATAAATTCATCAACTACTGGAACCACCACCTAAAATGGACATCCCTTATTGCTTCTTTGTCCTCTCCCGACAACAGCTCCATCAACGCCATCACCAGCTGTAGTATTTTCTCTAGATCCTCCCACACACCCATGACAAGGATGAATTCATCATGCATCGAACCCAATATCAGGACCCCAGAGATCTAGTGCACATCCCACAAGCTGATACCAACTTCCCTATGGTTCAAGTGGAAGGTATTGTCCCTCGATGACCACCGGCTTATAAAATCCAGAATCAGTTTCTTCGGTTGGTAGATGTGGAACAGGGAGGCCCAAGGCACCTCATATAGACCCACTCATCTCAACTATACCTTGAACTCCTCACATGAGGCACCTACCTAGTAGGCCCATGCCGAATCATTTGTGATGTTGCTGCCCTGGCATAGTTCCCACTCTTCAAAACATCCCTTCTCCGTGATCATTATGGATGCCTTCAAGATTGTCTGATACAAAGGGATGTAGGTCTCCAGCTACAATGCCTTCACATCCACATTGTTTAAATGGATGTACATGTAGTTATCATTAATGGTTGTTAAGTCTTCTTGGGCATGGTCTTCAGCCCCCCTGAACCACTAGCGCTGGAACTACGTGCTCCTAAACTAGTAAGCTGGCTCATGCCAACTTCCTTCAGGGATGAAGACATCATCCCTCCACCCAAATCCATATCGAGGAATCCTATTAAACAGACAATAGTTCCTCTGACTCTCTAATAGCAGCTCCACCAATGAACCATGGTCAGAGTGGCTCTTAATTAAATCCCCTAGGCTTAATCTATTCGCCATATCCTCCCTTTGGGAAGTGTCCTCAAGGACCCCCCAGAAGCCCCTCGATGAGCCATTTAGTTTTGAGTTTGGTTAATCTTTGACTTTGTTTCACGAATCTCGTTTGGGGAGTTATTTCACAGAGTTCATTAATGAAGGCTATTCGCAGAGCCCTACCCCATCCTTTAAGGGAAAAATCGCAAAGTGATCTGATGCGAAGTCAAAGACAGGCTATACCCTGCAAAGCGGAAGGCCCGATTCGCGGAGAACCATCACAGAGTACACAGATCTTCGTGAATCAAGAGGGCTAAAGGCCAAAATCATGAATAAGGGAAAATAAACAAGAAAGATCTGCTCCCCTATTTATATGGGACATCCTTTGGAGATTTTTGGCACATCTAAATGGGGGAAATCTCCATGGCGTGCTTAGCTGGCCCGTCACTCCCCAACTTCATGAGCCTCCTTCACGAGATAGCTTCCCGACTAGCCGAGGGATTTTGGTGATTGACCATCATAAATTGACCCTTGATTTATCCTCGTATACAAGTGGGGGGGGGGATTTTTTGGAGCCAAAATTGGGGATGGATAAGAACAAAAGAAAACATCGAGGGATGCCTCACGGAGACTGTTTGCGGAGACACCATGGCCCTGCCGCCGCCACGGAGCAATGAGGCGGGAGGCTCTGCGAGCTGATTTGATGTTTGGAAACCCACCATAGAGCATGCTTCATCATCATTCCAAGTGAGCTCTGCTTCGCATCACCCCTTGCATATAAATATATGGCTCCCCTTGAGCCCAGGTGATAGATCATATGACCTTTCGACTTCATAGCTCCCGAATCGTGAAGCACTCTCTACTCTGAAAACGATGAGCTACTCGGGTTACTTTTTCATTGGGAAGTACCTCCCCGCATTTATAAATCCATCCCCTATTTATAAAGGGATGCATTTCATAGAGCCCACAAGCCTCTATGAAGAAGGGGATCCCCAAGGGGGATCGGGTCTTCACAGAGCATTTATGCTTCATGAAGCACCCCACACACCCATGTGACCCATATGCGTAGGTAGGGATATTGTGCCTCGCGATGCACTTTGCTTCAGAATCCTACTATGTGAGGCACCCTTGCTTCGTGAGGCATTGCTCCAAGAATTCATTTCCACTTCGCGAAGAACCTTCCATGTTCACCTATTCCCTATGCTTAGGCTGGGACACTGCACTTTGCGAAGCATACAATTCATAAATCCCTTCCACTACATAGAGAACCAGATCATCACAAGGATTCAAACTATGAACTCCTTTACTCTAAAATTCCTTTTCCTGTGCGACCTTCCAGGTTTGAACGAATTGATTTCAACGCCCCTCAGACAATAATTTACAAGGCGTTGATTTTTCTCACACTTCTTTGCATAGGAACGCTAACAGCTATTGCTTCTCCGCATAGCCACGCTAACGTGGAACCCTAATGGATCACTCCATAGCAGCCCCTTTTTATGGAATTGCTGATGCCTTCCCTTCCCCAAGGTAGGGTGGGTAATAGTCATGTATTTCCTAGGGGTGTAGAGTGAACCTACCTCGTCTGAGCTGTAGGACGTTAAATTGACAAGCACCATCATCCTAAACACATTACATTAAACTGTAACTTCACACCATGCATCCTATGTAGGTTTCCCTGGCTCGGACATTATTTACGCCCTCTAATCTCCAAAAGAGTGAGATCTTCCTCACATAGAATGACACTTTCTTTGTTGGAGTGGCTCTTGTCTATGGGGAAGGGAAGCCACCTTGGTGTAATCCACCAAGATTTCTTACAGGAGGTAGTTCCACTACTCCACCTTTCTTCTTTGGTGCCAAAGGCAAACAAAGGGTGGGATGGGCATCGGTAGCCTCCAATATTCTTCCTTTCCAAATAGTTATCCCATTGGGTTTTTTAACCATTGGGCCTCCATCTTGGAGTAAGTCCCAATATTTACCTCCCTGGGTTGCTAACCATGTACTAGCCCCATTCCACTTCCCACAGACGCACTTTTCACGACGTGATCATTAGGTCTTCACTGCCTATTCTTTCTCACACTGATCATGACTCACGTGGGATTATAGTAAGCACCGACCATGAAATCCTCTCTGTGTAACCAAGAGTGTAAGCCCCACATACCATTCTGAACTACGTGGACTTTAATCCTTTCCAAGTAAATGTATATAGGAAGCCTCCCTGAGGTTCAAGCCCAACACCCGGTCGTTTTGACCCCCTTCACGTCTCTTCACCAACACCCTTCTGAACTACATGGACTTTGATCCTTGACAAGGAATGTTATGTAGGAAGCCTTCTATGAGGTTCAATCCCAACACTCAGTCGTTTTGACCCCCTTCACGTTGGTTCACCAAAAACAATCTGAATTATGTGGACTTTGATCCTTTCCTAAGTAAGGTATGTAGGAAGCCTCCCTGGGGATCAAGCCCAACACCCGTTTATTTTGACCCCCGTCACGTCGGTTCACCAACACCATCCTCAACTACGTGTACTTTCATCCTTTCCAAGGAATGGTATGTAGGAAGCCTCCCTTTGGTTGAAGCCCAACAACCATTGGTCCCGACCATCATCACGTTGGTTCCAACCATCCTAAACTATGTAGAATTTGCTTCTTGCTAAGGCGAGGTATGTAGAAAGCCCCCCTGAGGTTCAAGCCCAACACCCTTTTCTCCTGACCACTACACATCAGTCCACCCCCATTCTGCATGATGTTAAACCGTATGCCCCTTCTGTTCCCCATCCACGGGTAAGCCATTGTGATCCCCACTCAGTGGTAAGTCGTTATCAACATCAGCCAGTGTCATCAGATCAACCTCAGGCTTCTAACCACGTGCAAGCCCCAATATATCATCAGGTCATTGTCCTATGCGCACACCCTGATCTTATACACCTTTTGGAACTAGGTGGACATTGATTCCATTCCACGGGGATACGTAGGAGGTATCTTCAATGCTCAATCCCATCACCATCATCGCCCCGAGTCGACTCCATCACATTCTCCATCCACTTCACTTAAACCACCCATCATCCATCCTGATTCTTACTCGGGATTCCACATTCTGGTGAGATCATTCCAATTCATCTCTTCACTGCTCCTAGCAGTGACTGGGCAACTAACCATGTGTTAGCCCCGACATCAGTGTTCCCTCAAGGGGTTACACCTATCTGATCCTCTGTAGTCAGTATTTAGATCAATCTGATCCATCTTCGCTAGACAATAAACTCGCATCATACTTTATGTTAAACATGGGAATCTAAGGAAAACCCCACATACATGCCTATGGCATAAAATTCCCTGAATTCAATGTGGGAATCCACGAGCTTCCACTCCATTGAGAAGCCCTATAATAAGGGGAAGAAACCTAGAGGATTTACTGTTCTAGCGTCGAGACACATTAGTGATGTCCAACAAGACTTCTCCCCCGACCGAAGTTTTTTGCCCTGGCCGGACCCCTTGGAATGTCCTGACAGAAGCAGTGTAATTAACCGGAGTCCATGAATATATGGTACTGGGAAGAGTTTCACAAAAAATGTATTCAATATATAAGGGAGACCCAGACTAGGTGACGAGTTCTGAGGAGGAATCCACAGAAGGATGAACTGACATCCCATCATCCTATTTTTATTAAGGAGCAAAATCCCTAAACAAGGAATGGATTTCGCCCGCCTTTAGAAAGTTGGAATGTGGGGCAACTAACAGGGACATTGTCCCTGAATCAGATGGACACATGCATGCCCCTATGAATGTGTCAGAAAAAGATGTCTTGAGATAGAAACTCTGTTGGGGATAAGAACAGATAGTGTACGTCAGTGCAAGGAGGGATCCCTTGAGGTTGGTGGGTGTCACTTCTTACGAGACTTTTATGTCTTATAGATGATAGGCTAAGATCACATTTTAAAAATGGGCTGGTTATTTTTTTTCTTGGATATTGTTGATTTCTGTCATCGTAGGGTGATATTTACATCACCAAAGGGCAGATACTTTTCACATAAGGGCGAATGGGATGTCTAAGAAAGAAGAGTGGGACCCGAGCATTAGGGTTTGGGAGGAGTTATAGCCTATATTTCTAGTCAATTTCTGGATGACCTTGGGACTTCACAGTTAGACTTTCCACCAGTGGTGGTTCATTCCATGGATGAGTTTCCCGAACACTTTTATGGTTTTCCTACAGAGCGAGAGGTCATTTTTTCTTTTGATCTTGTGCTAGGAAAGACATCGGTTTCCATTCCTCCCTATTGGATGGCTACACCAGAGTTACAGTCAAAGGGTTTCATATGACCTATTATATCTCATTGGGGTTCACATGTACTTTTTGTGAATAAGGAAGATGGTTCCCTCATGCATAGTGTGGATTATTGGAAGATGAACTAGTTGGAAAACAATAATCTATATCTGTTGCTAAGGATTGAGGATATCTTTGATTAGCTTCGAGGTGCCTGAGTGTTTTTGAAGATTGGCATGAGATCTGGTTATCATTAGTTGTGTGTTAGACCATATGATATACCTATTACATAATTTTGGAGTAGGTTTGTTCTATACTATTATGTGGTTTTGTCATTCAGTCTCAGGAACACCCCTCCAATTTTCATGGCACTTATGAACCGAGTGCTCTATCCATCCATGGATTCTTTCATGGAAGTCTTTTTGAATGATATCCTGGTGTTCTATCACACTCTACATGACCATTCCACACATCTTGAGATCGTTTGGAGTACACTAAGAGATCACCCATTATATGATAAGCTCTAAAAATGCCACTTTTGGATAGACCAGATTCACATATTGGGTCATGTTATCTCAGAGACTGGAGTGTTAATGGAACCAAAGAAAGTGAGATCAGTAGTTTCTTAGGAGCACCAGAAGAATGTATTTGAGGTACAATGTTTTCTAGGGATGGCTGGATACTAAATGCATTTAATACAGTTCATATCATTCGTAGTAGTGCCACTGACGGGCCTGACTATGAATTGTGTGAAGTACATGTGGATAGGTTCTTGTGAGTCAGCATTTCTAGAGATGAAGGGGAGGTTGAATTCAAAACCGATATTAGTACTGAAAGAGCTGGGAAAGATCTATATGGTTTACTATGATGCGTCAGGTATCGGGCTGGGAGAAATGCATATGCCGGGAGAAGGAGTCGCTATGTATGAGTCTCAGCATTTGAGGCAACATGAGAGGAATTACCCGACATACGATCTCGAGTCGGCTTCAATTCTTCTTGGTTTGCACTGTTCGAGACATTATCTTCGAGGAGATAATTTTGTGATTATAATCGATATAAAAAGGTTAAAGTATATCATCACTCAGTGCGATCTAAATTTGAGATAGTGAAGGTGGGTTTAGTACCTTCCGTACTTTTATTTTGAGCTTGCCTATATGCTTGGGAAAGACAATGTAGTAGCAGGTGCATTGAGTAGGAGAACACAAATACAGGATGTTTAGGAGTCCAATAGTGAGTGGAAACTTATGGATCTATTCTTAGAGATACATTTAGAGGTGAATGAAAGACCGGGGAAGAAGTCCCATTCTTTTGTAGCTATTACCTCTACTATACTTGATCGATTTAGAATGAGGTAGTGATTAGATTAAGAAGGCCTAGTCCTATGGGAAAGTGGGTCAGGATAGGACCCTATTATGGGATGGATCATAGGAAATGATAAGATATTTAATTTACAGGGGCATGTATGGCTGTCATCAGACACATGCTAGGAGATGATTTTGGACTTTCAATCCCCAGTTTGGGCAGTTCATCCTGGTAATCAAGATGTATTGAGATCTGCACCATCTATATTGGTGGCCAGGTATGAATATTGATTTAGTTAGGTTTTTCATGAGGTTTTCCACCTGTTAGCCGATGAAGGTGGAGAATCATAGACCAACATGGATTTTGGAGCAGTTACCCATTCCCGAGTAGAAGTGGAATGATGTCATGATAGACTTCGTGACAACTTTACTTAGGTCGCATAGATGGAATGATACAGTTTGGGACTTCATTTACAGACTCATAATGGATTATCACTTCTTTCCGACCAAGGGGAACATCAGTGTAGATGAGCTTTGAAGGTTGCACATCTGGGATATTGTACATCTACATGGGATTCCACACTCCATTGTTTCAAACAGGGATGCACGTTTTACTTCTCGAGTCTGGAATGGATTACAGAGGACTTTGGGAACACAGATACTTCTGAGTATAGCTTACCATCCCATGATAGATGGACATTCCTATAATATGATTCAAGTGTAGGAGGACTTGATGAGAGCATGCGTCCTCGATATCGGAGGTTCTTGGGAGAAGCAAATACCTCTTGTGGTGTTTTCCTAAAATAACAATTTTCAAGAAACTATTCAGATGGAACCTTATGAGTTTTTGTATAGTTGGCCATGCCGATATAAACTATATTGGCTAGAACCAGGAGGGGATGATATGATGGGACCTCATCTTGTTTGGGAAACCAAGAAGATGATAGATTTTATTCAGAAGAGGATGGCTACTGCATAGTCACGACCGAATTCTTATGATGAACAATGGAGACGACGTCTAGTGTTCGAGGCTGAATATTTGGTTTTCATGCATGTCACTCCGAGGTTGGGACACAAGTGGATTATGTGAATGGGAAAGCTTCCACTGAGATATATTGGAATGTTCGAGGTTTTGGAGAGATTCGGTCTGGTTGCCTATCGTTTTCAGTTTACTCATATGTACTTGGCTATGCACGATGTTTTCCACATTTCTCAGTTACTGCATTACTTCTCTGATCCATCTCATGTCTCTCAACTCAAGGAGGTTAAGTTGGAGATGGATGAATCATTCGAGGAGAATCCTATCTGGATTTCTGATCGTAGCGGGAAGGTTCTCTATGGTCAGTATGTTCCTCTAGTACGGGTGAAATGGAAGCACAACTGAGTACATGATGAGACTTGATAGAGGGAGGCTGATGAACGATCACAGTGGCTAGATCTATTGGAGGATTCTTCTTCTACACTGCATTTCTAGGGAAATTTGAGGACAAATTTCTTTAAGGTGAGAAGTTTGTAAGAACCCGAATATTCTTTTCAGGTATGATTTTCTTTTCTAGAGTTTTTGCGAAATTGAGGAGTTTCTGGAAATTTTTGGAGTACACGTCATGTACTTATATGTACTTGTCATGTACTTATATGTAAAAATATTGTACTCGATTTCCATGGGTAGCCATGTGATGGTCGTGTAATGACTGAACACATGGAAATGTGGGGTGACCTAGAGACTGACTAAAGTGGGGGTCGGTTAAGGCAAGTACGTGTCATGTACCTTTAAAGAACACACCGTGTAGTTTAATTGTTTTCATTAAAAAGACTAGGGTCAAGAATAATCAATAGAACACCATTCTTATCCATTCGTCTTGTCCATGAGAGATCGTATGACACAATTCTTCTAAGAGCCTCCGAGTCCCCATCCGTTATCTGAATCAAAATCCTTCAGTTGTATTGGAATGACATCAGTGAGTTCATACTTCATATAGAGTATCATTCCTTGATTTCTCCTCTCTCTTGATATATCATCGATTGAACATTTTTAAAATTTTTGTAGATATTTGACATTCCAAGGTGATTCATGGCATAATATTCATGTATATCGTTCGTAAAATGCGGAGGTAGGTGCTTTGTGCCTTTACATAGTTATTCATTGAGTAATATGTGAAGAAGATCCTAATACCCTTGTTAAGGATACTGGGTGTTTATAGTAATTTTCCCTGTTGTTTTCTGCTATGCCTTGTGTGTCTGAGTAGAGGATTTATGATTGTAAATATGGTTATTTGCCTTGATATGGATGTGCTGCCCTTTTTTTTGATATTGTCCATTTGATATATATTTTCTTGTTAGGGTACTTTGTTTTCCATGCCTAGTGTTGTTATGATGGAGTGAATTTATTTGACATGCTAAAGAATACTATAGACTATTTAGCCAAGTAGTTCTTGTGGTTTACATTGGCTACTATATACTGTTTGTGAACGATTGAATTACACAGGGCTGTGGGAACCTCGTGTAGTAGACTACAGTGGAAATGGATGATGAGGGATTCCCCAAAGTGTCTGTTTACATTTACGTTGCGAGCTCATATGGGGGATGTACTTTTGGATCTCTCAGAGTGTCTCTAGTTCCTCATTGCAATACCATAGGTAGAATTTTACATTGAGTGCTACCTCAGAGTTTTTATAGTTACTGATACGAGACCACATGGAGAATTGACGGTGAGTGCTTCCTCAGAGAGTCTGTGTTAAAGCTGAACTAGAGGAGGTGACTATGAGTACTTCCTAGAATGTTTCATGTGTTTGATTAGTTAAACCAGAGGGCTTAGGCTTTGAGTACTTACCAGATGGTTACTTATGATTATTGGTTGCTTAACTAATAAATTAAATTGATGTAATTGGAACTATATAATTTTTTCCCTTTGAGTATATCCCTATTTGTTGCTTCATTTTTCATATTTCCTTCTATATATATTCACTGAATGTTAGGCATAGATCTTTGGGAAGTCGCCTACTAGGATTCATCTCACACCCAGTTTGGGTCATGGTTTTGGTCCCAATAAGATTATATAGTTGATGGTCTAGATAAGGTCAAGTTCCCTTCTACATCAGGTACTTGATTGCTTTTGGAGCTGGATAGAATGGGAAAACGATGAGGCTTGAAATTTTTTTGTAGTTTATTTGATTCCTTTGTACATTAGTTTAGTATTGTATTTAATTATTGTGACTTTTTTGGATGATTTCCTAGACATATGTAACATGAATCATTTAAATATGTGATCAATTTGTTTATCTCTTTTGTCTTCTGATGTTTACTATTGTATGGTATTATTACTACTTCGGAAATTTTTATTTGTTTCATTCCTCAACATTACTCTGCCAATGAGGGAATATTTTCCCCACTATCACACCTAATACCCTCATTAATTGTCGACAACCTCTTGTATTTAGGTAAATGCGCTTGAGGCCATGTGACCAACTAGGTATGGGGCACCTCTGGGCGGCATCCGGAACTGGGACGTAACATCATTAAAGTGTAGTTTGATAATCTATAGGAACGGGGTTTTGTTATTAGGTCCATGGGGTAGGTGGATAGTCGTATAAATCATATGAAGAATTTCCACTAGTCACGCCATCCCATGAAGTAAATAATTTTGTTGAGATTCATTGAATCTCAAGGATGAATTTATGATAATATATTATACAAGGATTAAGAGAGATTCATGATTTAGTAGTAATTCTATATTAGTCAGTTTCTTCATGGGTGGTTCCATAAATGTATTACAATATAATAAGTACTCACATGAAAAGTCATGTGTGATCACGCAGAACCATCTAGTGAGGTAGATTTGTAAAGAATAATCCCCCATAAAAGGCTCACTATGATGTATCTTTTACCATGGGTTTGTGATGTGTCCTAGGTATTTAATGACAACGAATAGGTTCTTTGGTTTATTTAACTTCTTGGTTCGATATATTATAATGTTGTGAATTCACCAACATCTATCATGTATCTGAAGGTTAATTATATTAGGATTTTAGTGATGGTAGGGTTGATGGGTATGGTGAATGTGTGGAAAATTAGGGATTATCATTAGGGACTTAGAAAATATCTTGTGTAAGACAACCAAATGACATAAAACATAATTCACATCCCTATGATAATTAGGTGACTGTGAATGATAGATTTTTCCTTGGATTTTTTAATTTTTATGTGGTTTTACCTTTAATGGGTGTTAACAATAACCCCACCTATTGAATCACATCGGATCTAGAGGAAGATGATTCGGTTCTCAGGTAGTCATAGAAGACCGTATGACACATACACTCTATAGAGAAAATGATATGATTGTTTCATAGCTACCCAAATTTTATCTAGTAATATTCTGTAAATACATTTCACTTTCATTTTTTAAATTCAATTTGTTTTTTTAATAATCGAGTATTACTTATCTCTACCAAAATCTCTTTTCCAAATAAAAATTTCCATAGATGATAATGATAACATGAGTCATTGTAACCATATATTTCCCCAATCACATTTGGAAATATCACATAATTATCAATCATTATTTCTGAATTTAGGTGGTGTTTTGTACTTGATTACTTTGTTTATTAGATATAATATACTATTATGAAATAGTATATATGGATCATGAATAATCATAGCGTACATATGAAAAACACCACATCATTAGTTAGCTTAAAAAACAGTCACTCTGATGAAAAACTTCTAATTTAATTTCAATTCTACGTAGAAGATGAATGTCAGATGTCAGATGTTTTAACTATATCACCATAATGATATGGTTATCAAACATCCAAAGGATGGGTTGTACCTTTAGTGGAGACCACATATCAAGGTGTCACACGAGTATAGACTGGGGTTAGCTATTTTGGTTAGAAAATTATTGTATAAAATTCAAAGAAAATATTATGGTATTAGATCTATATGAGGAAATATGGGTATATCAGTCCCTCTCTCATTAGATAAACTATCATATCTAAATTGTTATTCGTATATGTATTTTGGATACTAATACCATTTTTTGGGTCACAGAATGGTCCGATTAATCATGAAGGATATATATATTATCATTGGAGACCCAATTTTTAGGGTTTTGTTTGAAATTTTTCTCAATTTAATGGATAAATGGGATAATTCTTAGAGGGATCCGCTGATTAAGAAGGAATTACCTAACTAAACGATCTTGGTGATGGGGGATGACCATTATCCAATGGTCGATTCTTAATTGGGATTGTGGGTTGATTATTTTATCAATATTATGATGGAATATATATAATATTTAATGCCTCATTATGTAACATTTATTATGATTTACATGCATTATAACACCTATGATCCCATTCTAGAAGAATGAATTATTCAATATTGGGTTTTGGAATTCTCTTCTAAGGATAGTTTATTGGTTTTCTGAATCATATTCTTAGGGATATTCTTAGTGGATGTCTCTGTATGGTATGTTATCATGGTTTGGTGTGTTTTAAAAATGTTATAATGGATTTAAAAATATTGAGTGGAATGTGATGAACATTGTTTTGTATGAAATTGACCTACTATATAGGAAATTGGGGAAAATCTAAGATAAAAGAATAGTTTAGAAATATTGTCCATTTTAATACAATTTTTGGATGAGAACCTTTTCTCATTGGTGGTTATGAATTCAAAATTTCCCTTGTGATCCACTATTCTTATTATAATAAATTCTAATAGACCATCAGTGGAGTTATGATTCATACATTGTATAAGCACAATATCAAGATCTGGATAAATTGATATGAAAAATTCCAATACTAGCCATAATGAATTCATAAAAGATCTATCATAGATAATAAATTCATGATATAATGAAAAAAAAATATTTCTACGATCTCATTGAGAAGTGATGCAATTGGATATGGAAAGAAACATGGATTCAATTGTTCACTGATTAGAAATTTTCAAGTGTAGTACCCAAATTTAATGGTTCTCATTATATGGGAGGTGAGGAGGAATAATATCATATATTGGAGATGATTAGTTTTTTAATGTGAGTTTCATAGTATCTCTATAAATCTGAGAGGACTATTAGAGAGTGGATTCAATGGGGTAGTATTTTTTAATGGATTGTGAAAACAAGTGATCTATATAAATTTTCCACCACAAGAGTGTGAGATAGATACCATCCCTATTGTTCCTACCAATTCACGTACCAAGTGTCATTGATGGAGTTGATCATATGGAAGAATAATATATCCATCATGGATACATAGATGTATATTAGTGTTGTTTTGATGGTTTTTTAGGGTTCAACCTAATCATCTCTCACAACATCCTTTATCATGAAAGTGATATTCTAGAAGTAGAAGCCCACATTATAAACATGGATTTTTTCAATCCTTCACTAAGGGATATGCTCGTACACTATGGTAGAATATTAGAGATTATGGTGTTGGAGTTATGTAGTGTGGATGATGGTAGTGGAAATTGTTCCTCTATGTAATAGGTTAAAGAGTTTGCATCTAGAGATATGATACATTCTCATATATAACTTGAATTTGTTTATCAATTTATTAAATAATTTCAAGAGTAATAAGGTAGATCATCACCTATAATTTCTCAATTATACATTATTAATGGTGAATATTAATTCCTAGATGAAATAAAAATGACAAGGAAAATGATGATGATGGATTCCCAAGTAAAATGAATCATTTTTGGGGAGTCATTAACATTGTTCCCACACTGTTTTTAATGCCTCAACCAAAAAAACATCTTGATGAACTAACCCTATAAGAAATTTAAATGTGAGAACAAGATGGACTATACACACTTATTTATTTCAAAAGACATAATGGTAATCATTTTCCACATTCTAGCTCATAAATTATTTTTTATTTCATAAAAATAAACTTTTACTATGAGTCTATTCGTCCCATTCATTTCAAGATAAATCATCAACTAAATTGAATAGGGCTCTATCACTATTTGAATCAATGACTTTTGGGACTATAATGGGTGGATCTCTAAAAGTTCATGAGGTTGAATTTGTTTTTAATGTATCAATGGACCCTCTGATAGATCCATCATTGATAGATGATCTTATAGATATTCACAAATTGACTATTATCCTTAAAAACGTAGGCAACTTCAATTATTTTATACATTATGTAAGGCTATTTTAACATAGGATCATTTATTATTCACATTAAAAAATTATAATTATTATCGTATTTAAATATGTATCATTTCATGTTAACACCCATTTGTAATTACATTAGGGATATATTTTGGGCCGATCATTTTTCTATAATGAATAGGACATTTTTTCGAATATTCTGAGAAAAAATGACTATAATAAAACCTTTATAATTTCTGTCACAATGGGGAGAATGATGTTACATTGATTCCTCTATGACTACAGAGTTCTACTCCAAAATATGGGGTTATGTGTCCAGACACTTCATTATTTGTTTAATTCGACAATATTTCAAATCTGAAATATCAGTGGTTGTCAATGTATCTAATAGCACTAGAATATGATGGGGGATGTGTATCATTTCCTTAACTTCCCTCACAGAGGTGGTTGTGGAGTAAAATGCTTCCATAATACCACTTCCATTATGAGTGATCTTGGAAGTACATTTCCTTGGTTTTATTTTCCCAAAATATATATCATATTAGATGATTGATCGAAAATAGTATTTAGAAGACAAATTATTCCCCTAGATATATGACATCGAGTGTGTAGAATTATTTCAAATATAATTTGTGAAACTCCCATGGAGAATCTAGGTGATGAATTATTTCATTATCCTCATCAATTCATTGTCACAGTTTTTAGAATGTATTATTAATTTTGAATACATAGTGTCGTGAATTTAATGGTTTTTTACTATCAATAATGAAATTTATCACATTATAACCTTATACAGAATTAGAGGTTATATCAATATATCCTTATATATGATAAATCAATTCCAAATTATTCTAGTTAGGAAGAAGTGATAACCGAACACCAACACCTAGTGATATAGAAGGTTTACGAGGATTAATTTCATTGTCTAGGATTCTAATTCCACGAGATTTGAAATATATAGTAGTGTTTTGGTAGAGTCTGACATACAATTATTAACATAAATTTATTCTTTAATGAGTATCCTATATGCACAATGTTATTTAAGAGAATATAAAGAGACTCTAATCTTATGAATTTTCCTATACATTCATATCACTTTTGTATGAAATAATAATTTTATCTTGTCTAATCCATTGTTTGCTTCCCATATTTTTATGGACTCTTTTGAAACCCAAATTATCATTAACATGTTAAAATAAATTCCCTTTAACATTTTTATTATAAAAATATAGCCAATCATAATTACCAGGTATTGGAGATAATGATATTTCCTCCTAGGCATAGATAATAAATATATATAGAAGAAAATACCATCATTGTGCATAATATATTTTCTATTTTAATATTTTCCACCAAGATGTGGATCTGGGATGGGTATAAGAAAACAAAACAACCACTACACCCAAGAGTTTTTATATCTCGATGATCCTTTGACTCAACATGTTGAGGACCTCCAAGGGGTTATTTGGAATAATTATTCCATGGTATATTAGCATTTATAGAAAATTCTATAAATATTTCCAATTAATTGGGGAATATAGAGGATATCATTACTTCCAATAGGTTAACAATGAAGAATATATAACCTTTATTTATCTTATTATATAACCCTTAAATTTTTTAGGACTCATATTGTGGAACAATGTTGGAAAGAACTTTTATTTTTTAAAGGCCTCCATTTACATGTGTTTGAACTAATGTGGTTTAGAAATTTTCTGATATGGATTCTTAATATTTTACAAAAATATATTATAGGATCATTACTAGTTGAAGGGGAGATACATATTTCATGGGATTCCATTTATTGGGTTTCAACCAGGGGATAACTATGCCTCATTCTGTTGGAAAATTGATATTATAGAAATTAGACAAATGGAAGATGATGTGAAAGATCAAACAATGTGGAACATATATTAATGTAGATTAAGTTTTTATATTTTGACTACCAGTGAATAGGTATTCAATTTACATAGTAGGAAAAAAATAAATGTGAATTGCAGAGCCTATAATCATTTATGTAGAAAACCCTATGAAGTGGTTCACATAATTGAGGGTCATTTTATTAGACCAATAGGCTGATGTTGTTTTAGTTATAACATCATTGAAAAAAATATTATTGTATTTTATAGTAATATCTCTATCTCAAAATGTGTGGGATAGTCTTAATACTACTATAATAGAAACCCCAGCATTTTTGATGGGATCATTGTTAATATATGTTATACTAGAAGATAATTGTAATTCAGTTTATGGTCATGGACCTCAGTCTATTGGGTCATGAAATTTTTGTTTAATTGATTAATACTACATTTTTAATAAGAATTTATAAATAGGATTATATCTTCCTAAGGTACTAGAGTATCTAGAGGAAAATCACACTGAGCTATGAAAGGTTCCAAGAATAGGATATCATAAAAGTTATTTGAATGTTTGAATGATGCATGCATGCACAATAACATCAATATTTACATCGATTTGATTATTGGTTTACATAATATGTAAATACCATCTTGATACTTTTTTAATTAATAGAAAATTGATATTTTTTGGAGTAGGATTACTATTATTAATGGTTGAAAATGGTGAGAAACAATTAAGAAATTGTGCATTAGGGAAAGGGTTCTTTCTTAAGGTATTTAAACATCGCTAATGGGTTACCTAAAATGTTTAATGATTGTTTACAATAACCATTAAATAGTGGGTTTTTAGATCAATACATACTTCTTTATATCATTTCTATGAATGTGTTAACAAAGGGAATTAATACAATGATTTGTAATTCTAATGGTGTTGGTGAATCAAAAATCATATATAAGAAGTAGTTTATCAGATAACTGTATATTCAAGAATGTCTTAAGCACCATAATGTCTATGCCACCATGTATTGAACACATTCATGGGGTAATGAAATATTACATTATATACTTATTCAATATATTATATAGGGGATGAATCACTCAATTTTAAGGGAGTGTGTTGTCCGGAATAATAGTGTTCCCATGGAAAGGATTAAAACAACCTATTCGTGGCATGTAATATTTTAACCATATCACTGATAAAACCTAGGGACGATGTATTAAAAACTGTAACATGAATTTCTATTATGATTCCTTTTATGTGTTTCATCCTTATATGTTATATCTCTCTTCCACTACCAGTTTAGTTTTTTTATTCTAGACCATATAAAAGTACAATTATAGGTCTTATTGGTAAGAAATATATTGTGATATAATATAACAAAAATGACACAAGAAATTACTAACATGAATGAAGATCCCTGTACTATAATAATTTATACCATATGGACATTTCATAGATTGTGGTGATATTTCTCAAACAAAGGAGATTATCCAATTGGTCTTATAAGTTTATGAATACCCCATCACCATTTTTAATATTGTCTGATAATGTTGTAAATAATCCATGAAAGTACCCATATAATATGTGATGACATGGGATATGAACAAGAGATATGATCATTAAACATATTCCAATTTAATTTTATTCTATTTCTCTTCATCACATAATAATATCAGGGATCATTTTATCTGAATGAAGATACCTTTGGATGGAATGCTAGATTGGGGGAACATATAAAGGGGGATAATTAGGTAATGTATCAAATGTTTCACATTAATGTACCTAGAATGTAGATATTGTTGTTATTAATATAAAATAATTCATTGTGGAAATAAAGAAAACTTAAGTAATGATGTTCTATCTAGAAAAAATAATGTCCAGAAATGAGGATGGAAGAATGTCAAAACTTAGTTGCCCCCAGATAACTTATTTTGGTCCATTATAAAAGAGTGATAGTGGATGAATATATATATATATATATATATATATATATATATATATATATATATATAGTTTGGCATCATATGAAAAGGACTTGGTGTTGTGATATTAAATGTTATACGATAAAGAATAGTTTGTGGTGAACAACGGAGTTATAAAATAAGAACATGGGTGTAATCGGCTTTAATATAATGTTATATGGACGTGGAAGTCATTTAGATTAAATTAAAGAGATAATGAAATGGGATTCATGTAGTTTATAATATTTTGATAATGAATTAGACCATATATTTTAAGATTGTTTGGAAAGTACGTATGGATAGGGTGATTTTGGTGGACCTAGCTCATCCACAAGACATAATTACCACATCTTTGTGTCAGTTATGAAAGTAATTAAATTTTTGACATTGAATTTACAATGGATACCATGACTTCACATAGTAAAATTTTATAGGGTCTTCCCCACTATGGTTATGGGGGACATAAAAAATTGGAAATTATGCGGTTGAAATGGATACTTTAACACAATGTAAAATCCCATTTCATATCTCTCTTAGAAAATTATGTCTCTCATGTAGTATATTTGGGCTGTACAGAATGACTCTCTCGAAGTATCTTATGGTCATTTATGATTGACCAATTTTTTTTACAATTTAATACGATGAAACTAGGTCATATGTGTTATTTGGTTTAAATTAATATGATAAGGATCTGTATATTTTTTTACATAGGTTCAAATCATATAAAAAATGGTATAACTTTTTATAAGTACTGAAGCCATGGTGGGGATGATGATTATGATATAAGGGGTAAAAAAAATGTTTAAGTAGGTGTTTGATTGAATGATTTAGTTGGGACCATTATAATATATCCCCATGAAAATATATATTCTCTAATGATATATATCATGTCATACATAGTTTAGAAGGTGTATAGTCCTTATGTATATCAGTAATTTTCAATAGAGTCATGGGAATCCATTTTGATGGATTATTTGCACCTTGATGTCTGGGTATTTAGGAATGGGGAAATAAACTGTGTGTTGAAAAAACATATACATAATTTTCTGTAATTTTTTGTTGAACATTTTAAGAGATTTAATATTAACTCGGGACCCCTAATTAAATACACCTTGTAAGCCAGATATGATTTCTTTATCAATCAACACAATATTTTTCATTTCTCTTTCATCAAAAATTGAGTTCTTGTATAGGATAATACATTGAACTCCATCTAATTTTACATCCATTAATTGAGGAAAAGTGAAATTTTCAATTTTTTATAGTCAAGGATGATCATTGGTTAAGATATATAGATGTTAATATGAATCCTAAATAAATGAGATTCAATATACGTGTAGTACATAGAGAATGATTCATATTCATATCAATATCTTAAACAAGGGATATATTTTAAGCCATGTTTTGTGGAAGTAGAATTTGACTATGAAGACACATATGTATATCTAGATCAAATGGTGGATATGGATAATTTAATATAAATATAAATAAATTCATGGAAATTTATTTAATTAATTTTTATCTTCTGTAAGTTACATAGATCTCCAAAATAGAAATTCTCACTTCTATTGAGAGGTCATATATGATATTTTTCCATGCATTGTTTCATTTTGTGTGACTAGGGTTTTACATGATGATTTTAAGTTTTGGTGAAACTCCATTATTCCATATAGAGTACTAATCCATGAACACTTATATCACATTAGTCACACACTTTGTGTGAAACAAGGAATTTTTGGGTTCTCACCCATGTTTATTAAGCACACATGGCTGGGAAGAAATAAATATTTAGGGTGAATTTAGATTACTCTATTCTAATAAATGTATTATTAAATGGAGGAATTTTTATTTTTTCATATGATAGTGGTAGTTCATAACAAGAAACCATGAATTCGTATAGTAATATAGATCTCATGTATGCGGATCTGAATTCATAGACTCGGTCATTATGAGGGGTTTGATGTCTCTGAGGACTGATTGGGTGTTTTTTACATTAACATCATGCTATTAGAATGGTTTCATGTTATTTAGTGTATTATGAAAAGTATTTAATGAAACAAAATCTTAATATACTGATTATAATACGTGGGTGCTACCAAATACATTAATTGAATGTTGGTGTAGTTTTCACTATATGGGGTTACATTAAGTCATGCGGTCTGAACCTTTAGGATGAACTATAACAGTATCATTTTGTCAAAAAACAAATGGTCGGGTCACAATAAGGTAATACTATATTACACTATGATTCTTATAAGATAATTATCAAATACATTTATTTTTAATTGAACATCCCAAAATAGTACAATCTCAAATTCCAGGGAAAAACAATTGGGTCACACCTCAATGTTATTTCATCAAGAAGATGAGATATTGATGAGAGGGAAACACACTATGATAAGAGAATATTTTTATAATTGTTATTTATTTTTCCTATGATTAAAGATACATGGGTCATTAAATATCATTTAAGGAATTAAATCATGATGTACATAGTTTTAATATGATGTCACTACTATAGTTTTCAGGCTTAAACATAATGGATATAATTTATTGATGAAATATCATGTTTGTACTAGGACATATGATATTATTTAACAAAATTCCATATAGAGTCATGAGAAATTAGACATGAAAATTTTATAGATATTTTCCTCAGAAATTATAACTCATATATGATAAAATTTTAATTTTTTAGATCAATATAATCATGATGTTTCAGAATTCCAATGTAATAATAGTAATAAAATGGACCCCTTTATAGATAAATACCCTTAAATGGAAAATAGGGATAATTATCCCTTATTATTGTTTCTTTATATAGGATAATATTTCTAAAATACATTATACATCTTCCATGAACAAGAATAATTCCATATGTTTATCTTGAATATAATATCCCCAAATATATTTATCTTTTGTAAGTGGAATGTGTTGTTTCTCTCTTTATGGTTTTAGCATGATATGATGTCCAGGTCAACTAAGGTGGTCATTTCCTTAATTCCTTGAAAAATGAGGATAACCCCATGTTTAAATCAATTTCAAAAACTGGTGGAGAGAACATATTTTAATATAATGATATGTGCTTAAAAGAATATATATAGGAATCAATATATATCATTTAAGGAAATAAATTAGGACACACATATTAAATATTTCAAATTCCCTAAAATATTCCTACATATATCTGTGTTGAATGAAAGGTTAAAGGAATCTATTCCCCTATTCACAAGAATATTGTGCATAATGTACCTTTAAACGATTCCAAAAATCTTTTAGGGGTGTTAGCAGCTACAAATAATAGATCACTCTAAGTAACTTAGAAAAATGTGGGTTAAATTTTGTACATATTTCGTCTATGATCATAATACTTAGACCACTGTGGGAAACAACATAATTTTAAATGAAAGGGCCCTTTTGGACACATATTCTATGTTCATTCATTATGGACCAAGACTATGAACACTAATATACTGAATTTTTTATGTTTTCATATGACATAGTATTGTGAACGAATTTTCATGAGAAATAATTCACTGGTTGGGGGATTGATTAATTCCCAATCCATTAATGAAATGAAGTAATATCATATGTAATACACCATATCAAAATTATAGAGTCCCTCTCAAATTGGTTCCCGCATAAGGTACTTCTTCCCAGGATTCATCATTGTTATAGGAACCAATACCATCTCTTCATGGAGTAATTATTGGAGGAAATAATTCTTGTTAGAGCCTCATGTAATATTATTATGGTTAAATTCCAGGTTGTGTAGTGTGTGTGACCTATATTTGTCATACCAATATTACTTATCAATATTATTGTAGGATTATTCACTATTTTAGTGTTGGCCATATATTCATTTGTTATGTGATGTTAGTAGAACAACAATCAGTACATATACATCTATTTTGTAGATTGTTGTATATTTCCTCACTTGCGTGGAGGTATGGGTCATGGTGTAATCATCCCATAAGGCTTATAGATGTTTTTTGGTATCAAATCCTTGTCCTTTTATAATATTTTTGGGCTTATATTTTATGTTATTATTTTGATGAATCTATCTATATTTGTTTTTCTCTATGATATATGTAAGAGTTAATGGACATAATGATATAATCATGATACACCGTTTCCAACAAGGAGGAGTAGAAATTGTTTTTGATTTCAATAAATATTTTCCGAAATAATATATATCTTAAAATTATTCAATTCTTCATAATTTTGGTAATATTAATGATTGTGAATTCCTTAATGGGCATTTCGTGGACCTATTTAAGGAATAATTTAGAGTTAATAAGGATGTACTTGAACATTTACGATGTAACTAGAATATATATCCTCATGAAATTTGTTCCCCAGATGTAAAATAAACCAAAGTATCTAATATTATGGAATAAAAGATGTGGTTGATGGATGAAGCTATAATTTATTTGAATTTTGTTTACGTTTCTGGGTGATATCCCCATAATTGTGATTTAACAATTACAATAAATATTCTTATATCTTAATTTCATGGGAGGGAATGAATCCTTACTGACAAGACCCACATGTTCATACATTAAATTAATACATGATGGAGATTATATATCCTATATTTATGAATCTACGGAGGATCCCCTCAACAACCCCTTTTATATGCACCTTTGTTTCATTTGGTCTGTTAATAGTGAAGAAATATGGAACTCTATATTGGATCTTTTCTTTGTTGACTTAGTGTAATGGAAGGATCCCACATTTTAGGTATTATATAATATGGTTAGTTTTTCTAATTTTGGTATATTCATTATTATTTTTTTCCTTTATTTAATCGACTAACTCCTTATCATAGATAGTGGTTTGTTTTGTCACCCTCTGGTCAGTGATGTATAAAATATTCTATTCGTAAAAAACATTTTCTAGGGACATCGATGAATTAAACAGTAAATTAGTAAAGGTATTAAATTAGTATGGAATATGACATTTTATTAATTAAATACACAATTAATTCATTATTCCCCATAAATATTCATGGAGTGGAGTTAAGCCATCGTAATGTAATATTTTCCATTGATCTTCTTATTTACCTGCTCTGAGTCACCATTAACATTCATATAGTTGACATGGTGTTGGAATTCCAACTCCAACCCCATGAATAGAGAATTTTATTCCACCTAATTCTTAGTATATCCTTTAAATATTTGGAATGAATTGGGCAAAACATCCACGTATAGGGAGACAAAGAAAATCCCCAAAATTTATGTATTGAGCTCTAGGGTTTCCATTTTATTGAAGGGGGTCTCTGAGACGCATAATAAAATTACATCTTTTATATCTGGGGTGTGATAGGGATAGGGAAAACCTCCTAATATGGGTGTTTTCTATTTAATGATTTTCTACTATAGTATGGTGTGTTGTGAATATATTAGTTAACACCACTATTATTTTCTATGACTCGAATTGGATGTTGAAATTTTTATCAATAATCGGAATCCAAGTAGAAAACCCCATAAAAATTGTATGATTGAATACAATAATTTCTTATCAACCTTGTATATTAGGAAATCATGATGGTTATATATATAATGACCAAACGTTTTTACAATGATGACCATTTCCATGTAAATATTCACGATATTAAAATATTGAATTTTTTTTCTAGAATTTCACTTTAGTTAAAATAGTGATAGTTTCCCATTCAAAAATCATTTTTTATGGGAGAATGGGCCCTATGGATCAGTATATGTTGTCCAAATATAGTTAGAGTATTCTACCTTTTACTAGATCATTAGTAACAATGGGAGAATAATAGATCACATAAGGCTCTAAAGGTGTTTTTATCATGTTCAACCCATTAGTATGTGACTCCCTTAATCATAAACATAATATATGGAAGGAATTTTCCAAATGGATTAACCATGTATCAATAAATGTTTTAAAGGAATACCAAAATAAATCTTAACACATTATTGTTTTATGTGGAGGAATTTTCAGTATGAGGAAATTTTACTTAGGTTAAACTTCAATGCCTGTGTGGAATACTATGAATCTAATGAATTTTATTGAAATCACCCTAAATGAACTCTTAATGTGTTTTAAAATCACGTTTTATTGTTGAAATTTATCGTATAATATATAGTGGATGAAAATTTAGTATTATCATTTTTAGGATTTAATCACCAGATCATTGACATAGATTTCTACTAACTACTATAAATGTCACTGAATATGAAATAAATGGCTCATTTAAATGAGTGTAAAATAGTCATAAAAATGAATCTAATATCCTAATAATGATATATATATTGGAGAGCTGTGAAGGTGATGTCTTTCTCATAAATAGGGGCCATCCAGATCAAATTGAAAAAATATTACCTAACCATTAAGGGAAGGGATTATAATACAATATGCGATTTGAGAAAGAGTTTTGTGATCATAACCAATAAAATGTCATTCATGTAGTACTGGTTGATATTAATGATGTTGATAAATTCCATTATATACACATTATTTTTATAAATGAGTATAATGTATTTGAGATAATATGTTATCAATACATCCTATATTGATTTGGATATAATAAAGGTATAAACATTATCTATAATCAAATTGTTGTGTTATATATCCAATTAGATACCTCCATAAAACCAAAATGGACTTTCCAAAATCTGAGATTTTTTGTGGACACATAGATATCTCTCTCAGGTATATTTGTTTAATTCTAGGAGATAAAATAAAAATGTTATTTCGAGAATTAAAAGATAATATCCTATTGCTTAAGATGTATATAGACATGAATAATTATATGTAATAAGTATTCCATTATTACAATATTTATTTTTTTAGTTCATCAATGATGGGGTAGATTCCATGAAAAAAATTATTGATTAGAATCCTAGTTGTTATCATCCTCTTATGAGTCTAATTCATGTTTAGGGGAAGTGGAATATAATGAAATGTTCTAATGACCAAGGGAAAATATAGTGTAATTTTCACATTATGGGGCTTAGAAGGAGGTTTGACTTTGTTCCAACAATAAAGAAAATATAATCCAGGGTTTTAAATATAAATAATTAAAATTTATTATGAAATAATTTCAGCTATAATTTCATTCATCATAGGTATGATCTGGTGAGATTATAACATACTTATCTCAGCTGTCATGGATGTTTCTTTATAAATAGTGTCTAAAGAATCCATATATATGTGGAGGAGACACTAATATGATTTATTTTCCTCTATTATAATTATTTTAAATATATAGTTATTAATAATTTAGTTCTGAGGGTTTATTGGTATTTTCCCAAGAAAATGGGAGTGGTAACCTTAATTTCTCCTTCCATTATTGACAATTTTCCTTCTCTATAATGGAAACAAACTTCATCTGCAATGATTCTAAAAACAAAAAGATAGTATTCACCATAATTTATTCCAACATTTATATTTATTTTATACATTAGGAAATGATGGTATGATAAAATAACTACAACCTATCTATAAATCGAACATTTTCCTCACAGTTCATTAATTTTTTGTTCTTCTGATGGATTATAATAAACATAGAGTTGGATACCAGATCACAAAAATAGAATTAAATTAGTAAATATTGAGAGTATATTTTGTACTATTTTCATAACAATTAATATTAATATTGGGAGGGATATATTCATATTAACCATAATCCTAGCACTAGAGAGTCCAAGGATTGATAAGATTGATCGATGATCCATTTTCAATCTATTGTAACAAATTTTAACATTGTCTTTTTTAATTGAGATATGAATGGGTCTGATATTTCCCAAGACATAGACCTCATGTTCCTTCCCTATAAATGTGATAATGAGATAATATTATATTCTTGAAATATCTATATGATTCAAAATTTAAATGATGATTTTTTAATCTAATTTCATAACATGAAAATTGGAAAATTTCATCTATATGACTAAAACTGAAGAGTTTATTAGTTAAATGAATTACAATAATGTATAAAGATGTATAGAACTATTTACAAAATTATGTAGTTATCAGGATCTTGGCATGATTGTTTTATTAGGCTATAATATAATTTTTATTCGTTTATAATAAATGTGATCCATGTTTCTATAAGAATATTTTTTTTGAAGACAATATTTTTAATAATATTTTGTGTTTATTTAATGTTAATTGTGGGTGATAATGTAAAGTAATTACAATTATTTAGGACTTGGAAAGAAGATGGATTCACATTGTATGACTTAGGTAAAGTAACCTATAATCTAGGGACCAAAATCTATCACGGTATATCTTACATGATTATTGAGAAAAATTAAATTAGATATATTATCATGGTTTAAAAACCTAAAATATCTCAAAATCCCATAGATTGACATTTTCTATATCATATTATTTAAATATAAATATTAAAACCTATCGACAAATAGAAATGTTTATTAAGAGGATGAGTGGTATCTCTAATGTTTTGAATGTTCTATCTATAATGAATTTTATGCTATGTATTAGGTTTGTTGTTTCTATTACATTGAGCATGGTGAGATGATATAAGTCAAATAAAGGATATATTAAATGGGAAATTTGGAAATATATTCATATGTACAAGAGAAATTAAGAGGATATGTTCTCGATGTATAGACAAGATGTTGAACATGAAGTGAGGGGATACACAGAGTGTAGTTTTAAATTGATCATGATTGTTTGAAATCATAGTTGAGCTTTGTTTTTTTCTTGAATGTTGTTTTGGTGAGGTATATAATCTTGAAGAAAACCATATTCATAGATTAAATAGAATAATTTTAGTATATAACAACATCTAATGTAGATAATGAAGTGATTTGAATATGTGGATTTCTTTCAAATATTGGGTTTTTCTTATAAGTAAAAACCATGAAATTGTTCACTATGATAATATGACTATAATGGAACTTTTTATGGATCCTAGTTTAAACTAGATAATAAATCATATAAATTGAATGATTCATAGATTAACGGATTTCATTAAGATATGTGAAGTCATAATTAATATAGTTTCCATAAAGGACAATGTGGAATAACCCCTAATTAATTCCATATCGAAATTGAAACATGATTCTCAGGTGAGTGATAGGAGGATAAATTTAATGAGAAGTGTGATATAGTGTAATACGGAGTGTTGTGAGAGGGTTTTTTAGAACTAACTCTTTATAGACATTAATTTACATTACTTGTATAGTAAATTATATTTTCATGTGTTTTCTGATTACCATAATAGTATCATAACATCCACATATACTGCATAAATTTTCAATTCTGTATATTAAATGTAATATAAAATGGTTAATGTAGTTCCCATGATATTGTGAGAAACCCAAGATACCATGATAGTGATCTTAAATAATTTTCCTATGGTCTAGATACAACACATTGATATGACAAAGATAGTGTCTCGCTATGAAGTGTTTTGGGATCATATGAATTGAGATGTCTTCTCTTGTAATTTATACATGGGATTTCATGTAGATAAGATCAAAAGGGATAACCCACCAATTTGATTAACACATGTTTCTATGGCCGTTGTTTATTTCTATCTATGAACCACTTTTGTAACACCTTAATAACTTGTAGTATATCTTTTTCAAATATAATATATCCTAAAACAAGATGTGACATTTTTATCATTAAATATTTTTTGGTATATGAATGTATAAAATAAATAAAAAATATTTTAATCAATTACACAATTAATACAAAATATTATTAAGAACAATTATTTCTTTAAAAGGGATTGTTTTTGGAGAATAATTTTTTCTTCACATATATTGATACATAATTAAAAGTATAAATTTACAAATTTTATAGTTTTTATTTCCAAAAATTTAATTAATTATTTAATTCCACATTTCATAATGTTCAAAATTTTTTTTTATATAATTATCAATCATATTTTATTTTTAGAGAAATTTTAAAAAATAATGATTTTTTCTAATACCATCACCTTTATGAAATTATTATAATTTAAGAATTGTTTAAAATAATTTTAATCTTTTTCACTATATATATAGTAAAATAATTAATTTGAATGCAAAATTATTCATTTAATGAACCCATATTTAACATTATTGAAACATTTTTAATACTCCTCTCTAAAAAGTATTTGTATTCTCTTATATTAAGAATTATTTTCTATCACATATAAAAAATAATTCTAAGTAAATTTTTTTAAAAATTTATATCAATATGTTCATAATATATATGAATCAAAATTTTAATTTTATGCATATAATATTTATTAAAAATTATTATGCTAATGACCATGATAATGGTAAAAATGTTATTTTACAAGAGTTGTTAATGCTGTGTTATATTTTTCGAATCACATTAATGATTATAATTTCCAAAATTTTTATCTATAAAATGTGATTATATACATATATATAGTTTCATTATATATCCTTCAATTGGTAATAAATCATAAAAAAAGATTATGAATACTTATTGAAAAAATAACATTTTTTTCAAAATAGTATTTCTATATGTTAATTATTTATAATAAATGATATTATTCATTTATAGGAAACATTAAATAGACTATAAAAAGAATAAATTTATTTATTATAAAATAAATATTTTATTTTAGTTAATATGTTATAATTTTCTAAAAAAATAACTAATATGGTAAAAACTATATTCCACTATTAAAAGGAAAATACTAAAATGTAAAATCTACATTGTAATCTAATTGAATCATTTATAAAAAATTTTAGAAAATTATATGGGAATCCTTTATGTAATTATCCCTCCCAAAACCCTATTATTGAATGATTTTTGAGCCTTTAACCTACTCATATTGTCAGGCCATTATTGAAAAATAATTGGTATTAAAAAAATATAATTTCATAACTTATAATAGGGGAACACTTTCAACCATTCATGAATTAATTATTACGTGTAATTTAAATAAAAAATAATCATTTTGAAATTATTACAAAATAAAATAATTTTCATAAGCCTATGATATTAATAAAATATCCTAGACTATTCATTTAATTGTGACATTCAAGAAAATTGTAATTTTTCTAATGATGGTAGATCATATTTGAGTTAGAATGATTACAAGGATATGGTTCCTTTGTCTTATTTTTGAATACATAACACAAGTTGGATATTTTATATAATTTTTTTCTTCTATATGGTTGGATTACATATAAATGGGTATATTTTGTTTTCATTTTCTTGTTCTTAATAGTATTTCAAGAGACATATCGTGTTATTTCGTTAAATAGAGACCAATTAAAAATAAATAAATAATGTGATGATTTTTCACCATAAAACCCTATACATTGAGTTATAATATGAATTATTGATTTTATTTCTTCAAATATTGGTTCCTTCCACCAAATTATTTTATTTTATCCAATGTTATCTTTCTTTCTAGTCAAAATGACTCTTTTAATTCCAATCTATGTTCTTAATAACTTTATTCTGCATTAAATTATATCTTTGTTGATAAAAACATCCACAATATTTAATGATTATTTCTCCCACTTGCAAATGTTTACCATTCCCCAATTTTTTTATTTATATTTCAAAACACAATTATATTTTATCTCATTTTACATTCATAATTCCCATTTTCAATTTTTAAAATGTTATATTACCATCTCCTTTTAAAATTTAGGTTTTCAATAATGATCTTAAAAAATAAAAAAAAAACTATCCATCCATTTAAAAGAATTTTTTTTATATTTCACTATAAATTTATTTTTCAATAATTAATATATTTTGAAACCAACACTAATGAATGATAATTTTATAAGATATTATTTTCCAGAAGACTTAACATTAAATTTTAAAAATATGAATTTTTCATGTGAGCATAAATTTTTATTTTATAGTAAAGATACAATTATTTTATAATTTTTTAATAAACTCTTCATAATTATCATATTTATATCTATAGGAAACATTTACCTGGAAATTATATTTCATGAATCACCCGTTAAATGTTCTTATAAAATACACTTTTTTGGTTGATTTATGTTTGTGGATAAACTATTTTACTTTTATGAGATCAATTTGTGTGATAACATATAGAAATGTTTCACAAACCATTTTTCTTTGGATGTGATAATAATGATTTGAATAATGATTATTTTCATGTGGAATATATATATATTGATTATGTTGTAAGGGGTCCTATATTTACTTTCATTTTATTAGTAATGATTATATGTCATGAGTTGAAGTGATTAAATGAGTAGATTTATTCCAATCCAACAGAAAATAAATAAAGATTTACCAAAATCCCAAGGGTGAACAAGAGAATTTATCCTAATACAAAGGGAAAAAAGGAGGATTTATTATAAGATAAAGGTTCAATAAGAACATGTATCCATAGTGGAAGGGTACAACATGGGACATGACCAAATCCAATTGGTACATTTTCTGATACATCCCATGATAGTGCATACAAAAGAGGATATATAACAGGAAAAAGTGTACATGGGATGATTAATCCTATGAAAAGGGATACCCATGAGGATTCATTCATAGATATGGTGAACATGGAGGGATCTGTCTCAATCCAAGTGGTACTAATTATGATTTATCCAATGAATAAGGCTAAAAAAGAGGATTATCCAAAGACCATGAAAATTAATTGGGGATTATACTAAGCAAACAATTCGATTAATTTGTATGTGGGTATCCATGAAATATGATTTCTAGGATTATGTTTATCCCATAACCCAATTTTTTGATCTCATTTGGAATATTATTCTCCTCGACTAAAGAATAATTTCACATGATTATGCATACTTTTTACAAGGTAAATATCTTCCCATTTTAGATTAATTGACTTTCTATAAAGTCATATATAGAAATAACATTACTAAATGTTATTTTAATTACATATTACACTCATGATAATGATTCAGAAAATGATTATAATATTACCCATTATATTATGTTGATATGTTTTCCTTCAATTCATGTTTGAGATAACCCAATTCCTAAATTTTATTTTAGAACATTATAAAGGAAGATGTAATATATAATAACAATAATAAAGAGTATAGTGTGGTTAAATTTGGGATAAATTGTTGAATGTATAATATATCATGTTACTTATGTTGATAATCCTCGACACACTAAATCATTTTTTCTTGATATTTTATGTTAATTAATAAATGCAGTGTTTAACTTGTGCTATTGTTGTAAATAATGTTTTCATAACTCACTTTTTATGAAACATAGATTTTAATGAATTTTATTAGCAGATGACTGAGGGGTTCCGGTGTGGGGAGCCACATATTCTATTTGGATACTATTTGTAATGACCTGCCAATTCTCATTGGCTTGAGAGCTCAACGAGTCCTTACTTGTCCTTAAGTGACATGCCCAAGGTGCCAAAGGCTGGCAATAAATGACGAAGGGTTTCAAAACACATGGGGGACGATTTACCCTTTTAAATGAAAACAAATAACAACAACGAAGACTAGATAAATATCTCCAAGCATCCACTATATGATGCATGATTTAAAAACAAGATAGTTCATCCATTTATTTCATTTTAAACCAACCCAAGTGCAATAGAGGAAACCAAACTAAATCAGTGTAAATAGCAGAAAGAAAATCGGCAAGACTCAAAACAAACAAAACTCCAAGGCTCCATAAGCTCCATGATCCAACTCTACCAAACAGCTCAACAAATCATGAATTAGTGCTAAAAACATGTCCCACCTTTCCCTTGCCAACATCCCGATAAATGACATCTGCAAAAGTACCAACATGCCAAAGAAGGGGGTGAGTAATGAAACTCAGTTGGTTTTCCTCGATGACTTCCCAACTCACGCCTCAAGGATAAAACATGTTAGAACATTTATATAATTTTTTTTATATAAAACAGTTCTGAAACAGTTCACAATATACAAGTTCCAAGTCATCCCATTTTCTAACAAACTATCTTTCCCAAGAAAAACAACCAAGGAATGTTTCCCAATCAAATTCAAATTTCCAATTTGGCATGACCATTCCATTTCAAATAATCACATCATTACCCATGCATGAATCATTATGACAGTTCCATACTAATGAGCGCTCTCTCTTCAATCTACCATGTCGTCATAATGTAATTATTCCCCATGTGTCTTTACACTTTTGGCACTGAGCACAGGGTCATATTTCAACCAAGACTCGTAAATGCAATATGAACACACACACCAAGTATACCCAAAAACCACACCATTTCAACCATGCCAAAACCATTTCAATAAAACAACCCTTTTATTGAAAATCCATTTTCCCCAAACCATTTTCCAACTCTAGAAAAGACATATTTTAAAATCACTATTTTAAAATCGAGGAACCAAAACACTTTGCACAAAACATTATTTCAATTTCAAAAATTCCATCAAAACCCATTAATCATCACGAAAGAAGATTTATAAAATGATTTGAACCAAAATTTCACAATCAAAACCAAGAAATTAAATCAATTTGAACTAAGCCTTCAAGTTATAAGAAAGAGGAATCGAGAGTGAAGACACCTACCTCAACAAACTGGGCGAAACCAACCAACAGACGAAGAATGTCAACAAAACTGAGCCGATTCTCCAAAAACCATCCTTAGATCTCTTCTCCTAACAGAACAAAGACCAAATCTTGTCATATTTTGCATCCAAACCCTTAGATCTACCCATAACTGGCGTAGATCTTTAAAAACAACAGAATAGGAGAAGTAGATCTATGTAGATCTATGAAACCGATCAAGAACGATCACATACCTTAAGAATCTGACTTCGATTCGCTAAGAGAGGCCTTCGGATTGCCTCCACAACACTTGGGAGAAGTCTTCCAAACTTCAAGGGAGAGTAATCCTGCGTTAGGGCCGCTAAGGAGAATTAAAGAGGAAATTTGAGGCAAAAAAAAATTAGACCCACAATTTTAGGATCTAATTTTAAGTGACCGTACGATTAGTCCTCATGGTTTGACATACCATGGACTAACTGTGCGTTATCTTCTGCCTCAGACATCCTTCACACACAACATCATTGCATAGTTCCCCTTAACCATGCGTTGACTGTGCGGAATCCACTTCCTCCCCAATCAGCCACACACGGTTTGGCCGCACAGTTTAGACTAACTGTGCACCACCTGTGCACCTTCCCCATTGCTTCGAACTTCAATCTAGGATCGCCCGACTCTCCCAAATGTCACCCTTAACTTTTAAAACCAAGAAAACCATCATGTAAGGGTTACATAATAGAAACTGGGGGTACTAAATTCTCCCCACCATTGGCCTTTCCGTCCCCGGAAAGTAGAAAACCATTTCTTGACTGAAAGAGTTATGGCTACTGCTTTTTCATTTCTTTATCGCGTTCCCAAGTCTATTCCTGAATCTGACCATGCTGCCATAAAACCCATACTAGACCGATGCTTTTTTCACACAATACTTTCTCTTTCCTATCCACAATCCGTATTGGGATATGTATCAATGAAGCATCTGGCTCTAGGTCAACGTGATCCCATCTGATCACATGGTCAGGATCAGGATGATACTTCTTCAACTGAGATACATGGAACACATTGTCACTACACTGAACCGTGGTGATAATTTCAACCAATAAGCCACCTCTCCAACCTTTTCCAATATCTCAAAAGGTCCTATATATTGAGGATATAATTTTCCATGCTTCCCGAAATGACGATGTCCAATCCTTGGAGAGATTCTAAAAAAGACATGATAACCTACTACGAACAACACGGTCTTCGATGGTGATATGCATAAGATTTATGAAAACTCTGATATTTCTCAATCCTCTTTCTAATCAATTGAATCTTCTCTATTGATTGTTGGACAAGGCTCAGACCGACTAGTGAGGTTTCACCAGTTTCCACCCAGCATAGTGGAGAACGACAAGGACACCCATACAATGCTTCAAACAGAGCATTTTTTATCAAGGCCTAATAAATGTTAATGTATGAGAACTCTAGTAAGGGTATTTTCTCCTCCCATGAGCCATAAAAATCCATTACACTAGCCCAAATCATGTCTTCCAACGTCTGTATCGTCCTTTCGTATTGTCCATCCATTTTAGTTTGATACGTCGTACTCATCATCAACTGAGTTCCCAGGGATTTCTTTAAGGATCACCAGAAATGAGATATGAACCTCAGATCTTTGTCTGACACGATTGAAACTGGGATTCCATTCCTCTTTACATCTTCTTGGATATAGATTTCTGAAAGATCTTCCGCCACATGAGTTTCATGAATAGGGATAAAATGAACCGACATGGTTAGATGATCCACTATGACCCAAATGGCATCGTGTTTCCAGACCATTCTTGGAAGACCTATAACAAAATCCATTACTATCTGATCCCATTTACACATAGGGATAGGTAAAGATTGTAACATACAGGCTGATATCTGATGCTATTCTTTAACCTGTTGACATGTTAAGCACTGTGAGACGAACTCGGCCACCTTCCGTTTCATGTTGATCGACCAAAACTGCGCCTTCAACGCCTTATACATCTTCTGTGTACCCGGATGTACATCCCATCTTGAATGGTTGTAAGCATGAAGGAGTTGTTCTTGAGAAGTTAAAGGTACAACTATCTGATCTAGAAATCGCTAAACTAAACTCCCATCCATCTTCCAATCGTCAATGGTCTCACCACCGTTGAGTTTTGAACTCACTACCAGACATTTTTCATCCGATGTTTGTGCCTCTTTGACCATTTTTACCAAATCAGGAACAAGAGTAGCTGAAAATAAAATAGAAACATCACCTCGGTCTTTACATTCGACATGAATGTCGACTAAGACTGACATCAATTGACATTCATCAGAAGCATCCTTTTCCAACTGAGCATATGACTTCCTGCTTATGCTTCAGCCACCGAATTTCCCTTACCCAGTGTATACATTAAGTCAAAGTCAAACATTTGAAGATACTCCATCCATATCATCTATCTCAGATTCAAATCACATTGTGAGAAAATGTGTTTCAAGATTTTGTGATCCATAAACACAGTAAATTTCTCACCAAAGATATAATGACGTCAAGTCTTCAAGGCATGGACAACTACAGCTAACTCCAAATCATGTGTTGGGTAATTACTCTCATGAACCCTTAACTGCCTTGAACCATAAGCAACAACATGGTCTCCTTGCATGAGAACACAACCCAACCCAGATCCTGAAGAATCACAATACACCACATACCCCTGTCCTGATTCAGGAAATATCAAGATGGGTGCTGATGTAAGGCGAAGTTTCAACTCTTGAAAATATCTCTGACATTCATCAGTCCATTGAAATGCACTATTTTTATTTGTCAATTCTATCATAGGTGAAGACAGTCGTTTGAATTCACGCAAAAAGCGTCGATAATAACCAGCTAGACCAAGAAAACATTGTATTTCAAAGACATTCTTCGGTGGTTGCCAAGAAAGAACAAAATCTATCTTTTCTGGATCCACTAAAACACCTTTATCCAAAATGACATGGCCCAGAAAACATACCTCTTGAATCCAAAAGTCGAACATTGATAATTTGGAATACAACTGATGTTCCCTCAAGATTTCCAACGCTGTCGCCACGTGTTGCTCATGCTCAACCCTTGTTCTTGAATACATCAATATATCATCCACAAAAACCACAACAAAATAATCTAAATATATCTGAAATATCCGATTCATCAATTCCATAAAGACTACTGGTGCATTTGTAGGACCAAAAGGCATGACTACATATTCCTAGTGGACATATCTGCTTCTAAAGGCTATCTTCGGAATATCCTCCATCCGAACTCGCAACTAGTGATATCCTGACCGTAAGTCAAATTTGGATAACCATTGAGCTCCCCTCAATTGATCAAACAGGTCATCAATGTGTGGAAGTATATATATATTCTTTATCGTAACTTGGTTAAATTTACGATAATCCACACATAGCCTCAAAGTTAAATATTCTTTCTTTACAAACAAAACTGGTGCTGCCCACGAAGACATGCTTGGCTGAATAAAACCTTTTCTTTCCAGCTACTCTAACTCCACATTCAATTCTCGTAACTCCGTTGGTGCCATCCTATAAGACGGAAGGGAAATAGGAATGGTCCCTGGAAGGAGATCAATCGTAAACTCCAGTTCCCTTAGAGGTGGTAACCCTATGATGTTATTGGGAAAGACATCTGGATATTGATCCACCACAGCTGGAAAACTATTTTCCTCAATCTATTCCATTGAGGCCAAATTCAACTCTTCCAATTGGTGAGAGATCGTTCACACCATTGGGGCCAACAAGCTCTTTACACCTTTCTTTTCTATCCTTTCTCCTCTAAAGAGATGCTCAAATCCGTCCTCATTCATGAAACTAACTGTTCTCCTATAACAGTTGATGTGAGCCCTAAACTCTATCAACCAATCCATACCCAAGATTATATCATAGACATCCATCTCCAACATAGAGAAATCCCATTTCAGTTCAGATCCATCAAAAGTTTTAGAACATGATATACACACGAAGGCTCAACATTCTCTTTCACCGAGAGGTGTTTGATGTTTTATCACAGAAGGCATCATTTCATCTTTTATGTTTATCAAATAAGCAATATGAGAAGCAATAAAAGAATTCAATGCACCAGTATCAAACAACACTTGCATGAGGGTTGAATTCTAAAGAATCGTACCTCTCACCGTAGATGGTCCAGACTGGTCATCCACAATCATCTGTTCCGCTCCATCCAATTGCTTTGTTAATGCACTTTGATCCTTATTTCCTTGTTGAGATTTCCCTGCCTGAGGAGTCATGGTATTCCTGAAATCACCATAACTAGCTCTGTTCTACTGGTGAGACTAATTTTTCTATCCTCATCCCGTCGAAGCATAAGATGCTTGCGACGCCTCGAAATTGTCATACGCACCTGACCTCGGAGAACTGCAACAATATCGCTGAAGATGCCCCATCTTGTTGAAATTGTGACATACTTTCGGTGGTGCTGTACATTCTCGTTTCATGTGGTCAATTGTGCCACATTGAAAACACTCGACTTTCATCATGGGTCATGGAGGAAGATTCACTGATCCAACCATTTGATTCTGATTTTCACTCCCACCTTGGAAATACGTGTCCCTCTTCCACTTGTTCGCTGCATTAGAGTTCTCACCCGTTACCGTGGGTATCATCATAATTCTCCTCCCATAACTCCTGAGATGTCTCTTTCTACTACTATTTCTCTGTTTAGAATCTATATATAATCCGTAATACAGAGCACAACTATCTTCGAGCGATTATCCTATCGCAATACTGATTCAAAGATGTGTGACTTCAACGACGCATTTGCAGCAACTTCCGATGAAAAGCGTACTAAATTCATGAATTTAGCCGCATTATCCATGATAGACAGATTTTCCTGATTCAGGCTGAAAAACTCAGTTGTCCTCTATATCTTGAACATGTGAGGATAGAATTTTTTATTAAACAATTCCTCAAATTCCTCCAGCCCAGGCCTTGATCCACCTTATCCTGCACCACCAGCTCCCACCACTGTCATGAAAGATCCTCTAGCATATACGTTGCCAACATTACCTTCATCTATACTGGTGTGCCGATGAAATCGAAGATATGATTCATACTTCTTAGCCACACCTCCATATTGTTTGGTTCATAATCACCACAAAAGATGGGTGGATTCTATTTCTGGAATTGGACGGAATGATCTACATGCCTTGACTCATCCCTCTGATTCCCCGTGTCCACCGCCTAAAATGCATGAACTATACTTTGGAATAGCAGTTGGTTCACCTGTGGCTCAGGTACGACCACAATCTCTGCAGCCTCTTCCATTTGGTTTCTACGATTCCTAACAGGTGTCATTTTCTATACAAACAACGCACGCCGTTAGTCTCACTTTTTAGCATATTAAGGCTTAGCATTTCAATTTCTATTACATGACTATCAAAAAATTAATTTCCATCCATTTCTAAAATAGATATTTTTTCCTTTTAAAATAAATCTATTTTTAAAATACGTTAACCATTATCTTTTCAAAATCATTCATTTGAAAATGTGCTTAAAATTTTCATAAATCTCGCTTTTTCATCAAACTATAATCCATTTCTCAAAATGCTTTATGCAATACTAGTGGTAAATAATTTCTCTATAATTCATTTCATGCTCATCTCATTGGCTAAACCCATGAAAATGAGATTTTCAACATTCTATAAGTGTCTCCAAACACTTATGTACCCAACTCCCTAGTAACTTGAAGTTCCGCATAAAGGGATTAGCTACGTCCTTTTAAGCTATACCTTTCTTGTCCCGACAATCCTACTCCTTTCTAAGATTCCAACCAAAGGAATATACAAGAAGGGATTTCAACTCCAAGACCAAGAACATCAATTACCACTTGTTAAGAAAGTACCAAATAAGCTGATACCATTTTTACCTCAAAGGAAGGACCAGACTGATACCATTTGTAATGACCCACCAATTCTCATTGTCTTGAGTGCTCAATGAGCCATTACTTGGCCTTTAAGAGACATCCCCAAGGCGCCAAAGGCTGGAAATAAATGCCGAACGGTTTCAAAACATATGGGGGACAATTTACCCTTTTAAATGAAAATAACTAACAACAACGAAGAATAGATATACATCTCCAAGAAACCACTATATGATACATGATTTAAAAACAATATAGTTCATCCATTTATTTCATTTTAAACCAACCCAATTGCAACAATGAAAACCAAACTAAATCAAAGTAAAAAGTGGAATGAAAACCAGAAAGACTCATGAACAAACAAGACTCCAAGGCTCCACAAGTTCCATGCCCCAACTCTACCAAACAGGTCAAGAAATCACGAAATATTGCTAAAAACATGTGCCCTGTTTCCCTTTCCAACATCCCGGTAAATGACATCTGAAAAAGAACAAACATTCCAAAGAAGGGGGTGAGTAATGAAACTCAGTAGGTTTTCCCCGATGACTTCCCAACTAACGCCTTTAGGTTAAAACATGCTAGCACATTTATATAAAACAATTTATATAAAACAGTTCTGAAACTGTTCACAATAGACAAGTTCCAAGTGAAACCATTTTCCAAGAGACCATCTTTCTCAAGAAAAACAAACTAGAAAAGCTTCACAATCAAATTCACATTTCCACTTTGGCATGATTATTCTGTTTCACATAATCACATCATTAACCATGCACACATCGTTATGATAGTTCCATACTCATGAGTGGTCTCTCGTCGATCTACCAAGTCATCACAAGGTAATTATTACCCATGTTCCGTTACACTTTTGGCATTGAGCGCAAGGTAATATTTCAACCAAGCCTCGTAAATGCAATATGAACACACACACCAAGTATGCCCAAGAACCACACCATTTCATCCATGCCAAAACCATTTAAATAAAACAAAACTTTTATTGAAAACCCCTTTTCCCCAAACCATTTTCCAAATCCAACAAAGCCATATTTTAAAATCACTATTTTAAAATCAAGGAACCAAAACACTTTGCACAAACCATTCTTTCGATTTCCACAATTCCATCAAAACCCATAAATCATCACTAAAGATGATTTATAACATGCTTTGCACCAAAATTTCACAATCAAAACCAAGAAATTAAATCATTTTTAACTAATCCTTCATGTTCTAAGAACGAGGAATCGAGAGTGAAGCCACCTATATCAACAAATTAGGCGAAACCAACCAATAGACAAAGAACACCAACAAAACCGAACCGATTCTCCAAAAACCCTCCTTAGATCTCCTCTCCTAACACAACCAAGACCAAATATTTTCATATTTGGCATCCAAACCCTTATATCTACCCATAACGGGTGTAGATCTAAGAAAAAGATAGAAGAGGAGAAGTATATCTAATTAGATCAAAGAAACAGATCAAGAACAATCACATACCTCAAGAATCTGGCTTTGATCTGCTAAGAGAGGCCTTCAAATCGCCTCTGGAACGCTTGGGAGAAGTCTACCAACCTTCAAGGGAGAGTAATCCTGAGTTAGGGCCACTAAGTATCTTTAATGGATCAATTAGAGGCAAAACGAATTAGATCCAAAATTTTAGGATGTAAATTTAAGTGACCGCACGTTTAGTCCGCATGGTTTGACAAACTATGCATTAACCGTGTGTTAGCTTCTGCCTCGACCTTACTCCATGAACGACCTCATCACAAGGTTTCCCTTAACCGTGTGCTGACCATGCGGAAGCCACTGCCTCCCCAGTCATCCACGCATGGTTTGGACGTACAGTTTAGACTAACCGTGCACCACCCATACGCCTCACCCTTTGCTTCAAACTTCAATCCAGGATCTCTTGACTCTCCCAAACATCACCCTTAACTTTTAAAACTAAGAAAAGCATCAAGTAAGGGTTACATACTAGAAACCGAGGGTACTACACTATTTTTTTTATTTTTATATAAAGGATTTTTATGAAATCACTCTAGGGGTATCCCTAGAGATATTATTAGTTATTACATATAATCATGTCGCTTCAGTAAATAATATAATGTGTTGTTCTCGTAGAAATTACATCCCAATGTAGATATTGTTAAGTGAATGTTGTTGTGGAATAGAAACACCTATTGGTAATAAATCTAAAAGTATGATTGTGTACTAAATAAATCATCACAATGATGAATGAAGACTAGGCCTCATACTACACACCTTTCTAGACCCTACCACGTGATTTGAAATGATCAAAAGTTTTATCTATATAAATACCCTTCTTAAAATTATTTCATATAGTATAATCACAAACAATTACAAAAAATAATACATTAAAAGCTTTAAAATGATGAGTGAATGATTTAAGATGCATTTCTAGAAGTTAAAGAACCTATTCCAATGAAATAATATCATGCCCTTTGGAATAGTAGTGTGACACTTATGAATTTTAAACTGCTGAATTTGATATTAACCACACCAATGTAATTATGAATAAATATTATCCATATTATAAGTTACAATATGATATAATTATATCATATTACAAGTAAATATATATTTTAAAAATTATTAACTAAGTGATGATGTTTTTGTAAGTCATAAATTTTTAATTAAACTTTAATTACAAATTTAATAATTTATAAGAACATTTATTTTCATAAAATATTTTCATAAATTATTATCATGATGTCTTATGATTATACTATAATTTTATAAGATCTTATTTAATTTTTCAAAGTGATATAAAATTAGTTATAATTTTAAAATCGGTTTACTAGTAAATTATGATTTTCATAAAAAAATAAAAATATCATATTTATTTATTTTTTCATAAAATTGATTTCATATTTTAATTTCACATGTCAAGAAATAGATTTGGTGAATTTTTGTGATTTTTCTGAATTACTTGAATTTTTTGTGAATAGTAAAATACGAAGATGTATAGTATATATACATTATAAGATAAATACACCATTCATGGAGTCATGGATGATATATGATAAATTGGTTTGATCTCACATGATCTAATTACTTTATTTAGTTACAAAAATCAATAATATTTCTTATATTGAGAAAAATAGTAAATTACTGTGTAAAATCATGAGAAAACACTACTCTCTCTCCAATAAATACCTCCCCTCAACACCTATTCTCCTCACACATCTCAAGTGTTAATCATATTTAAATTTTACCAAATACTCTTAATAAACCTCTCCCACATTCCTAGTAGCTTTTTCTATTAACAAATTACCAAAACTAATACCCTAAGGAGGTTCTAATGAAGAAGGAATCAAGAGGTAAAACCATCTTCTGTTTTCTTTCATTTTGTTTTGAAGTTGAATTCTTTTATTATCTTATCCTCACTTCCCCTTGTCCAAGTGTCATGAAAATTATATTATCCTCTATATAGTATAATGTTATCATTTTTTTGGAATAATTCAACATCTAATCTCTTCTATTATCTCCTTTGTTTTAAGAATGATAACAACATCCACGAGGATCTAATTTAGCACCATTTTGGATGATGTTTTATCATCATTCAATTTCATCTTCAAGTATTATAATGAAAACCTTTTAATGGTTGATCCAGATTGAAATAAATTTTTATATCCAATGTAATGTTTTTGGATCATTTTTTCACATGATATTAATTTTTATACCTAGAAGAGTTTATTGTGGTAAAAAACGAAAAATTAATCAAAACGATTATCATCAATGATTTATCTATTGAATAATATTAACTTCTAGATAAAAAAAGGAATTTTAATATACTATAATATAATTAATAACATATATTTTTAGATCAATTAAACTATCATAATTTTACATGATTTTCCATACAGATATACCTGTAAAACAATCATGAAAACAAAGGAAATCTACTCTCCCAAATGATGAAATTAACTCTATTAACCAATCTAAAACGACATAAATTAAATAGATAAATTTATAATAAATAAAATATATGAATATATGTTTTGGTATTTGTTAAGTAATGAAGATAAATTTATTATTCATGATATTATGATAATGTGAAGAATCATTTCAGACATAAGGCAAGGGATTCAACCCAGACCTCCATTATTTATTCTGGATATTCTTTTCCACTTTTTACCAAAATAAAATTCTATTTATTTTTTATATAAATCATATAAATGTTTTTGAAATTTTGATAAATCATGTATCAGGATCCTTTCATCCCTATTTTTGGGTGATACACATGTTCTTAAAAGGTTCCCCATTCAATTATTTGTGTTAATCAATCCCTCACCCAAAATAACTTTTTTAATTTCAAAAAACTTTTAAGGGGGATTGAGAACCCTACAGAAAAAATAGATTAATAATCAAAGGTTACAGTTGACTTATTAAACATAATTCTAAGATGATTATCATCTCCTTCCCTAAACAGTTTCTAGGGTAGGGAATTTACCTGGCAGTTTGGATCTTCACCTATGTTATCTTCATAATGCCTTTCTAGATGCTCCCAATCCTTCATGTATTCTTCTTTATTGATCTTCCTCTTATTGAAGCCTCTAATCAGTATGCGATCTTTCTTGTCAATCCATTTAACTTACTCCCTAGTAACAGCCACTTGGATCAGTCTTCCCATAATCTCATCAATTTCTTCCCATACTTCCTTGATCACCAAGACATCCTCCTTCATTTCTTCACCACAGTGCATGAGGAGTTCCAAATTAGTATCTAAATCCGCATCCTTCATGCCCTGCAAGCCATCAGGGGTTCCTACTATACATTGCTATTCAGAGTAAAGAGTATCCTCCCTTTCTATCATTTCCTCAAAGTTCATATGCGTCTCCTGATGCTGGACATATGACCTTGAGTTTCCTTCCACTTTCACTTGGGACACAGTGACAAAATCCTGCTGAGCCACCTCTCTTCCCTCCTGCCGAATACCATGTTCTTTTAGTTTATCCTCTTTTTTGGTTGACCGAGTCTCCATCGGTTTAGGAAGGTAAGAATAGTCTTTACGGCCCTTAGATTTTGGCTTCTTGGAAACAATATAGCTCCCCGGGTCCATGTTAATCAATCCCATATTTAAGGGAACATATGAAATTCTTAAAAATTATAAAGTGTTCTGTGTAATAATTTTTATTCCAATATTTTCATAAAATCACACATTTTATAATGAAAAAATATATTGGTTAAATTTCAGTTTTATACAAATAATTATTCATTTTACATTTTTTATAATATTGACTGTTTTACCTAAAACCTTACTAAAATGTTTTAATTATAATGTTTCTTAAAAACTCTATTCACATTAGTTTGAAATATATTGTCATGATATATTTGTATATTACTTTATTAATTTTCATGTATTATTTAATTCATTTATTTAATAGAAACATTTTATATGAAAATTAATTTTTCTTTTGTCATGATTATGATACCCAATTCATTATATTACTAAACCTTATGTTTATGTTTGATTACATATGCATTATTCATTATGGGTAAAGATTATTTATGAAAAACATAGGATGGGTGTTCAAATATTTTAATCCAATCAATTGGGTAATTTTACGTCTCATGAAAAGTTATGTACAATGGTCTTGGTGGTTAGCCTTGACTCGTGCTCCATGATCAATGGTCTTGATGGTTTTCCCTGACTCATGATACTCTATGTGCAAAGAGACTTGACTTGTGATCATCAATATGCAATGATCCTTGAATCACAAAAATTTCATCATTTATATTGCCTCCACATTACTATGAATCCAGGATTATATTATCCAATGTTATGATTCATTATGATTAATCATGGTCCATTCCATTTTATATAATCATGTTATGACTTATAACACATGTTCTATGTTTTACATTAGTGTTTATTAACATACTAGGAATTTTAGATCATAATTTTTTTTCATGTTATCCTTAGGATACCCTATCCAATGTGAGGTCTCAAATGAAGTATGTATCTCATAATGAATGATAAATAGAGAAATGTTTTACATAGTACCATGTTTTCATATTTATTTATCTAATCATCCAAGACATTAGAATTTCTGATCCATGGATTGTATTTTTATGTTTAATTATGTTTAAAATCATGTAATATTACATGTAATAGGTTAGGGTCTCTATAGATGGAATCATAAAAAAATTTAGTTATTTTTGGAGACTAGGAATAAAAGCTTTTAGTTTGAACCCTAGGGATAAGACTAAGTTTGAGAAAACATCCCAATTTTTTTGCTAGTGTAGAGTAAGTGGATTAGCAAGAAAATATATCCATGTATGGATACTACTAGTGGATTCGGTTCCATAAAAGTTGTACCTAGGAGTAACAACTCTAACAAGGTGTTCTGGGCCTGAGTCATGGTAACTTGGTACACAACAACATGCCTTACTGAACACCTTGTTTAACACTCCAAGGGGATTGATTGGGAAAATTCACAAGCTCATTATGAACAATCATTAAGGGAAAAAAGATCCCATAAGAATATATGATAGGAAATAGATCATAAATAACATATATTGAATCCTTGGGAATCACATGTTAGGATATACATTTTAAAAGAGTTTATCCTTATATGTTTAATGTTTCATATATATTCTTATTAAAAATATATTAAAGCATCCTAATTGCACTTTATTTTCATAGATAATGGTTGAAAACAGAAGAACACATGCCAAAAATCAATGTGACGGGTAATATGATGATTTCTCTAATGAAATTCCAAATAAGATGGGAATGGGTGCTGAAAACATTATGATAATACTTGATCAACTAGATCAATTTATGAATATTAACATGAAATGTGTTTAGTTTTATCTTTATCCTAAGAGAGATATATTTTACATCAAATCCTTCATATGTAAAAGGCCTCCCATGTATAATGGATTTTTAAACCCCCTCCACACGGAATAGTGGATTAACTCCAATTAAAAGATATTCTCTATCCTCCAGTGCACAAACAAATATAAAGTTGTGTTGGTGGTATATATTTTTGATAGGGAATATAATTAGTGGTGTAAATTTATAAAAATTACCTAATTCAATGAGGAAATTGATTCCATGGATTGGATGTAATTCATGAAAAAGATTTTCAATAAATATTTTTCCCTTAACCCTCTATCTCAAAATCAAACGAAATTTTCTCAGACTTAACAAGAACAAAGATGAGTCTCTTAGAGCCTATGAATAAACCATTACTACCCATACTAGATATGTCTTGAGAATTTTCTTGAAAACCTAAAGAAAGGTGGATCACTTATTTAGCGGATTAAATCCGAATCTATAAAAAATGATGGAAATTTGAGACTTTGATAATTAAGATAATATTGTTTTTTGTTAACTCAAAGATGAAATTGATACCAGAGACTCTCAATTCTGTCATGGATCTAGTGAAAAAAGTGAAAAAAAGTATCATAATATGGGAACATCAACAAATAAATCACATGATGGAAAGAAGGCTGAATATCCCATTTGTAAAAATTGTGGGAAGAAGCATCATGATAATTTTATAAAGGGAACCAGTAAATTCTTATAATGTTGAAAAATGGGAATCAGTTTAAAAAATACCAAAGGGATATGTATAATCCAACTAATGTGGAAGAATAATGGGAGGCTCATATCAATGATCAACTAGTATTCCAGTGTATCATTGCAATTAACATGAGAATTTTTCAAACCAATCCCATAAGAGCAACATTCTTTTGGAAATAAATAACATCCTCCAAGAAAAATAGGATGGGATTATTCTATCACTGCTTCTGATGCAGATCTGGACAATTAGGTTGTGATTAGTACAATGGTTATTTACTCACTAATATAAAATATACTATTTTATTTTGGTTCTGCACATTCATTGATATATTAATAGTTTAGAAGAACTATTCGAACACCACCTCAAAATTGTGAGGTTGTGTTATCTATGAGAAAAAATAATGGGTTAATTATTTCATCAAAGTACATAAATCCTCCCTTGTTAATGAATATTGATTGAAACTCCTAGAAAACCTTGTCTTACTTCCTTTTGTGGAGTTTCCTTCCATGTTTTGTCATGGATTAAAGATATTTATAAAAATACAACATCAGCTATTGGGAATGGGAGATCACTCTTCACATAAAAAAGCACCCACCAATTTATTACAAGTGTAAGGAAGAAGATGATTCTCCTTAAAAATATTCATCTCATGTGTGGATATTATAACCTTATGAGTACAAATATCTCGTCCAAATTTTCGAGACATTGGAGATGATTATGATCGAAGACATTCACATCACGAGGGACTGAACTGATGTATTCCATGAATAATTTCTAGGCCTTCCACAAGAGTAATAGGATGAGTTATCTATTAAACTTATTTCTATATATCTACCTATATTAAAGACAACTTATGGAATGCTCACAGTTGAGTTGGAAGAGAAAAAGAAGTTGTTACTGAAGAATCTAGAAAAATTGTTTTATATGACATAGTGATTAACCATATGGTGTTCTAGTACTCCTCATCATAAAGATTGATGTATCAATGATCCTATGCATCGATTATAATGAGATTAATAAAATCATCATAATGAACAAGTATCTCAGGACATGGATAGATGACTAGTTCGATCAGCTACATAGGGATCATTATTTCCCAATGGTGGACCTTTATTCGGGATATCACCAATTAAATGTGAGGAAGGAAGATATTCCCAAGACTATCTTTCAAATGAGGTATAGAAAATATGAGTTCATAGTGACTCCCTAAGGACTCACTTCTGCTCTAGTAATTAGTATGAATTTTATGATTATTGTCTTTAGAGATTATCTTAAAAATTTGTGGTAGTCTTTATCAATGATATTCTAATATACTCCATGAGCAAGGTTTAACATGAAGAGCATTTGAATACTACACTAAAAAAATTGAGAAGGGAAACAATATATGAAATGTATAGTAAATGTGAGTTATATATGAAGGATGTATCATTCATGGGGAATTTTATCACAAGCAAAGAAATATATGTGAACCCTTTAATGAAAAAGTGAATAAAATAGTGGCTCATGACAACATATATAATGGAGATCTGTATTTTCCATTTACTAGATGAGTATTACTAATGATTTCCTAATAACATTTCATGATTTTTAAACCAAATAACTAAGATGAAATGGACGATAATGAAGTTTTTATAGACTCAAAAATATGAGGAAAGATTTTATGAAATCTAACAGTGCCAGGAATCACAATCCTGAAAAGTGGAAAACACTTTGTGGTATAATGTGATGCTTCAAAGAATGTATTAGGCCAGGTAATGATGATAAATGATAATGTGATGTCATAAACCTCAAGGAAGTCAAAAATTAATGAGCAAAACATCCCTACACAAGATCTGGAGTTAGCGGCTGTGATCTTGACATCGAAAATCTGGTGGCATTATCTCTATAGGGAGAAGTGTGAGTTATATACTGATCACAAGAGTCTCAAAAATATATTCATTGAGATGGATCTTAAAATGAATCATTGAATATGGTTAGATGTCATCCTTGGTTATGACTGCTCAATCCACTATCTTCCAAGCATGAAAAATAAAGTGGCAGAAGCTCATAGTGGAAAATATCCTGCATCATTATTAGTAATGAAAATTGAGAAGGATCTAATGTTATTCAATTTGAAAAGGACAGACATGGGAATTTTTTAGGGTGGAACATAATAAACCCTTTATCAACTGATTTCTCAACCATCCCCTGTGATTAAAATAATGTATTCTCAATGAAATGATGTTGAAAGTTAGAAAATAATTAATACTATCTGAAATGGGAAATCATACGAGTTTAAGAATGGTGTGGATGGAGTTTTAAGATTTTTTTCATGATTATTTTTAGAATATAATACAGAGATATAGAAGAATTTTCTAAATTATGCACATAGATCAAACTTATCTTATCACTCAGGAAGTACAATGATGAATCGTGATCTTCGGAAGAATAGTTGGTCCGTCAATATGTAATAGGAGATAATAAAATATACATCAAATTCCCTAGTATATTATCATGTGAATTATGATAGTGAATATTCTAAGGGGATGATACAATTATTACCCATACAAATATGGAAATGGGAAAAATCACTGGGTACTTTGTCGCTAGACATCCATAGAAAACCATAGAAAATAATTATATATAGGTTATTGTGGATTGTATTAAAAATAAATATGACATTATCTCAATTTGAGAAGACTTATCACTGGATAAACATTCACAGATGTACATCAATTAAGTGGTAATGCATCATTGAGTGCCAAAATATATTTTCTCTAACCTGGATATGAGATTCACCTCCATGTTATATAAAAGTATTAAACATGCTCTATGAAATGATATAGTCTTCTGTACGTCCTACCATCCTTAATGCAATAGTCATTCTTTGAAGAAAATTTAGAAATAGGAAGACATATTGAGATCATGGTCTATGTACTTCAATGGATAATAGGACCAACAATTTCCACTGATCAAAATCTCCTACAAAAATAGTTTCCACTCGATCTTACAAATGGGTCTATATGAATATTTTTACATGAAAATGTGTAGAACACTGACATTACAGGATAAATTCAGTGAACATAAGCTTATAGGGCTAAAAATTATCGAAGAAATGATGGAGAAGGAGAAAAACATTCATCATCTCATCAAGGAATCCCAAAGTTGACAAATAAATTTTGAATATAATCTTCGATGGGACCTGGAGTTTATGGTTAGAGACATGTTATTACTTTGCATATCTCTATGAAATAGGATTATGAGATTTGGAAATAATGGGATTCTATGTCCCAAGTACATCAGCCCCTTTAAAATCCATAACAGTGTTAGAGCAGTGGCCTATCGACTACCACTTCCACCATCAATGTCTCAGGTACACGATGTATTCCATGTATCCCTCTTAAGGAAAAACATACCGGGTCCTTCACATATAATGAAATAATATGTGGTATAGTTGGGGCATGATATTTCTTATGAGAAGAACATGGTGAAGATCATAGAGTATAAAGACAATGTTCTATGAAACTAGACAACTCACCGAGTAAAAACAATTGGTAGAACTATAGGTACGAAGTAGCAACATAGGAACCAAATAAAGCAATGAAAGATAAGTACCCACGCCTGTTTTCAACATAAAGTGTAGAAGAAATTTTGATGTTGACTTTTCATAAGCGAGGAACAATGTAATGACCGAAATATTAATATATAAAACCCATTCTTATAATTATTTCATATAATTTAATCGCATAAAATCACATAGATAATACAATATGATCATTATAAATGATGAACTAATGAAATAAGAAACACATCTAGAAGTTAAGAAAATTATAATGATGAGTAGTAACATGACCATTGAATTATTTATGTGACCCGTTTGAATAGTAAACATGCCAACTGAATAGTAATTTCACTAATGAAAGTACAAATAAAATTTATCAATCTTATAAGTGAAAATATGATATGATTATATCATAGTGTAAGTAAATAAATATTTGAAAAATTACAAATTAAGTGTTTGTGTTTTTCTAAGTTATAAATATTTAAAGAAACATTTCTGAGTAATTTAATAATTTAAAAGAAAAACCATTTTCATAAAATATATTCATAAATATATATTTCGAGGTATTATGATTATAATAACATTTTATGTAACCTAAAATAATTTTTCAATGAGAAAGAAAAAAGTTAAAAATTTAAAATATGTATTTTAGAGTAAATTATAAATATATTTAAAAATTAATTTTCTCATATTTAGAAAATTCTTTTCATAAAAAAAATACATTTTTGAATTCTATACATTAAGAAACGCTTTGGGAGATTTTTTTTATTTTTCTAAAATAGTTGACTTTTTTTTTTGTGAATAGTAAAATTCGATAATTTAATGTATATAAACATTATAAGTTAAATACACTATTAATTGAGTCATGGATGATGAATGGATAATTTGTTTAACTCACATGAACATAATTATGTATTTACTCTCATGAATAAACAATATTTCTAAAGACTACCCTCGCCACCTCTTCTAATCACATCTCTAAATACTTGATCCATTTCAAAATTCTACCCAATACTCTTCCCAAACATATTCCCCATGTGTAGGTGATAGTTTACATAAAAAATACAAAAACCAATCACCAATGTACTTTCTCAATAAAAAGTAATCGAGAGGTAAAACCCTCTTATGTTTCTTTCGATTTATTTTCATGTTACTTTATTTTATTATCTTATCCTCACATAACCATGTCCAAGTGACATGAAAAACTAATTATCCTATATATAATTGATTTTTTTCATGGTTATGGAATAATTATTCATCATATATCTCCTCTTATCTCTTTTATTTTACAAATGAAAACATCGTCTGTGAGGTTCCGATTTACCACCTTCATGGATGGTGTGATTTCATCATTCAATTCCCTCATAAAGGCTAGTCATGGAAACAATTTATGGTTGAAAGACATTGTAATATATATATAATATATTATTAAATGTTATGGAATCATTTTTTACACATGATATTAATTTATAAAAAAACATGAGTTTGTTGTGACAAAAAATGCTAAATTAATCTAAACAATTATCAGTAATGATTTATCTAATGAATGATTCACAGATATGGATAAAAAATGGAATTTTAATATATTATAAGTTCATTAAATAAAATAAGTTAACATATAGAGAACTAAACTCATTCTAAATTTATTTTTATACACTTATACATGTAAAATGATCATTAAAACCAAGGAAATCAATACTCCCAAATGCTGAAATTTATTGTCTTAACACATAAAAAAGCCATAATTGTACATAATAAATTAATAAAAAATCATTACATGTATAAATAGTTTTTAATTTATTAATTGATCAATATTTTTTTTATTATTTATGTAATTAAGATCATGTGAAGAATCATTTTAGACATAAGTTAAATTATTTTACTCGAACTTCCATTATTCTTCCAAGTTATTCATTCTCTCTTTTTACCCGCATTAAATTTTAGTTTATTTTTATATAAATATTTTAAGTATTTTATATATGTTAAAATATTATGTCTCAAGATCCTTTCATCCTTATTTGTTGCGGTTATATAGGTTTTTTAAAAGGATCCCTATTTAATTCTTCCTGATAAGCAAGCACGACTTAAGGGATCATCAGAAATTCGAACCATTATCATGTGTTACGTATAATATGTATTAATCTATCATTATTTTTATAAATTTAGTCATTTTATCATGAAAAACTATATGGTTGAAATTCTAGTTTTATTCAACCAATTATTCATTTTCCATTTTATAGAATATTGAATGTTTTTATCTTACACCGTACTAAAAAGTTTTATTTCTAAAGTATCTTAAAGAATATTTTACCTTATGAATGACATCATTTATCATGATATATTCCTATAATACTTTATTAATGTCTATTTACTATTTAATTACTATATTTCATGGACACATTTTTGATACACCTATTTATTATGAATTTGACAAGTTTATGATACCCAATTCCTTTAACGAGTTACCTTTATGTTTATGTTTTATTGCTTATGTATGATTATTTTTATAGAAATATTATTAATAATAATGTTATGATGGTCTCACCAAAATAGAACCCCAATTAATTTGGTAATGTTGCAATGTACTATAATTTCAGTGTAATTATTTTTAATTATATGGAATTATTTCGAGATTGTGAAATCTGATGGGACGCGATTCCAAGGCCCAGAGGGTCTGGAATGAACCGTCAATGTTTTGTTATGATCTAATTAACATATGTAAGAATTTTTTATAAAAAAGTATAATAACTCTTAAATGGTTTATTGGATCCGAAATCGAAGGGCACCGTTGCACTCAGGATGGCGGGTTTACCCTAGGAGGGACATTAGTTTAGTCGGCACAAGCCTACAGTGAGAAAACCCAAAAATATAATAAATGTAAATAAAATAATTAAATAAAGTTATTTTAATTTTAAAATGCTTATAAATCAATAACGGTAAGTTGGATTAAATATATGAGGCCATGGCTAAACTCGTGAAGGTATTCTTTCTTTAGGTAGATACTAACACTGGCCAGCGCGGGCCAACATTGAAAATTAATTTTTGGCTGTAAATAAAATAGTTAAGTGACAATTATTTTATTGTAAAATCCATAATAGTTAAACGGAAACTCATATTGGATATTCGAGAGTACCATTGGGTTTTTTGGGGGCTTTTTCACTTAGGCAGAGCCTTAACTCAACCAGTGTGGTTCGAGGGTTACTGTTAATAATTTTCTGAATTTTTTTTCTGGTACGTTCAGTAAACACGGGAGCTACGTTTTGTAACTTTTGAATAAGTTATCTAAATTGAAATCTTTGGACACTGATGAACTTACAATGCCGATATTCATTTAAGGCGACCTTCACCTCGACTGCAGTAGGTAGAGGGTAGAAATTAGTTTTCAGAATTTTCATGGGAGAAAATAAAATAAACAATCTTTATTTTATTTTTGAAATTTAAACATCCCATTTGATACATGAAGGTGGTGACCACATAAGGGTAGTCAGGTATTTAATGATGGCAATTAAATGCCCGGTTACACAAAATGTGTAACAACATTCCTCTTTAGTTAATATGAATCATTATTTGGGAATTAATCAATCAACTTTAACTCTTGGCACTCTCCAAATTAAATGTTCCAACTTAATTTAATTAATATAAAAAAATTAATTAAATTATTGCTTAATCATATTTATTTTGGCACCTCACCTCTCATGGAAAAAGGGATTGGAAAAGGAGAGGAGAGATTTAGAGATTTGGAAATATCTTTCTCCCACAAAAGAGATCCTCCAACGAAGAATGACTTAAAGAATCAAAGAATGAGGAACCAACCTTGGAGCATCCCGCGTGAGTGACAAACACCGACGCCAATCTTCAACGACTTCGCCTTCTACCTCATTCCACCTCCAATGGAAATTTGAGGTATGAGATTTATTTATATATGATTGAATTTATTTATCGATTCTTCATATTATGGTTTCATTACAATTATGTCCAAACTAACATGACCATCATCCCATGCATATACCTTGCCTCTTATATTTTGATTCTCTGCACGTTCTTCATGCGTTCTTCAACGCCAAATATTTAATGATGTTGGGAACACAATATTTTTTTAACCGCGAATCATGGACATAGAGCCCTCACCCCAAGGATCACGAATATGGGATTGCTTTATTTTTTCAGGCTTTAAAAGAAGCCACAATGGCTCACAGAAGGAGCTGGGAGTCGGCACACGACCGACTACAAGAAAAGATGGGTTGCACGCATCTGCGCGGCCGCATGATGAGGAAGCCACTGCCCTTTGGCCGCGGTGGGGTATGGTGGCTGCCGACATCTTGTCGGCCATGTTGTGGAGTGGTGGAGTGCGTCTGCGCCACATGTGGAGCAGGAGGGTGCGGTAGAGGCCGAAGTGTGGCCGGCCATGCAGGCCGAAGTGGAGCAACAACGCACAACCTTGCCACTGGGAGGAGGACCAGCCAGAGCACCGACCAACCTTTGTGGTTTGGCGGGACTTTCTAGGGTCCCATAGTGTCTTGTCAGCACCTAAAGGTGTTGCTCAATGCCATTCCAAATGGAAGGGGGACACTCCCCCTTCAGCGCCAGCTCAAGTAGACCGTTCCCCCACGCCGCACCCAGCGCGGGCCGGGCCAAGCCCAGTGGGCCGAGTTGGGCCGCCCCATTTTCTTGTCGGGCCCAAAACAACCCAAGCCAACCGGGTCAGACCCAAATCGGGCCGGGTCGACCTGAACCAGTTCGGGTTGGACCCGGGCCCATCTGGACCCAGATACGCCTTTCTGTCCATAACATGAGAACTGACATCCGTTTGAGAAACCATCAACGACACCAGAATCCTTGGATCGAGAAGGTCATTTTGGTATACTACACTTGAGTTTGGAGAAAGTTGGAGTACGTCCAGGTTGGATTGAACTACGAATCCATCCATGGATTTGGAACAAAAAATGCTAATAACTTACAGATCAGGCGTAGATTGACGCTCCGTCAGTTGTGTGGGGTCCCTAATGATGTATCAGACCTTTGGGATACTTCTTTGTGGGACTTAGGGGTGGTCAAGGTATGACCGATGGCATGGGGAGCATTTCTCCTAAGCATGCTACGTACGGAACCCTGTGACTGGTTGAGACTTGCTGACTACTGACCATTTTGACTTGGAGTGACTCGACAGGCCCAGTGGGGAGCGCCTCTGTGTGACGTAGCAGACCCACGATGGGGAGCACCTATGTGTGATGTGTAAGACCCCTGATTCTCGATAAGAGGAGTACCTCCACAGTATAAGCATAGGGGGAAGAGAATTGGTGTGACACGGTAGGCCCACTATATGCGTTAGAGGAGGAGTTCTCCAGTAGCCAAGGTGTTCGACGTTGTGAAAGGGAATGTTAATTGTTCCTAGTCCTAGAGAATAAGTGACTGGCTATCAATATTCATAGAGATCCTGTGTGCGTCAGATCCTATGTGGGTCAGTGCTAAGCGATCCTGTGTGGGACAGTGCATACAGATCCTATGTGGGTCAGATACTGTGTGGGACATTACAGGGGGGGTAGTACCTATCAATCTTATGTGGGCCAGACTTAATATATTCAGTAGCAGTGCCTATAGACATAACAAGATGATCTAGCTTCTTGAAAAATCATTTTTAATTCTATACTTCACTGAAAACCTAGATTGAGCTGATACTATGTTGAAATAAGACTTTTAACATCATGGTACTTTCTTCGTGGTAATACATGTGTGGTAATTTTACATTCTTGGTACTATCATCATGGTGATACCTGTGAGGTACTTTTATATTTTTGGAACTATATTTGTTGTGTTATTTGTGGTATTCATCCCTCAAGTATGAGATGAGTATGTCTTGATAACTTAGTTATATGTATGGGAATATACCTAAATAGAGTTGATGTCTATAGCATCATGCTTTGAGATTTAGGTCTTGCTTTGTGGTATTTCCTTTGTGGAACTCTAGGAGACCTACAAGAGTCTCAGGGACCCTACAAAGTATTGTTATACTCACCCATGCATAGGATTCACCCGCACCTTATTGTGTCTTGTGCAGATGACAGACAACATTGATCAAGGATGAGGGAGCCAGGACTGGATGATGCTCGGAAGTGGACCATTTGACATGATGTTACATGGAGGAGACTGACGGACGCGGATTTCATAGGAGGAAAACTATACCTTCCCATCAGGTAGGATCCTCAGAGGATGACCAAGTAGATGTAGTCCTTTTTTTAGTTGTACTCGTACTCTTATAGTTGGGCTTTTATTTCGACCCATTTTTACATTCAACACTCTTTTACTACAGTAGTTTACTTCACAATTGTTTCTTGTTGTGTTCTTAGATCGTGTGTTTGATCTAGATTAAAGGAAATGCCTTTCGGTTTTAGGGATTATTCCTTTTGGTGATTATTTCTAGCCCCTAGCCTATAGAAGATAGGCTTGGGGTAGTCACGACACGAGTCCCATGGGATGGGTCGTGACAAAGTGGATTTAGAGGAGTTTAGTTCTAACAAAGAACTAGGAATCTGATCATTTCTGTGAAGAAATGGTGTTATGTATTATGAGTGTTCTTTTCAGTTTAGGGAAACTAGTTTTGGTGCTACAGCCGACATATCCATGCACCAGGACCCTGAATTCTGATTTCCATCTCAGCGCACAAAAAAAATGATTGCGTGTGTTTTTGAAAAGTTTTCCTTTTGATTTCATTGGAGTAATCTCACCAGTTATAACATAATGACAGTGTCACACCGAATCTTTATCAGGATTTTGCCACGTAGATTTCCAGCTAGGATTCCTGAGAGAGTACACGATGACGGCCCACCAAGGGACGAGGCCTCGGTACAAGGCCCTCTAACAGCGTTAGCACCTTCGGGTGGTGTACCAACAACACCACTACCCATTGGACGAGAATTTCTACCAGATCCACCAGTTGAGGATGCACACAGACCGAGTGCAATGCACAAGTTCCAGTGGTAGAGGCCTCTAAGGATTCATGGTGACATGGATTCCTAGGTAGCTGAGGACTAGATGAAGGCTGTGGCTAGAGTTTTTTGCCTAGTTGAGACACTGGTAGAGTAGATGTTGATCTTAGCTTCTAGTATTTTCCATTATCTAACCATGAGGATGGTGCACATAGTGACAAGACTTCATTACTTAGACCATTTACCAAGATAGTACCTTCAGGCAGTGTGTCAGCTATATCACTACTTGTTGGGTAGCAGTTACAATGGGCGATACTGATAGAAGTCACATTTAGGATTTGTACCTTACATGAGTTTCAGCATGAGATATCCCTATGTTTCCAAAGCGACCCCGAATCACATGCAGCTAAGGACTATCTTGAGGAGGTTGTCAAGAGTTCTCTAGAGATTCTACTGCATTGGCAGGATGAAATGTCGGTAGCTGAGTATTTATTGAGGCATACCGACCAATCCTCATACTCGATGAATACGATACGATTAGTGGTTCTGGGCTTGTACTTCCGAGCATGGTGTGTTTAAGGAAGTCTGGGCCATCACTATTCCTCTATGAATTGTTACCTATGTTAGGGTTCCAGAGAGAACCTTTGTAGTTGTATGTTCTTTGGATGAGCGGATACAGCCGGTGAATGTTAGAAGTGGGAAAGTAGGAAACTAGCGCCAGTATCAAAGAATTGGGTGTGTAAAATGTTTCAGGTAGAGGAAGTAATAAGGACAGATGAATCTGTAGGGCAGAAGACATGGAAGAGGATCTAGAAGAGAAGAAAGAGGCGGTACACATTTTGATATTCAACAACCAACACCCCAATGTGGTCCCCATAAGGCTTATAGAGCTGGAGGATAGGGAAAGAGAGTAGCTGCATGTAGTCACAAAGTTTGACCCCAGGGCTCCAGGTGTGATCCGAGGTATGGTTTGTGTCTAATACTAGCTTCTTTATTAATAGACATAGATACCAATCATTCTTTTTTCCCCACAAATCTTGTTTAAGACCTATATTTTCTAGTTAAGTCATTGACTTGACCCTCATGTATGAAGATACCTTTGGGAGGAGACTCGATAATCACACTAATGTCGATACCGTTATCTGACCCTTGAAGAGAGAGTTTCAGTTGTATCGTCTTGCTGGTAGCATCGAGGCCTTACGATGTTAGTTTGGGTATTGACTGGTCATCCATAGTTCATACTCAGATTGACTGTATTATGAAAAAAGGTCGTGGTTTACCTACAATATTGGATTGATATTTTCCTTGGTCGGCAAAAAAGGAAACCTAGGCAGCACAAGATAAACTCTTGCATAGAAGGTTGCAGATGATCACTTGTGAGTCGACCATCCTTACCCTCTTGGCAGCAGGAGTTTTTGAGATTTCATATCCCAAAAGGAGTGGCTAGAGATCCTCTAGGAATTTGACATTGAGATAGTCTATACTCCTTGGATGGGGAACATGGTAGAAGATGCACTCTGCAGGAGGTCTGGTCTACAACTATTGAGTGAGGCGTCAGAGTAGCTAGTCACGCTGTAGATATCCATCATGGATAGAGATGAAGCTTCTTACCTCCAGTCTTTGACTGTCACTCACCCACTCCTTCAGTATGTTATGGAGGATAAAATAGGTGGCATTGACAGCGAGTCTCACCATGCTCAGATATCCTCAGGGTAGGAACCTGCTATATTTTCGGAAGGTTTGGAGTACGTCGTCCTATTCAGATGACATACCATGGTACCAGTGGTGCTAAAAGAGGAGGTGTTGAGGGAGTTATATTTGTTCCCTATGGCGGTACATCCTGGTGTGGTGAAGATGTACCAGGATCTTCAACGTCAGTACTGGTGGAAAGGTATGAAGAAGGAAGTGGTAGATTTTGTATCACAATGCCTCACTTGTTAGCAAGTGAAAAATTCTTAGAGCCGACAAAAGTCTTATGAAAAATGGAGGAGGGAGATCATGTCTTCCTAAAGGTCTCAACTCGATGATGTTTGCAGTGATTTGGTAGGGGCAACAAGTCATCTCTGAGGTTCAAGAAACCTCTCTAAATTCTCACTAGATTGGGTGAGGTGGCATATCATCTATCTCTTTCCCCAAAGATGCACCAGATGCTTAATGTTTTCCATGTGTTACAGCTGAGGAGAAGCTTTCATGATCCATCGCACATTATCGACCATAGAGAGATGGACTTAGACGATGGAGTGACATTTACTAAGGTTCCATTAGAGATTGAGGATCGACAGAAGTGGTTCCTTCATGGGTAGTTGATACATATGGTTCACGTTCTCTAGAAGCACGTGATCCTATTGGAGAGAACATGGGAGTTGGATGCTCTCTCTCGTGTTCAGTACCACCCATTTTTTTCCTTAGTCTATGTTGTCGATTTAGGGGATGTAAACCCATAAGGTGGAAAGAATTTAATGTCCCGAAATTTTTTTGTATAATTTTTTTAATTATTTGGAAATATTTTGAGACCATGAAATTTGATGGGGCACGATTCCGAGGCCCAAAGTGCCCAAAGTGAACCGTCGAGGTTTTGTTAATCTCTAATTAACTCACGTAAGCAGTTTCTCTAAACAAGTAGAATAACTCCAAAATGGTTTTCCATATCAGATATCTGAGGGCACCTATGCTCTCAGGATGGCAGGTTTACCCTAGGCACGACTTAAGTTTAGTTAGTGCATGACTACAGTGTGAAAACCCAAAAATGGAATAACCATAAATAAAATAATTAAATAAAGTTATTTTATTTTTCAAATTCTTATAACACAGAAACTGTAACTCAGATTAAAAATCTGAGACAACTACTGAACTCATGAGGTTATTCTTTCTTTAGGCAGATTCTAACATTGGCTAGCATGGGCCACCAGTGAATGTTAGTTTTTGGCCATGAATAACATAATAAAGTGAGAATTATTTTATTGTAAAATCCATAACTTTTAAACGGTAACTCAGATTGGATATCTGAGAGTACCTTTGGGTTGGTTGGGGTGTGTTTCACTTAGGCAGAGCCTAACCACGACCGTTGTTGGTTGAGGGTGATGGTTATTAATTTTCCAATTTTTTGGGTACCAGTGCTCGGAATTGATATATGAGGACACCGTTGAACTCGCATCACCGAAATTCACTTATGGAGACTATCAGATTGACCATAGTAGGTTGAGGGTAGAAATTAGTTTTCATACTTCTCATGGGATAAAATAAAAAAACAAGCTTTATTTTATATTTGAAATTGAAACCTCCCATTTGAAACATGAAGGTGGGGACCAAACAAGGGTGATCGAGCATTTAATGATTGGCATGAAATGCTTGGTTACACAAAATTCGTAACCACATTCCTCTTCAGGTAATAGGATTTATTAATTCGGTATTAATAAATCATCTTTAACTATTGGATTTCTCCAAATTAAATGTTCCAACTTAATTTAATTAATGTACAAACATTAATTAAATTATTTCCTAAGTTTATTTATTTTGGAACCTCACCTCCCGTGGGAAAAGGGATTGGAAATGAAGGGTAGATCTTTGGAGAGATGGAAATATCTTTCTCTAACAAAGGAGACCCACCAACGAAGAATTACTTCCTGAATCAAAGAACGAGAAACCAACATTGGAGCGTCCTGCAGGAGTGAAGAATGCCGACGTAAATCTTCAATGACTTCTTCTTCTTCCTCACACCACCTCCAACATAAATTTGGTGTAAGGGATTTATTTATATATGATTGAATTTATTTATCGATTATTTATATTCTGGTTTCATAATGACGATGTCCAAAGTAACATGGCCATCATCCAACGCATATACCTATCCTCTTATCTTTTGATTCTAAACAAGTTCTTCGTGCGTTATTAAAGGCCAAATATTTAATGTTGCTAGAAAACCAATATTATGTTGATAACGACATATGGTAGTGGATCCCTCGAACTGAGGATCGTAAATATGCGATCATTTTATTTTTTCGGGCTTGGAACAAAGCCGCAATGGCTCACAGAAGGAGGAGGAGGATGACACCTGGCCGATCGTGATGAAGGAAGGGAGCCGCACGTCCGTGACACCGAATGAAGAGGAAGCCGCGACCCATTGACCGAAGCGGGGCCGGGTGGTTCCCAACATCCAGCCGGCTTTGTTGCTGACCGACAGGACACATCCGCGCCATCGGTGGAGTAGGAGGATGAGGCCGGTGAGCCGCGTAAGAGGCCGAAGAGAGGCTGATTGTGTTGGTCGTGCTGGCCACGGTGGAGCAGGGGCGCACGACTACAATGCTGGGAGTAGGACTGGCCAGAGCACCGGCCAGCCGTTATGGTTAGGTGGGACATGCTTGGGTCCCGCGGTGACTTGGCATTTCCTAAAGGCACTGCTCGTTAACCTTCTGAATAGAAGGGAGAAGCTCCCCCATCAGCACTAGCTCGGGTGGAATGCACCACCAAGCCGCACCCAGCATGGGACGAGCCACCCCAATTTGGCCGGCTCGAGCATTCCCCTTCACTGGCTGGGCCGGACCACAGCCCAACGGGCTAGGCCCACCACATCCCAAGCCAACTGGGCCCTAACCAAATCTAGCTGGGGTGACCCAAAACAGTTCGGGTCGGCACAGGCCAGGTCAGACCAGTCTCGGGCCAATTTGGACTCAGATACGCCTTTGTAGCCATAACTTAAGAACTGGGTGTCTGTTTGAAAAACCGTCTATGGCACCAGAATGCATTGATCGAGATGGTACATTTGGTATATTACACTTGTGTTTTGATAGAGTTGGTGTATTTCCAGGTTGGATCGAACCTCGAATCCAACCGGCCCCTCGGAGCAGAAATGTTAATAACTTACAGATCAGACATCCGATTGACTCGCCGTCTATTGAGTGGGGTACCTTATGACATGATGGACCTATGGGATACTTCCTCATGGGAATTTTGGGTGGTTGAGGTATGAATGATGACTTAGGGAGAGGTTCTACCAAGCGTGCTATGTACTGAACCCTACGACAGGATAAGACATGACAAATGGTGACCATTTCAACTCGGAGTGACTCGACATACCCAGTGGGTAGAGCCTCTGAGTGACGCGGCAGACACACGATGGGGAGTGCCACTATGTGACACATAATACCCAACATACTCGATATAAGGAGTACCTCATCATGCCATGAGGGGGTGCGCCTCTGTGTGACGCGGCAAACCCATGGTGGGGAGCACCTCTGTGTGATGTGGCAGACCCATGGTACTCAGTAGGAGGAGTACCTCAACAGTCTAAGGTTAGTGGGAAGTTCCTCTGTGTGATGCTGTATATGCACTGTAGTCATTAGAGGAGGAGTTCTCTACCATTAGAGGTGTTCGACGTTGTGATTTGGAATGTTAATTGTTCTTAGGCCTAGAGAATCTGTGATTGGTTATCATCATTCATAGCGATATGGTGTGGTTCAGATACTATGTGAGTTAGCGCTCATAGATCCATTCTGGGTTAGAGAAAACTAATCTTGTGTGATTAAGCTCCTTTGTGGGAAATTGTAGGGGGGATAGTACCTATCGATCCTATGTGGGTCAGACTATGTATAATCAGCAGGAACGTCTCTTGATAGAATAAGATAATCTAGCTTTGTGACTAATCATATGTACTTATATACTTATTTGAAAACCTATTTTGATCTGATACTCTATTGAACTAATTCTTTTACCATTGTGTCACTTTCTTCATTTTAATACCTGTTTTATAGTTTTACCTTCGTGGTACAATATTTGTGGTGATACCTGTGTGGCACTTTTACCTTCGTGGTACTATCATCATGGTGTTACATTTGTGGTATTAATCCCTCATGTATGAGATGAGTATGTCTTGGTAACTTATGTATATTTATGGCTATATACCTAATTATAGTTGATGTATATTGCTTTTTTCTTTGAGATTGAGGTCTTACTTTGTGATATTTCCTTTTTTAAACTCTAAGAGACCTACAGGAGTCTTGGGGTCCCTACTGAGTATTGATATATCCACCCCTGCACGGGCTTCAACCGCTTCTTGTTGGGTCTTGTGCAGATGATGAACAACATTGATCAAGGCTGAGGGAGCTAGGACTGGAAGGTGCTCAAAGGTGTACCATTTGACATGACTTGACGCAGAGGAGACATATAGACGAGGAGTGCTAAAGAGGAGAACTATACCTACCCTTCATGTAGGATCCTTGGAGGATGACATAGTAGATGTATCCCCTTTTTCAGTTGTATTGTTCTTTCAGTTGTTGTCATACTCTTATAGTTGGGCTTGTATTCTGGCCCTTTTTAATTTCAGAACTATTTTACCATAGCAATTTACATCACAGATTCTTCTTGTTGTGTTCATGGACTGTGTTTTTGTTCAAGATTAAAGGAAACACCTTCTTGTTTTAGAGGGTATGCCTTTCAGTACTAGTCTCCAACCACTAGCCTATGGAAGGTGGTATTAGGGTAGTCACTACACGGGCCCCGAGGGAAGTTTGGTGACAAATGTTTAGTATAATAAGATGTTATGTGCAATGGTTTTAGTGGTTATCCTTGACTCGTGATCCATGTGAAACGGTCTTGGTGGTTAACCATGACCTAGGATCCACTATGTGCAATTATCCCTGACTCATGCTCTTATATCGAAAACGAGCCTTGAGTCATGATAAAATAAGTTTTTATTATGCGTCCACATTACAGTTAATCCATGATAATATTTTTTCATCTTATGATTTCATATGTTTAATAATGTTCCATGTTGTTTTATATCATTTTGTTATGCATTATAATCCATGTGCTATGATTTATTTTAATATATATTCCCCTAATTGTATTTTTATCTCATTCCTTTCATGATGTTATCTATAGGTTATCCTAGGAAGTTTTAAGGGCTGAAACAAAGTTATGATGTCATAATGGATGATAAATAATTAAATTAGTTATTTAGTCCCATGTTTTTAGTTTTATGTACGTAGTCTTCCAAGACACTAGACTTTACAATCATTGGCTGATAATTTAATGTTTAATTATTTTTAAAATTATGCAATATTATGTGTAAAATGATTAGGTCTCTATATGATATACTTTGGTTCATGTAATATTTTTACCTTACATTATAAAAGAAGAATTATTTTAAAAAAATATAAATTCCAATAATAGATAAAACATCATAACGAAACCTATATTAAACTTATATTAATTTATGATTAACATATATGTATTTTAATAATTTTTATGATTAATATAATATGATTTTAGATTTTTCATTTACAATTATTTAAATAACTCAGATAGATTTATAATTTTTAAACACTGTAGATCAAATGATTTTAGTTTTTTAAATGGTTGGAGTTATGAGGAAATTTTTTAATAATGGATGTGATGGAAAATGAATTAATTTTACTAATATGAATCTAAATTGTATGGAATATTGCATTAAAACCCATGTGGAAAATCTCACCAAACAATCTCAAGTAATGATTAAAAACATGGGTTTTTTCTTTCAAACATTTGAACTCACCAACGAATGGAATGATAAAGTTTCATAAAATATTAGGTGAAAAATATTTAAAATGAAATTATATTTATCTTCCCAAAAATCTGTAGTACTAGAAAAATAACTTAAGGGTTTATTTTTAGTAGAACAAGAATGTCTTTGAGGTATTAAATGATTTTATCTCATGAAGATGATTCTAAGGCTAGGTTGAATAAGATTATTTTTGAAACATAGATAAAAATGTATTATTCAAGAGTTTTGGATTCATGAAAAATGTTTCTTTATCACAAATTTTAATGTGGATAATAAGAATCAGGAAACTCTAAAATGGATTACTGATGTAAATCATATACCAATATGATTATTGAAAATTGTACCTAAAAATGTATGGTAAAATTTAAAAAAAACAACCACTTTAGATGTGTGAGTATCAAATTAGAATCTTATTTTATCAACCAAAGATGAAAAAATTAGTTTCTAAAAGAATCACATCAAACTACTATGGATTTGATATTTTAAATAAAAAAACATATATTATATTTTTTCCCATGTTCTTATTTATATAATATGCATCATCAAATAGTTTTTATCCCTCCATTAGAATAATTTAACTTTATTTTCGAAATTTATTCACCAATACACATATAATCCATAGTAATAAAAAACATTGAGCAATCACTTTTTTATTTTAATAAAAACTATGAATAGTAGATCTATGAAAGGATGATTGTGAGATCAATAAGAAATAAAATTCCACTATCTGAGTTATGATTCCTTATAAGGGGTGATGTTTATCCAAAATTAATAAATTAAAAAAGAGACTTAAGATTACCTTCTTTTAGGAAAAATTATATATTTCTAATGTTTTTTGAAATCAATCCTGAAATTATATATTGATTTTAGTCTATTTCATAAATAACCATACATATTTTCAATAGTATGTTTTTATTAAAATTTTTATCAGGCATTATTTAATGGGGAAGGATGTAAAACCACTAGATATCATAATATATTTATTCTAAATTAATAATATGTCTGATAGCTTACTCTATTTTGATCATAAATCTAAAATGATTTGTCACATATTTATTACTATAAAAATTTATGAATAGTATATCCCCTAGTAGATAAAATCTAGTGCCATAAATTCAAAAATTCATATAGTATATGATGAAGAAAACACATAATTTTAAATCGTAATTTTTCAATAAAATAAATTATTCATTATATAAATTGAATTTTAAAAAACAATTCATAAATTATTGAATATTAAATATTATAATTGGAATTAATTTTCAATTATACATATTAAAATAAGGATTTGCTGAGTTTTTTAGAATTTTATATAATAATAGATTTCTAATTTAAATTTTAAATTTTTTTATTCTTTTAACATTGTCACTTTTATGAAATAATTATTATATAAAAATTAATTACATCTAATTAAAACGTTCTTCAATTAACTCTCTATAAAATATATAATAAGTCATTTAAATAGAGTTTGTTTAATATATCAAACTCATGTTTAAATTTTTTGAAACATTTTTTAAATTTTATTCAAAAACAATATATATATTTTTTATAATAAAAATTAGTTTTAATCATATGATGAAACAAAATATTTGTAAATATGTTTCATATTTTATATCTAAATATTCATATTTTTTTATTAATTTCAATTTTATTTTTAGAAATTAAAAATGAATAATATGAATAATGTTAAAGACCATTAATAAGGTAAAACTATAATTTTCAATGAGTTTCTAATATAGTCTAATATTAATGTTATCATTTAAATTAGTCTCTCCTATTAATTTAATTTTACATGATGTGTAATCCTAAATCAAATCATTAACACTCATTGAAAATTTAATAAATATTAAATATGATTAGAGAAACTAACATTCAAAAAAATCTATAAAAAATATTATATATATATATATATTTAATTTAAATCACAATTCTATGTAATTTAAAAATCTAATATAATATATTATGCTTAAATTTTGGCTGCTAAGTAAAATTTTAGTATATGTTTTACAATATATTTTTAATTAAATATAATCTAATAGGATAATAACCTGTTACCATAGAAAAAATGAAATTGGATAAAATTTAATAACAAGTACTAAAGTTATTAAAACATGTTTAAAACAAGTTGGAAAATTAGTGGTTGAGGGTTTATCTTACTATCTCACCTGTGAATCCATTTACAGTACAATTTGGAGCCTTTAACTTCTGAATAATTCCATTATAATGTTAAATAATAATTGGTACTCACAAAAGATACATTTTTATAACTTATAAAAGAGAAAAATTCCACCACAAAATCATTCACTTATTACATGTAATTTATTATTAAAAATCATCCATTTCCCTCCTACTATAATACTCTTCCATGGACAAAAGTCTTGGATCTTAAATATTTAGCCTCAACTATTGTGCCACTAGTCCGATGCTAAAAAATCCATTTCTGAAAACACAGAACAAAAAAATGTTTTTATTGATACACATATATGATTATAATATATTTATTACATTCAAAACACAATTATCTCTATGTTTCTAGTTTTATATAATAATTAAAATGATAAATAATATAAACATACATACATTCCATCAAAAAGAAAATTTTACCACGTAAATAAAAAGGAAATTATTTCAAAATGAATCCTTAAAATTGTCTATTAATTTTAAATACTTTATACACTTCTAAGAATAGAAAAAATTCTTTTTTCCTTCAAATCATGTGAAAATAGAAACATGAGAAGTGGTGAAATCAGATTCTTGGAAAGGAAGTAAGAAAAAAAATCAATATGGAGAGACAACTTATACAGGCGTGGATGTGTAACATTATATCATTAAGATCTTGGAATCCATTCAAGGGAAATGATGACCATATAGAATGGAGACATCAAGAACATATTATAAGATCTTGGAAACATAATAATGCATATAAAATATATACATTACATCATTATCATTTATCAAGGAACTATGGATCATTAACATAACCTTTTTTTCATGGACAACTCCCCATTATCATTGTTGGCATGGATCACTTCCCAGACATCGTGATATTTCATGAGAGTGAATAATTATGAATGAATTGAGGTTCTATAATAACACATAAAATTATAATGAAAAATTATACCTTTTTTCCATATTATTTAAATCAACACATCAAAAAAACCTATGTATGAAAAATGGTTTTTATATCATTTTCAAGTGGTTCCCTAATGATTCATTAATAATTAAATCAATAGACAAATCATAATAATCCCAAGGAAAGTAAATTTGTATTCATTGACTTTATAAAATATTCTAGTTAATTACCACTATATATTGGTGATTAATAATATTTTATTCACATTATATAAGAAATAGATATATACTTTAGGAAATAATTTCCCCAATCAATCATTGAATTGGGAATCTTTGTAAACACCCTTATATCTGGTAATGGAATAGTGGGAATTATTAGTGGAATGGAGTTGATGTAAATCATTCTTATGTTAGAAGATGATTTTGGGGAAGAAGTGATGGGTCATATGACAAATGTAATAGAAAATTTAATAATCCATATATATAAGAAAAGGTGGATGGTATCCATTAAAGAATAACACATATCAATTATACAATAAAAATTTATAGTATCCTATGGAAAATTTTATAAATTAATTTTAAAATAAGAATTTACATTTCCATTAATTTTTTTTTTCAAACACGAAATTTTTAAACCATGTGAATAATAATTTATATTTTTGGAAACAAGAAATCATATTGAGGATGTATCTTAGAAAATTGCATTGGTTGTATAATGATATGTTCACATAGAAAAATATAACAAATTATAATATTTCATTTTAATTTTGTAATTTAAATGACTATAATTTTTTTATTATATATATATAATATATATTATTATAATATTGAATTAAGCATAATTATTTCATTAAAAAATTTATAATGGAATTGGTTTTATTATGTGTGAATTATGATATAAAACACATAAATCTTGTAAGGAAGATATCTATAATGAAATATAGAGATGTTATATTATCCCCACTTAAAAAATTATATCCTCACATGTCTTTAAAAATACAATAATTAAGGTTCTTTAAATGATAGATCTATTTTATGGTGAGATTTAAAATAATATTTCTATATAAATATTTCAAATAATAATGGATAGATATATATTTATCATATATCATGTCAACATAGTACATAATTCTACATTAGTAGGTAGAATATTTATTTCATTCATTTAAACACTTATTCATTTTCTACTTCCTAGGTGATATTCTTCAATATTTTTATTCTCATATATTTTTAATAAAAAAATTAATTTGTTTACTTTCATCATAATCATTTCAATTTCTTTATTTAGAATACATACTTCTTTTCTTTAGTGTGTTTTGGGCTTTGACTATGTTAATATTGTTAATAATATTTCAAGATAGTTGATTTTACATAATAAATATACTTTCAATTCCTATTATTTTCACACTATATTACAGGCTATGAAAATAACCACAATATTCATCAAAAATATTACTAGCTTGGAAACTTATTTTTCATTACGTTAAGTAAAAATATTGGTCAAAGATTATCATAATTAAATTATTAAATTTATTAAAAAAATGATTTTAAATTATAATAAATAATTCATAAATGATGTGAATACCCAAAATTATGATAATTTTTCTTCAATCAATGTTTCCCAAAGTCATTTTACTAATATATTACATAACATATAATTACCATAAAACCATATGTTCAAATACTTCAGAATTAATTTATTGGTGAATGTTAATTAAACCAAACATATCCCCTAGGAGTTTCACATAATGAGAGTATTTTCACACAATTAACAATATATATGAATGATGAATGACATATACTTGACTAACTCTACCAGGGTTGTTACACCGAAATAATGTTTTCCCAAATAAATATCAACATTCCCATATCCATATAAGGATATATTTTATGGAATGAAAATTATATACTTTAATAATATTTTCTGAGGTTCTCCTATACGTAGAAGTTTGCATTGGGATTCCACAAATTTTATGATATCATAAACCCCAAACAACATAAGATATTCAAGACTTCCATCAAAAAAAATTTATATATAAAATGAAAGCATCTATAATCAATAGTACATAAATCCATGCCTTCATTCCTAAATAATATGTATTCTTTAACCGATATCACCGTAACCTATACTGTTATCTAAAAACAACAAAATCACCAACTTCAATTCCCATATGCCTATGATCTGGTATTTTGTTCTAGAAATAAAAATCATTAAACACTAGAAGATATACGCTCTTGTGGTTTCCATATCATTATCAAATTTATTGTGAAAATACCTTTTTGTTTAAAGTATTATAGAATTATAAAAATCATAAATTTTTAAATCATCAGTATTGTCATGAAATCCAATTTTCCAATAAATATGAAGTTATTTAATCCATAATTATTCTTTAAAATCCATCATAAAATCTCCATAAAAGATACTATTAATGGAATAACATGATAAATACATTCATTCATAACCTGGATATTTAGAAACATAGGATGTTGTGAGAATAGATTTATATTTTAGGAATAATCCATGTAATGAAAAATTGTGAGATAACATATACATTCCAAGAGGAATAATATGATATCATAAATAAAATATAATGAAGACATGAGAAATGATAACAAAAGATAATAGATTATAAGTGATAATATTATATGGTCATGGAATTAGTGGAATATGGTAATAATGTTAACATGACTTAATGATTTTAATTCAATTGTTTGCGCCTCATTATCATATTATAATACTCTATGATAACTTCCCACTCACATTTTGATATAGGATCACTACTCCCACACCATGATATCTCAGGATTTAATAGCATTCCCCAATTAACAAGAGTGTAATCATGGTGAATCATTCTTAAAGAAAAATAATACATGCATTTTCCACGTTATTCCAATAAACATAACATAAAAGCACTAGGAAATAAATTTTATTTTATGTCATTTTCATTGGTTCCCGAAGGAGGAATTCATAATTCCCATAATACTCAAATTATGATAATCCCAGGGAAAATAAATGGGTATCCAATGACTTTCAAAACATTCAACGTCTATACACCTCAATAATGATTATTAATGAATACATATTCACACTGCATTAGAAATTTATATATGGTGTAAATAAAAAATTTCATAATAGAAAAATTTAATATGAATCATGGTTACCATTCTTTAAATTTTTAATGTTATATAGAACTTTCATAGAGGCACTAAATAGAAGCAAATAATGTCTATAAAAGAGGATTACTGGGAAAATCAAAACTAGTGGTGGGTCATTTAATAAATTTAAAATAATATTTCCCGATATATATAGAAAAATATGTGAATTGTATAAATTTGTGAATGCATGATAGAAATCATAAAACTTTGATGGATAACATATATAAATGAATTATGAAAAAATATGTGAAAATAAGATTTTACCATTTCCATTGGAACAAATTTGAAACAATATTTTTATTAAACACTATAAGTAATAATTTTTTTTCAATACAATAAAATGTATAGAGGAAGTCCTTTATGAACTGAAAATAGAGGAGTAATGATATGTTGACCTAAAAACATATAAAAGCGACTCCTTTTTCCTATAACAACCCATAAAGAAACATATTAAAGAAATATTTTTGAGAAAAAATATAAAAATTATTTTTTTTTTCTAAAAATCCATTTTTAAAAAATATTACAAATAATTAATTTCTATATATTTTATATATATAAGTTAGAATAAAAAATTCATGAAAAATAATCATATAGAAAAATTTCAAATTCCTTAAATACCATTTGGTGAAACCCAAGTCAGAAAATGGATGTTAAACCATTTTTTAATAATATGTGATGATAGTTATAATGGAAATATTAAATATTAAAAAATAAAATAGATAGGTAAAACAATTATATTACGGAAAAGGACTAATGTGAATCATATGAGAATCATTCCATTTAGTGATGCATTTTAAAGGAGAAAGGGATACCAAAAAGAGAAACATTTTATTTAATGGAATAAATTTCCCACATGAGAAATGATATATAGCTTATAGAAAATAAATATTTTGAGAAATAATACATTAAAGATCAATTTTAAGAAGAAAATTCATGAATCATGGAAAGATACCTTCAGTTGATACATGATTGAATTATTCATAAATACCCTTGAAGAAGAAAGATAATGAAAATAAAATGAAAATACTATGGCTAAAAGATATATCAATATAAAAATTAATTGGGAAGTCTACACACCATATAAATGTTAGTTCATGTATAAATTAAAATGTGCCTCAATGAAAAGAGTTATACAAACATTCTATGGAAACACAAGATAATGTCATGTAAATTATATTTTGATTTCAAAGGGTAATTAATACATTATGGAAACTATCCCAAAAAACATTACCAAAATGTATCAATGTTTTGGATACTATCATTAAAAACATATTATATTAAAAAACATATCATCATTTATCCATAATGATTTTCCCATATAACCTATTACAGTCACTTCATAAGACATAATCTGCTTTATAACCTATTGAATGGAAACATCTTAAGGGATGATATTGACGTGATAGTAATGGAATAAAATCAACTAGTAATAATGGTTATATTTTGAATATGAAAAATGTTAAATCCCAACCCAACTTACCACTAAAACGGTAGTTGTAATGAAGGTTAAATAGCCTCTAGGGAACTATCTTGCATTCTAAAGGCTGGTGACTAGCCGTGAGGGTCTATAGAGGTTATTGTGGCAATACTATACTATCATGATTAATGTAGGAAAATGGTATATCAGAAAATAAATAATATTAAATATAATAAGAATTAACAAATCATAGGCCAAGAAAAAAAATATAAACTATGTAATAAAATATTTCCAACATAATTGTATACAATTCATGCAGGTTTAGATGGTCATATATAAACTAAAACCGTTGACATTTACCAAGAAACATGATATAATGCAGTTCGTAAATACAAAAAATAAAAGATATCTGCATGGTCAGACTACATGAGCATCATGAACTCCATATCAATCCTTTTCTCCATAATTATATATACAACCTAGAATGGAAAAGAAATTATCCATGGTCCTATGTACATGAGATCTGGTCGGGTACCCCAGTGTAATGGTAGCCTGAGTAGGGTATGAGATAAAATCCCTGAAGGACACCCCCAATGGTTTCTATGGATTGTTTTTATGTGAATATTAATTACATAAGTATGAAAGTATAAATAAACTAATAAACAGTGCTGAAATTTTAAATAAGTACTGGTCGGATCATCCACAAATAAGACACTTGGCTGACTATAATCACATAGGCTCATGGCAGGAATATTTTTCTGATATGTAATTATATATATATATTAATAATATATATACATATTATAATATTATATTTCATCTACCAATATGGACTAAGGATGTATGGATTTACATTTTCGTATACCAGAAATACTAGGTGCTAACTAGAATACTGTTTAACTCAGACATCTTTAATCACTCTAAACGAGCATATAATCTCATGAAAGAGGGTATATGTTGTATATCTCATAATGAGTGGTATATTTCATGATCATCACTCAATATGGTGATTTTACCCTCATGTCAACTCTTGAACAGTATTAAGTGACCCAACATGTAAACACTCACAGGGGACAAGGTGCACCATTCCCCCATAAACTTAGTTTCAATGATGTGAGATTTCATGCTCAGAAACCAATGTAGGGGAGTATGATACCTCCATGATCAAAAGAATCCAAACCATCATTCAGTATCCAATGTATATGGAATATACATATTCACAATAATAGCCACAAGGCACTACCACTCATGCTTTACATTTACTAATCCCATTATGAACAAGGGTGATCCATTTATTACAATTTGTATTAATCATATACTTATGAATTAAATAAATGGAGTGGCCCTTCCACCGTTTTAAATTCATTAAGTTTAAAAAATTCATTTCATTTAGGAAATAAAAGAATTCAAGAAGACTAACACCCAACATAAAGATTTCATGTAATATAAACCGTTCAAATCAGTCAAGGAAGGAATTCCATCATTACTATCTATTTCATTAAAAATAATCCCATATAATCTATTCAAGCATGGAAGTTACTTTTAATTGGTTAAATGAGGAAGTTATAATATTCCTTCATCAATTGAGCAATATCTTACATGGGTAATGTCATCTCTTTGTTTGATTTATCCCTTATTATTTTCATGGATCAGGAAAACATTTATACATATATATGGAGGGAAACTCCATTTAAGAAAAACAAAAAATATTATGGATAGGGATTCCATTTATCTTACAAAACATAATCATAGTAAAACGCCAAATTAATACGTAAAACAATGTAATGAATAACTAATAATGACATTGTATTTTCAAAGATATCTGACCACATTAAAGGTGTTTTATTATAAAAAAATGAAATTGTTTATCAAATAATTCATCTAGCCCAATGAAGATTCACAATCAATAATAACATCTCAATTCAATAAAATAATAATCTTTTAATAGAAACAACCAAACATGGAAAACACATACAATGTTTTATGTGGCACTTAGGAGGTTCCATTATCAATTTGACTTTTCATTACAAGGGAAAATTCCATTTAAAATCTAAATGAATGCTCAAAAGTAAAAAAAGGCATTTAAAAAATTAATTTATGACCGTAAAATCAATCCAAAACACCAAAGGGGTGTTCATGATCATGGGTTAAAAACACAAACTACTAAACCAGTCTCAATGGTAGTAAAAAAAGGTTTGTAATACAATTTAGAATGAACAAATAATTTTTAACAGAATGTAGGGAAAATGTTCTTGTGCAATGAAACAATGCTATTTATGAAATGATTAAAACATTGGGGAAAATAAATATACCACCTTCCTTGTAGTTAGTAAATTCTACTCAACCAATAAGAAAGTCTTATTTGGTCCAGTTTAGAAGAAATTGAAGAAATTAACATTCTCTCTAGAAAAGGAAAATAATGTCACACTGAAATTACATGATAGAGAGGAAAGTAAATGGAGAATAATTAATAAATGGTGAGATTTCTGATAGGAATCTATAGGCACTGATAGTGCTTGATTTTGGTGATGAATAGAGATGATATAATCATGCCTAGAGTAGGGAGGTAGAGGAACCCACAGGGTAAGTTAGAGGATCTCACATGGATGGAGGAGTAGAGTAAGGGAAAAATGATTATTTAAACACAATAAAATAAATTTGGAAATTTCTCCCACAAAAAATGGGTCACATAGTTTGGTTGCACGTTTTCCCAAAACAGGCACCAACCGTGTGGCTGTAGCTGCTTAGGATCACCTCCTTATAAGATCATCTCGGACAGTTTTCCCTAGCCATGCACCAAATGTGTGATAAATAGTGAAATAATAATTATTATGAGTCACTAACCATGTGGGTTGTCTTCACAGTTTGGAAAACAATGCAGAGCCCATGTGGGAAACTTATTTTCACATACTACAGTAGGAAAATTTTCACTGGAGGTCCGCACAGTTTCAAAAGAACTATGCACCCTATTCAGCTCTTATATTTTTTCATGCATTCAGGGCACTGCACTCCTAAAATTTGATGGAGCACTAAAGGAAATACCTGGGCCTTTTACCAAGTATAAAAATTTCCTTTTTGTGTTCTGACTCCATAAATATTCTTACGAAGATCAATTGAAATAAAATCCCGTACTCTAAATACCAGAAATAGAAATCCCCGTGTAATTTTACTTGGTTCCAAAATAGGGGTTATTACAACCTACCCATTTCAAAAAATCACATTCTAGATAATCCTTTAATAAATAATTAAAATATAAACAGACCTAGGAGGGTCATTATTTATCATTCAATCAATCAAATTTCATTCATGAACTCCCAATGTACATGTAAGGATAAGGTAGGAATGAAACACTTACGCCATGAAAACCCAAGTTTACTCTTGTTGTCAAAACATGAAACCCTGAAATCATTTGTAAAAGAGAATGTTTAGCTAGAGACACGATCACATCATGACCTATGGTTCTTCCAATCATATTCTATAGTAAAAAATTATCAAATTTAGATCAAATGTATCTCTGCATACATTATTTTCTAACAAATCTCACCTCTATGTATTATAGTGATTCCCCTAGTGCGATTGTTAGAGGTGAAGAAGCCAAATACCTTCTAACCTCATTTATTTAGGTCAATATACTATTTCACAAAAACCCATAACAGACACATACTACACTCATCACTATTGGAAAAAATTCCAAAAATTATTGTCCACCAATAGTAATCCTTAAAAAAAATATGTGAAGCCCCCTCTAGCTGACCATTTTCAGAATACCAGCTTCGATGGGTAATGTAACTTGTATGAAATTCAAAACCTTCATCCAAGTTATCTCGCATTTACAATGATAACATTCATGAATGTTCATACCTGACCTCCTATGATGTTACGTAATCAAACAGTCACCTGACCATTTAATTTTTCATTCCACGGCATGAATAATGGTGAAACCTAGTTCCAACCCACTAGAATCATCACTCATTTCAAAAAATCACATCAAAGCCTGATAAAATTTAATAATAAACACACATTCCTTAAAATAGAGTCCAATGAACTAAAAAAATGTTTTAATCAATCCATATATACCAGTGAGATGTTGTTATAAGGGAATGATGTCCATGATAGTTCATTTATTGAGTTGAGAGTGGCCTCTTCTTGGTAATCATGTCAGAGAAAAATAGTCGGTGTATGGGAGTCTGCCCCAAGAATTCTAACATGGGAACCCAGTTGAAACTCAGGACTAACCATGATGTGATGAAAACCATGAATCCACTGTTAAACTTCTATAAACCTGTTTATTAAAATAGATTAACACTTCAAACCTTTATATCAGTGTATAAGTGATTCTCTCTTAGTGCATCCAGGATGACATCAAGATTAGGGGCATGCTCGTATCTAAGGAAGAGTACACTATGTGGATATCATGAGTCTCCAAAGGACTTGCAGAACAAATATCACATCCAATACAATGTGATTGATATGGTTTACAACCAAACATACCCTAACTACCAAAAAGAAGAAATGTTGAAGAACTACAGGTCCTCTTCTTGGAAGTAGATCATCTTATCCTGCAGATGCATCGTCACCCAATAAATGACGCCCTTACAACATGAGGGATCCTATGATCACCAAATCTTAACCAAAAATTCCCTCAATGACCAATGAGGTTTCTAAAATGTTTCATACACATATAAGAAAATCAAAATCATGTTTTTGAGAAACCACCAACACAATTCAAAATCGAAATATTTTAATGGAATTCAAAGGAGACTGACCATTTCCAATGGTCCTACATGGATTTTATCTTCCTACATGGAATGGATAAAATTTTCTAGTAAATATTTTTCATTGAACATCTTATTAGTATCCTATATATTGAAATAATAGTTAGGATTTACGATTATAAGTGGAACTATTCAGATTCTCCTTAAACACAAATGTTAAAGTGTCTTACATGAAAACCTAAACCAACCTGACTTGTATTTCAAAACACATATTCCTCATAGAATGATATTTTTATCATTATGAATAACTTAATTCCTTTAACTTGGAAGTCAAAATACTATGGAGACAACCCAATAACGTATTAAACAAATAAAGGCTCAATGATTTCATCAAACTCAACTAGTCCGTTACAACATTCAGTAACACAATGGGCTCTATGCATATGATCACACACTACCCCGAGGTTTATAATAAATACTATCAACTGATATAATGTCCATAGGTTGTATTTACTCTATATCCAAGAATGAGGTTGTCTATAAAAGATATTTTCCGAATGTCAAATTTCCACATACGTCCATAAACCTTGTTGACGATGTACCTAGTTTTGCATCACTGAGGAAGAACAATGGGTCGTAGAATCTACAAAGTGGCTAAAAATTGCCTTGGAATTTATAACCTACTTAGTACGAGCATTACTATATTCTTATAGAAAAAAGGTCAAGGATTCCATTACCAACCATCCCAACAAGGGTTTCATTTTGAAACTAGGAGTCCTACTATGTACAATAACACCCGAATAGAAAAAAACGCAATATAATCATGCCATTTAGTAAGAAAATTATGCTCTATGGGTGATACATACCTTATAATACCCACATAAAAAATTATAAGAATCGACATTGTCTATAGGTCAGATAGAACATATCTCACTTGGCCATATGCCTATTATTTAATACCATGCTAAAAAGAAAAAGGCATATTGAAAATTCTCCCTCTTATATACCAAGGTTACTCCAAAGAATCCTTAACTAACCAGAAAAAAGTGTTTAAACTTAGGATACCAGATGAGGTTCCATTTTAAACTGATTTGAATTATTCAAATTCACTCATTAAACATTATAAAGATTTAAAATAGATCCTTAAGAACCTATTATATATTAAAGACACATGGTAATAGATAAGTTGACCTAAGAGGGTATCGCTAATCCAAAATATTTTCCCCATAATGCATCCCAACTATAGTTTCTTAATTATTACTATTTCAAAACACCCGCAGAGGGATATCTTGTAAGAAACATTCCCCAAATGACCTACTTGGTTTCAATTGTGCATTTGGGAGGGTAATCACATCGATCTTCATGCCCATGTGATAGAGTCATAATCCTTTAAATTGGAAACCAATTTTCATTTGTGATAAAAAATAAAATACATTTACATTTTAACCATTTCAAAATATATCATGATAATATATAATGGCTCTAATATATGGTTTTATTCCTCGTAATATATAAATAACTAATGCACTTTATATAATGCAGAATATCTCCCTTTAAATTGAAACCCACTAAAATTATGATATGATCTTTATAAGTTTATACATTTTAAAAATGGTCTCTAAATATTTATCAAGATCAATGATAGTTCAATTTAAGGGGTTAAAATTTCCCAATTATAGGGAACACTTACACCTTCCAAATAAATACGGGTTCCCATTTAATCAAAAATAATAAATTCAACCCATGAAAAAAATTAAATATCGAGAACCAAACCACGGATGTTATTATAAGAGTTAGCCATAGAGAAACATGTAGATATGCATAGAAGAATGAAACATCAGCAAGACAAGCTAAATAAACCGAAATAACCTAATCAAGGTAGTAGATTAACATGAAATATAAATAATCCAATCATGTATTATAATTAGTCATAATAAAGAAATATCTAAATAGGTACAAAAATAATCATGTAATAACACTCAAGGAACAAAATCACAATCAACTATCAGAACAAAAATAAAATTACATGGCATGGAATATGCATAGAATGTAAATTTCTATGTGCCAATATTATTATCTTGGAATCTTATTGTTCATTACATTACGTAAAAATACTTTTCATAGATAATCATAATTAAATTATTAAATTTATTAATGAAATACTTTTAGAGTATAATATATAATTCATAAATGATGTGAATACCCTAAATTTTGATAATTTTTCTTCAATCAATGTAACCCAAAGATGTTTTACTAATAGATTCTATAATAAATATGTACCATAATACCATATGTTCAAATCCTTTAGAATTAATTTAATGGTGAATGTTAATTAAACCAAACATATCCCCTTAGAGATTCGAGAAATGAGAGTAGTTTCACACCATTCACTATATATAAGAATGATGAATGACATACACTTGAATAACTATATTAGGGTTGTTATACCTCTATAATGTTTTGTCTAATAAGTATCAACATTCCTATATCCATATTTGGATGTATTTTATGGAATGAAAATTCTATACATTAATAATATTTTTGGAGGTTCTCCTATACTTATAATTTTGCATTGAGATTACAAAACTTTTATGTTATCATAAGCCCTAAACAACATTAGAAATTCAGCACTTCCATCAAAAAAAATATCTATAAAATTAAAAAATCGATCATCCTTAGTCCATAAATCCATCTGTTCATTCAAAAATAATAGTTTATCTATAACTGATATCATCATAACCTCTTATGTTTTATAAAAACTACTCAATCACCATCTTTAGTGCCCATAGGCTCATAATCCTATATTTTGTTCTGGAAATACGAATCAATAAATACATGAAATTATAAAATCCTTTGATTTCAATATCATTATCACATTTATAGTGAAAATAACTTTTAGTTTAAAGTGTTAAATAATTATAAAATATTATATGCTTTTAAATCATCAGTATTCTCACAAAATCCATTTTTCCAATAAATAGAAAGTTAATTAATCACTAATGATTCTTCAAAATCTATAATAAAATTTCCATAACAAATACTATTAATGGAATAAATAGATTAATAAATTCATTCATAAACTGGAGATTTGGAAACATAAGATGGTGTAAGAATAGATTTATAATTAAGTAATAATCAAAGTAAAGAAAAATGGTGAGATAACATATACATGTCAAGAGGAATAATATGATATTGTAAAGAGAATCTAATTAATACATGAGAAATGATAACATAAGAGAATAGATTATGAATGATCATATTATATGATCCGGGAATTAGTGGATTGTGGTAATAATTTAAACATGACATAATAATTTTAATTCAAGGGTCTGTGCTTTACTACCATGTTATATTACTCTTCGAAAACTTACCACTCCCAATTTTAGGATAGGATCACTAATCCCACACCATGATATCTCAGGATATATTAAAATTCCCCATTGCATAGGAGTGTTTTCTGGGTGAATCAATCTTAATGAAAAATAATACATCTTTTTTCCACATTCCAATAAACGTATCATAAAAAAATAGTTAATAAATTTTATTTAATTTCATTTTCATTGGTCCCCTATGGAGGCATTTAAAATTTCCATAATATAAATATCATGATAATCCCATAGAAAATAAATGCGTATCCAATGACTTTAAAAACCATCTTAGGTCAATACCACTCAATAATGACAATTAATCAAAACATATTCACAATGTATTATAAATTGATATATGGTTTAGATAAAATTTTTCATAATTAAAAATTTTATTATGAATCATGTTTACTATTATTTAAACATTTAATGTAATATTGAACTTCTATAGAGGAATGAAATAGAAGTAAATAAGTTATACAAAAGAGGATGTCTAGGAAGTTCAGAACTAGTGGTGGGTAATCATGTAAATTTAAAATAATATATCCTGATATATATAGATAAATATGTGAATTGTATAAATTTATGAATTCATGACATGAATAATAAACATTTGATGGAGAACATATATAGATGAATTATGAAAACATATGTGAAAATAACATATTTCCATTTTCATTTGAAATACATTTAAAAAAATAATCTTATTAAACCCTTTAAATAATAAATTTTTTTGAATACAAGATAATGTATAGAGGAAGTCCCTTATGAACTGAAAAAAGGGGATTAAGGATATTTTGACCTAGAAACATATTAAAGTGCCACTTTTTGTTTCTAAAACAACCCATAAAGAAACATATTAAAGAAAGTTTTTTGAGAAAAAATATATGAATTTATATTTTGGAAAAATAACTTTTTAAATAATATTACAAATAATTAATTTCTTGTTATTTTAAATCCATAAATTAGAATAATATGTTTTTGAAAACTAATCATATTAAAAAATTTCAAATTCCATCAAAACCATATGGTGACACCCATGTTAGAAAATGGATGTTAACCCATTTTTTAATAATAGGTGAAGATAAGTATACATGAAATATGAAATATTAAAAAATACCCTTGATAGGTAAAACAATTATATTATGGAATTGGACTTAGGTGAATCATATGATAATCATTCATTTTGTTGGTGCATTTTAAAGGAGAAGGGGATACAAAAATGATAAACATTTTATTTAAAGGGATTAATTTCCCAAATGAGAAGGCTATAAAGCTTGTAGAAAATAAATATTGTCAGAAAGAATACATTAAAGATTAAATTTAAAAAGAAATTCATGAATCATGGAATGATAACATCACTCAAGACATGATTGAATTTTTCATAAACACCCATAAAGAAGAAGGATAATGAAAATAAAGTGAAAATACTATGAATAAAAGATATATCAATATAAAAAATAACTGGGAACTGTAGACACCATAAAAATGCTAGTTCATGTATAAATTAAAAGGTGTCTCAATGAAATGAGTTCTAAAAAATTCCTATGGAAACACAATATGATGTCATATAAATTATATTTTGATTTCAAAGGGCAATTAATACATTCCAAAAAATATCCCAAAAACCATGACCAAAATGTATCAATGTCTTGGAGACTAGCTTTACAAACATCTTATTTTAAAAAACTTATGAGCATTTATCCATATCCATTGTCCCATATAACCTCTTACAGTCATTTCATATGACCTAATCGATTTATAACCTATTGAATAGAATCATATTAAGGGATTCTATTGAATTGATAATAATGGAATAAAATCAACTAGTATCAATGGATATATTTTGAATAAGAAAAATGTTACATCCCGACCCAACTTACCACAAAATCGATAGTTGGACTGGGGGTGAAATATCATCTAGGGATCCACCACGTATTCTAAAGGCTAGTGACTAACAGTGAGGGTCTATGGAGGTTATTGTGGAAATATTATATAGTCATGTTTAGTGTAGGAAAATGGTATATAAAAAAATAAATAATATCAAATTAATAAGAAGTAATAAATCAAAGACTAGGTAACAATAGAATTATATAAACTAAATAATAATATATTTCAGAAATAAATGTATACAATTCATGCATGTTTAGATGGTGATACATAAACTAAAACCATATACGTTTACCAAGAAACATGATATAATGCAGTAGGTGAATATAAAAAAGAAAAGAAATCCCCATGGTCAAACACCACGAGCATCTTGGAATCCATCTCATTCCATTTCCCCATAATTGTAGGTAAAAGATAGAATGGGAAAGAAATTATCCATGGTTCTGTGTACATGTGATCTGGTCAGTTACCCCAGTGCATTGGTAGCTTGAGTAGGGTTTGAGATAAAATCCCAAAAGGCCACCCCCATGGTTTATATGGATTGTTTTTCTGTGTGAATATTAATTAAATAAGTAATAAATTTAAAGACCTGGAAAATCCCATGTATTTTTTTTTAAATTACATGGAATTGTTCCGAGTCTGCAGTTTCTGACAGTGCGTGATTCCGATGCCTTGAGTGCTCGGAATGTTATTCCAAAGTGTCTAAGTGCGTTCAGTGTGTTTTTGAGCAGTTTTTGGTAACTTCTAAACTGGTTCTCGAAAATAAATTTCGAGGGCACCATTGAACTCGAATCGCCGATGATTGCTTAGTGATACCTTCACCTTAGCTGCTTTCGGACTAGAGCGTTGGTTGATTTTTCACCCGCGCGGTTTGTTTGATTGTTTTTAAAAAAAAGAAGAAGTAAAATTAAAATAAAATACATGAAAAGTATTGAATTTTTATTCAAATTTAATTGAATTAATGTGGTCTCTGAAACCCTATATTAATTCTAGTAACTCCTCCTTTAATTAATTAAGGGTGGAGCCTTCTTAGTTGGAGAGGAGGATCCGTTGGAGAAATATCTCCTTCCTTCTCCATTCTCCACCACCTTCCACCTTCTTCTTCCACCTTGCTGGAGAAATGAGAGGCACCACCTCTGGAGGGAAGAACATCCATCACCAATGATGCATGATCTTATTCAACATCAAAGGAGGAGAAGCCGCCCAGGTAAAACGCCACCAACGACGACACCATCTTCCATCGTCAACGAACGACAAACAAGGTAGGGGTCATTTTGATTGATTTCGATCTTTTCTCTTCATTCTTCTTGAGCTTCGATAATAGATGTTTGATATCAACCTAATGTGGAGTGTGCGGGCCAAACAAACACGGCCTTACAACCCTCCATTGGTTATCATTCATTGATGGTGGTGGCGGCAGAATGATACCGCCAGAGGAACTGGCCGCTATGGTACATACGGCGACCAGCAACAAGCCGGACGAAAAAGAAGCCAGCATCGCAAGGGCCACAACGCCACCGAAGGGGTGTAGCACTGTCGTTCTACGCGGAGAACCTGGCCGTAGCCATGCGGGCCGCGGAGGTGCCGTAGGGGCGCAGATCCATCGCACCGCGCCCGAGGATGCAACCACAGCGGCGCCGGCCACGGTTGTCATAAGAGCTAGGCGCGGTGCTGTCACGTCGCACCGGAGATGAACCGCGACCATGGGACGCTTTAGATGGAGGAGGGGGGCCACCTAAGCTGGCCGCTGGTAGGCGCGCTACAGGCGGGACCCTAAGGGTCCTACAGTTTCCGGGCTGACGCCACACGCCGACCGTAGCTGAAGACGGGGGGGGGGGGGGGGTGGTGTAACCCCCAACCTTTGATTTCAGGGGTGGGCCCACTAGGCGCCGCTCTGAGCTGGCACCCCTTCTGGCCAGGCAGGCTGGGTGGGTAGGGCCTCCCCCCTGTGGACAGGAGCTCGGGCAGGGCCACCGGCGCGGGCTACACGGGCAGGGCCACCGGCGTGGGCTATGCGGGCCGCACCACTCATGGGTCAGGCCGCATCTCTAGGGCGTGCCACCGCCGCTAGGCGGGGCCGCTGGTCTGGGTCGGTTCAAGTGGGCCAGGTCTGACCTGCGGACCGGGTCGGACCATGGTCCGGACCCGGACCCAGTTATGACCCATGCCACCTTTTTTCCCACATCTTGGGCTATGGGTGTCCGATTGAAAAATTTTCTATGCCGACGGGAAGTTTGGAACGAGACGATTCATTTTGAATACCCCACTCATGGTTTGTATGTAGTTGGGATACGATAGGGTTGGATTGATCCTAAATCCAATCGGTCCCTCGAAGTAGAAACACCAATAACTGACAGAACGGGCGTCCGATTGACGCGCCGTCTGTCATGCTACGATCCTTATGATGAGGTGGAACTACATGATACATCAACTTGAGACATCATGGAAGTTGATATATCGACACTTGGCTTGAGGAGCGGACCCTCCCGGAATCGAGCGTGCTGTGTGCGGGAACCCTATAGTTGGCTGCGACTGAGATGATAAGATCCTACGTGGACCTACTACTATAACAAGATCCTATGTGGGTTCGATAGTGACGATAATGGACTGGGATCTTCTTGTGTGTTTGACAGTGACATTACTGGACTAGGATCCTCCGTGGGTTCGAAAGCGATGACTTCTGTACTGGGATCCTCTGTGGGTTTGAAAGCGCCGATATTGCTCGAGGATCCTAAGTGGGTTCGACAGAGGAGATGATTCAGCGGCTATATCTTATCATCTATACCACTATACTAGAGTTAAATACCTGTGTGAGTTGAATATGTACATTAAGTTTTTTTCATCGAGATTATCGACTTTACATCCATTGTGGAATGGGTAGTGCTTGGGCTCGAGTGTTGGAGCTGGTCTGTGATTGGTAACTTGGGTATATGTAAAGGAATATACCTAAGTTGGGAAGGTTGATAGTTCATGATTGTATCTTACTACTGTGGATTATCCTTAGTGGATTCTTGGAGACCATCGGGGGTCTCAGGGTCCCTTACTGAGTATCATTATACTCATCCCTACACGGGATTCACCCGCACATTGTTCCGTTCTATGCATACGACAATCAGTAGTGATCGAGGCTGAGGGATCCAGACGAGAGGCGGCTCGAAGCTGTACTAGACGTGATGTACCTCAGGGATGTGTTGTTTGAGATCTGTACCTACCCTTTAGGTAGTATTTTTCTAGAGGATGATCAAGGAGATACTTATCTTTTTACCTGTACTTGTACGTGTTGTTCAGTATGGTATGTATACTAGCCCACTTACTTTCAGCACATTTTTTTCTATATTAGTACTTGTTTCTTTTACTGATTGTGTTTAGAGTATGTGTGTTACAGGTTTAAAGGAAATGCCTTCCCTTTTTATCAGGGATTCGCCTTTGGTGCTAGTCACTAGCCCCTGGCATATGGAAGGTGAGCTTGGGGTAGTCATGGCACGGGCCCCGAGGATGGGTAATGAAAAATTGGTATCATAGGAATCAGTTGTACTGAATAATCTTGGACTCTAATTCTTTTAATGGAAATAGTATTAAGTGTTTTGGGTGTGGTTATCAGTTTAGGGAAACCGGTGTTAGTGTGGCGGCCTACGAATCCGTACACTAGGACTCTGACTTCTGATTTCCAACTCAGTGCACGAAAACACTGATTGCATGTGTGTTTCATTTGAAAAGTTTTCTTTGTAATTAATTTTTGTTAGCTCACCAGGTATATTGTTTTGACCGTGGTGCACCTATTTATTTTTAGGATGGCCCTATGTTGGAAGCCCGCCAGGGTTCCAGGATGTGTATGAGATGGTATCCCACCGACCGACAGGGCCTCGGTGCAGGGCCCCATCACAGCGGAGGCACCAACAACACCACTACTTGCTGGGAAACCGATACCACCAGCTCCAGCAGGAGAGAGTGCACGCCATCTGTGTGGGTTGCACGAGTTCCAGTGCCAGAGGCCTCCTAGGATCAAAGGAGAAATGGACCTGCAGGCAGTTGAGGATTGGATGGAGGCTGTTGTGAGAGTTTTCAGATTGTTAGGTACAGTAGCCAACCTTATGGTGATCCTTTCTGCGAGTCTCCTGTAGGCAGTAGCAGGAAGATGGTGGAGCCTGATACTCCAGGTGCATAACGAGGCATCACATCGCTGGTCAGACTTCGAGAGCCTCTTTTGGTCAGTGTTTTTTCGATCCACCCTTCATGTGGTATATATTCAGGAGCTACTTCATCTTCAGTAGGGCATCATGATGGTGGCACATTACTCAACGAGGATCACCGTCCTCTTGCGCTACTCCATAGATATAGTGCAGAACTCTTTATTTATGGCCCATAACTTTGAGTAGGGGCTCAAGCTTGAGATCAGAGCTTCGATGATCTCCCTCAGTATCTCGATGCAGGCGGGGGTGCAGGAGCGAGCCCTTATTGTGGATTTTTTTTCTTGCTATGCAGTCACTAGCAACGAGACCCACCACTAAGTGGCATGTAGTGGAGTCTTCTACAGTTGGAAGTAGAAAGATTTCACAGAGGTCCAAGAGGACTAGGCCATTAGGTGGATGGCCCCATGATACAGGTTCGGTTGTGCGGGGAACACGAGACAAAGCCCGCCATACGAGGAGTAGGCATTGCTATTCATGTGGCGGGTAGGGTCACATGGCTCGTGACTGCCCGACCCACCATGAAGATGAGAAGCAGACAGTAGAGGGACCTTCCTGGCAGAGGCAGAGGTTCGACCGTGGTGGTCTGCTGGGAGTAGACGGACGTGGATGAGGAGCTAGCTGAGCAGCATATGGTGGACAACATTTCAAGGTCCTACCACCACCACCACCAGGAGGTCCACCCTAACCATAGGGATCTGACGGACATGGGCGAGCTCAGTTCTTGGAAGTCGAGGCCTACGACCATGGCACACCTGATATGATTCGAGGTTCTCTCTATATCTACTCCACCCTTGCTGCATTACTTATAGACACAGGTGCGAGTTATTCTTTTATTGTTGCTGCCCTCATGCAGATCTCAGAGATTCTGGTGGAGCTGTTGGCTCAATCCTTATGGATAGAGATTCCTACGAGAGAGGATTCGACGATTACACACTGGTTCCGGCTGTGTGAGATCACTATAGGAGGTGAGAGATTCTGTTGGGATCTTATAGTAGTGGCGTCGAGGCCTTATGACGTCATCTAGGGTATAGACTGGTTATCCACACTTCATGCTCAGACTGACTACATTATGCAGAAAGTGTGGTGTGTTTGTGAGGATGGGATGAGGTTTACCATCACCGGAGAGAAGGGAGCCTCTACAGCATAGGATAGACATACCCAGAGGATGGGGAAGCTGATCAGACATCAGTTGGCTAGCCCCTTTCTCAGAGCGGTTGATGTGAAGAGTCCGAGTTTTCCTCTTGTGGTGGATCAGTACGCAGATATCTTCCCTGATAACTTTCCAGGACTACCTCATCACAGAGAGGTAGACTTTTACATTGACTGGTACCCTGAGACGACACCCATATCAACACCAGCATATCAGATGGCTCCCACAGAGCTTCTTGAGATGCGGGTATAGCTGGAGGACTTGTAGGGTAATGGATTTATCTGACCCAGTGTTTCACCATGGGAATTCCCGATTTTGTTCACCAAAAAGGCAGATGAGAGCTTGTGACTTTGTGTTGATATTGGTGCCTGAACCAGGTGACTGTGGAGAACAAGTACCCACTCCTGAGGATTGACTACCGCGGGTCGCGTGGGCCAAGCAGATGCGCTGGGTTGGGCCCCCGCCACTAGGCTAGGCCGCCGCCATTGGGTTGGGCCGGTTCCAGTGTGCCAGGCAGGTTCCAGCGGGCTGGGTCAGACCCGCGGACCGGGTCGGACCTCGGTTCGGATCCGGACCCAGGTCGGGTCGGGTCGGTCTGGCTGGGCCGGATCGGACCCGGACCCAGTTCTGACCCATTTCACATTTTTTCCCATATCATGGGCTACGACTGTCCGATTTACGAACCATCTACTCCGAAGGGAATATTGTAATGAGTCATTTCTTTTGGCAAACCCCACTCGAGTTTTGGATGTAGTTGGGGTACGATAGGGTTGGATTTAACCTAAATTCAACCCAGCCCTTGGAGCAGAAATCCCAATAACTCACAGACGGGGCGTCTGATTGACACATCATCTATCGTGTTGGGTTCCTTATTATGAGACGGAAGTACGTGATACATCAACTCGATCCTTCATGGTAGTTGATGTATAAAAACTTGGATTGAAGAGAAGACCCTCCTGGAATCGAGCGTTCGGTGTGCGGGAACCATATGGCTGGCTGTGACTGAGATGAAAAGATCCTACGTGGACCTACTACTATACTAGGATCCTTCGTGGGTTCAACAGTGATGATACTAGACCAGGATCCTCTGTGGGTTCGACAACGATGATACTAGACTGGGATCCTTCGTGGGTTCGACAACGACGATTTATGTACTAGGATCCTCCGTGGGTTCGAAAGCACCGATACTGCCCAGGATCCTAAGTGGGTTAGACAGAGGAGATGATTCAACGACTACATCTAATCATCTCTACCTCTATACTTGAGTTAAATACCTATGTGAGTTGAGTCTGGACTTTAAGTTTTTATCTTCGAGATGATTGACTTTACTTCCATTGTGGAAGAGGTTGTTCATGGGCTCGAGTGTTGGAGACGGACTGTGATTGGTAACTTAGGTATATATATGGGAATATACCTATGTAGGGATGGTTGATACTTCATGAATGTATCTTACTAATGTATTTTATCATTAGCGGATTCTGGGAGACCTTTAGGGGTCTCGAGGTCCCTTATTGAGTATCGTTATTCTCACCCCTACACGGGCTTCATCCACACATTATTGTGTTCTGTACAGAAGACAGTCAATAGTGATCAAGGCAGAGGGAGCCAGATAGGAGGCTCCTCGAAGCTGGACTAGATGCGACGTACCTCATGGACGTGTTGTTCGAGATCTGTACCTACCTTTCAGGTAGGATTTTTCAAAAGGACGATCCAAGAGATGCTTATCTTTTTTACATGTACTTGTTCTTGTTGTTCAGTTGGGTTTTTATACTGGCCTACTTACTTTCAGCACATTTATTTTCTATATTAGTACTTGTTTCTTTTACTGATTGTGTTCAGACATGTGGGTGTTATAGGTTTATAGGCAATGCCATCCCTTTATACCAGTGATTTGCCTTTTGTGCTAGTCGCCATCCCCTGGCCTTTGGAAGGTGGGTTTGGGGTAGTCATAGCACATGGCCCAAGGACAGATCATGACAAGAAAGTATAAATGAAATAACAAACTATGCTGAAAGTTTAAATATGTACTGGTCGGCTCAGCCTCAAATAAGACACCTAGTTTACTATAATCACATAGGCTCATGGCTAGAATATTTTTTTGATAGGTTACTATATATATATATATTAATAAAATATAAACATATTATAATAACATATTTCATCGACCGATATGGATTAAGGACGTCTGGATTAACATTTTCATATACCAGGAATACTAGGTGATGACTAAACTGTAGTGTAACTCAGACATCTCTAACCACTCTAAATGATCATATAAGCTCATTATAGAAGGTATATGTTGTACATATCATAATTAGTGGGAGATTTCATGATAATCACTAAATATGGAGATTTTACCCTCATATTAACTCTCAAACAGTACTGAGTGAGCTATCATATCAACACACACATGGGACAAGGTGCACCTTGCCCCCCCATTAACTTAATTTCACTGGTGAGAGATTTCATATTCAGCACCCAATGTATGGTAGTGTGATACCTCCTTGATCAAAATAATAAATACCATCATTCGATATCCAATGTATAATGAATATCCATATTCACAATAATAGCCACGACGGACTACCACCCATTCTTTACATTTATTAATCCAATTATAAACATGGGTGTTCCTTTTATTACAATTTGTATTAATCATATACTTAAGAATTAAATAAATCGACTGGCCTGACCACCCTTTAAAATTCATTTTGTTTGAAATATTCAATTCATTTAGGATATAAAATAATTCAAGATGAACGTCATCCAACATAAACATGTCATATCATTTAAACTATTCAAATAATTCAAGGAAGTAATTCCATCATTATTATAGATTCCATTTAAAATATTTTAATATAATCTATTCAAGAATGGAAGTTAATTTTACAAGGTTAAAGGATGAAATAATAAGATTCCTTCATCAATTGAGCAATCTTCTACATGGGTAATGTCATTTATACGTTGGATTAATACATTACAAGGTTCTGGGTTTAGGAATTTTTTTTGCCATTAATATGGAGAGAAACTCCATTTCAGAACAACAACCAAATAGTATGGATTGGGATTCCATCTATCCAATAAAAATAATAATAGGAAAATAGAAAATAAATACATAAAATCATGTACTGAATAAAAAATAATGATTTTTTATTTTCAAAGACAGCTGACCACATCCAAGGGGTTTTATTATAAAAACATGACATTGTTCATCAAGTAATTCATTTTTCAGAATTAAGATTCACAATCCATAATCACATCTCAATTCAATAAAATAATTATAATTTAATTGGAACAACCAAACATGAAAAACCAATACAATGTTTTATGTGGAACTTAGGAGGTTTCATTATCAATTTGACTTTTCATTACAATGGGAAATTCCATTCAAAATCTAAGACGAATTCTTAGAAGCCAAACAAGGCTTTTAAAAAATTAACTGATAAGGGTAAATTCAATCCAAAACATGAAAGGGATGTTCATGATCATGGATAAAAAAATAAAATTACCTTTCCAGTCTCAATGGGAGTAAAAAAAGGTGTGTAATACAATTTAGAATAAAAAATTATTTTAAACAGAATGTGGGGAAAATGTGAATGTGCAGTGAAACAATGCTATTTATGAAATGATTTAAACATAGGGGGAAATAAATATACCACCTTCCTTGTAGATAATAATTTATAATCAACCAATAGAAATATCTAATTTGGTCCAATTTAGAAAAAATTGAAGAAGTGAACATTATCCCTAAAAAAGTAAAATGTTGTCGCACCATAATTACACGATTTAGAGGAAAGTAAATAGATATTGATTAAAAAAATTATGGGATTCTTGAGATGAATCTATAGGGGATGAGTGTGCTTTATTTTTATGATGAATGGAGATGATATCATCATGCCAAGAGTAGGGAGGTGGAGGAACCATTAGGTCAAGGGAGAGAATATCACATTGATGGAGGATTATAATTAGGGATAAAATGAGTATTTATACATAATAAATTAAATTTGGAACCCCCCCCCACATAAAAGATGGGTCACATAGTTTGGTTAATGTTTCTCTAAAACATGGACCAACCGTGTGTCTCTAGTAGCTTAGGAACCCCACCTTTTATGGTTATCTCACACAGGTTTCCCTAGCCATGCACCAAATGTGTGATAAATAGTTAAATAATACTTCCTACGTGTCACTAACTGTGTGGGTTGTCTACATAGTTTGGAAAACCTTGTATAAGCCATGTGGGACACTAATTCTCACCTACGTCAGCTAGACAGTTTTCACTGGTGGGCCGCACATTTCTTAAAAACTATGTTCCCTATTCAATTCTTATATTTTTTCTTGCATTTAGAGAACGAAACTCTATAAACTCGATGGAGCACCCGAGGAAATACTGTTGCCTTTTACAAAGTATAAAAACATCACCATTTTGTGATCTGACCCCTTAAATAATCATCCAAAGATCAATTGAAAAAACAACTCATACACTAAATACAAGAATTCAAATCCCCATGGAAAATTACATTGGTAAAAAATAGGGGACATTACAACCTACCCATTTTTGAAAAAAAACATACTAGATAATCCTTTTGTAAACAATGAAAATATAACTCAACCAAGGAGGGTCATTATTTATCATTAAAACAATCACATTTCATTCATGTACTCCCAATATACATGTTAGGATATGTTAAGAAAGTAATACTAAAGCTGTGAAAAGCCAAGTTGACTCTTGTTTTCAAAATATGAAACCCAAAAATGATTTGTACTAGAGAATGTTTAGCGTGATACATGATCACATCATGGATGATGGTTCTTCCAACCTTATTATTTAGTATGAAAATTATCAAATTTAGAGAAAATGTATCTCTACCTTTATTATTTCCTTAAAAATCTCAACTCTAAGTATTATAGTGGTGCACCTAGTGTAATTATGAGAGGTCAATCAGCTAACTCCCCACTAACCTCATTTAGTCAGGTCAAGATACTGTATCACGAATACCCATTTTAGACACATACTACTCTCATTTCCATCGGAAAAAATTCCAGAAATGATTCTCCACCAACAGTACTTCTTAGAAAATAACATGTGAAGCCACCTCTGGATGAACATTCTCAAAATAGCTTCTTGGACGTGTAATATAACTCAACTGAAATACAACACCTTTGTCTATGTAAACTTGCATTTACAATGATCACATTAATTAAAGTTCATACATGACCTCTGGTGATGTTACCTGATAAAACTATCTCTTGACCATTTAATTTTTCATTCCTCATGATGAACAAGGGTGTAACCTAGATCCAACCCACTAGAATCTTCACTCATTTCAAAAAATCACATTAGAGCCTGATAAAAGTCCATAATAACCACAGATTAATTAATATGGATTTCAATAAACTGACACAATTTATTATGTACTCCATGTATACCATTGAGATGTTGTTATAAGGGCATTATGTCCATGAAAATTCATTTATTAAGTTGAGAGTGGAATCTTCTATGTAATCATGTGAGAGAAAAATGGATGGTGTTCGGGAGTCTGTCCCATGAATTCCAACATGGGAACCCAATTGACACTCAAGAATAACCATTCCCTGATGAAAACCATTAATCCAGTGTTAAAATCCTGTAATTATATTTATCAAAATAGAAGAAAACTTCGAACCTGTATCTCAGTTAATAACTGATGCTCTCTTACTGCATCCAGGATAACATTAAGATAAGGGGAAAGCTCGTATCTAACTAAGAGTACACTATGTCGATATAGTGATTTACCAAAGGGTTTTCAGAATATATATCACATCCAATACAATGTGATTGATTTGGTTACCAACCAAACATACCCCAACTACCAAAAATAAGAAAAGATGAACAACTGCTGGTCCTCTTCTTGGATGAAGATCATCTTATCCTGCTGATGCATCGTCACCCAAAAAATGACGCCCTTACAACATGAGGGATCTTGTGATCTCCAAATAATAAGCACCAAAGTCCATCAATGAGGAATGAGGTCTCCAAAAGGGTTTTTACAATTGTTACCAAATCAACATCATGTTGTTGAGAAAGCACCAAAACAATCCAAAATCAAAATACTTTAATGGAATTCAAGGGATACTAACCATTTCCAATGGTCCTACATGAATTTTATCTGTCTACATGGAAGGGATAAAATTTCCCAGAAAAATTTTGGCATTCTACACCTTATTAGTATCCTATATATTGAGATAATATATAGGGTTTATGATTATAAGTGAACTTGGTCATATTCTCCTTAAACAGGAATGTTAATGTGTGTGACATTAAAACCAGACCAACCTGACTGGTATTTGCAAACCCCTAATCCTCATAGAATGCTATTTTTATCATTAAGAATAAGTTGTTTTCTTTAACTCGGAAGTCACTGTACTTTGGAGACAACCCAATAACATATTCAACAAATCAAGGCTTAATGATTTCATCAAACTCAAATGGTTCATTATATCATTTAGGAACACGATGGGCTATACGTATTTGAGTGCACACTACCCCGAGGTTTATAAGAAATACTACCAACCAAGATAATTTCCATAGGTTATATTCCCTATATATCCTTGAATGAGGTGGTCTATACTAGAAATTTTTCCCTTTGTCAAATTTCCCCATACGTATATAAACATGGATGGTGACATACCATGTTTTTCATCACTAAGGAAAAATAATGTGTCATAGAACCTACGAAGCAGCTAAAAATTCACTAGGAATTTATAACCTACTTAGCACTAGCATTATTTATTCTCACAAAAAAAAGGTCAAGGATTCCATGACCAACAATCCAAACAAGGGTTTCATTTTGAAACTAAGAGTCGTACTACAGACAATGACACCCGAATAGAACCTAACGTTAGAAACCCATGCCATTTCGTAAGCAATTTTATATTTGCGAGCGATACCTACATTATACAATCGATAATAAAAAATCATTAGCATCGACATTATCAAAAGTCCATATAGAGAATATCTCACTTGGCTATACGTCTGTTATATAATCCCATTCTAAAAAGAAAATGGCATGTAGAAAATCCTCCCTCTTATATACCAAGTTAACTCAAAAATAATCCTTAACTAACCATAAAAAAGTGTTTAATATCATGATACCACATGAGGATCCATTTTCAACTTATATCATTTATTCAAATTCACTCATTAAATTATTATAATGATTTAAAATAGATCCTCAAGAAGAAATTATATAATCAAGTCACATAGTAATAGATAAGTTGACTTAAAAGGGCCCCATTAATCCAAAATGTTTTCCCCATAATGCTTCCCTATTGTAGTTTCTTAATTATTACTATTTCAAAACACCTGTAGTGGGTTATCATGTAAGAAGCATTCCCTAAAATAACTTTGTGGGTCTAATTGTGTATTTGGGAGGGTAATCACATTGATCATCATGCCCATGTGACAGATTCATAATCCTTTATATTGGAAACCAAATTTATTTTCAGATCAAATATAAAAGACATTTACATTTTAACCATTTCAAAATATGTTATGCTAATATATAATGGATCGAATATATGGTTTTCCACCTCCGGATATATAATTAAAGAAATCAATTTATAGAATGTTGAATATCTCCCATTAAATATAAACCCATTCACATTATGATATGATCATTAGAAGATTATAAATTTTAAGAATGGTCTCTAAATATTTATCAAGCTCAATGATAGTTCGAGTTCATGGGTTATCTTTTCCCAATTATACGACACACATACAACTTACAAATAAAGACCGGTTCCCATTTAATCTGAAATAATAATTTCAACCCATGAAACAAATTAAATATCAACATCCAAACAATTAATGTTATTATAAGAATTATCCATAGAGAAATATACTAATATGCATAGAAGAACGACACATATGCATGAAATGATAAATAAACAGAAATTACCTAATAATTTTAGCATATTAACATGAATCATAAATCATCCAATCATGCGATATAATTAGTCATGATAAAGAAATATCTAAATAGTTATAGAAATAAACATGTAATAACACTCAAGGAACAAAATCAAAATCAACTATCAGACAAAAAATGCAACTACATGGAAAAGCATATGCATTGAATGTAAATTTCTATGTGCCTATAATAATTCATGTAATGTTACTAATTTTCCATACAATACCAAGTCAGAATAACTTAAATTCATATCTCAAAAGGTAGAAGAGAGTACACCATTCACCTAATGTGAACTAATAATTAAATGTAATAGAAAAAACATGGACAAAAATCTAACCCATAGCCACTTAGATTTTCCCCCTGGGTGGGGTGATCACTCCCATACATGGATATATTTACCAAGAAGTAAAACATTAATAGTCTTATTTATACCAAACCAAAATAGTAGGTCAATTGAAAAACCACCCCTAAAAACACATTGTAACATCCCATCCTAACTAACCACTGAACCTATATCTGGGCCAGTGGGTCACACAACCTCATGTGTGCCTCCTAGTATGCTAGAGGATATCGAAGAATAGAGAGTGTCTATGGAGGTGGTAGTGTGATGACTACACTGCATCGATTATAATATAACATCAGTTTATCAAAAAAATAAATAACACACAATAATAGAATGAGTGATAAATTACATACATAGCAGTGTACCAATAATATAAACTGAATAATAAATTATGGACAATGCCAATTTATACAATGTGTACCGATCAATATTGTGATACATAAACTAATATAGCATACACACATCAAGAACACATGATATAATCTAGTACATGAATACAAAAATGAAAATAAATCCAAAATGGAGAACTGAATGAGTATCATGGCCTCTATCTTTCTCATGTTCTTCTAACTGAAATGTATAAGAAAGACAAAAAAAGAAATAATCCATGGTCTTGTGAACATGAGGTATTATTGGGTACTCTCGGTCAATGGATTCTCATGAATGGTGGGAGAAAAATCCTAGTAGTATACCACCAATGGTTATTATATATAAATATTGTACAAAAATATAAATTGAAGTAGTGTGAATGTGTAATTGATCTAATAAACAATGCTAAAATATTAAACAAGTACCAGTTGGATTAGGTTCCAATATGACACCTGGATGACTATACCTCTTTTGATCACAATAAGAACGAGTGTCTAATTGGTAGGTATAAATATATTAATAATATACATATAGAGTATAATTATATATTTCATCCACCTATAAGGACTAAGAATGTGCAGACATAAGCAGTAATATACATGGAATACCCGGTGTTTCCTGGACCGAGGTGTAAATTAGACCCTCATAACTATTTTAATTTAGAATATAATCTAAACCAATAGCCTATATCCCTTACATATCATTATGAGTGGGAGAGGTCATGTTCATCACTCGAGATGTTGATTGTTTCATCGTGTCAACAATCAAATAGTCGTGAGTTCCCCTTCATGTTAATACTCACAAGGGATGAGGTGCACTATGACCACCATAAAATTAGTATCACTAGTTTGAGACATAATGCACATCACCTGGATTAAGTGGGTGTCATACATTCCTGATGAATAGAACCCTTACCATCATTACATATCCTTTTGAGTAAGGTGTATTCATTTTCATAATAATATAATTGAGGAATTGGCATTCATGATTTACATTTTCAAAGTCCATTATAAACAAGGGCGTTAATTTTCTTAAATTTTGAATAAACCATTTACCGTATCATGGAATAACCTACATGGAATTTTAATCCTTTTAAATCCATTTAGTTTAAAATATTGAATTAATTTAGACGTAATGATAATTTAATAATAAATACCTCCAATATAAACAAGTCACATCATTTAAACTATTCAAATCATTTAATTATGGAATTAGATCATGACTATCTACTTCATTAAAGGTAATTCCATTTAATATATTCAAGTATGGAAATTAATTTAACATGTTTAAAGGAAGAACGTCAATTATTCCTTCAACAATTGATAAATTTATGACATGTGATATATCCTTCACATATCCGACCAATCCCTCAGGTGGTCGTAGGTTCTGTTAAACATTTATACATGTATAAGGACTGAAACTCCATTTATAACAAAAAAAGAATTTACAAGCATGAAATATATCTAACAAAATAAAGGCCTAGTAATGTAACATCCCAAGTAAGTAATGAATAATAGATATTTTTATCTATATCTATTAATGATTAATATAGTGTTTTAGAGGCTTAAAATGAAAATAAATACAATCTTAAGCATGGAATACACTAATATTCTTAAAAGATTGTTTTACTGCCTTATGATGGAAAACCCTTTTTAAATCTATCTTTTGACAATTTTATAAACTATGTTTGTCAAAATAAACTTATTATTTATGATTGGGACATCAAAATTTACTTTGTGTGAATTGTTGGTATTTTTCTGACAATGTTCAATTTTTAATGAATAGTGAAAAATACAGCATTTTACATCAAAACTGCTTTTTAATCTAATTTATTTATATAATTAGATTATCTTTTGAATTGGTCTTAATGTGTAATATGAATATATTTTTACCATTTAATCCAATGGTGGTCATTGGAATCAATTTCACTTTGAAATTGGACTTAAACTAGTGTCAATCTTTTGATACTTATTATTTAATAAAAACACGCTATTTGCTCTGACACCGGGAATTAATTATTAAATTAATTAATGTGACTTATATGTTTTGAATTTTGTAAAATAGACTTAATTTTTGAATTCGTAATATCAAATATAGCTTAGGGTGAATTTTTGGTAATTTTCTGAAAAACATCAATTTTTGATGAATAGTGAAACCACTAAGTGGTACTTATAAAAACTGATTTTTCCGTTTAAATGAAATTTTGTCATCATTGTGTTTTGAATTTCAAAAATACGACATACATGGTTGTCATTAAGAAGTAAAATGTGGTTTAATGAGATTAAAGTTATTTTTTTAGTGAATAGTAACTTGTTAAGTTTTAATCGCGATTAGTGGTAATTAGGGTAGTTTAAGGTATAAATAATGCTTTAATAATATGAAATGACCTAGAAACATGTCCCAACATTATTTTTTGGGTCATGGAAGACCAATAAAATCCATGGTTCAACTTGGGGACCCCATGGAGACACTTTGGTTGAGAAATGACATAAATAACTTTTTATTTAATGTAAAAGTAAAAATGACACAAACATAATATGTTGTACGGAAAAATTTTTTACATGGGGTTAGAAAGATCAGATTTTTGATTATAAATAGTCATTGGAAAGATAAAACTATTTCCTACATCATAGTAGTTTTTTTATAATTTTTAGACATTTAATAAATTAAATTATTTATGACATAATAATGATGCAGCAATGACATCATTATTTGACGATTTAAATAAAATGGAAAGATAATGTAAAATCTATGGTCTACACATGTCCAAAACCAATTGGATGAGTGTATTTCGAACCCTTTCCACCTTATCCACGTCCTATATCAATTTGGGACCTTTTAAAACCGAAACACATTTTCAAATAATGTAATATTTCTTTACTTTCCAAAAGTGCCCCTCCTCTCCTCTTATAAAAGGCCCCCACCTCTACCTCATTTCACACACTCCTCAAGCCTTTGGCTCGGCCAAACCCTGCCCATTTACTCTCTCCACATCTCTCTACTCATCCTAGAGGATTCCCTTTGGGCAGAATCATTTCAAAGGAAGCCTTTAGGCTCAAATCAAAAGGAGTTACACTTTTAAAGGTAATTCATTCTCTCATGTTCATTTGTTTTATTTTGCTTCTCCAACCCCCTAAACTATTTTTATTTACTTCTTTTGTAACAACACCAGTATCTTCAATATACTAGGATTATGTTATAAGATTTATCTGAGCTACACTCTCACAAAACCACATCAAATGGTTAAAGAACATACGGTTTCCGTGGATGGCGAAATTCTGCCTCCCGAAACGATGATTGTTCAATACTCATTTAACACCTTCAAAGGTGGCCATTATGATGTCACTATTTTTATATATGATATATAATATGTTTATGTTTTCCATAAGCTTCTGTTTTTTTTCATTTTGGGCATACCTTTATGGTTTCCATTATGGGTAAACACGATATCTTCATTTTAGGAAGTGCGGACTACCGCCCCCTGAAAGTGATTTGATTCGTTAATACCATATGTGAGATGTGTAAAGGATAAAGTCAATGATATTATATATGTTATTATACTGGAATTATAATATACTCTTATATCATTATGATTCCATTCCAGAAAATACGAAATAGAAATGGAAGTAGCGTTCATGCGTACGTACGGCTTACCGTCTCCATGAACGGTGCATTTCATTTCTTACCTCTAAATGTGATGTAATATTATAAATACATGTATATGATGAATATATATGATATATATGTTATCTAAATCATTAATATCATTCTGGATATAATGAACCTTTGACCAAATTAACAACATGTAAGTGTAAGGAGTATATTTTTGACTTAAGAACCAAATACCGACAAAATGAACATTTTTAACTTAAATGATTACATGATATTCATAACATGGTATAAAACGAATAATGAACTTGAAAAAGTTTCATAAGCAAGTAGAGATTAACTCAAGTTTATTATTCAGGAGATTAAAGAACGGTCGGGTCAAGTCGGATACGAGGTATGGGACTTCGTCTCAATCTCCTTTCGTTGAGGCATATTTTATTTTATACACAACTTTATTTTATACGGTGTATAAACCACTTTTAATTTTACGTTTATTCAAAAGGAATCTTTTTTATACGAAGCATTTACTAAACGACAAAAGGGAATGTTTTTGTCGTACGTATGCGGCGACAACGACTTCTCCGCCGTCGTGACCGTTATTTGAGTTTCGGCTTCCTCTACAAGCCATACCTTCTTTTTAAAAGAAAAATAAATACCATGTTTTACTTTTCTTTTATTTTGGTATTGAAAATGGTTTTCATAATGTTTTTATATCAATGTGTTGTATTGATATCTCGTGACTGAAATGTGGAAATTTTATGTTTCCTTTATGCATGTTTTATGTGATATGATTATGTTATGGTTCTTGGGCATTATTATGAAGACGGGAGGTTCCGTGATAAACTAAGGGAGGGTGAGCCTGTTATAGCTCTCCAATGCATTGGGTAACGCGAAGGAGTGAAACGTTAAGGTTTCTCCGAAGAGATTTAGGGAATATACTGTGATGGGTATTCCAAACGTAACCAAGAGGGTTACTCCCTAAATAAAAATGTTATGGATGCCTCAAGTTACCTTTATGTCTTATGATTTCTATGATTTATTCATGATTTTATGTGGTATGTTAAAGTGCCTATGTTTTATGGGTAAAGTATGATTTCATTCTTATGTATATATGAACTCAGGTTTCCATTCCATGTTTTTATAACCCATACTAAGCTTTTTATGCTCATCCCAAGTTTTTTTGAAATGTTTTTCACAGGTCAAGGGAAAGGTACATGATATGATGATAGTGTCAAGGAAGTGTCAAGAAATAATCCATGTTTTATTTTAAATGTGTTTCCATTGATGGGAATGAAGAATAATATCTTTATGTAACCACTTTGTTTATATGTGGAATGTAATGAAAGTTTTATGATCTAATTCTCTAAAACTCTAAACCCGAAAATATCCTCAATGTGTAATCTTGTAATAACTCAAGATTAAGTAAGGTTTAAGACTGGGGCCTTATAGTTGTTATCAGAGGTCGGTGTAGATAACTTTAGGAGTTAGAATTCTATTAAATGATTATCCAAAAAAAAAAATTTCTTTGAAATGATATAGCATTTGAAGATTACCATGTTGCTTCATCTAAGACATGTTTGTTGAGAATGGTTTTCTGCAGAGGAAACAGGGAAGCAGTGCTAGGAAGGCATACAGAAGGAAATAACCTTCCGAATCAGCATCCTGAGATGGTCGGAATTGGAACTGAACAGTTTGTTGCAGTAATGGCGCAGTTGACTCAGGCTATAAATGGTGGTGGTATCCATGCACGAGATCAGCCAGATCAACCGCAGAGGAATATGTCAGTGGTGGAACATTTCATGAGGCAACATCCACCATCATTCAGAGGATCATCTGACCCTGTGCTAGCTGAAGGATGGATTAAAGCACTGGAGAAGATTTTTGATGTCATGGGGTGTTTAGACAATCAAAAGGTTAATCTTTCTATTTACCGTTTGGAGGGTGAAGCAGATCAGTGGTGGTCTATGGTTAACAATATCAGGGACGCTGATGAGATTGATGCTCTTGACTGGGATGAATTCAAAGGTATGTTTCTTGAGAAGTATTTTCCTAAGGCTGTTCGACTTAGGATGGAAAAACAATTCTTGGAATTGAGGCAAGAGGAAGACTCAGTGACTGCCTATGAAGAAAGGTTCACTCGATTGTCAAGGTTTGCTCCAAATTTTATCCGAGACCTTGATAGTAAAATCAATCGTTTTTACTCAGGATTAAAGCCAAAATATCGAAGGGCATTAGCTTCTCGTGAGTTTAAAAGTTATGAAAAGCTTGTTCGATGTGCTGAGAGGGTGGAAATGGAGTTTGCCGATGACCAAGTGTTCTATAACAACCAGCAGAAGAAGAGACCAAGGTGGAAGGAGAAAGGTAAGAATTCTTCAAAAAAGACTGATGGTAAGAGAACTAAGTTTCCAGTTTGTGATAAATGTGGCAAAAGGCATGCTGGGGAATGTCTTCTGAATTATGGAAAGTGCTACCGATGTGGTAAGATGGGACATAAGGCTCGTGATTGCACTGAAAAGGATCAAGGTGAAGGTAAGAACAAATTTGATTTACAGTTAGTGAAATGTTATAAGTGCAATGAGATGGGTCACTATGCAAACGAGTGTCCGACAAAGAGCTTGAGTGATGGGAAGCAGTTAGACTACAAGCAGAAAGGGGTGGTGAAATCCTTTGCAACTACTTCAGTAGATGTCGGGCCATCAAATGAAGTTGTATCAGGTACTTTGTTTGTTTTTTCAGATTATGCCAGTGTGTTTTTTGATTCGGGGTCTACACATTCTTTCATCTCTGAAACCTTTTCTAGTAAAATGGGAATACCATCTCAAGAAATGACTCCTGAACTTTTGGTAAAAACACCTGGGGGAAATGTTGAGGAAAAAAGAATTTATAAGAATCTTAATATCCTTATCTGTGGAAAGAACATACTTGAAAACCTTATTGTTCTACCTCTAGTAGAGTTTGATGTTATCCTGGGTATGGATTGGCTCTCTATTTACCATGCTAAGATTGACTGTAGAGCTAAAGAAGTTTCTTTTCAGAAAGACTTTCAGTTTGTTTACAGGAATGAACCCTTACTTTTGATAACATATCAAGAGGCCGAGAAACTTGTAAAAGATGGAAATGAATGTTACCTTGCACACGTCGTTGAAAATAAAGGAACTGTTCATATTAATGATGTGCCAGTGGTAAATGAGTATCCTGATGTTTTTCCTGATGAGTTGCCTGGAATAATACCAGATCGGGAAGTTGAATTTACTGTTGACTTAGTTCCTGATGCTAAGACAATTTCAAAACCCCCTTATCGAATGGAACAAATTGAAATTTTAGAGTTGAAGGAGCAATTGCAAGATTTATTAGAGAAAGGTTTCATTAGACCGAGCACATCACCATGTGGTGCTCCTGTTTTATTTGTTAAAAAGAAAGATGGTTCTATGAGACTTTGAATTGATTATAGATCCTTGAATAATATCACTGTTAAGAACAAATATCCTTTGCCTCATATCGATGATTTGTTTGATCAGCTCCAGGGAGCTCAGTTTTTTTCAAAGATTGACCTGAGATCGGGGTACCATCATCTGAAGGTAAAGGAGGCAGATATTCCGAAGACCGCATTCCGTACGAGATATGGCCATTATGAATTTGTAGTAATGCCTTTTGGGCTATCCAATGCACCTTCTGTATTCATGGACTTAATGAATAGAATTTTCCATGAGTTCTTGGATAAGTTTGTGGTGGTTTTCATTAATGATATTTTGGTGTTTTCTAAAATTAAAGAGGAGCATGAAAGACATTTAAGGGTTATCTTGCAAACCTTAAAAGAAAAGAAACTGTATGGGAAATTCAGCAAGTGTGAGTTTTGGTTGCAACAAATTTCTTTCCTTGGTCACATTGTTTCTAAAGATGGAATAACTGTTGATCCTGCAAAAACAAAAGTTGTGGAAGAATGTCCAAGACCCACAAATGTAACCGAGATTCGTAGCTTCCTTGGTTTGCCGGGCTATTACCGAAGGATTGTTAGAAATTTTTCACGGTTATCTAGTCCAATGACTAATCTAACTCGGAAGTGTGTTAAGTTTATCTAGACAAAAGAATGTGATGATTGTTTTCAGGAATTGAAAAGAAGATTGGTGAATGCTCCAGTTTTGGCACTACCTTCCAGGAATGGTGAGTTTGTTATATACAGTGATGCTTCATTGAAAGGACTTGGTTGCGTCCTAATGCAGAATGATCAGGTAATTGCTTATGCTTCACGACAGTTGAAAACTCATGAGGTAAATTACCCTACACATGATTTGGAATTAGCTGCCGTTGTTTTTTCTTTAAAAATTTGGAGGCATCATTTGTATGGAGTAAAGTGTGAAATATATACTAATCACAAAAGTTTAAAGTATATATTCACTCAGAAAGAGTTAAACATGAGACAGAGGAGATGGCTAGAATTAATCAAGGATTATGATTGTACAATTCATTACCATCCGAGAAAAGAAAATAAAGTGGCTGATGCTTTGAGTCGAAAAAGTAATGATTCATTAACAATGTTGCGCTTGGAACGTGATCCTTTGGTTAAGGATTTGATGAAATTTGGCATAGAAGTTGTTGGTGCAGGAAGTCCTTCTGTTTTGTTTCAGGTATCAGTGAGATCTTCTCTATCAGATAGAATCAAGCAAGAATAGAAGCAAGACAGTGAGTTGCAGAAAAAGGTAGATCTGGTTCAGAAAGGTAAGTTTCCTAAATTCAACATTGATAATGATTGTGTTTTGAGATTTGGTAAGAGATTTTGTGTGCCTTTTGATTCACAGTTGAAGAGAGAGTTGTTATGTGAAGCTCATAGTTCTCCGTTTTCAGTTCATCCGGGCAGTACTAAGATGTATAGAGATCTGCGGGAGTATTACTGGTGGGATGGAATGAAAAGAGACATTGCTGATTTTACTGTGAAGTGTTTGACATGTCAATAGGTTAAAGAAGAGCGGCAGTTACAGAAAGGGATGCTTCAGCCTTTACCAGTGCCAGAGTGGAAATGGGAGAATATATCCATGGACTTTTTTGTGGGATTACCGAAGACATCTCAAGGTAATAATGCAATCTGGGTTATTGTTGATCGCTTGACCAAATCTGCTCATTTCCTTGCTATACGAGATACTTTCTCTCTTGATCAAATTTCCCGTTTGTATCTTAAAGAAATAGTCATGTTACATGGAGTTCCTCTCTCCATTGTATTGGATCGTGATCCTAGGTTTACTTCTAACTTTTGGAAAGGCCTTCAGAAGTCGTTGGGTAGTGGATTTAATTTTAGTACAACTTTTCATCCTCAATCAGATGGGCAGTCAGAACGAACAATTCATACATTGGAGGATATGCTACGAGATTGTTCAATGGATTATCAGGGAAGTTGGGAACAACATCTTTCTTTGGTTGAATTTTCATATAATAACAGATTTCATTCCAGTATACAGATGGCACCATTTCAGGCATTATATGGGAAGTGGTGGCGAACTACAGCTTTCTGGGATGAAGTGGGTGAAAGGAAGTTGATGGGACCAGAATTGGTAGAAGAGATGGCAGAAAAAGTTCAGCTGATTCAGAAACACATGAGAACAGCTCAGAGCAGGCAGAAGAGTTATGCAGATAACCGTAGGAAGGATCTATCTTTCGAGGTAGGTGATCATGTTTTTCTCAAAGTATCACCATGGAAAAGTGTGATGAGATTTGGTAAGAAAAGAAAGTTGAGTCCAAGTTTCGTTAGACCATACGAAATTCTGGAGAAAGTTGGATCATTTGCATACCGAGTGGCTTTACCTCCGAGTTTATCTCAGGTACACAATGTTTTTCACGTTTCGATGTTGAGAAAGTATATGCCAGATCCATCTCATGTTTTGAGTCCAGAGGTAGTTTAGCTGGAAGAGAACCTATCTTATGAGGAACAACCGGTCCAGATTCTTAACCATAGGGAGAAAGTGTCACGGAATAAGGTGATTCACCAGGTAAAGGTTTTGTGGAAAAACCACATGATTGAAGAGGCAACATGGGAATCTGAAAATGCAATGAGGGATAAGTACCCCCTTTATTCGATAAGTAAATAAATTGCGGGGATGCAATTTTCTAAAGGGGGAAGGATGTAACATCCCAAGTAAGTAATGAATAATAGATATTTTTATCTATGTCTATTAATGATTAAGATAGTGTTTTATAGGCTTAAAATTAAAATAAATCCAATCTTAAGCATGGAATACACTAATATTCTTAAAAGATTGTTTTCCTACCTTATGATGGAAAACCCTTTTTAAATCTATATTTTGACAATTTTATAAACTATGTTTGTCAAAATAAATTTATTCTTTATTATTGGGACATAAAAATTTACTTTTTGTGAATTTTTGGTATTTTTCTGACAATGTTCATTTTTTAATGAATAGTGAAAAATACTGCATTTTACATCAAAACTGCTTTTTAATCTAATTTATTTATATTATTATATTATCTATTGAATTGGTCTTAATGTGTAATATGAATATATTTTTACCATTTAATCCAATGTTGGTCATTGGAATCAATTTCACTTTGAAATTGGACTTAAACTAGTGTCAATCTTTTGATACTTATTGTTTAATAAAAACACGCTAGTTGCTCTGACAGCGGGAATTAATTATTAAATTAATTAATGTGACTTATATGTTTTGAATTTTGTAAAATAGACTGAATTTTTGAATTCGTAATATCAAATATAGCTTAGGGTGAATTTTTGGTAATTTTCTGAAAAACATCAATTTTTGATGAATAGTGAAACCACTAAGTGGTACTTATAAAAACTGATTTTTCCGTTTAAATGAAATTTTTCCATCATTGTGTTTTGAATTTCAAAAATCCGACATACATGGTTGTCATTAAGAAGTAAAATGTGGTTTAATGAGATTAAAATTATTTTTTGGTGAATAGTAACTTATTAAGTTTTAATCGCGATTAGTGGTAATTAGGGTAGTTTAAGGTATAAATAATGCTTTAATAATATGAAATGACCTAGAAACATGTCCCAACCTTGTTGGTTGTGTCATGGAAGACCAAGAAAAGCCATGGGTCAACTTGGGGACCCCATGGAGACACTTTGGTTGGGAAATGACATAAATAACTTTTTATTTAATGTAAAAGTAAAAATGACACAAACATAATATGTTGTACGAAAAGAATTTTTACATGGGGTTATAAAGATCCGATTTTTGATTATAAATAGTCATTGGAAAGATAAAACGATTTTCTACATCATAGTAGTTTTTTTATAATTTTTATACATTAAATAAATTAAATTATTTATGACATAATAATGATGCAGCGATGACATCATTATTTGACGATTTAAATAAAATGGAAAGATAATGTAAAATCTATGAACTAAACATGTCCAAAACCAATTGGATGAGTGGATTTAGAACCCTTATCACCTTATCCACTACTTATATCAATGTGGGACCTTTTAAAACCGAAACACATTTTCAAATAAAGTAATATTTCTTTACTTTCCAAAAGTGCCCCTCCTCTCCTCTTATAAAAGGCCCCCACCTCTACCTCATTTCACACACTCCTCAAGCCTTTGGATCGGCTAAAACCTGCTCATTTACTCTCTCCACATCCCTTTCCTAATCCTATATGATTCACTTTGGGCATAATCCTTTCAAAGAAAGCCTTTAGGCTCAAATCAAAAGGAGTTACACTTTTAAAGGTAATTCATTCTCTCATGTTCATTTGTTTTATTTTGATTCTCCAACCCCCTAAACTATTTTTATTTACTTATTTTGTAACAACAACAGTATCTTAAATATACTAGGATGTTTTTATAAGATTTATTTTAGGTACACTCTCACACAACCACATCAAATGGTTAAAGAACATACAGTTTCCGTGGATGGCGAAATTCTGCCTCCCTAAACGATGATTGTTCAATACTCATTTAACACCTTCAAAGGTGGCCATTATGATGTCACTATTTTTATATATGATATATAATATGTTTATGTTTTCCTTAAGCTTCTTTTTTTTTTCATTTTGGGCATACCTTTATGGTTTCCATTATGGGTAAACACGATATCTTCATTTTAGGAAGTGCGGACTACCGCCCCCTGAAAGTGATTTGATCTGTTAATACCATATGTGGGATTTGTAAAGGATAAAGTTAAGGATATTATATTTTTTATTATACTGGAATTATAATATACTCTTATATCATTATGATTCCATTCCAGAAAATACGAAATAGAAATGGAAGTAGCGTTCATGCGTACGTACGGCTTACCGTCTCCATGAACGGTGCATTTCATTTCTTACCTCTAAATGTGATGTAATATTATAAATACATGTATATGATGAAGATATATGATATATATGTTATACAAATAATTAATATCATTCTGTATATAATGAACCTTTTACCAAATTAACAACATGTAAGTGTAAGAAGTCTATTTTTGACTTAAGAACCAAATACCGACAAAATGAACATTATTAACTTAAATGATTACATGATGTTCATAACATGGTATAAAAGGAATAATGAACTTGAAAAAGGTTCATAAGAAAGTAGAGACTAACTAAATTTTATTATTCAGGAGATTAAAGAACGGTCGGGTCAAGTCGGATACGAGGTATGGGACTTCGTCTCAATCTCCTTTCGTTGAGGCATATTTTATTTTATACACAACTTTCTTTTATACGGTGTATAAACCACTTTGACTTTTACGTTTATTCAAAATGAATCTTTTTTATACGAAGCATTTACTAAATGACAAAAGGGAATGTTTTTTTTCGTACGTATGCGGCGACAATGACTTCTCCGCCGTCGGGACCGTTACTTGAGTTTCGGCTTCCTGTACAATCCATACCTTCTTTTTAAATGAAAAATAAATACCATGTTTTACTTTTCTTTTATTTTGGTATTGAAAATGGTTTTCATAATGTTTTTATATCAATGTGTTGTATTGATATATCATGATTGAAATGTGGAAATTTTATGTTTCCTTTATGCATGTTTTATGTGATATGATTATGTTATGGTTATTGGGCATTATTATGAAGACGGGTGGTTCCGTGATAAACTAAGGGCGGGTGAGCTCGTTATAGCTCTCCAATTCATTGGGTAACGCGAAGGAGTGAAACGTTAAGGTTTCTACGAAGAGATTTAGGGAATATACTGTGATGGGTATTCCAAACGTAACCAAGAGGGTTACTCCCTACGTAAGAATGTTATGGATGCCTCAAGTTACCTTTATGTCTTATGATTTCTATGATTTATTCATGATTTTATGAGGTATGTTAAAGTGCCTATGTTTTATGGGTAAAGTATGATTTCATTCTTATGTATATATGAACTCATGTTTCCTTTCCATGTTTTTATAACCCATACTGATCTTTTTATGCTCATCCCAAGTTTTTTTGAAATGTTTTTCACAGGTCAATGGAAAGGTACATGATATGATGATAGTGTCAAGGAAGTGTCAAGAAATAATCCATGTTTTATTTTAAATGTGTTTCCATTGATGGGAATGAATAATACTATCTTTATGTAACCACTTTGTTTATATGTGGAATGTAATGAAAGTTTTATGATCTAATTCTCTAAAACTCTAAACCCGAAAAGATCCTCAATGTGTAATATTGTAATAACTCAAGATTAAGTAAGGTTTAAGGCTGGGGCCTTATAAGTAAAATATCAAAGCAATACAGTCAATCAAGTATTAAATCATTGTTTATTACTTTTAAATTTTGAAGAAAATGAACCTTATTTGGGGGGTTTTATTATAAAAACCTGAAATTTTTCATCAAAAATTTCATTTAGTTCATCTAAGAATCACACTCAATAGTCACATATAAATTCACTAAAATAATAAATTTTGGGAACTAAATACCAAACATGGAAAAATAATAATTTATTACGTGGAACTTAGAAGGTTCCATTACCAATTGATATTTTGATTACAAAGGTAAATTGTACTTAAAATCAATGCCGAATTATTAGAAGAACAAGATGTATAATATAAAATTAATTAATATTGGGGAATATAATCCCACATACCAATGGAGTGCCCGTGATCATGGTTTAAAACTTATATCTACTAAAAATTCTCAATTGGAGAATCATAATGTGTGTAATAGAATTTACAGTGAAAAAAAAGGAACACAAAACAAAGGCAAATTTGCGGCACAACAATTATATTTATAAGATGATATATACATGAGGAAACATCTATATACCATATACCACTTACTTATGAATCTCTACACACATAATATGAAGGTATTATTCGGTCAAGTTTGGAAGAAATCAAAGAAACAGACATTTTCCCTAAAAATAGGGAAAATGATCTCTCACCATGATAACTCATTCAAGTAGAAAATAAATGGAGAAATATTTAAATGGAATGTATTTATTAACAATAGGAATCTAAAAGGACCAGTGAAACTTGGTCCTGATGATATATGGATGAGATATCACAATTCATTGGGTTGGGAGGTAGAGGAATATATGACACAAGGGAGAGGATCTCAAATGGATGGCGGTGGAGAAGAAGCAAATAAATGAGTATTTATCCTCATTAAAGTAATTTTGTTATTTTTACATTTAAAAATTGGGTTTCATCGTTTGGGAGCATTGTTGTTGTAATGACCCGACCTCAGTTGCCTGGACTCAGTGCCTTATTACATCACATTGGAATGATTACAAGAAAGTTGTATCCCTAAGGAATGAATAGATTAGTATATTTTGAAATCCATATACACACATTAGATCAACATTACAAGATGAAATGAAAAACATCAAATAAGTTCCATTGGAAACATCCACCACTCTAAGAATATCCCTACAAGTCAATCATAATATACCACTTCATTTCCTTGGGAAAATGAAACATAAGAATGGGTGAGATCATATTCTTAGTAAGGTTAAACATTATATTGTAAGATAACATAATCATTAGGCATGGTGATTAATTTGAATCACACACCTTTAAAAATAAATGTGAACATAATATGGTAGGAATTTGATCTGAAAAAATGTTGCCATAATAAACCATAATCACAGGTATTCTAAACCTATAATAACCTCATCAACAATTAATTTTAAGATTCATAATTAGAGAAATGTATATTCTGGAAATTCTATAACATACCATCAAGGCCTTGGCCATGAATAATTTAATTGATTAAGGCCTCTCCAAGAACCATATCAAAAATTGGGAAAGGCACCAGCCAATTCAATATCTATTTGTCTCATGAGACCTACTGACACATTGAGAGGATGCAGTGGGCCCCAACAATCACATAATAAGACCAATTCATTCTTCATATGAATGGGTATGAACATAAACAATATAAACATTCATATTAAAAATAACATATGAAATATAATTACCTTTTTCGGACCATTAAGCATAAACAAAAACCGTTCTGAGTAAATTGGTTATTGATTTGATGATTTTACATTCGTAGACAAAATAATCATAAATGATTAAATTAAATATGGTTGATTATATAAAAAAAGATAAATCCCAATAATACATATGAATCAACAAAATATTTGAAACAGAAGAAGATATGCTTATACAATCATCAAGTTATTTTTGAGATAAAAACTCTTTTACTTTGAAAAGAAGAGTTCTTTTGGATAATTATTTATATAAAACCCAAAATATTATGATATTATTTTTATAATAAATCGAGTGATTTTATAAATACAATGATTTCTAAAAAATATTATATAGTTCCCTTGGAAATAGGTAAGAATTTTAGAAATTCCCTTTATATGGGCTTGTATTTCGTAATGAAATTTGAACGTTCAATTTAAAACATGTAAACCCACAACAAAATAAAGAAGGATTTTGGTTGTTAAACATATATAAAACACTATTATAGAATTTATGATGATTAAATAATATTATATAACAATTTCATTCAGGTAAGTAGTCAAGAAAAGTGACTCGTATGAAAATGGAGGATCTGGTGGAAAACCCTTACCTTCTTTCTGTAGGTGTTCTTCACTTGATCCTAATGACCTGAATAATAAAATTTAGGTTCATAAATTAATTATTCTAGAAACTACACTATATTTAATTGATTTTTATAATTTTTTAAGGTTTATTCATGTCCTTTTTATGGGTTAAGAGATTCATTTTCATTGTTTGTGAGCATTTTTCCATTGTTTTCATGATCGAAATACTTATATTAATGTATGGATAATCATGATAATTAGAATGGTTTTCTAGAATATAAGTTTTCTAATATTAGTGAAAAAACATAATATTACATGGTTATATAATTCATATGGTTATTGTGAGTGAGGATGAGCCATTATATATAACATTAATGGAAATTGTTTGGGTTAATTGGCGGTTTTTTATCGCAACGAACTCATTTTGATTTTTAAATTCAAATAATGTGTAAAAAAGGATTATAGAACCTTAAATAAGTTATAATAAATATATTAGGGTCTTTTTTAAAAATCAAAATAATTTAATTACCATAATTAAAGATGGTAATACAAATTGAAAAATCGTCATCGTTTAATGTGATAAATTATCAAATATCAGATGGTGTTTTCATTTGTAGTATAAAATAAGTGGAATAAATATATGATGATTAATTATTAATTTATCCCAAAAACATTATAGTGAATTAATGGTACTAGATTCATCAAAGCATTTGGAATAAAAGAGGTGAGGAAAGAAAAAAAATAATGGGACTTCAAATAAAAGAAATGGAAAGAGGAATTTACTTCTTGAAATAATCTTCCTTTAGAGCCTCCTTAGTGGAGAGGTTTTGGTTTTTTATTAGACCTAGGGATTCTAGACACAGGTAATGTGCTTCAGATCATATTTTATCAGAATTTATACATACAACAAGGCTAGAGAGGAGTGACTAGAAGAGGGAGGGGGTATAGTGGAGGAGAAGAGTGATTTTTGAATATCTTATTCAATATGTTATTACTTCCCTAAAAACAACCAATAGATTAGATTCATGTGACCCATAATATTAATATGTGAATGTGAGTTCAAACCAAGTGTTCTTACATCAGCTAAGATTCTAAGAATAGTGAATTTAACTGATAATATATATATATATATATTGTAAATTACCGTATATTACAATTGATAAAAAATTCGATTATTTCAGAAAAATTCCAAAAAATAACCCTAACCATTATTAATGCATACAATTAAAAAATGAACTCCATTTATTTAAAATAATTTTCTAAATACTATTATTATAATTTTAAAATAAAATCATTATTTATTCCAAAAAATAAAAAATTTTAAACTATAATTTGTTTTATATCACCTTGAAATTTTAATCAAGATATCATTATCGTATATCCTTATGTTAATAAAATAATAACATTATTTACTATTCATAGGAATCATATAACTATTCATATTAATATTCTTATGGATATTTTACTAATAACCTATTTTTATGTCTTATCAGACCCTAAATATCTTACTGAACGTAACCATGTATGTTAGTTTCTGGAATTCAAAATCATAGTGGTGGAAGAATTATTTTTACTGGCTAGGTTATAAAAAATTGGTGTTTTGTAGAGACTCAGTGTTTCATTCATCCAATATCAAATTTATTTGGAAACCCTTAGGGTGTTACATCCCCCCCCATTACAAAATTTTCTTCCTCTAAATTACCGTAATGTTACCTCACTAAAAGAATGGGCTAGTTTTTCATCATATGCTCCTCAGGATCCCATGTTGCCTCTTCAATTATATGATTTTTCCAAATTATCATTACCTATCACGTTTTTCAATTCCTCAAAATATGTTCTTTAGTGTCTAGAATCTGGTTAGGCTCTTCACTGTAAGAAAGGTATGGTTTCAATTATATTTTTTCAGATGTGAGGAAATGTAGTGGGTATGGAATGTACATTCATAACAATGAGGCATGAAACATATTTTGTACTTTAGAATGGCTAGGTTTAATAGAAAAATTATATGTAGTAGCTCTAATTCACTCTAGGATTTGAAAAGTTCCAATGTTCCTCAAGCTCAGTTTCCATTTCTTCCCAAATATTATATCACCCTTCAATAGAGATACCTTCATGTAAACATGATCTCCTACTTGAAATTTAAAATCCCCAGTTCTATTATCAGCATAGAACTTTTCTTTCTTTGTGCTTATTTGATATGGATTTGAAGAGTCTATACCTTTTTATTGTTTTCTCCACAAGATATGGGAAGAAAATCTTCCTATCACTAACTTCATCCAAAAATTTTGGTGTACGACAACTCTTCTTTAAAAATTATTCTTATAGTGGGTTTTAATACATGAATGGAAATTATTATTATAGGAATAGGCCACTAATGGTAAATATTGATCCCACATACCTTGATATTCAAGTGAACATGATCTCAAAAAGTATTTTATGGTTTAAATCATCCCCTCTGATTGACTGTAAATTTGAGGGTGATAAGCAGTACTCAATTGAGGATTAATATCAAAATATTTTGGAAGAATTTTCTAGAATATTGATGTAAATTATGGATCATGATCAAACACAATTAATAGAGTTTATCCAAGAAGTCTCATAACTTCATTGATATAGAGTCGCAATTGGTGCTCTAATGGAAAATCCCCCCTACCAGTACGTAAATGTGCAGATTTCGTAAATCAATCAATAATTAACCATATCACATCATTAATCCTTGGAATTTTGGGTAATCAAGTGACAAAATATATGGTTATGTCATCCCCTTTCCATGTAGTAATAGTTAGAGGTTGAATGACTCCTCTAGACTGTTTTATTTCATCCTTTACATATTAACATACTAGAAATATTGATACAAAATTAGTAATTTCTTGGTTCATGTTGTCCCACCAGAAATGTTTCTTCAAATATCCATACATTTTAGTGCTACCAAGGTATATTGAGAAATTAAATCTATGGGAATCATCTAATAACTACCTTATCATCTCAAGTATAGAGGGAACACAAATAATCTCCCCAAATTTTGGAATTTGATCTTCACATAAGAAGTCATTCAAATTACCATATTTCACTGAATTATTTTTCTATTAAAGGTTATCATCATATGTATGAGAGCTTTTAAAACTTTTATATAAAGATGGTTGGGAAACCAATTGAAAAAATAAGGTTGTTTCACCTGTTTTGATAAATTTCCATGTCCATCATTATTAAATTCATGAATACAATACCCCTTTCAATCACCATTTGGTTTAAAAATCCATGATATATTATGATCAATTCATCATCTACTATATTTTCCTTTCCGGGGTGGTAGTTTATGGAACAATCATAATCCTTTAGTAGTTTGATCCATCACCTTGGCCTCATGTTGGATTCATTACATGATATGTTATACTTCAGACTCTAGGGATTCGTATACATCTCACATTTTTCACCATAGAGATAGTGTCTTTATATTCATAGAGAAAAATCACAGAATCTAACTCATGATCATGAGGTGGATAGTTTTTTTCATGATGTTTTAACTGCTTTGATGCATAGTTAATATAAATATTATTCTTCATAAGGACACAACCATGTTCGTTCATTGATACATCACTATTTATGAAAACTACATGATTTCTTGATGGTAGAGTTAGGTTCAGAGCATTCACGAATCTCTTATTCAATTAATTAAAATAGTCCTCAAATTCGGTGGTCTATACAAATATAAACCCATTATATATATGTTTGGTTACCGGGTTAGCTAAGAAATAGATTTTATGAAAGTAACACTTATAATAACCTGATAAGAAAATAAAACAACGTACCTCAGTTATGTTATAATGAGTAGTCCATTCTTGAATAGCATTTGTTCTTACAAGATCAACTGATATTTAATCCATAGGGCCACTTTGGACGAGAAAGGAAACCGAATGAAGAAAAAATTCACAGTTTCTAAACTATCCATATAATTCATTTCATCTAATAGTCTTTAAAATAGTGCGTATTTGATTTTCATGATATTAATAGGTTTTGGAGTATACCAAAATATCAATAATAAATACCTCCATAAAGGGATCAAGATATTCCTTGAAAACCCTATTCACCAGATCCATGAAGACAAAGGGTGCATTAGTTAGTCCCAGAGAAATTACTGTAATCTTTTAATGCCCAAACCTGGTTTGAAATGATGTATTTGGAATATCTTCCTTCCAACTTATGATATCCAGAACAAAGATCAATATTCCAAAAATATTGGGCTCGATGAAGTTGAACAAATAAAATATCAATGCGAGGTATGGGACACTTGTACCTTATTATTATATAATTTATCTCCCTGTATTCAATGCACAACCTCATAGATCCACATTTTTTATTAAATAAAAGAGAATGGGATCCCCATAGAGAAAAACAAGAGGTAATAAATCATATATCACTCAATTCCTCTAGTTGTTTCATTAGTTAAACTAATTCCACATTGTCCACTCTATAACGAGCCTTTGATATATTTCTTGAACCCAGAACTAAATCAATAGAGAACTCAACTTCCTGCTCTAGAGGGTGTCTAGGTAAATCCTTTGAAAAAATAAATATATTCTGGTACAATAGGTACATACCCAATTTGAATATTTCATTCCTTACCCATAGATATTTCATTCTCATCATTTTCAAGAATTGCATTAATTAGAGCAATTTTTGGTAGAGCTAGATAAGTGATAGATAATGATGCTTCCACACTATAGATAAGGGATTCTACATCATTCGAAAAAAATCAAAACATCACTCTTCTTGAAATAGATATTCACCTCATAATATGATAGACAACTAATTACAAGGATTATATCGAAGTAAATAATGGGTATCATGATAAGGTTATCAACTAAAGAACGTTTATGTGTCATAAGGTGGGCTACCTGACACATCTTTGTTGCAATGATACTTCCCTTAGGAGCTTTGATAGACAACTTCCTTATTAAATTTATTTTGGAAATATATAATTTTCATGAAAAAATAGGAATGTGTGATAGTATGTGTGATCTAGAATCAAATAAATCATTGTCTACATTTGAGGAAGTGATTAATGTAACTTCCCCCGTGTCATTATAAACATCAATATCAATAGTTATGATTGCATAAGCTTGTCCCTGATCCATTATCCTTTTTTTGGAAGGATTCCTTGACACTTTGTAAATTTATAACATACTATCCAATCTCCCAAAAATCATATCATTGAACATTAATAGCTTCTTTATTCCGTTTACAATCACTAGACTGATGGAATTTCTATACACACTTGTAGCACACCCCTTTTAATTTTTCGTAGGAACCTGTGTGTTTCCTTCCAAAATTACCATAGGGTGGAAAGTTAACTATTCCCCTATTCCCCATTTCCATAATTCCATTTCCGTAGTTTTTAGTATTCGTCTTCCTCTCTTGCTTTCCTTTAATGTCATAAGACTTACAGAACCCCTTTATCGTCTTGAATGGACATGAGACTATGTCTTCGTATGAAGAAAATTTTTCTTCTACTTGTGATTGTCCGAGGAATGACATTAGTACATCAAAGAAATGATTAATCATTCTCCCGACATTAAATATATCATCCACAACATGCCTTTCTATCCTCGTGAAGTTATCTTCATACATTGCAACATTCTCATATTTATTTTTCATCAAATTCGGAAACATCCATTCCATATCCACTCTCTATTGATGAGGAATGTATTTCACTAAGAAAAGTTCTTTAAATTCACACCATTCTAGGTTTTCCATTACTTCTTCTTCCTTTGTGTTATGAATTAGTGACCACTATTTATCGACATGTCCCTAGAGTCAATAAACAGACATGACAACCTTCTTCCTTTCATTACTTCCAAAAGGGAGAAATATCTTCTCTAAGAATATTCTCAAATTATTTTCTAAAAATTGGTTTATTGTCAAATTATATGATGGATGATTTTGTCACATAAAAGGATCTAATATAGATCCTACATTTTGTGGATCCAGATGCTCCATTTTGGTAAATTTATTGTTCATAACCAGTGTAAGCTATCCCAATATAGTTATTTGTTTCTCCGCACTAGTCACAGCTCAAGAGCTGATATCATCATCTCATATAAGAGGGAAATCCTAACATAGGATACAAACATTAAAGGGGCTTCCATTCCTTCCACTAGGAACCATTTCTGAATAATGGGATACACTATATTAGGTTATGAATCATAATGTACTATCTCAAATTATAAAAATATATAACATAAATTGAAATCCTATACAAATGGAATCCCATATTCATAAAAACAGTTTCTTTGAGGAAAAGACTCTATTTAAATCATACATAAGGGAAAGTAATGAAAATTTAAATTATCCTATGGATACAACCTAGTAGTGTTAAACCACATGTATAGTAAGGCCCATTTTTGTGTACCAGGATACCTCAGGTCATGCCCGAAATGCCTTATTGGGGTTTTATCTCCTATGTACATCTATGCCAGAACCACATCAACTTGTAGTATATTTTCATAGATGTATTTTCTAAAAATATACACATAATATATTCTTTACCAAAATTCTATGAAATTCTTATATACTTATCCTCAACGACTATGTTAGTGTTTTTTCTGAAGTATATATTTTCTAAATCTAGTTTTTAGGTTTTCAACTAAACACCCTTCGATACCAATTGTAAAGACCCAACCCCAGTTTCCTAATGTTGGTGACATATTAAATAACTTTGGAATGATTACAAGAAATTAATATCCTGAAGGAACAAATAGTATAGTAGTCTTGGAATTCCATATATATACTATGTTAAACATTTCATCTTGAAATGAAAAAAATATGTTCCATTGGAAATATCCACCGCTCCAAGATTATCCATAAAAGTGAATCATGATATACCTCTTCATGTATAGGTAAAAATGAAACATAAGAGGGTGTGAGTTCAGATTATTAGGAAAGAAAATAATTAAAGAGGAAGATAACATAAACATTAGGCATGGTGAATAATTGAAAATTGATTCCTTTGAAAATAATCGTCAACATAATATGGAAGGAACATGAGATGAGTAACTATTTCCATAATAAAACATAATCATGGGTATTCAACTAGTGGAATAACCTCATGAACAATGAATTTATAACATTATAATGATGAAAATTCATATTTAGGACATTCTAAAACATACATCCATGAACTCAACCAATACATCTAAAAATGATTTAGGCTGCAGCCAAACCCAAAACTAATAATGGGAAAGGACACGACCATGTCTATATCTATTTGTCCCATGAGGCCTACTGATGTATCGAGGGGATATAGCAAGCCCAAACAATCACATAATAAGTCTACTTCATTCCTAATATGAATATGTATTAAGATAAACATAATATTCATATGTATTGAAACTAATATATGAAATGTAAATAAAATTTACTGAACATTTAGCATAAACACTAACCATTCGGAGTAAATTTCTTACTGGTTTTAAAATAGAACATCGATAGTCAAAATATTAGTAAACCATTAAATTAAATATTTTAGACTAAATGATAAAATATTAATACTCATAATAAATAATAATCAACATGCGTGTTGAAACAGATGATCAAACAGTTGTAAAATCATTGAGTAATTATTGAGATAAATACACTTTTACATTATAAAGAATAGTTATCTTGTAGAAGAATTTTTATAAAACCATAATTTAATTAAGATATAATTTTATTAATAAAATTATAGATATTATAATGATAATGGTTTGTCAAATAAGATTATAGTGTTTCCATAAAAATTGATAATAATTTTAGAAATTCCATTGAATCTAGTTTGTATTTCAGAAAACATTTTGATAGTTAATTTTTAAAACGTATAACTATCCATAAAATAAATAAGTATTACAGTTTCAAAAAAATATAAAAAATTCAATCAGAATTTATGTGGAGTAAATAATAATAAATAATAATTTTTTTGAGGTATGTAAACAATTAAAGTAACCATAATGAAAATAGAGGTTCGAGTGGAAAAAAATTACCTTATGTCCGAAGGTGTCCCTCAACTGAATTTAATGACATGAATAATAAAATTTAGGATCCTAAATTAATGATTCCAGAACCTCCAATACCTTTAATATATATTTTTATAACTTTATTAGTTTCATTCATTGTATTTTGATGGGTTAATAGATTCAATTTCATTGTTCGGGAGTGTTTTCTTCCTGGGGTTGATTTGTGAGTGGATAAACATGTAAAGTGAGAATGGTTGTCCATAATAGAAGTTGTATTTTATCAGTGAAAAACCATAATATTACAAGGATATTTTTTTTTGTTATTAGTAGGGATGATGAATAATTATATATAACATTAATAACAATTTTTTTGGTTAATTAGTGTTTTTTATAACTACTTACTCATTTTGATTTATATAGCAATATCTTGTCTAAAAAATGATTCTAGAACACTAAATAAGTTATGATGAATATATTATGGTATCATTAAACCATAGAAATTGGGTCATGACCATAATTTAAGATGTTAATAGAAATTGAAATATCGTCATCTTTGAATGTGATAAATTTAAATATCTTGGATGGTGTTTTCATTTCTAGTATAAAATAATAGTGAAGGAAAGATAATGAAAAATTATTACTTTATCAAAAAAAATTATATTACATGTATGTTAATGGATTCGTCACAAAATTTGATGACTCTAGTTTTGGAAAGAAAAAGATATGAAAAAAACATGAAATAAAAGAAATGAAAAGTGGAATTTACCTCTTGAAGTAATCTTGATTGAGAGACTCTTTAGGGAGAGGTTTTGGAATTTTTATGAGGCCAAGGGATTCTGGACGTGAAGGATGAGTATGGGAGGATATTTGAGTTGAATTTACTGAAGGAACAAGGCTGGAGAGTGAATAGAAGGAGTGAGGGGGGGGGGTTGTTGAGGAAATGAGTGTTTTTTTAATATATTATTCTATATTGTATTACTTCCCTCATGACCCCAAGAGTGTTGATTTATATGACCCATAATAGTAATAGGTGAATGTGAGTTTTAACCAAGTATGTGTACATCATCCATGATGATAAGAATTGTGAATTTAACTGATAATGTAAATATATGGTAGATTATCCTATTTTACTATTCATAAAAAGTTATAGTATTTCAGAAAAATCCCAAACAATCACCTGAAACATTTTTCAACATATAGAATTAATAAATGATCTCAATTTTTTGAAAATAATTTTCTAGATATTATTAATTTAATTTTTAAATAAAATCCCAATTTATTCAAAAAATAACAATTTAAAAACTATAATTTGTTTTATATCACCTTGAAAAATTAATCAGGATATTATTATCTTATAACTTTAAGACAAAAAAATTATAATATTATATTATATTAATAAGGGTAATATTCTTATTCTTATTAGTCTTCATATGGGTCTCTTAATATTCACCAAAAATTATGTTTGTCTTATCAGACTCTAAATAACTTATTGTATGCAACAGTGTATGCCAATTTTTCAAAAATCAAACAACTGAGGTGGAAAATCATGTTTACTATCTAAATTATAAAAATATTTATTTTATAGAGACTCTGTATTTCATGTATTCAATATTAAATTCACTTTTAAATCATTGGCGTTTTAATGTTTTGCAAACCATGCACCAGTCATGTGTCCCTTGGTGATTATGGAACCCCCTGCACGGTTTTCCCACACAATATTCCCTAAAAATGAAAACATTATGTGATAGATAGTGTAAGAATACTGAAAATGTTGTAGTAACCATTTGGTATGGGAACATATATTGGGAAACTATCCATATCCTTTGTGGGGAACTTCTTACTCACCTATAGTAGGCACATGGTTTTCAATGGTGCGCCACATAGTTTCAGAAAAACCATTCACCATGTCTAGTTCTTAATTATTTTTGTGTTTTTGGATCCTGATGATCCTAAAACACAATGTATTTCCATATGATCCCATTTATTCTTTTCCCATGTCTAAAAAAATCACCATGAAGAGTTTCAACAATTAGAATAATGTTATGATGGTTGATTTATATAACGACCCATCTACTCAACACCAAAAATCAAATTCCCATAAAAGTTTACCATGGGTAAAAAAAACAAAGGTCCTTATATGGAAAACATAATTACGAATGTATAATCAGATAAACTTATGCAGAGATAATGAGTGAATGAATCATATTAATCATCAAGGATCAGATTATAATAAACTAATAAAACAAAAATTTTATGAATACGTAGATAAGAAACATATAATTAATGTAAAATCAAAATATAAAAAAGAATAATTTATATTTAACATGGAATATAATAAATTATTTTTATGGTTTTAAAATAAGTAATGTTTTAGTGATGTATTGGCACAATTATAACAAGAGGACAACATTTCTTAATAAATACATGTATGTAAACCATTTAATTTTGTGAAGAAATCTATATATATCTATCCATTTTTTTGAGAACAAATCAAACTACTTCTGTGAATCCTTATCACATGTTATATAATATAATAACCAAAGAATTGGAGGGAAATATAGGATCGTAACCATAATCACCGATTCATATGAGTGTCATATATAGTCAAATAATTTATTATATAAAAAATTAACTATGGGATGTGAAATTGGATTCTTAATTTCTCATAACAATATTAGTTAAAAAATATAATCATTTGATATAGAAAACAACATAACCTAAAAATATTATATATTGAGTGATTTAAAAACCATTCCATTATTGAATAAGTATCCTATCTCTTTGAAGTAGAAGTCAAAATATTATTTTTCTATATACAATTATTAATGTCATTATAAAAATATATATTATTTTTAGTCACATTAAAAAAACATTATTTTTAAATAAAGTGGAAAATTATTAAAATATTTCAATGAATAAAAATTCCAATAAAAATATGATGAATAGATATAATTAATATGTAATTATACAAGGTATAGATGAATAATATATGGCCATTGAATGGAAAATCATTTTCAATATTTTAAAACTTACTTAATGAAAAACCAACATCATTAGATGAATAATGAATCATTGGTTTTAAAATAAAGGGAAATATAAGTGTTATTGTAGATACAGAAATTGTGTTTTAACTAGGTAATGGTGGATAATGGTGTGATGTACGAACATTGATATGGAAGGAAACCCCATTATAAAAGACCATATTATTTATAAAAAAATAACATCAATAAATCAACATATTCATCAAGGATGATTCCTTTAGTGTGAAATATTATTTCTAGTGAGAGGACTATTGAAATACTAGATAACATTATCATTTCATTGATATGGTGTTACATGAAATTTTAATATACAAAATGAAGTTTATATGATCTATTAGAAGGATTTGGGTCATTACAACCCCATTACTTCACTCCCTCTATGTCAAATGTGTTCTAAAATCATGTATCAAAAAATAAATATATCAGTAACTAATTTCAAAAACCAAATCATTTATAATATTTTTCATAACATTCATTAATAAATATTCAATACATTATTATAAGTCATTTTTCATATAATTTTTAAATTGTATTTCAAAAATCTTAATTGTCGTAAACTAGGTTTTTATCATTTTGGTTGTTTGTAATTATTATCCCAAAGTAAATCATTAATAGATCATACTTTATACAATAATATCTGTTTTAAAATAATTTAGAAATTAATATTTCCATTTCTTATTAGTTTCTTTATCATTATCTGATGACAAAATCAAATATGAGAACATTTAGATGAGTTTAACAAATAAAATAGTGATATATTAACATCACTATTAGATACTGATAATATTACTCTATAATCATTTATAAATATTGAATAAATTATGAATAAATATTTTTTCCTACAAAATAATATTCATATGTAATCCGTTATATAAATATTACAACATCAATCATGTTGACAGTAAATATTACCTAAAAATGAGTGAGTTATAAAGATAAAATGTTTAAGATAATGTTATTATATATTATTAATATAAAATTATATAATCTTGATCATTTCATAATTATATTATATTTTTAATAAATATATTCTTGAACCTTCCATGATTGGTGGTTATTGTAAATTAAATTCATTGTTAATGGGGGTGTTAGTACACAACTATAGTTGATAATTTATCACATTTTCTAGTGAATTGAAAGAATAAATATATATTAAAAATGAGAATATTAATTTATTATTATTTTAATTAAAATGATATTTATTCATAAAATCAATCCTTTATCACCTCATTGATTCGTGGTGATGGAAAAGACCATATCATGTCGTTGATGCACTATTATACACAAACACATGATAAATGTTATTTTATTTTCATATGTCGTATAGGGGGTATAATTTTAATCTTAGAAATTATATATGATATAATTTACAATAATAATTATTTCATTTTATAAAATTTTTTACAAATGGGTACTTAGCAACAATAATAGAAAAGGACTAAAAAAGGTAATACTCACTTTTGAAGCATGATTTTTCTCTAGAAAAACATCTTTCCTGGATGTATTAAATAAAATTTAAGGATATCAAAAGATTATGTATTTGGGAAAATGTTTTTGGAGGATAAAAATATAAATTTATCAAGGATTAATTCCAATGTGACATATAACATTAAAGGGATTATGTGGTATCCTTTTACAAGAGAAGAAAAGTTTCTGTTTTGAAACACCATAAATTTTTAATAATTTAATGAAGCAATTCAAGGAACAGTGGATCAAATGATAAGAAACATGGGGGTATAAGAGAAATTATTTCTAAAAACACTCACACATATCTTTTTATTCAATTTTTGTTATATTTAATGCATTTTTTTATTTTATGTTTTAATTACATTAAAATTTTCATTGGTAATTAATTTTTATCCTTAATAATTATCACTAATGATTTTTTTGTATAGAATTATATTAATAATTTAATCATGTTTATTTCAAATTTTAAAAAAACTTCTCACATAAAATTTATAATAGTGATAAATTAAAACTTAGAATAAAAGCACATAATCCCATATATTTAGTTTTTATAGAATAATTGTTTTTTTTGTTTTATATTTATATGTAATAATAAATTATCATAGATAAAAACATAAAATAAAAAAATTTATATATTTTATATAAAATAAATGGATGATTTCAATGAAATCCAAAACCGAATTTAACCATATAAACACTTAAATAAATGAATTTACTGAAAAATATTTTTAATTAAAATGTAATTTTAATTATATTTAAAGTTATTGAATATATTTTCAATATAGGAATTAATATTTATTGTCATAAAATATGATTACTTGTAATGAGAGTTGAGTATAACCCATATAAAAATATGAAAGATACATTTTTGGGGGATTACAAAAAAAAATCTATTAAAATGTCTCTTAATTTAAATATTATTATGGGATTATGATTCAATATATAGGTATACATATACCATTCACCATTAATTTTTAGGAATGAAAACCACAAATATGTCTATTATAATATTTACCTCTTCTTCATTTCAAACAATATTCTTTTTTAGATTACTGTACATTATTATGATTCCATGATGAATAAGGAATTATGAGCTATGATAATTAACCCAAAGATTCATGTTCAGTTTTGGTTATTATGGGAAATATATTATAGTTAAAACATAGATAAATCAATCTTTAATAATTATAAACTACAAAATATAAACATCCTTTGTGTATAGCTATAAATCATATTTCTAGTATTTACTAATGTTTTTATTAAAGGATGTTTGAGAAATTATTTTGTAATGATACATTTTTCCCTTCCATTATATTTGAGGATTAAATCATTATAAATTCACAGTTATTAAATAATTTTCTATCCTCATCATGTATTAGATTAAATGATCCTTCTAGCTTTGGGAATCAACTATCAAGTTTTCCTTATTAGGGTGGTAATGTGTCGAGTAGTACGATTACTTAATCAATTTTAACCATATCAATTGTTCCATGTTCAATTTTTTTTTGAATATATACTTTTGTCAATTATGGCCAGTATTAATAGCACACATACCACTATAGAATGATGATGTAAAAATTTCAATGAAAACACTACTATATATATCTCAATAACATTAATTAGATATTTCTACATGGGTGTTTCCTTTTTTTAGATGCATATAAAATTAACTTCTAGTTATTCATGGTAACACATGTATTTAATAAAGAATAACTATTTATCACAAACACTTCCCAACAAAAGGGTGGTAAAAGAATATGCATAATAACCAATCCTTTCTAAGAATCCTTAAATATTTTATCAAATTCCACTTTCTAATAGAAATTAAATCCCTTCTAAGAAAAATTAGTTTTTAGACTGGATAATCACTATAATTCTATCATAGAACATCATTTTTTATAAAAAACTAATAAAACATAGCATGGAATTCAAAATGGATAGTCTCCACAGTTATTAAATTACATCTCTCATTGATTTGTCCATTGATATACCCTCACTAGTGATAATATGACCTAACCAGTAGAATAATCCCATAAAAATAATACTTTTAAACATTTAATATCATATATCCTTTTATGAAGTCTTTATAATAATTCCTAAAACTTCATAGTTTCCTTCCTTTCTCATAGAAAGTATGATACTTTCATCAAAAATGATTACAATAATTTTTTTCAAGTAATCCATAATGATCATACTCATCAAATACATAAAGATATGAGGAGAATTTCTCATCCCTAATGGAATCACTATAAAATATCAGTTTCTATGCATTGTGTGAAAAGATGTTTTGGGTGTATATTATCTCCTAAATCTCAATTTATGATATATAGAATGATGTTCAATCATATATAAATATTGAGATACTCATAATTAATTGAACATATCATGATTACATGTAAGGTGGTATTTTTTCATGATTGTCAACTTTTTTAGATCATAAAAATAAATAAATAGGGACATTGATCAATCCTTAGTCAAATCAAAATGCTCTCGCTCAACTAAAGGGGAAGTACTCGGGGTTAAGAAGTCCTTATCTAGATTCCATTATCGTTTCTTCATTTATTCTTCCAAAACAACCATAGATATTATATAAGTATTCAACATGATGCTCATAGATTAATGTTAGTGATTTATTGAAAACTCAACCTAATTCTATTGGGGACCACTATGCAGTTCATCAAGGAATACCCCAAAATAAACTTGTATAACTGGAATGTGATTATTTTTTACCTCATGCATGAACATTTGATCCAAGATTCCCTTTATTTATACATTCAATAACCCAAATTATATAAATTTATTACTAGGGTATTTCATAGTCACCCATTCATCGATATTTGGTAATATGATGTGGGGGGATATAAAATATGATCACCCTATACTAATAGTTGATATTTTCTATATGTTGGGACAACTAATCCAATCCCAAAATCAGATCCCATTTGATCATGTGATGAAAAAATATATCCACAGGGAGTATCTTCCCACATAAATCAATCAATGGAGTGTTATATATCATATATGATTTTGATGATCATCAATATATTGAATTGATTCTTTAATACAAATAGATAGAGGTGGAAAATCAAAATTATTATCAAACATGTGTGATATAGATGAACGTTAAATAAATCATTTAATGAATTTTTATATATTTAGTCATGAATGAGTATTCCATACACCAAATTATGATCATGTCCTAACTTAAAAATAATTATAGAATATTATATTCCTTACTCTAATATAATTTGGAGGATGTTAAGGCCTAATCTCTTCAATTTCTCTATGATTAGGGTAGTGTTTTCTATAATGAACAAACTCACTGTACATAATGCATTGTAATGTGGGTAGTTCATTATTTGTATATTTACTCTCATGAATTGTTTCAATAGTCCCCATGGATCTACTTTAATAGTTTTTGTTCAATATAGATTACCATAGAACACATAAAACACTTCACTAATACCTATATAGAGTTTATCAGTTGAATCCACCCACATTTTTGATACATAATAATATATAGTTTCTTCTATAAATGTGGGATATAATTAGGGATAATGTGATTCTCCACCTTTCTTTTTAAATACCTAGAAGAATAAAATTTTCTTATTCTTATCTCCATATATACCAAAAATATAAAAACCTCCCCATATCATTGAAATTACCTTATGGGTAATGAATTTCAAAGGATTTAATTAAAGATACCAATGAAATTGTTGATGACTCATTTGGATTGGAAGTTATTATGAGAGTCATACATTGTGAGACTCATGAATTTAACTTCATAAATGAAAATAGATTCATCCTCTATTGTTATCAAATCTAGTAATTCCCACTCTATCATAGTATTAATATATTGAGTAATATCTATAATGAAGACTAATTTATTGAACTACTCAAATTACATAGTGTATAATTTCTACTTTTATATTTTATTCTAGCTGAGAAAACACTATTGATCATAAACTCAATATAAATGATATATAGGAAAAACAACCTTCTCACCATCTGAGTACTATTGGATGGAATATATGTATTCATTTATGTTTCTCTATTTCTCAAAAATATGTGGACTTGATCTGCCACTAGAGGATGGTGGATATAGAATCATTTTATATTCAATAGAAATCTTCCCACGTTTTCTTGTGTTTGGGAGATCATCATGATTCATGTTATTATTCATAGATTTTGATAGTTTCAAGAGTAATAATATGTGGTTTTCTACACCAAATCTGAATAGTTTTGGAATATAATTTTGAAAAACTATTTATTGATCCATACAATAATTATTATCAAGATTCATCATTTTTATAGCAATAAAATCAAATGAAATGATTGTTAGGGACATAATATTGTAATTATATTTTGTTTGAAAAATTATTCTAGAACAAATTATAGAAAAATGAAATATATTTCTATAAATAAAACCCCTATGATTTAATCTGTGCTATGTAAGGAAATTCCAATTTTAGGTTCTTAAACATAAATATATTCAAATCCATCATCAGGTTTCTAAACGATATTTTTAATTAACCAACACATTTCTCCTAGGATTTTCTATATAGTTGTGCAGTTTTTGGCCCACTCAATTTTTCTTAATTTGTCAGATTAATAAATTTTCATCAAAAATGATTATAGTGATTACACCTAGGTGAAGATATTTCATCAATTCATCCTCATTCTCGGATCTAGATCAATATTTATTATTAATAAAAAATATAATCTCTAATTTACTGAACCATTAATATGTTTTATAATAAATTTAATTATTCCAAGTGTTCCCCAAAAATTTAATAAACTAATATGCAAATTAACTAAACCTAACATATAATTCCAACAATGGAGACTAATGAAATTGAAAATTAAATAACACATTGATTTCATGGTTTAATTTTGTACATTCCCTAATGAGTCTCAAAAAATAGTTATTGACTGGTATAGTACATAAAAAACTATCTAAATTGATATAAAAATTTACCACACTTATGGAAATTTATCCATACCCATTCACCTATAGACCCTCTTTTAGACATCTCATATGACATAATAATCTTCATAAATAGGTGAATGTTAACATAAGAATGGGTGGGTTTTAATGATCAATAATGAAAACATATCAACATGAAAAAATTTATAGATCTAAAATATGAAGGAAAAACTAGTTGGGGGTAATATCAGTTAAAAAGAGAATGAGAAAATAAGTAGAAATTACTTGATTAATCATTAATGATCATAACATAGGATTATAAAACTAATGTAATGTAATAGAAAATACTACATCAAATCATATAACTGAAATGAAATCAATATAAAAAAAGAATAATATAATTAAAATAAGGAAAATCCTAGAAATATCTAATTGATTGAAAATGATGCACATTTAATAATTGAAATTGATCAAACAGAAGTGTTATAAATATTATTGAACAAATCCAAATATGGAACCCCCTTTATTTTTATTAAAAAAATCAATGTATGTCCACCCATAAGTTTTGTGATCAAATCCAATCTTGTCCACAAATATTTATGTCATGATATTTTCAACTTTTAAGAATTCATTAGGGGAGATATAGGACCCAAACCATCATCACACATATATATGAGTGCTGCTTAAAATAAAGTAATTCACATTATCACAAATAAACATTGGGAATAAAATTAGGTTTCATAAATTTTAAAAATTGTATCTGATAATTGAACATAAAATTTTGAAATAAAAATAAAGATCAACACATAGGATCATATATCATCTAATTTATGAACAAACATATTATTAGAGGATAATATGTTGATAATTAATGAGAGATGAAAAAATGTATTTTATTAAATATGTTTTTTAATATCATCAAATAAAGATATAATTTTCATGTCACACTCAAAATCTACTTTTGAAATTGGTGATGATACATCATAAATGATTTATGTGAAAAAACAAATCCAAAAAAGATACCGTGAAATGTAATAAATCATATGTAAATATGTGATATTTTATAGAATAATATTTTATAATTGAATGGAAAATCCTGGAAATATTTAAAAACATCATTATTATACACCGATAAACTTTATAATGATACTGAAACCATGGCTTTGTTATTTTTATGAATATAAATTTTCTTTTGAGACAAATACATTTGGATTTTCCACCCACGAAAGGAGAGCATTGGTGGATTGTTAATACCTTTATATAGATAAATAATCTATTAATATAAGTTGTAAATACTCTTATAAAAATTTCATTTTCTAAATATAAAAGTGATTAATAACATAATAATATTTTTGAATGAAGATTTATTTCAAAAAAAGGTTCTAATTGGACATATCATTATCACATTTCAGATATGATCATATTTGAAAATGATTTAGACTAATATAAGTGATTTTAAATTGGGGGTTGGATTATTGTCATGAAAACTCCTTACATTTATATCATAATTTCAATTTCTCTCTAAACATAAATATCAAAAAAAAATAACTATACCAATCACCTATTTCAAAAAATTATTCTATATTATAAACTTTTCAAAATATTTTTATTAAAAGTAAATACAATATTATTATTTTTTATCATATATTTTGAATTTCAGTATAAGAAATCATGATTGTTTTGAACTTGTTCAATAATGGATGTTATGACAATCTCTTTTCTCTAAATATTATTAACTCCTGGCTCATAATATATAATATAATAGATGTTTTAAAATAATATTCCAATTAATAATCTCATATTTTATGTGTTATGGTTATTCTTTTCGATGATGAAATCGAATATGACCTCATTTTTTGAGTTTAATGAATAAAATAGTGTTATATTAATAAAATATTTACATATTGATTATATGACACCCATGTAATTTTTAAATATTCAAGAAATTATTATTACCTATTTTTTCTAAAATATTAAATTTACTAGTAATCTATAACATAAAAAGTACAACATCACTCATGTATGTTATAAAAGTGAGAAAATGAAAATTTTGTTGTTAAAGAGACCTAGGATCTACATACACAACTATTACTTATTTTTTTATGATTATTCATCATATTATGTGAATATAGTCATAAATATTGTAATAGTTTACTTTATTTGTTGACATACTACACAATATTCAAGTCCTCTGAGAAATATTCAAAATTTTAACACAATTATATTCCCCTTTAATAATCCAACTTTAAACTATTCTTTATAACATTGGTATTGGAATAATAAGAAAGGGTTGAGAAATTAGGCTCTATAAGAGAATATGACTGTGATACATAAGCATAACATGAACATTGGTTTATAAAAACATCGGGATAACATTTAAGCAAAACCCCTTCCTATCAAAGATATGAATCAAGATTCATGGAATAAATATTGGATGTCCATATGACATAAATCATAAAGTAATTGAGAGATTAACCCATAAGATAATATCATATGATTAATACGTAGAATTATGGGATAATTTCCTATATACCTGTTTTTAGAATGGACTAATAACCCGTGCACCCTCTTGTTTTTGGTCCAGTGTTACAACCCTTGTACTATAACAACCCTCACTTTTAATATATATACATTATATAATTTTTGGTAAATACTTATAACATTATTCAAAAATATGCCCAAAGTCCATACAATTCGTGTGCCTTTGGAAACATGGTAAAATAAAAACTGGTATAAAGATGTGCCACATTATCTTCCACTAGGTTATTGTTGACTATCACACTTATTAGACACATCAATAATAATACATATCTTCAAATCCTTGAGACGGAAAGATAAAAAGAGGTGAGATAAAAAACTTAGTGAGGGTAGAGAAGGGAGATACGTAAGAATATATTTGAGCACATGGGAATGATAACATGATCATGTAAATAGAATATCATAGGCATCATATCTAGTATCATATACACGAATCATGGAAAAAATCATAGAAGTTCATAAGACATGAATAATATAAAAATAAAGTACAATATCTATATAATAATAACAGAGAAATAAAAGATGGAATTTTGGATAACACATAATTATATAAAATTATTTCCATAGTAGTCAAGAAATCACAGATAAGACCATCTTAGTAGTATGGGTTCATTCCCCATACAATCTTGTGAGTCATGGTTCACTCCCATGGCTATATTAGAAGAATGAGTTAACTCATCATATAATATTGGTTGTCATGGTTCACTAACATGGCCCTCATATTTGTCAAAGTTTACTCCCAATAACATATAAGTCTATCTCATGTGATATAAATGGTTACCCAATTCTTTGAATGGATATATAAGTCTAACCTATATCATAATGAATTCAAACATACAAGTTCCAAAAAATCATAAACAAACATATCATAACCCATCAAATGGAATGGGTATTATAAAAATGTAATAATATTATATCCTTTGAAAAAATATATATGTTTCATAATCATTTCATCAAAATGATGTCATATGGAAGAGAAATGGATTTTATAAACATAAAACACATAAAAGAGAAATATATTTCAGAGAGATCACAACATTAAGAACAAACCATTAAGAGAAATTATATGAATGGAACCATTAGATATTTTTGAAGAGAGTCATGAGTAACATCATTTTATTTCATCTGAAATAAGAAATAATTTAAGAATATCATTCAAAAAAATTACTTGAGTGATTTATCCTTTATTATTTGAAAATGGTATTTAAAACATGAAACCATTTGAAAATAATTTTCATATAATATACCTTAAAAACTTATAAATATGACTTGTAAATATTACAAAATCCTTTTCCCATGAAATATTATAAAATAATATTCCAATCATTTTTAAAAAACAAATCATTGAAAACACATTTAAAAAATTAAATGAAATCTTGAAAAAATTTCGATACCCATTTTATTTAAAATATAATAAAATCATATAAACAAATATTGAAAATGTTTTGAAGCCAATTTCATTGAAAATAAAATTTAAAAAATATAGAGATATCATGAAATTTTTTTAAAACAATTTAATCGAAAATAATTTGAAAATTATAAATAAAATATTAAAATTATTTGAAAACCATTTCACCTAAAAAATTTTGAAGAAAGATTGAATTTTTTTTGTGAATGATGGTTTTTCTTTTGAAACCTTAAAAATATGCCTGAAAAATTTTGAAAACCATTTTCATGAAAATAATTTGAAAAATAGTTATTAATAAAATCCGTTAAACATATAAAAATAAATCTTCAATGAATTAAATGTTGGTGAATCCTTAAATATCGTATGAGGTAAAAATAACCTTCCCTTTTCACGGCAAAAATGATAGAGAAATTCCACATACGAATGGTGACAATATGATTCCATTGAAAATATTTGAAAAATAATAAATTATTAAAAAATTATTTTTCTTATCAAAATTCATGGAATTGTTTTTAGAAAACTTTTTTTTGAAAGAACACAGATTTCTCACTAAGATAGTGGTAATGTCATATTTCCTAAAGAATAAATTATTTTTCAAAATTATAAAATAGTGGAAAAAATTATACTAATACAACAAGACATAAATAATAACAATATTATAAGAATAATTGATGAGTGTTCTTATAATATGGATAATATGTTTTCATTCATGATAACATGATAATAAAAAATCTCTAAAAAATAATGACATTGTTTCAATAAACTGTCACCACATAGTGACATTTCATCATAGTCCCCATTAAGGAAAATAAAAGTAAATTGAGATTTAAATATCCTGTAAATAAATAGTTGAATGATTTAAGATATCATAGGTCATTTATACACATCATATAATAATATGTGTTTATAATAAGTCATGTTTCTCAAAGGAGAAAAATTTAGACGAAATAAAATTTCCAAATTAGTTTCTTTTAGAAAATATTCCCTGTGAAAGAAATATCATAAAATGGTTTTATAAATACCCATATATTTAATTATTAGAGTAATATAATACATTCATGGTAATTATATGCACAAATCAATAGATATTAGTGTTTAATGAAGCATGTATCTCATGGAAATGAAGAGTGAGATGAAATTTCCATACCTTGTGTCTTGGCACTTATGGTACTCATTAGAATCTCATCATCAATAAATATAAATTTTCTATACAACTATCATAGAAAAATATTATTACATATAAAACCATATAAGGGTTTTATTATTACTCTATATTACCCTCTTTTTAACAATTATCTATTAATATTTCACATCAGGTAATATCCACCTTATTTTTCACATGTGTCCTAATTTGTTATATCTTTGGTCCTTATAATTATATTGTTATTTCAAGGTTGTAAAAAATGATTTAAATATAATTTATCAACATTATACTAGTATTATAAAAATCTATAGGATATGTAAATATTAATTAGAATACACCATTCATGGAGACAGTAAGCCGTATATAGGCATGAATGTTATTTCAATTTTATTACCATGTCGATAAAAAAGTAAAATAATACAAGTATCGTTATGTATATATATAATTATAAAATTAGAATTAAAATAGCATAGATATATCATATATATTCACTAAATTCATCCCCAAAAAAATCAATGTAGTGTATTATTGAATCACATCGCTTTGAAAGGGCAGTAGTCCACACTTCATCAGACAAAATTGTGATATTAACAAAAAATGGAATGTATAAAGACTTTTATTGTAAAAGTAATATATAATATTAAATAAATAAAAAGTAAAATATATTACAAATATACATATAGTGTAAATAATAATGTCAACCATGAAAGGTGGTTGAGAAAAAATTAACAATCATTGTTTTGTGAGGTGGTGGTTCGTCCTGCACGAAAACAATATGTTTGCTACCCATTAAATGGTGGTGTGTGTATTTTTAGGTAAAAACATTATCATAAAAACATAATATTATATTGAAGATACCAGGGTTGTTATTAAACATTGTTATAAAGAGTGTATAAGGGGATTAGAATGAAAATAAATGAATGGATCTTGAGAGAATGTGCTACCCATTAATCGGTAACCACATTTTGGATTATGCTAAAAGGATTCCTTGGATTTAATTATAACCTTGAGTAGTCTTATAGTACTAATGGAGGTATATTTATATGTTTTTTGGGTAGATATGGTACAAAACTAAGTGTTTTGAGAGCTGTTATGATGAGGGAGAGTTGGTGTCCTTTTATTGGGAAGGGAAATGACAAAAGTGATTTTTTAAAAACCAATTAGGCGGACACATGTTTTTATCTAACACACCTCATACCAAAAGTAAAAACAATAAAAAAGTAATGTTCTTGGAAGAGTCATGGAAATAAATGGGTTTTGGATATGCTTATAGGTCGTTTGGGGTCCTATATTTAAGGCTTTGTACATTATTAACCAAATTTTGCTGTCAACCACTGTAATTAATTTTAATCACATTCGATAATATTTTTTGAAAAAAAGAAGTTAAATTTATTAGAAATTAGAAATTATGATTATTAGAAATATGGAATAAAATTGTACAAATTCTAATAAAGTAACTGGACGGAATTAATTTAAAATTAATGATGCATATGAGATGACACTACAACTTTTTAATGTAAAAATGACAAAACTTTGGAAATTTGTTTTCATAGAAAAAATAAAAATGAAATTTATTATAGTTAAGAATATTGTATTAATTGATAAAAATATGATATAATTAAACTTTAAAAAAATTAAACATATAAATGAATTAGATTAGAAGGTATTTTTGAATTAAAATATTGTATTATTCACTATTCTTATAAAATATTGTTTTCTTGAAAAATCCCAAGAATTGTTTCTAAGAAAAAATTAACCTACTAAATTATAAAATTATTTTTAATTTATAAAATTAAATTTCTAAATCTTTGTAAAATTATTTTTATTATTTTTCATAGAAGAAAATTAAAAGTAGTTTATTTGAGAATGTTTTTTTCTATACAGAAAAGGACGTTACCAAAAATTATATATTTCATCATAAATATTTTTTATTTATATAAAACCTTTATAAATAACATTTTAAAAGTAGTTATTACAATTCATATTAAAATTTTTAATGTCTAGGATACAATTATATCATTTATATAATAATAACAATAAAATTATTCTTTGAAGAAACTTAGTGTTGCCTATAACATATGTCATGTAAGTGTTTCATGTAGAAGAAGCCGAGTAAGTTCCCTGTGAAAGGAATGTTTTACTTTGTTTTTTAATATAAAAAACTATGCTAGATGTTTCATGAAATGGAAAATATCAAATGAATAAACCAATTTGAAAAAATACATTATCAAAATCTTGGGGTGTTATATGTACCCTCTGGTTTTTGGTATTATGTTACAATTAGCATTCCCTCTTGTTTTCAGATATGGGATACAACCCATGTACCCTCTTTTTTTTCTTCAGGATCAACAAGTCACATACCCTCTTGTTTTCAGGAAAGAGATACAGTTACGTTATCCTCTTATTTATGGTCTTATTCTCACAACTCTTGTACGCTATTATCTTATATTGAATTTATCATTACCCATTAAATTGGAGAGAGATATTTGTCCTACCCTATACAGAATTCAAAAAATATTTATGTGTTCTACAAGATAATAACACATTCATCATATAAGAGCCCTTGAAATGAAATTAGTATCATAAAAATTTTATGATATCATAACATGTGGAAAAGTGACAGGTTTCATAATAATTTCATTGTATAGTTAGGTATGTAAATAATTCAGTTTCATAATTAAGTTAACATCATATATCTAATGGAAGTGAAATGGGATAAAATAATTAAATTGGAATTATTAACATAAAAATTTTAAAGGATGAATATGAATGATTCCCATTAATCATAATCTTATTATGTCATAGATATCATAATTGAATATAATGTTAGATAAAAAATAATTTTGAATGATAATTTAATACATTTCTTTAGGAGATTATCCTTTCTAGTCACAAATATTCTTTTTAAAATATAAAACATTTTAAGGACCGTTTAATTTAAAACAAACATTAAAAACTTATAAAATATAATCTTAAAATGAATTAAAAAACATTAAAAAACAATTTTTTTTTTCAATATCCATTTCATTGAAAATGAGATTAAAATATAATTTAAAAACAATTTTAAAACAGTTACTGAAACAGTTTTTTGATGGAACACCATTTTACAAACAAATGGAGAGAAAATGTTTGATTCCCTTAGGATTATTTTCTTAAATATATTATTCATCATTGAGAGGGAATAATTGTACAATTAGTGAAATATATCTTTCAAAGAAATAGGATAAGAAATTTCATGATTATTAATGATAGATGGATTATAATATGTCATTAATAGAATAATAAACATAAACAATCCTAATAAAAATGAGATTGTAGAAATAAACTGATTCCACTTTGATATCACTGAACTTTAAACCCTTGAAGGAATAAAATTAAATTAATGTTTTAGTGTGATGAAAAATATTTATATACATTATATTAAATTTCAATGGGGGATATAAAACCTCATTAAAGAAAAATATGCATATAACATAAACTGTGTCTCAACGAAAGGAAATGGATAAAAAAATTACAATATAGATTTTCTAACATAGGAAATGTAAACCCCATGAAAAAGAGATAAGAAAATGGATATGTTAATAATAATAAATTTTATAATAATAATTATACAATACATTTATGAGACTTACATAAACCATATAGGTGATAAACGTGGTGAATATAGAATATGGATCACACAAGTAAAATGTGTTATGGAAATCCCTCACTACTTGAGTAAAATTTTAATCGTAAACCGAGTTAAATATTAACATCAATTGAAACTTTTAATGTTATGAAATAATTTTAGTTAATAATATAAAATGTTATGGTGTCACGAACTAACCTGGGTCGACCCTAATCTGGACACCCCATGCAGGCTCACAACAGGACCCCAGAGTCATTCCTCGGTTGGCGACAACCACCAAGTGCATCATCCAAGTGATGATGGGAACAATTTATCCTAAAATAAATAAAAATAAATTTGTGAAATAATAAATGAGTAGTAAAAATTAAATAAACCAAATAAATTTATTAATTATGAACTAAAAAATAAATCTAATCAAACTTGATGACCACAAAACTCCCCGTGACCTTGCAGGTCTCTCTTTGATCCCATGGCTGAACATCACCCATGGTGATCAAGATCAAACTGAAACATACACATAAGACTAAAACAAGAATGATGTATAGGCATGATTAATAAAATTCATTAGTCATACCCATTTAATCTATTCCCAAATTCATTTCATTTAAAAAAATAACAATAAATTCTAGTTTTGAACTATAGTATATAAATGTATATTTTTTTCACAAATTTCCCTTTATTAAAAATCATGGTCTACTTACCTCGTTACAATTTACAAGAATATTCATTCCCAAGGAGGAACCATATTCATTTAAAAATATGTATGAAATTATATTTATAAAAGATAGAGTGAGTATAAATGTTTCCAAAACCTTTTTCAATAACCATTTGAAAACAACTTATCATTTTTTATAATAATCCACACTGTTTCAGAAGCAATATCAAAAAGCATACAATGAGGGAAAGGGGAATTAATACACAAGATTATCTATCCAATAATGAGTCAGACCAATTGTGCATGTAGACATGGGTGAAACATAGGATCCTGTGAATAATCAATAATGTAATATATATTTGACTCATCGTAAAGTCATCCCCTACCCAATGGCGTCATAACACCAAAAAGACCAACTGTCGCCCTACCTGGTCTGATCGAGGGTCCCAATCACATAAAAATAAAAAAAAGTATCCCCCTACTATGAGCCACTAGCCAGTGAATAATATAAACTATTACTGTAATCATTCATCTAATTTTTTTTTCTAAATGCATGGTTACCATGTCATGAATAATTAGGGGCTGAGTCAATAATGTAAAAAAATGAAACCTATCACATATATATGAAACTCTCACAAGCAACACAAACAAATGTAACCCCTAATCTCCCTGATATACATTTCCCCATCATTCCATCAACCAACAACACATTAGGGATGTCCCATCCAAGGACTAACCATTCCGTCATCATCTAACAAGGTAAGTGGTTCATCCAAATGATCATTTTTTAAAGACATGTATTTTATTAAAAATACCAAACAAGCCTCAAGAAACCATATTAACCTAAACCATTCCCAAATAACCAACAAACTGTAACTCATTTTCGAATTATCAATTAAACTGTGCCTCCATCCTGAAAATAATTTTAAACCATATTTAGGAAGTGCATTGGAGAAACCCAAACACATTTGCAACACAATCCATTTTTTTAAAATAACAATTTACTTAAAATTTTAACTAGGAAACTTGATAACATTTGATAAACACTTGGGAAGACCATTAAAGAAAAAAATTTCATGCAATCGAACAGAAAGAGAAATTAACTTCATTTCACTTTAGGAATTTATACTAGAAACATCCATATATCACTATCAGGCATTTATTAAAGGTAAAAAAAATCAAGAAATAAATTGTTATTTAATTTAAAGGATAATGTATATAGGAACGAAACTCAAAATGGGACTTGACCAAGATGAATAATTTGGAACATGATGCCTTTGACGAAGATCACACCACAATTGCGCACACATACTCTCTAATATATATCCCCCTTAATATAATTCACATATTCCCCATGCCATGAAAGAATATGTGAATGGAGAATATATATATATATATATATACATATAAGTACCTATTTTTTAGTGTGTAACCCTCCGAGGATGCACCAAAAAATCTAATTTACCAAAAGGAAAACCAAATATTACTAAAGAATCTAAATAAAATTGAAACAAAAAAAGGGTGGAAGAAACCAACCAAATTCATGGGACTATCCCCTATGTAATGCCTTAAATAATCCAATATCATTTTGAAAACATTCATTTGACCATTTAAAACCATCTAAAATTCATATTGAAAATTGAAATTTATGTTCGACATGCAAAGGGAACACACTTTTCATTGAAAATCCCATTTCACTCGATCCAACACACCATTTCAAAACAAAACACACTTACAAGGGCCAAAGGGGCATATAAAATTAAGCACATAATTTTCAAAACCCGTTTATTGAATTATGTCACAACTTTGAATATAATAAACTTGTTTATAAAAGCTAATCGATTCCATTTCATGCCACTAGACTATTTAAAGACCTAACCAGGCCATTTACAAAACACAAGGCATGCTAAATCCTTTCCAATAATTCCAAATTATTACATAAAATAGGAAACCATCCACTTTGACATGGTATACTTAATTTAACAGTAATAAATACCTATGTAACATCTAAGCCTAAAAAAATAAATGTAAAAATTAAATAAAATGACATATGTAATGGGTTCTAACTTCAACCAATGAAGAACACCCGAAAATCGGTGCAAAATTACAAACACACCTCAAACTCACCCACAAAAAGGAAAATCCAACCCTATAAACAACAATTGAACAAAAATTGAGGGAATAAATCTAGTAATAGAACAAAAAAATCTAGGGTCTTAGTCTAATCAAAATCCCACTATGAAAACCAAAAATCAAGATCAATTACTAAAGGGGAAGAAAGTTGCTAGAGGGAGAGGATGTCGATGATGGGGTGATGCCAGTAATGGGGTGACGCCACTAAGGAAGTGCATCAGATATGGGGGTCACTGGTGGATTTGGATCACTAGGTCAGCCAGAGTGGAGGAAGGTCACACCATTGGGTGGTTCTTCCTGCAAGGGAAGGGCACTAGTGAGTAGGGGTTTCCGAAGCCAGGTTCACCGGAGTAAGGAGTGCAGTGGAGGGGGGGGGAGGGGGCATTAGAGGTGTTATGCACATGGTGGAGGTCATAAAAGGGGGGAGGCTTGTACAATGGGTGAAATTATGGGGGAGATGGAGCACAATGAAAACCCTAATAAAAAATTGAAAATAAAACTACATAATAATAATAATAACAACAAAAATAATTGAAAATTTAATATCTTATTAATAATTTTTTTAACATACAATATGAATAATAATTAAAATTGTTAATAATAATAATAACAACAAATTTAATAATAATTGTTTTAAAAATTATTATTATCATTAATAATTAATTCTCAAAAATAATTATATTATTTACAAAAACAATAAAAAATTGATAACATCCTAAAGGTAAAATTATTTATAACACATTTTTCATTCTTAATAATGAAAACATCAATGAAATTTTATAATAGTAATAATACTAAAAATTTAAATAACTTTAATTTCATTTTTTGTAATTTTATTATCCAAAAATTATATTATAAATATTATGGTAAAATTATTTATTTGACTATATTTTAAATTTTTAACTCATTCTCTTTATATTATTTTATTGATTAAAATATTGAAACCACACTGTCTATGCACAACTCAAGAGACCATACGTAGACTATGTGGTAGCTTCTATCCAATCAAAAGAAAAATCACATGTAACCACGTTGACATCACATTTTACTCTACCTGTGTGGTGCTAGTGTACTGACCTAAATAATAAAAATTGATTATTAATTGATTAATTATAACATAATGATTAAAATAATAACAATGTTCATTTCATTTTAAATTATAATTATGATAATGATAATTTTAATGAAAATATTGATAATAAAAAATTTCATAATATATATCTTAATATTAATAACAATAATATTTATAATCCAACTTATAATATTATCAAAACCCTTGATTCTACATAACGTTTTCTTATTTTATTTATAACTTCCATTTAATTATATTTTTAAAATTTTAATTTACTATAAATATAGGGAATGCTGTGTTTTCTCAAAACTGTGCCCTGACCATGAGCATGATGGCACCAAAACTAAAATACCCACATTTAGATAAAAACAAAAAAATTTAAACTGATACTTATCTAGAACACAGAAAGAGTTATTTGAATCCATGAAAATAATAGAATAAATATCTCACAATGATTTGGTGTGACAATTCTCCCCATCATAATGCTTTCCACCCACATAAATCCATTACAAGTTCAAACCTGAGAACAGAAACCAATACTCCCTTACAGTTTAAGGATATTCGCAATGAGCGACAAATGAAGAGACTTCAAAAAAACCACAAATGAAGAGAAAGGGTGATAATATGAACTCTATAGAATGAAATGAACTCCCATATAAGTGTCACCCACCTCCAAAAATTTAAACACCACCACTTGATCGGTCCATAGGACTAATAACATTCATAGCACCCTACCTAGCCTTAAAATATTTACACCTTAAACATCACCCATTAAAACTCCACCACTCACCAAAAACACCTGAACGAAATTCAATCCCAATAATAAAGATACCACCATAACATTAATTTAACAAAAATACCGGGTAAATCCCATTACTATTTTTACTCAAAGAAAAATAAATTATAAATAGTTGGCTCTGTACAAGACCATCCACCACCAAGAAAATAGCAAGAATGAAACCGTGATACTTCCATAGAGATTCCCTAATAGAATCCACACCCTTACATATAAACCAACACCCGATAACGTTTCATGAGAATACCCAACGAGAGATGTGATGGGTCATCCCACCATTAGAGGCTATCAAAGAATGACAAAAAAAATTAAACTAGAACCAGAACCAGGTCATTTCCACAGAAACCAACAAAAACTCTCTTACCATGACCGAACCAAGAAAATAATGACAATAGATATGTAAATATAAAGAAAACATAATCTACCCAGTCCTGAACAGAGTGGAAAATAACTAATCTACAACTTCTAGCATGGACCAAAAACCCCAACTACATGGTGAGTAGAGGGAAGGGCCCCAATGATTTGACCACTAAGACCACTGCCGAAAACCACCCACCACTCTTCACCTACAAACAGATAAAATCCAAGCCATACCTGATATACCTAGGTGGTCTACACCAAAACACTGACTGGAAACTTGCATCCTATAGTGTATAACCACATACACTGGACGAGGGATAAGTACACCATGGTCCATGCAAGAAGAGAAAATTCACATTAATGAGAAACCATAATAAACAACTATAACTGACTCACCGCAATAGGAAATGCCCGAACATATCCAAACACCTTAAACCCATGGGATTCCACACTATGCGAAAAAATAACTTTGATACCTATGGATGGAGCTATGATGATTGAATAATCTACTTCCTCCAAATATTGAGCTACAATTCCCTAAATAGAAATCATTATTCAGGTTCTAGATGAATCCACAATGAGAGAATCCCTATAATAAGAAAGATTCCTAGAAGGAGCCCAAACATCTTACTTTCTCAATAGACATGTTGGGGAATCCATTAAATTGTTGGATTTAACTTATAAAACTCATAAAACAAATCCTTATGTTGATCAACGAGTGTGTTTTATAAAGATGCACCACCATAAGATGCACCTTGTAAATCCATCGAACCGTCATGGGGGAGGACACTAATAGACATGGAAATAAGAACATGATCAAAAAAATAGTCATTACCATTTTCAATTAATCATTTGATATTTTGGAGATAAAATTTTCAGAAATATATTCCAGAATTAATGAAAACCAAAAACGGTTTCCAAAGGGAAACTAGTGTCTATGAGGGATATAACCATATGGTTGGTAGCCATATGCCAATCACACCATTGAAAAAGATATTAGTCTAAGGAAATTGTTGGATCGAATATTCAGATGTATATGTATATTAGATAGAAAAATACAAGATGGGGGGGGGGGGTGAATTGTAGGTTTAAAAACATTGTGTTTAAACACTTAAGAAAATTAGATTTAAAATATTTTAAACTAAAACAATTCACAACAAAAACAAACAACCACAATTGTATTTAATATAAAGGTATAATATGATGTTATGCTATTTTTAAAAAAAAGGAATTGTATTATGGATGAAGACAATAATCAGAGTAATATAATAGTGAAGGATTATACCATAAAGCGTGTAGAATCAATCGATACAATATACAATAGTATGATTGTAATTGAAATAATTAAAAATGAATATGGAATGAAGAAAGGAAAACAATACAATTCCCTTTCTTAAAACAGACAGCAATGGAAATGTAAAAGTATTACAATTATTTTGACCCAAAGAGAAGTGTTATCATTTAACCTTGGCTAAGTGGTCTGTCTTACCACCACCTTGGTAAGCCCTCGATACAATGATCGATACGTATTTCTTACTAACCCCGCAAGACCTCAATACGATGATCGGAACATTTGTCATGCTATCCCCGCAAGCACTCGATTTTGCAGGAAATCGGAATATCTTTCTTTCAATCACATGAAAGCCCTTGATATAATGATCGTTAGCACCGTCTGCCTATCCCCAACATCCCTCGATCGTTATCACCTGATCGGACACAAAAAAAAAACAAATCACTTATAGAAATAAAAAAACTAAGAACGATCCGTTCACATTTTTTAATCTCAAGGATTCTGCACAAAGCAAGAGAGAAGTCACAATATCTCTCTCTAGAACTTGATATAAGAAAAGTATCACACAAGTGTCTTCATGGCTTCAAATTACCTCTTAATTATAGACCTTAAGTTCCAACAGTCACATTGCCTCCAGCGGTCAAATTTCTCTGGAAAACCCAGAGGGACTTGGACACCTGGCATTATAACGGTCATATTGAAACAGAAAACACGGCATCATTTTGATTAGTTTATAACTAACTTCATGTCATCATTTTGGTTAAAAAAAAGATATACGAAGATGATAAACAAGGGTATGATTGAAATATGTTGACAAAGAATAAAAACAAGCATGTGATTAAAATAATGTATAAGTAATATAAGTATTACTTAGTGTAATGTATTGATACGATACAAAGTCAGTATGGTTCATAAAAATATGTTCGATTAACAGAGTAAATAGGATTTCCAGAGTCAGTATGATCAACATAGTCAATATGATAAGAATGGTCAGTATGATTAGCATGTTCAGTATGATAAGTATGGTTAGTACAATCGTCATGGTTAGTACGATATGTATGGTCAGTAGGATCAGCATGGTCAGTACGATAAGCATAGTTAGTACGATCAACATGGTCAGTGCGATAAGTATGGTCGGTACGATCAGCATGGTCTGTATGATAAGTATGGTTATTATGATCATCATGGTCAGTACGATAAGCATAGTCAGTATGATAATAATAGTCCGTACGATCAGCATGGTAAAAGACATTTGTGATTTCAAAAACAAGATATAAAAGTCAAAAGAGAACATTTGAATCAACAATCTCCCCCTTTCTGGAAATAACAAAATACAAAGTAAAAACAAAAAGAAATACTTATCTCCCCCTAATTTATTAGAAACTTTTTTGAATATGAAATTGAATACTACTAACTCCCCCTTAGGTATGTACTTTCCTAAGGAATGTATTCGTAGATTTTCCTTGATTTATAAGTATTTCATTAAAACATTATCCCTTTATAAAACATTCTCCCCATTTGTGATTTACAAAAAGAATGGAGTAATCTTGAGTTGCCTGAAAGAGTTAGAGAAACAAAATGCAGGACAATGGGAAGGGTAACATAAAACTCATTACGATAAAAAATGTTTTTAGAGTTCATGAAGGAAAAACAAATACAACAAAACTAATTTGTTTTCTCTTTCCTTTTCCTTCTTTATCAACTCAGGAAGAAAAAATTTCATCTTTTTGATTTCCTTATTGTCTTCAGATATAGATTCACCCTAAGATCTGAGAAGCTCCTGTTGGTTGGAAAAAAGCTGATCCTGATTCTTGATGGTCTCCTCCTGGACTCTGATTACTTCTTCAAGAGTACCAATTCTATCCTGTAAATTCTTGTTGTCTTTGGATAACATAGAATTTTGTTTCTTCATCATAACTAATTCATCTTTGAAAGATGAAACCTTTGAATACTCATACTGAATATAATTCATTCTATCTTGAAACTCTTTCACTAAAAGAATATCGTCTCTATGGGTATTTGAGAATTGATTCAGCATTTGAACAGTTTCTTTGTCAATCTTATTGAAAGTAATTGAGAGATCATTTGAAAGCCTACTTAAGTCTTCAATTGATACTTCATGATCATTCACTAAGCTCTCAATTTTTTATGACCACTTAGTCATTCTGTTGCAAGCCTTCTTATGAGCAGCCAAACATTCAGAAAGAACATTCAAATCGGCTTCAACTGAAAAAACTCTCTATCTCAATTCTCTTATAGAGCCAAACTTCTTTCCCTAATTTTCAGTAATGAAATCAATTTTTACTTCAAGTATGGGAAAATAAAGAATGGTATTCTCAATTATCCTTAAAACATGAACAATGTAATCACTCTTCTTGAGAGAAATTGTATGTTATGAATCGGTATCCTCATCGTACGAATCTAGTTCATTTGATCGACTTGAGTCTACAACTAGTAATTTTACATTTTCTTTTTAAATCCACTTTATTTCTTCTTCAACTTTTCCACTGATAACGGTTGTTTTTTCCGTATTAAAAGATTGAGGAAATTATTTCTCTAGGGAAATAATTCTTTCTAGAGTTTCAAAAGATTTATCCGGTTCTTTATCAGCATGAGTAGCTTGTTGAATACCTTCACTTTTTTTATAAAATGATTATTCTATACTTTTATTTGAGATCTGAAGGAATTCCAACAGGAAATATCCTTCCTCTTCTTCAACTTCCTGGATTTCTTTTAAAATTCGTTTCCCTTTTTCTGGCTCTGGAAGACTCTATATGACAGGTTCTTGATATACCTCTTTCGTTAGTTGAGCACTGGCCTCTTCAACTATTTTCATGACTTTAGAAACATCAAATTCTTGTGCGTTTTTTTTCAAAAGAATCTTCTTTTTCTTTTCGACTTGTAGTGTATCCTCAACCCTTATCCTCTCAGCAAAGGCTTTAGCTAGGTCAAGACAAAACTTCAGATCACCTTCTTTTCTCTATTCTATTTTATTTCTTCACTTAGCCACTACTACCTTGCAGAACATAGGTTTCTTCTTTTGTATTGATCTAGTTTTCGGATATGACTTTTGAGGATAACCTACAGATGGATTGTCTTTGACTGGAATAAGTGCCTATTGATTCTATGCCGATTCAGCTTCTAAATACCTAACAAAAAGCTTTGAATTCTGATCAAAACATACATTCAAATTCATCAACGTACTCCTACTTATCTAGGATGGCTTCAACTCTTTCAATTTCCCATTCAAAGGAATATTACAAAACTTCATGATATCAAGAATGAACTTTGTAAGAATAGATGGATACATGATCAAAAGGGAATTAATTTCACATAACATAACATTCTTGATTGTTTCAAAAATGTATCCCTTGAGATTTACTTTTCTAATGTTGAAAAGATAGTCAAGAATGAATATATTAGAAACTTTCAGAGTTTCTCTATCCCCTTTCCCTGGGATAAGAAAACCAATCATCCAAAGTGCCACAAATCTTTTATCTAGAGAAAGATGAGCCACTTTCATGTTCTCTTTATTTATAAGAAATAACGAATTTTCATCACATTATTTGTTAGACATACCAACTTACAATAGTAGTTTATGATATGGACAATAAGAATCACCTTCTGTTGGAACATTTAGAAAGTGGTCTGCTTGTTTCACAGACATTGATATCTTTCTATCGTACAAAAAAAAGTTGATAGTCATGTTTTTGTCGAAAGACACAGTTTTGTAGAACTGACTAACTTCATCAATAAGAACCGGATCTTGAGACACTGGGTTTTCAACACACAAATGTTCCTAGCCTTGAAGAAAAATAATTCTTATGATTTTAGAATCATACGAATCAATGAATTCCTGAGATACTAACCTTTCTCTGAGAAATTATTTTTCTGAAAACGTCTTTGAAGATATTTCGGGAGGACTATTAGCAGAAGACTGTGAAATATAGGTGAAGCCGATGGAAGATCGTACAGAGTCTTAAAATAGGGGCAGAGCTTCATCAAAAATTGTGAAAAAAATGGTGTGGGTTTGGGGAGGGCAGGGGTCTATTTATAGGCAAAAAACTGGTGATGGTTCATCTTCTACGGTTGAGATTAGAAGAAAAAAAAACTGATGGATGGGATTAAATTTCTTTTAAAAAAATAACAAAACAAAACATGGAAAGGAAATTATGTACCTGCAAGAGATCGTAAGGTAATTGATTCCTTAAATAGTATTAACATAGTGAAAGAAAACACAAGAATATGAGGAGAAAGAATATGATCGATTGTCATGGCGATGGAAAACAAAGTAATTATCATAGGTTGATTTGCCTATTGAAAACAAAGTCATTACCATAGGCTGACGTACCAATGGAAAAAAAAATTCATTACCATAGGATGACGTGTCGATGGAAGAAAAAGTTGTTACCATAGAATGACATGCCGATGGAAAATAAAGTCGTTACCATAGACTGACATGCCGATGGAAAACAAAGTCATTACCATAGGCTGATGTGCCAATGGAAAACAAAGTTGTTACCATAGACTGACATGCCGATGGGAAACCAAGTTGTTACCATAGACTGACATGCCGATGGAAAACAAATTCATTACCATAGACTGACATTCCAATGGAAAAAAAATTCGTTACCATAGACTGACGTGCCGATGGAAAAAAAAGTTGTTTCTATAGACTGATGAGTAGATGGTCCAAAATTCAATACAATAAGCATACAAAAAGATAAAATGATAATTGGATGGCCAAGAAGATAATCAGAAAAACAGAAATCTAAATTATAAATAGATAATGGAAAACATAAAAATAAAAGAATATATTCCCCCCTTTGAATAATAATTTTTCTGATGTAAGCAGAGTTGTACAACATGAATTAGATATGAATGATTATCTTAGTGTAGTCATTCCTAACTTCTGTTTGATAAATTAAAATCTATCAGAAGGTAATGGTTTTGTAAAAATATCAGCAAGTTGTTAATGAGTTCTGATAAATTGTAAAATAATATCTCCTTTTTGTGTTTAATACCTAAGAAAGTGATGCCTAACATCTATGTGTTTTGCATGATAGTGATGTGATGGGTTCTTACTAAGTTCTATATCACTAGTATTATCACAATGAATTTGGGTTTTGGAAAAACTCAATCCATAGTTAGTGAGTGTGTGTTGCATCCACAACACATGAGCACAACAACATCCAACTGCTACATATTCAGCTTCAGTAGTGGAAAGTGCTACTGAGTGTTGTTTCATGCAGGACCAGGAAACCAAATAATCTCCTAAGAAATGACGTGTTCCAAATGAACTCTTTATATCCATTCTAAAGCCACCAAATTCAGCATGATTTTTTTTTAAAACAAAATTCATTTCCAGATGAATAAAAAAGACCTAAATCTAGAGTTCCTTTTAAATACCGAAAAATTCTTTTCATAGATTTTAAATGAGACTCTTTTGGATTAGATTAGTATCTTGCACATACGCATACAGAAAACATCAAGTCTGGTCGATTGGCTGTCAAGTATAACAAACTTCCTATCATACCTCTAAAAATTGTTTAATCTACTGGTTTCCCAGTTTCATCAAGATCAAGTGTATTTGAGGTAGCAATTAGAGTACTAATACATTTCATCTTGTCATAAACATAATTTTTGAGTAAATTGTTTATATACTTATGTTGAGATATATATGTTCCTTCTGGTTTTTGTGAAATTTTAAAACCTAAAAAGAATTTTAACTCACCCATCATACTCATTTCAAACTCAGATTTCATTAAGTTCGCAAAAGAATCAGTTGAAGACCCCTGAGTTGATCCAAATATGATTTCATCAACATAAATTTGAACAATTAAAACATTTTTATTTTCCATTTTTATAAAAAGGGTTGGATCTGCTGTACCTTTTGCATAATATTTTTGTGAATGAAATCCTGTAAGTCTATCATACCATGCTCTAGGGGCATGTTTAAGGCCATATAGAGCTATGATAAGTTTAAAAACATGATTAGGATATTTTGAGTCAAGAAAACCAGGGGGTAGTTAAATAAACACTTGTTCTTGCACAAAACCATTTAGAAAATCACATTTAACATCCATATGAAATAGTTTTAAATTAAAGTATGCTACAAAGGCTAATAGAATACGAATAGATTCAAGTCTAGCTACCGGAGCATATGTTAATTCATAGTCTATTCCCTCTTGTGGATTATAGCCCTTAGCAACAAGTCTTGCATTATTTCTTACAATGATTCCATTTTCATCACATTTGTTTCTGAAAACCCACTTTACACCAATTAGAGTTGTTTCTTTAGGACTTTAAACTAAAGTCCAGATTTGATTCAATTAAAATTCATTTAGTTTATCTTGAATTGCTTTAATCCAATCTTCATCACCTAAGTCCTCACTTGGACTTTTAGGTTTAAATTTAGAAAGAAAGGCAAGATGTTCTATTTCATTTATCAAGGAATTTTTGGACCTTATAGGTTGATTTACATCGCTAATGTTGTTATAAATGGGATTATTCTTAAGAAACAATTTATTTGGGTTTTTTAAAACCTGTTCATCAACATATTCTAGAAAATATTCTAGGGTAAAAGTTTTAGGAACACTTTCTTAAACATTTTCCTTATCAGAAGAATATTCTAATAGAGGTTGATAAACATTTTTAGAAAACTCATCTGAGGATGTAGGTTGGGGTTGGTTGAAAAAAAATGATTAGTTTCATAAAATTTAACAAGAACTGTTTATTCAATAGTACAAGTGTTTTTATTTAAAACTCTATATTCCTTAGAAGTTTTAGAATATCCTAGAAATATTTCTTCATTATATTTTGGTGAGAATTTGTGTAGATTATCATTAGTATTCAGAATGAATACTTTGCACCCAAAAACACTGAATTATGAAACATTATGTTTTCGGCCAGTCCATAATTCATAAGGTTTTTTATTAAGAAAAGGTCAAGTTAAAACATGATTAATAGTATAACAAGGAGTACTAACAGCTTCAGCCCAAAAGTGCTTAGCAATTGAGTATTCACTTAACATGGTTCCTGTCATTTCCTGAAGAATACGACTTCTTCTCTCAACAACACCATTTTACCAAGGAGTTCTTGGAGCATAGAAAATGTGAGTAATACCTTTCTAACTGAAAAAAGTTTCAAAATCTGAATTTTCAATTTCACCACCATGATCACTATGAATAGTAATCAATGGTAGGTTTTTCTCATTTTTAACTTGGGATCTAAAGGTTTTGAAATAAAAAAAGGCTTCAGATTTCTTTGTTAGAAAATAGAACCATATAAATCTATAAAAGTCATCAACTAGAACAAATACATAGTATTAGCCTCCAATGCTTCCAGTTTGTGAAAGACCAAAATATCGATGTGCACTAGCTGTAATGCATTAGAAGTTGAAACTTCATTAGTTGATTTAAAGCTTGTTTTTTGTTGCTTTCCAAATTGACAAGGATCACAGACTTTTGAAGAATCATATCTAAGATCCGGTTGTCCCTTTACAAGTCTTTTTATGCAAGTTTAAAAATGTTTCTTAGGTTGAAATATCCTAGTATTCTAGAAAATAGCCATGATTGGTCTTCTATTGCACTTATGTAGGGTAAATTTTGGCTCCTAAGGTCTTTAAAGTTAACAGTGTGTACATTCTCTTGCCTATGGGCTTATAGAATGAATTCGTCCTTGGAATTGTGAACTAATCATTTAACATTTATAAAAATCACAAGTCAAACATCATCACATAATTTACTTATTCTGATGATATTGTGCTTAATACCTTCAACAAACAAAACATTTGAAATAAGAACTTTTCCAAGAAAAAAAATATTACCTATTCCAACAATTTTTCCTTGAGCATTATCTCCAAAGGTAACCTTTCCACCTTTTGTTTCAATAGTATTTTCAAATAAATAATTGTTTCCCATTATGTGTCGAGAACAACCACTATCCATATACCAAATGTTCTTGTTGGTACACATCTTATTTTCCTGAAAAATAAACATTTAGTTTTTTAGAATCCAAACATGTTTGGATCCAGAAGGGTTAGATAAAAGAATTTTAGGAATCCATATTTGTTTTGCAAAATGATCTTTATGAAATCCTAAAGAATGAGTTCTATTAAGAGAACAATCTATTTTCCAGTGACCACTACATTGACACTTAGTAAAAAAGGGTTACTTTTAGGAACAAAATAGTTATTACTAAAAATTGGTTTAGAATGACTATAAACAATACCTAAAAGATTCCTCAAAGGTCTAATTTGAGAATACATTTTATCAAAGTTTTCCTTTCCATATGTAAAGTTTGATAAACATTTTTTCAGGGAAAAATTTTCAGACCTTAGTTTTAAAACAAGGATATTATCCTCCAAAACATTTGATTTTGAACTAGAGTTAGGCTCAAAAACATTTTTCATGGAAATTACTTTTTTTAGATCCTTAAAAAGTTTATCATTATCAGATTTGACTTTTTGAAGGATTTTTAAAATAATTTCAAAATCAGATGTTTTCATATCAGGATCATTAGAAAGATCTAATAATTCATTAGTTAAAATTGAAATTCTAGAATTTTCTTTATCAAGTTTTTACTTGAGTTTAGAATTTTCATTCTCAAGTAATTTAGAAAACCTAGAAATTTCATCAAAATAAGGTAAAGTATTATCTTCTGATGATGAAGACTCATAATTTTAAGATTCATAATATTTATTATCATTATAATTTTCATTAAAGGAAACATTTGTAATAGCTATAGCATTGTGTACCTTTGCCATGAAACAATGATCTTTAATAGGTAGTCTGGCTATAAGTCCAATATTCCATTGACCTATGGACTCATATTCTAAAGAATTATCAGATGAATCAGTACCACTTGCACTCCAAGTATCATTTTCCATCAATACATTCTTTGTCTATGTCTTGTTATACTTTTTCTTATTTGTTTCAGACTGTTTATCCTTTCTGTCTTTTCTTTTTAGTAAAGGAAAATTAGGTCTTATATGTCCTACTTTCTTGAACTCATAACAAGTTACCCATGAATCTTTCATATCCTTTATATCTTTATTTTTAAATCTGTATTGTAAGTCTTTATTTCCCACAATCTTGTTAATACTCCGAGAAATATTGGCTAACTCATTATCCGAGTGATCACTATCACTTGATTCTGACATGACAGCTTTCTTAAATTTGGATCTTGTTATCCTTTCAGGTGTTTTATCATTAGATATAGTGGTAAAATCTACACTTCCATTTCCATTTTTTATTTTATTGAAATCAGCATCTGTCTTCATTCTTGTCTCATGATGTAGAAGAGTTCCAAAGAGTTCATCAAGTGTAATCTGGGAAACATTTCTGTTTTCATCAATAGCTATCCATTTTTACTCCATTTCATTTGGCATAAGGTCAATAATTTTTTCAAAAAGAGCTTCATCATCAAGACATTTTTCTCCCATAGATTGTAAGCTATTAACAATTTTCATAAATCTTTGTTGAACTTTACATACTGGCTCTCCATAAGTAAAAATAAATCCATGATACTTTGATCGAAGCATTGCTCTTTTTGTTTCTATAACCTTCGATGTACCAAAATGTGTGACTTCTAATTTCTTCCAAATACAGTTGGCTGCTTCACAGGATGATATCTGGCTGTATATATTCCTGGTCAAAGAACATAGTAAAGTATTATGTACCTTGTAATTCAGTTGATATTCTTGCTCTTATTGATTAGTTAATGTACTGACTTCTTTGTCAGGTATTTTGTAACATCCAGTAAGCATAATAAAATTTTCTAAACTAGTATTGTTAACGAATGTCTTCAGTCAATCTCTCTAGTACTCATAATCATTCCCAAAAAAGATAGGTGGTCTAGAAGGATTTAGATTTTCAATTGACCCAATATTTATTCCTTCCATCTAATAAAACAAAATCTTTACCACCTCACATGTTAGGGTAGTAAATAGTTGAAACATAAATATGAAAGAAATAGATATAGTAATACAAATTAGTGGAAACCTCCTATGATAACAAATATTGGATCGAATATATATATGTATATGTATATTATAAGGAACAATCCAAGAGGGGGGGGGGGGGTGAATTGTAGGTTTAAAAACTTTGGGTTTAAACACTTAAGAAAATTACATTTAAAAGATCTTAATCTAATACCATTCACAACAAAAACAAACAACCACAATTGTATTGAATATAAAGGTATAATATGATGTAATACTATAAGAAATATAAAGAAATTGTATTCAATATGAATACAATAATCAGAGTAATAGAATAGTAAAGGATTATACCACAAAGCCTATAGAATCAATCGATACAATATGTATTAGTATGATTGTAATTGAAACAATTACAAATGAATATGGAATGAATAAAGTAAAACCATAAAATTACCGTTCTTAAAACAAACAACAGCGGAAATGTAAAAGTATTACAATTATTTTGATCCAATGAGAATGGTTATCCTTTCACCTAGGATAAGAGGTCTGTCTTACCACCACCTTGGTAAGACCTCAATATGATGATCGATACGTCTGTCTTTCTATCCCCACAAGCCCTCGATACAATAATCGGAACATCTGTCTTGCTATCCCCGCAAGCCCTCGATTTTTCAGGTAATCGACACCTTTGTATTGTAATCACTTGAAATCCCTCGATACGATGATCGGTAGCACCGTCTGCCTATCCCCTACAGCCCTCGATCGTTATCACCTGATCGGATGCACAAAGCAAAAAAAAAGCACTTATAGAAATATAAAAAGTAAGAACGATCCATTCACGTTTTGTAATCTCAAGGCTTTCAAACGAAGCAGGAGATAAGTCACAATATCTCTCTCTAGAACATGATATAAGTAAAGTATCACACACGTGTCTTCTTGGCTTCAAATGACCTGCTATTTATAGGCCTCATATTCCAATAGTCACATTTCCTCCAATGGTCATATTTCTCCAGAAAACTCGGAGGGACTTGGACACCTGGCATTATAACAGTCATATTGAAATAGAAAACATGACATCATTTTGATTAGTTTACAACTAACTCCATGACATCGTATTGGTTAAAATAAAAGATATAAGAATATGATAAACATGGGTACGATTGAAATATGTTGACAAAGAATAAAAACAAACACGAGATAAAAGTAATGTATGAGTACTATAAGTATTACTTAGTGTAATGTATTGATATGATAAAAAGTGAGCATGATTCATAAAAATCAGTATGATTAACAGAGTCAATACGATTGCCAAAGGCAGTACGATCAGCATAGTCAGTACAATGAGCATGTTCTGTAAGATCAGCATGGTCAGTACGATAAGTATGGTTAGTACTATCAGCATGGTCAGTATGATAAGTATGGTTAGTACGATCAGCATGGTCAGTACAATAAGCATTGTCAGTACAATCAGTATGGTCAGTACGATCAGCATGGTCAGTACAATAAGTATGGTCAATATGATCAGCATGGTCAGTACGATAAGCATAGTCATTATGATAAGCATATTCAGTACGATCAGCATGGTAAAAGACATTTGTGATTTCCAAAACAAGATATAAAAGTCCAAAGAGAACTTTTGTCTAAACAGAAATTTCGTTGTCCCCACAATGATATCTAGGCCTTGAAAGCTCATGAAGGCCACTATCGAACACCCTTTTCATTTCCCAGTAGAAAAAAATCCATAATAACCAAAGACACTAACAAACCCAAGCATCTCATAGTAACCATAGGTTCCGAATGAGCAAGGGTTTATGACATCCTTCCCATTCCTAAACATAAAATAATATCAATCCTACACCATATACCATGGAATCCCAATGTAACAATGGCTGATTCAATAAGAAAGATCCACATAAGAGGTGACCATCTTTGATACAAATTTTTTTACAAACCAACCCAGGTCTATCTTGAACTAGTCACCCAACCCTGCCTACGACACAACCCAAGAGGCATTCTCGATCATCCTATGCCAGAAAAAGCACCTAGTGAATTAATAGAGTTACGATGGTAACAATTTCACACAAATAAACAAAACATAATGCACTATAACAATAATAGATCATCCAAAATTGAATAAACCAAATAGGACGACCCCGTAAGAACGAAAAAATAAATTTAACTAAACATAATGACAACTAAATTCACAATGACCCCATGGGACACTCTCCATTCACAAGACTCAACTTGGCCCACAACGATCGAGATAAAATAAAAACATACACCTAAGACTAAAAAAAGAATGATGTATATGAATGAGTATTAAAACATAGTATGCATACCCATGTAATATATTACCAAACAAATTTCCTTTTTAAAAAATAATCATTAATTTTAGGTTTGAACTACAATATATAAATGTATGTTTAATAAAAAATTTCCTCATTAAAAAAATCATGGTCCATTGCCTTATTTACAATTAAAAACCATATTCTTTACTATGGAGGAACAATATGCATTTTAAAAGAGAGATGGACTTTCTTTTGTAAAGGACTGAGTGATTATAGAACATTTCCAAAATATTTTTCAATTAATATGTGATTTTTTATATCATTTTACCAATAATCCAGAATATTTTGAATGAAAGCTCAACAAATCATATTACATGGGAAACGGTAGTTAATAAATCAGACTATCTAGCCAACAATGCATCAAATCATCTATTACAGAAATCATGGTTGAAACCTTAGTTCTCCTGAATAATGTAGAACATACTATACCAGTGACACATCCTGAATACATTCCCCAAATGATGTCATCACAATGATCAAATGGCCAATCATCGCCCTACCTTTCTAGTCATGGTTCCCAGTCCCGTAAAAAAATAATAAAATACCCCCTTCTATGTGAATGTTTCTAGTGCATAATCTAAACTAGTGCAAAAATAATTAACTAAAATTTCTCTCATTATACTTGGTTCTCACTTCATTAATATTATGGGGGTGATCCAAAAATGTCCAAAAAGTATTCCATCATGAATTAATGAATCAAAAATAAGAAACATACACAAAAGTAACAAAAAAATAACTCCAAGGAATTTTATCCCTCTTTCCATTAACTAACAACACATGGGATAATTCCCATCTGAGGACCACCCATTCCATCATCATCTAATAAGGCCCTAGGTTCATCATATAGATTGTTTTTCAATGCAACATATTTTACAAAAATATCAAACTGGCCTCAAGAATCTATTTAACACTAAACCATTTCTAAAGAAATAACACACGACAACAAATTTCCAAAGAATCTAGTAAATATCACCTCCAACCTCAAAACCATTTTGAACCCCATTTAAGAAATCCATTTGAACAACCCAAAAACATTTTTATCCAAAGAAATTATTTATAAACCACAATTTACTTACAAATTAAAACAAGGAAATATTATATAATTTCATCAAAACATAGTATCCACATATAATAGAATACATTTATAGAATCAAAAAATATATTAATTAACAGTATTTCACTTCATACATTTAAACTAGAACAAAACATATATCCCTAGATATCATTTAATAAGGGTGTGAGAATAAATAAATCAATATTTCATTAATTTAATGTCTAATTTATAAGGAAACCTACCTCAAAATAGGATCAGACCATGATGAACAATTCATCACCAAACACCTTCAATGGTGATCGACCCACAACTGTACACACATACACTTCTATATATATATACCTTAATCAAAGGCTTATATTACCCCCCACCAAGTGAGAATATGTGCATTGAGGATATATATAAGCCTATTTATGTGTGTGCAACCCTCTGAGGAGCCACTGAAAAATCAAATTAATCCAATGGGAAACCAAAGATTATGAAATAGTCTAAATAAAATTGAAACAATAAAAATGGGTGGAAGGAACCAACCCAATCCATAGGCCAAGCCCCTTAGTAAAATCTTACAAAAAAATATAATTTTGAAATCATTCCTTTAACTATTTAAACCCGTCTAATATCCATATTGAAATTTTTCATCAAGTTCATCATGCCATGGGAACACACTTTTCATTGACAATACCATTTCACTCGATCCAACCCACTGTTTCAAAACAAAATTGACTTACAAGGGGAAAAGGGGAATATACCTTTAAGAATATAATTAGAAAAACTAATTTAAAGACCGAGGATACCACTTTTAACATCAAAACTATGTTTATAAAATCCAAACCATGCCATTTCATAACTTTCCAATTTAAATGGCCATACAAGCCATTTCCAAAACACAAGGTAGGATCAATCCTTCTAGTAATTCCAAATAATCACACAACAAGGGGAATCTAACAAATATGACATGATAAAATTAATTTTAAAAAAACAAATACCAATTTAATGACCAAGGAATGTGAAAAAATCATGAAATCAATGTAAACATAAACTTAAAGGACATATGAAAAAGGTTCCTACCTCAATCGATGAAGAACACCTAGAAATTAGAGAAAATGGTCAAACACAACTAAATCACACCCACAGAAACTTAAATCCAACCCTACAGAGCATGATTGATACCAAATTGAAGGAATAAATAAAGAAATAGAACCCCAACAATGAGGGTTTTATCAAAATCAAAACCCCACAATGAAAACCCAAACTCAAGAACACCTACCAAAGGGGAAGACCATCACTAGAGGGAGTGGAATCTAGCAAGGGGGTGATGTTGGTGAGGGGGAAATGATGGTGAGGAAGTGTGCTAAAGATAGGTGTCAGCAGAGGCTATAGGTAATGGGTCATCCAATGAAGAGCGAGGTTACGCCGCTAGTTGTTTCCCCATATAAGGGAATGGAATAGGTGTGTAGGGGGTGCTAGAGATGGGTTCCCTAGAGCTCGGAGTGTGTGGATGGATGGTGATGTGCAAGGGGTGTTGCACATAGGGTGAAGTCGCAAAAGGGGGGACGCACGTACAATAATAATATTATTAATACTAAATTCCAAATAATAATAAAATTATTTTATGTAATAATATTATTATTATCCACAAAATAATATTATCATTATTTTTGATAAATTATCTATTTAACTCAATTTTTATTTTTGAACTCATTTAATTTATTTTATTTGATTTATTTAAACATTCCAACTGTTCTATCCACACACAACTCTAGCAACCACATGCAGACCATGAAATAGCTTCTTTTTGATATAAAAGCAACCATGCGGGTACCCAGGATGACTAAACAGTTTCTGCTACCTGCGTGTCTCCTACACACCGACATAAATAATAAAAATTATAATTCACTAACTAATAAGTTATTTAAAGAATAACAATAAAAAAATAACAATATTCATTTCATTATAAGTATAATTATAATAATGATAATAATTCCAATAATGATTTTCATAATATAATTCTTAATATTAATAACAATAATAATTATAATCCAATTAATAATATTATCAGTACATTTGATTAAACGTTACATTTTCTTATATAATTATAAATTCTATTTCATTATTCATTTAAATTTTTAATTTAATCAACATATCGAGCATGCCACATGGTCTCAAAACTGTGACCTTCCCTTGCATCAGATGCCATTAAACCCAAAACACCAAGTTGTAAATAAATAAAAAAAATTTAAACCAAGACTTATCATGAACCCCCAAAATGTAATCCAAATACAGGAAAAAATAAAATAAAGAACTCACAAAGGTCATGGTGTGACATATGGGTTAATATTTAAACCAAAGAAATATGAGTTGTGGATATTTTAATATCTTATAAAAATACAAGTAAGACTAGAAATCCCCTTCCCTTAATCATGATTTTTTCGTACACATTCAGACCAAAATTATAATAAATATAATATTATAATAGATATAAAAAAAATCCAGATTCAAAAAAATAAAAATTTTTTTTATTTTATTATGAAATTATATTAAAATTTTATTAACAAATTTATGATAATGTTACAATTCTGTTAATAACCGCTTTGTTTTTCATATATGTATTGACCTATAATTTTGGGTCCTCATTCAGAGATTGTGATTTCATCAACTCCAGAATATAATCCATTATATACATATAATATAAATTATATATATATTTTTTATAATAATCTATAGAATATATAAATAGAAAATGAAATACATAGTTTATAGATATGGTAGGTTGTATGTACGCATGACCACTATATCCATTTTTTATCGACATTAAACAAAGTATAGTAAATTATATATATATATATAATTGCTTGTATAATTATTATTTAATAAATATAACATATTGATATGAGAAAAATCCTTAATACATATAATTTCAAGTTAAAATGAATCACATCACTTTGTGATGAGATAGTCTTCTTTACCCACGAATATCGTTATTGTATTTTAAAAAAAATGTAATGTATGAATGTATGTGTCATATAAGAATTATAGGAACACAATGTCATAATAAATATCATATATATATCTTATGAAATCTAAAAATCCATCACTATTTAAAATTTATATTGGTGTCTATGGGAGACCGAATGACATCTGTTCGGAAGACGGTAGTTTTTCATACACATGAACAATGGTTACATATTGCATTTGATTGATGTGTGTGAAGTTAAAGGTAGTAACCATAAAATAACAACATATAAGAATATTTAATAAAAATAGTATATTACATAATCATAATGTAAATATAAATCAAGGGGTTTAATGAAGATATAAAATAAATACATTTTTTTATGAATGTTACCACTTCTTTGAGTAACTACTTTTGATTTGTGACAAAGGAATAATTTGGTTTTCATTCATCCCAAGGTGATGATTATTGGTTGAGATATGTGAATTGGGAATATGTTTTGACTTTACTTGGATAATCCAAATGGAATGAAGTTTTTGATGAAGTGTGTGGGTGGGGGTGATTTCCCTTTTATATTGGAGGAGTGGTCATCTTCTAAATAAAAAAGTTAAACACTATTTTGGAGGTCTATATTATCTAATGTACCTAAAATAATGAAAAAGTATGAATAAAATTAATTATATATTATAAAATAATCTATCTAATTGGGTTTTTATAATTATTTAGGTCATATGGACACTTAATTTAAAGTTTAGTCCCTTGGTAAACTTTTTTTTTCTCATAATCACTGTAGTTAATTTTACCTTTTTTAGCTATTTTGATGTCAAAAATTTTGTTGAATTTGTTATTACTTATATATTATGCTAAATAAAAAAATTGAATACATTTTTCAAAATTCCAATCACTTAATAGGTAGAAATTAATATAAAAATAATCACTCAGACACGATAAAATAATTTGTTTTTTAAATTCAAAAAGTTCAAAAGTTGGAAATATTATTATATACAATTTAAATGTGAAATTTTATCTAATTAACTTAATTATGTTAATTTAATTATAATTGAAATAATTATTCATTAAAATCTTTTATTATATAATATAACTATATAAACAAATGTGCTGAAATTGAATTTTTATATCAAATTTTGTATTTTTCAATGTTTTTAAAAAATAAAATTCTCCTAAAAAACATAAAAATAACTCTTGAATTATTCTAACATTCCAATTTCAAAAATGAATTTTTATTTTATCACATTTATGTAATAAAACTCTCAAAATGGTGTTTATAATGAATTTCCATATCAATTTACAAAACCACCTTTTAGGAAAATATAGTTTTCAGGCGTAAAGTATAATTTATTCTTATTGATTGTCTACGAAATTAATATGATAAATTTATATATCCAATTTAATGTAAAATATATTCACTTAATTAAATTAATTCAACAATAGTGGTTTAATTAATTTATAATTATATCTTTACCTCAAATTTCTTACAATATTTTCAAAAGGGTTTTATTTTCATTTCAAATTATTTGGTCACCAAGGAATTAATTTTAAGTACTTTTTTAAACCATATTTTCACAATTTAACTAATCAAATAAAACTTTCAATTATAATGGATATGTGATAATTATATTATTATATAATAATATTAACAGTATATTTATAGTATATAGTAATTCAGTAAAACTAACTGACTGGAAATTAATTTTTTATTAAGAAAAAAAACCCTTTTAAGGGTAAGGGGAAAACCCAATAGACATCACAGATCTAAAACAAAAAAAATCCCCACAGTCTAACGTCCCAGGTTCAAAGACAATATAATTGAAACAAATAATGAATATCCACTCCCTTACATCAAAATCAATACGGCTAACTTCCACAATCTCATCACTGGCCGACTTAATATCTCGTGCAAGGATTCATGGGAAAAGAACCGATGGAAAATGCCATACACTCTCAAGCATCCAAAAAAATTCTTAATATCGAGAACAAATTAAGTGTTACCTACCCTTAATCATGTTTATTTCCATAAAATGCATCCTTATCATTAAGCCTATTTTCATGTTCATTACATTCACTGAAAATATTCTTTCAAATACAAATTGAAAAACATATACTGAATAATACTTATTGATTTCATAAATTTTTACTCCTACTAAAAAATAAATAATGTGAATTCATTCTAAAAAAATTAATAATTATTTATCATCATATTCCCTAATTCATATTTTTGATTATATGTCATTCATAGTCTCTTTGTCATTAACTAAAAATGAAATACTCATACAACCATACTCATTATTTTCATGATTTTCCCTTTAGAAAAATGCATCACATAACATTCATACTCATTACAATTTAAACACTATAGAATAAGAGGTTCTTCAGTTGGATTCATATTAAAATATATTATATTTATTGTCACACTGATCACATTTCAGAACTCTTAGGATTTATGACCTACCCATGAAAATTTAAAGAACCTCTGACTTCCATTAAAGTATATTCATTTTTGATTATTCAGAAAACTAAAACAATAGGAATATGAACTTTATTTCCTACATGGTCTCTATTTCTGAAACATACAGTGCAATATATCCTTCTATTATTTGGTGAGTGTGAGAGTAGGTTATGGATCAGGTTTTTAATCAGGTTCCATGATGACTATTTATATAAAATGACTTTTAATTCTATTATCATCCCATTTGGATGCTAATGAAAAACAATCACCACATTCAATGTTATCTTAGTCCCTACTAGTTCACTCCATTTACTAAAACACAAAAATATAGTGTGAGAAAAAGTTATCATAGTGAGAAAACCTAAAACTCAAGAAACCAACTTAAATAGTGTTAAAATCATTAAACCTACTTTATTAATCTATGAATACTTATGTCCATCCATGGTTATTCATAATGGTATTATATTTAAATTGATTAATACATTTCATAAAGATTTTGTGAATGTCCAAAACATATCCACCAGGTGTATCAATCACTTTATGCAGCGAGGCCCATTCTCGTGAATAAATTCTTGATTAAGTCTAGTTTTATTCAATGTTTCTAGTGTTTATATAACTATGTGAATCTATTCCTTATCCACACAAACTATTAGAATCCTGACATGGATGTAATTTCTTGATACACCAATCCCAATCCTTACCGAAATTCTAGGATATCTTCTAATTCATTTCCTTAAAAATATGCCTAGGGATATAACTAAAGATTTCACATCCTAGTATCTATAGGATTAAAAAATAATTCATTTGATACCTACTATAGAAAATGAGTCTAAATATACATGGATATCACATATTTGTATATTAATATTCATAATATTTCACGAATACATGTTTGGGGACCATTATAGTTTAGTACCTAAGGATTCATGAATCACAATATTTTATTCTTGTGAAAGATCATCAATGTTTCCCAGAAAGTTCTTCTCATCATGTTCTCCAAAGTAAAACCATTCTTTATATATAGAGGGATGAACAAATTGGAAGGTATGAGCTTGTATTCTCATTTTTTGTAAACAAGGGATATATAGAAGAAAGACATGAACATAAGTGTATGAGAACATAATCTTGACATTTGAAAGCTATACCTTTCATATATGAGATTATATGCATCATTCATGTCATAATTATTGTATTTTCATAGTCATTAATTACAACTCAATTATAATAATAATCAAAAAATTTATATAATATGAAAAATGAATTTAATTGGGTAAATCACTTAACCATAAAAATCTCATGTCACATATACCTATCAAGAACATCATAACATGTTTAGATTGGGATAATCACCCTTGTACCAAATTCAGGCTTGGCATAATAACCTATGAAACCACTTTTTTCATGATTGGGTGAAAACCCATGTAACCTATGACTTTCCGGTTTTGTGTACAACCAGTGTAATATCTTGTTTCTTGGAATGGGCTATAACCATTTTACCATATTTTTTTTCAGGTTTGGGATACAACTAGTGTACCTACATTTTCAGTCATGGGATACAACATTTGTACCATCTTTTTTTCAATAATGGGATGGAAACCCACAAAAATAATGATATTTTATACAATTTATCATTACCAAATTAATTTTAATTGGTTATAGGTCCCATCTATCACATAATGAAATTGATATTCATGTGTGCTATGAGAACATCAATCATTCATCATATAATAAACCATGAAATGAAATGGGTATCATAAAAGGTTTATCATTTTATAACATGTAGAAAATTTAATGTTCTTATGGTAATATAATTAAATAATTATGAATTTAATGAAGTAGTTTTCATAATAATTCTAACATTCTATATCACATGGAAGAAAATTGAGTTTTAGAAACAACTTGTCATCTTATGAATAAAGAAGCCAAAGAATAAATATGAATGGTACCTTTTGATAATAAACGTAGTAAATAACTCTTTACAAGAAAACATTCTATTATATATAGATTATATTTTTTATAGATAACATAATATCATATCTTGAGGAAAATATCTATTCCTCTTTAAAAAATGGGATGTATGACCTAAAAAATTTTGATAAATTTTTTCTTCAAAAATTACATTGAAATATTATAATTGAAGCTTTGAAACAAATTTGAAAATTTATATTGTAAAACCTTTTAAAAATAATATTCCTTGAAAATTATTTTTATGTACTCTTTAAAAATATTTTGAAATCATTTTAAGGAAACATTGTATTGAAAGGACACATATATTAGACCAACGAGAGATATAAGGTTCGATTTCCATAAAAATTATCTTATTTATCATAAGTACCTTGGATTGAAAATATAGCACCATGTTATGAATATATCATTAATAAAAAAAGAGAATAAAATTCATGATTATTCATGAGAGATGGAACATAATATTTCATCAATTAAATCATAGTCACACACAATCTTGATAAACTAAGAGATTTTTGCAATAAACTGGTACCACATTGGTAAATTTCATTCCTAATAAAAATAAAATAATTAACATTAAATAACATATAAATATAATTAAAATAATTATATTCATTATATAAAGTGATAAATGGGGAATATTAATACTTGTAATGGAATATTTGCTCACAACATAACATGTGTCTCAATGAATAGAAATGGAGAAATAAATCCTATACCAATTTGGTTACATTTGAACTTTAACCCCCCATGAATGATATTTAAAAAAAAATATATTTAAATAATAATAAAATATAGTATAATAATTATAATACACATTCACGCGAAATATATATACACAACATAGATTAAAGAGGTGATAAATATAGTATGTGTCGTTAAAAAGTGTAAAGTGAGATAGAAATCCATTACTACTATAGTAACTTTTGAATCATGAGACACATTAAAATATAACATCAATTCAAACATTGAATTTCATAAAATAATGTGAATTATTTAAATAATATTAAATATGAAATTATATACACTTCACAAAATAAATGAGTGGTATATATGGAACAAGTCTCATTGAAATTTAATGTGATTAGAAATCCCCTAACCATATTTATGGACATTCTTTGTAAAAAATTCAAACCTACTATATAATAAATTTAATTATATTGAAAATATAATTCAGAAAAATATTACTATATATCACAATACATATGATTTGATTATGAATTTATGTTGACCACCTTGTTTTAATTATCACAAAACCATGATTCTTTTAATGTAAACGAGTTTCATGTTTCTCATTAGAATATCATAATCTATGAAATATTGAGAAAATTTCTAGGTTTGAGACACCATGATGTATTAATCCTTGGAAACCACAAAAAACTAAAATGGATGAGTCTTCATTTCCTTTGAGTCACTGTTTATGTTGAGACACTACTAAGGATTACTCACCACCAGACAAGGTCTCATCGTTAAACAAAATATTCAATAAATTATGAAATGAATCACCATCAGGATATCAAACCATCAGAATGGAATTTTGAGAATGTATGTGAATCTTCCATCCTAAACTACCATAAGATGTTTCACATTTAGAAGGATGATTAACCATCAGTTGAGACACCACCATAATAGATTTTTGGCTAACTATAATTTGTCATAATAACAGTACACAACACTATCATAATATCTCCCAAAACCAGTTATGAAATTTGGAAGAGTGAATAAATGAAATAACACTAGAATGAGTTATTTTCATCCTAAGACACTATTAGTACAATACAATTCTAGACTATGAATCTCCATTCATGACTCGTTGTCATTATTTCATAACTTATCTTTTTAAAATTAATATCTATAATGGATATTTTATTCAATTTAATGTTGTGTATTATTTTCATGATTTTATAATAATGGGTTGATATAGTGAAATGAAGAGTGTGTTAGACATTCTGTATAAGTATGTGAAGGATTTTTATATTCCCAACTGTTACGGGTGCCATTAAGAAGAGATGAGGACTCCCTTTGCATGTGAAAATGAAATAGTAGAGTGACCAGCGAACTGAAAATCATGAATTCGAGCTATCATACCGAACACACATAGATCAGAACTCAATTTCTAGAACACCGTGATATTACCCAATTCTTCACCCTCTACCCGATTCAGGAATCCAAAGCTCAATACATATCATCTGTCATCCTGCAGTAAAGAAAATACGTTCCATGACACTCTATTTTACTAATGATTTATGTTCCCAACTCGAAATTCATTTTCAAAATTCTTTCACGGAGACACGAGCTTCACTACATAACATACCGATAATTACTATAAATTCATACTTTTATATTTCATAGTTTTTTATTCAATATTATAATACAAGAAGTGTGTCATACTCTGTTTCTTTCACAAAAACTATCTCTAGTTGAAAAAATGAAGATACAAAGAAAGATTCTCAAATCCATTTTTATCATATATATTATCATATATAACAATGTTTTTGGTCTTATGCGACTTTTACACCTTGTGTTCCCACAAAAATCATACAATGGTTTTGGTGCAACCTATTATATTTTATACTCCCATGGATAACAGTTTAAGGGGAACTGTTTGGTCATAAAACTCATCAAATATTGTAAAAACCAATCCAAGTTGTGGATCAAAATAATTATTTATAAAAAATTCTTGGATGAAGGTGATCACTAGGTGGAGGGGATAAAGTATTAGCTTTAGTCTGAACAACTTTTATTCAAAATTCTAGTGGTTTGTTTTTTTCTCCTTATTTTGAGTTTTCATTTTAAAATTGAATTATTTTTAAACTATAAAAAAATTAATACTGTCATAGTTAACCTAAATTTTTATTTTTATTAAAATTTAAATAATTAATTATTTTTAAAATGATTAAGTAATAGTGTATATTAATATTTTTGGGAGCTAATGAATATTCTAAGAATTCAGTAGAAATATTAAAACATAAAATGATCTTTTATTTTAGTCAACTGGTACATTTTTAGAATAATTTATGGAATCTATTTTAATCAGTTCTATTCCAAAATATTTATTGGGTACTCAATTCAATCCCCTTTATATTTACTCATCGAACCAATATTTGGTATCAAAGAATTATACTTTGGAATAAAGTTGTTCAAAATCATTAGGACTTTTATTTTTGTTATGCTTTATAGATCATAAATTTATATTATTTTTAAAATTAATTCTTAAATGGATTCTAGATAAGAATTTTATTTAACTTTAATACCTCCATTTTTCAATGGTATCAATTTTTATCAATGGAATATTTAAATGAAAATGCATATCAATACTATGGGTTTCAAAATTTTGACTACTATAGAAGCCAAATAATCTATCCCAAATACTTCTAGAATGGTTTGGGATGATGATATCCATATTTCATATAATAATAATTTTAAATAAATGAATTAAATTTACTTTTATTTATGAGATGAATAATTTAATAGATCATCATATTGAAAAATTGAATGTAAAATTTGGGATACATAATTTGCTACACATGAGGGAATGAAAAATTTTATGTATATGAGAATTACCTCATTTACTATTATATACGATAAATTAATGATACATACTTTTGAACCTATTTATGAAATGTATCATAGGTTCAATGGTATCATAAATACAAAGACACCCCTTAGGAATAATATATCTGATGAGGATAATATCATGATACTAGATAGTTGTTTTCTTAGAAGATAGAGGAGCCCATCTATGTCAACTAGAGAGTAATGTGATATAAGTAAGCTAAATGTAAAAGAATTTATTGGTAATATGAGGATTTATGAATAAGATCTAAATATCAATCTATAAGATAATGAAGTGATAAAGAGAAAATCCACAGCTTTTAAGACTACTAGGTTTAAACCAATGGAAAAGGATAAAGCTTAAGATGCATGTTTGAGTGACAATAAGTCACTATTGGATAGTGATGGGGATATGGATCATCTAGGTAAAAATTTCAAGAAAATTTATTTGAAGGAAATGTTTTTAGGAAGCCTAATTACAATGAAAAATATGAATCCATGGGAACCTGGAAGGAAAAATGGAAGAATGATGAAAATGAGGTTGTATGCTATTAGTGTCAGAGGAAATGTAATTTAAAGGCTAACTATAAAAATTTGTTGTTCATAAAGATATATTATGACAATTATATAAGATATTATAAGGAAATTAAAGACATATTTTTTGCCTCAAAATAATTCCCCAATGATACTGACTTTTCTCTAGAAGAAAAATCTGACAGAGCTAATATGTGATTTATGATAAAAGACAATGAGGTAAGTACAATGTCATTTGTACACGATTATAATAACTATGAGAATTAATAAAATGATGATGATATTAATAAGGATTTATTTTTTTAATATTTTAGTATTATGGGAGATAAGTTTAATGAAATACATAGTTTATAGAGATGGTAGGTTGTATGTATGAATGACCACTATATCCATTTTTTATCGATATTAAACAAAGTATAGTAAATGATATATATATATATATATACATATTTAAAATTTCTTGTATAATTATTTTTTAATATATATAACATATTGATATGAGAAAAATCCTTAATACATATAATTTCATGCGGGAACGAATCACATCTCTTTGTGAGGAGATCGTCTTCTGTACCCACAAATATCGTTATTGTATTATAACAAAATATGTAATGTATGTATGTATGTGTCATATAACAATTATAGAAACATAATTTCATAATAAATATCATATATATATCTTATGAAATCTAAAAATCCATCACTATTTAAAATTTATATTGGTGTCTATGGTAGACCGAACGACATCTGTTCCGAAGACGGTAGTTTTTCATACACACGAACAATGGTTCCATATTGCATTTGATTGATGTGTGTGAAGTTATAGGTAGTAACCATAAAATAAAAACATAGAATAATATTTAATAAAAATAGTTTATTACACAATCATAATGTAAATATAAATCAAGGGGTTTAATGAAGATATAAAATAAATATATTTGTTTATGAATGTTACCACTTCTTTGAGTAACTACTTTTGATTTGTGACAAAGGAATAATTTGGTTTTCATTCATCCCAAGGCGAGGATTATTGGTTGAGATATGTGAATTGGGAGTATTTTTTTGACTTTCCTTGGATCATCCAAATGGAATGAAGGGTTTGATGAAGTGTGTGGGTGGGGGTGATTTCCCTTTTATATTGGAGGAGTGGCCATCTTCTAAATAAAAAAGTTAAACACTATTTGGAGGTCTATATTATCTAATGTACCTCAAATAATGAAATATTATGAATAAAATTAATTATATATTATAAAATAACCTATCTAATTGTGTTTTTATAATTATTTAGGTCATCTGGACACTTAATTTAAAGTTTAGTCCCTTGGTAAACTTTTTTTTTCTCTTAATCACTGTAGTTAATTTTACCTTTTTAGCTATTTTGATGTCAAAAATTTTGTTGTATTTGTTATTAATTATATATTATGCTAAATAAAAATATTGAATACATTTTTACAAATTCCTATCACTTAATGGGTAGAAATTAATATAAAAATAATCACTCAAACACCATAAAATAATTAGTTTTTTAAATTCAAAAATTTCAAAAGTTGGAAATTTTATTATATCCAATTTAAATGTGAAATTTTATCTAATTACCTTAACTATGTTAATTGAATTATAATTAAAATAATTATTCATTAAAAAAATATTATTATATAATACAACAATATAAAAAAATGTGCTGAAATTGAATTTTTATATCAAATTTTGTATTTTTCAATGTTTATAAATAATAAAATTCTCCTAAAAAACATAAAAATAACTCTTGAATTATTATAACATTCCAATATCAAAAATGAATTTTTATTTTATCACATTTATGTAATAAAACTCTCAAAATGGGTTTTATAATGATTTTCCATATCAATTTACAAAACCACCTTTTAGAAAAATATAGTTTTTAGGCGTAAAGTATAATTTATTCTTATTGATTGTCTACAAAATGAATATGATAAATTTATATATCCAATTTACTATAAAAAATATTCACTTTATTAAATTAATTCAAAAATAGTGGTTTAATTAATTTACAATTATATTTTTCCCTCAAATTATATCCAATATTTTCAAAAGGGTTTTATTTTCATTTCAAATTATTTGGTCACCAAGGAATTCATTTTATGTACTTTTATAAACCATATTTTCACAATTTAACTAATCACATAATACTCTCAATTATAATGGATATGTGATAATTATCTTATTAGATAATAATATTCATAGTATATTTATAGTATATAGTAATTCAGTAAAACTGACTGACTGGAAATTAATTTTTTTATTAAGAAAAAACCCCTTTTAAGGGTAAGGGGAAAACCCAACAGACTTCACAGACATAAAACAAAAAAATACCCATAGTCTAACGTCCCAAGGTCAGATACAATCCAATTCAAACCTACAAATAATATCCACTCCCTTACATCAAAATCAAAACGGCCAGCTTCCACAATCTCATCACTGGCCGACTTACTGTCCTGTGGAAGGATACATGGGAAAATAACCGATGGAAAATGCCATACACTCTCAGAAATCCAAAAAAATTCTTAATATCAAGGACAAATTATGTGTTACCTAACCTTAATCATGTTTTTTCCATAAAATACATCCTTACCATTAAGCCTATTTTCATGTTCATTACATTCACTGAAAATATTCTTTCAAATAAAAATTGAAAAACATATACTGAATAATCCTTATTGATTTCATAAATGTTGATTCCTACTAAAAAATAAATAATATGAATTCATTCTAACAAAATTAATAATGATTTATCATCATATTACCTAATTCATATTTCTGTTTATATGTCATTCATAGTCTCTTCGTCATTAACTAAAAAAGAAATACTCATACAACCATACTCATTATTTTCATGATTTTTACCTTTAGAAAAATGCATCACATAACTTTCATACTCATTACAATTAAAACACTATAGAATAAGAGGTTTTTCAGTTGGATTTATATTAAAATATATTATATTTATTGTCACACTGATCACATTTCAGAACTCTTAGGATTTATGACCTACCCATCAAAATTTAAAGAACCTCTGACTTCTATTAAAGTATATTCATTTTTGATTCTTCAGAAAACTAAAAAAACAAGAATATGAACTTTCTTTCTTACATGGTCTCTATTTTTGAAACTTACAGTGCAATATATCCTTCTATTATTTGGTGAGTGTGAGAGTAGGTTATGGATCAGGTTTTTAATCAGATTCCACGATGAATGTTTATATCAAATGAATTTTAATTCAATTATTATCCCATTTGGATGCTAATGAAAAAAAATTATCACATTCAATGTTATCTTAGTTCTTATTAGTTAACTCCATTAACTAAAACCCAAAAATATACTGTGAGAAAAAGTTATCATAGTGAGAAAACCTAAAACTCAAGAAACGAACTTAAATAGTGTTAAAATCATGAAACTTACTTCATTAATATATGAATACTTATGTCCATCCACGGTTATTCATAGTGGTATTATATTTAAATTGATTAATACATTTTATAAAGAGTTTGTGAATGTCCAAAACATATCCACCAGGAGTATCAATCACTTTATGCAGCGAGGCCCATTCCCATGAAATAATTCTTGATCAAGTCTAGTTTTATTAACTGTTTCTGGTGTTTTTATAACAATGTGAATCTATTCCATATCCACAAAAACTATTAGTATCTTGACATGGATGTAATTTCTTGATACACCTATCCCAATCCTTACCGAAATTCTAGGATATCTTCTAATTCATTTCCTTAGAAATATGCCTAGGGATATAACTAAAGATTTAAAATCCTAGTATCTATAGGATTACAAATCAATTCATTTGATACCTACTATATAAAATCAGTCTAAATATACATGGATATCACATATTTGTATATTAATATTCATTAAATTACATGAATACATATTTGGGGCCATTATAGTTTAGTACCCAATGATTCATGTATCACAATATTTTTGTCTTGTAAAAGATCATCAATGTTTCCCAGAAAGTTCTTCTCATAAAGTACCCCAATGTAAAACCATTATTCATATATAGAGGGATGAAAAAATTGGAAGGTATGAGATTGTATTCTCATTATTTTTAATTAAGGAATATATAGAATAAAGACATGAACATAAGTGTATGAGAACATTATCTTGACATTTGAAAATTGTACCTTTCATATATGAGATTATATGCATGATTCATTTCATAATGATTGTATGTTCATAGTCATTAATTACAACTCAATTATAATAATAATCATAATTTTATATAATATGAAAAAGGAATTGAATTGGGGAATTCACTTAACCATAAAAATATCATGTCACATATACCTATCAAGAACATCCTAATGTGTTTGGATTGGGATAATCACCCTTGTACCAAATTTAGGCTTGGCATAATAACCTATGAAACCAATTATTTCATGATTAGGTAAAAACCCATGTAACCTATGACTTTCCGGTTTTGGGTACAATCAGTGTAATATATTGTTTCTTGGAATGGGCTATAACCAGTTTACCATATTTTTTTTGGGTTTAGGATACAACTAGTGTACCTACATTTTCAGTCATGGGATACAACATTTGTACTGTCTTTTTTTCATGAATGGGGCGGAAACCCACAAACACAATGATATTATATACAATTTATCATTACCAAATTCATTTGAATTATTTATAGGTCCCATATATCACATAATGAAATTGATATTCATGTGTGCTATGAGATCACCAATCATTCAACATATAATAAACCATGAAATGAAATGGGTAACATAAAACGTTTATCATTTTATAACATGTAGAAAATTCAATGTTCTAATGGTAATATAATGATATAATTACCAATTTAATGAAGTATGTTTCATAATAATTTTAACATTCTATGTCACATGGAAGAAAATTGGGTTTTAGAAACAACTTGTCATCTTATGAATAAAGAAGCCGAAGAATAAATATGAATGGTACCTTCTTATAATAAATGTAATAAATAACAGTTTACAAGAAAACATTCTATTATAGATAGAATATATTTTTTATAGATCACATAATATCATATCTTGAGGAAAATATCCATTCCTCTTTGAAAATTGAGACGTAAGACCTAAAAAATTTTGATAAATTTTTTCTTTAAAAATTACTTTGAAATATTATAATTGAAACTTTGAAAAATATTTGAAAATTTATATTGTAAAACCTTTTAAAAATAATATTCCATCAAAATTATTTTAATGTACCCTTTAAAAATATGTTGAAATCATTTTTAGGAAACATTGTATTGAAATGGCACATATATTAGACCAACGATAGAGATAAGGTTCGATTTCCGTAAAAATTATCTTATTTATCATAAGTACCTTGGATTGAAAATATAGCACCATTTCAAGAATATATCATTAATAAAAAAAGAGAATAAAATTCATGATTATTCATGAGAGATGGAACATAATAGTTCATCAATTAAATCATAGTCACACACAATCTCGATAAACGAAGAGATTGTTGCATTAAACAGGTACTACATTGGTAAATTTCATTCCTAATAAAAATAAAATAATTAACATTAAATAACATATAAATATCATTAAAATAATTATATTCATGATATAAAGTGATAAAGGGGTAATATTAATACTTGTAATGGAATATTTGTTCACAACATAACATGTGTCTCAATGAATAGAAATGGAGAAAAAAAATCCTATACCAATTTGGTAACATTTGAACTGTAACCCACCATGAATGATATTTAAAAAAAAAGATATTTAAATAATAATAAAATATAGTATAATAATTATAATACACATTCACGCGAAATATATATACACCACATATATGAAAGAGGTGATAAATATAGTATGTGTCATTAAAAAGTATAAAGTGAGATAGAAATCCATTACTACTAGAGTAACTTTTGAATCATGAGCCACATTAAAATATAACAAAAATTCAAACATTGAATGTCATAAAATAATTTGAATTATTTAAATAATATTAAATATGAAATTATATAAACTTCACAAAATAAACGAGTGGTAAATATGGAACAAGTCTCATTGAAATTTAATGGGAGTAGAAATCGCCTAACTATATTTATGGACATTCTTTGTAAAAAATTCAAACCTCCTATATAATAAATTTAATTATATTTAAAATATAATACATAAAAATATTACTATATATCACAATACATATGATTTGATTATGAATTTATGTTGACCACCTTGTTTTAATGATCATAAAACCATGAATCTTTTAATTTAAACAAGTTTCATGTTTCTCATAAGCATCTCATAATCTATGAAATATGGAGAAAATTTATATTTATGAGACACCAGGATGTATTAATCATTGAAAACCACAAAAAAATACAATGGATGTGTCGTCATTTCCTTTGAGTCACTGTTTATGTTGAGACACTACTAAGGATTACTCACCACCAGACAAGGTCTCATCATTAAACAAAATATTCAGTAAATTATGAAATGAATCACCATCAATATATCAAACCACGAGAATGGAATTTTGAGAATGTATGTGAATCTTCCATCCTAAACTACCATAAGATGTTTCGCCTTTAAAAGGATGATTAACCATCAGCTGAGACACCGCCATCTTAGATTTTTGTCTAACTATAATTTGTCATAACAACAATACCCAACACTATCATAATGTCTCCCAAAACTAGTTATGAAATTTGAAAGAGTGAATAACTGAAATAACCCTAGAATGAGTTATTTTCATCCTAAGACACTATTAGTACAATACACTTCTAGATTGTGAGTCTCCATTCATGGCTTGTTGTCATTATTTCATAACTTATCTTTTTAAAATGAATATCTATAATGGATATTTTATTCAATTTAATGTTGTGTATTATTTTCAAGATTTTATAATAATGGGTTGGTATAGTGAAATGAAGAGTGTGTTAGACATTCTGTATAAGTATGTGATGGATTTTTATATTCCCAACTGTTACTGGTACCATTAATAAGAGAAGCAGACTCCCTTTGCATGTGCGAATGAAATAGTAGAGTGACCAGAGAACTGATAATCATGAATTCGAGCTATCATACTGAACACACATAGATCAGAACTCAATTTCTATAACACCGTGATATTACCCAATTCTTCGTCCCCTACCAGATTCAGGAATCCAAAGCTCAATACATATCATCTGTCATCCTCCAGTCAAGAAAAGATGTTCCATGACACTGTATTTGACCAAAGATTTATGTTCCCAACTAGAAATTCATTTTTAGAATTCTTCCACGGAGACACGAGCTTCACTACATAACATAACGATCATCACTATAAATCATACTTTTATATTTTATAGTTTTTATTCAATATTATAATACAAGAAGTGTGTCATACTCTTTTTATTTCACAAAAAATATCTCTAGTTGAAAAAATGAAGATACAAAGAATGATTCTCAAATCCATTTTTATCATTTATATTCCCATATATAACATTGTTTTTGGTCTTATGTGACTTTTACACCTTGTGTTCCCACAAAATCCATAAAATGGTTTTGGTGCAACCTGTTATATTTTATACTCCCATGGATAATAGTTTAAGAGGACCTGTTTGGTCTTGAAACTCATCCAATATTGTAAAAAACAATCCAAGTTGTTGATCAAAATAATTATTTATAAAAATTTCATGGTTCAAGGTGATCACTAGGTGGAGGGGATTAAGTATTAGCTTTAGACTGAACAACTTTTATTCAAAATTCTAGTGGTTTGTTTTTTCACCTTATTTGGAGTTTTTATTTAAAAACTGAATTATTTTTGAACTATAAAGAAAATTAATACTGTCATAGTTAACCTAAATTATTATTTTTATTAAAATTTATAAAATTAATTATTTTTTAAATGATTAAGTATTACTGTATATTGATTTTTTGGGAGCTAATCAATATTCTATGAATTCAGTAGAAATATTAAAACATAAAATGATCTTTTATTTTAGTCAACTAGTAAATTTTTAAAATAATTTAGGGAATCTAATTTAATCAGTTCTATTCCAAAATATTTATTGGGTACTCAATTCACTCCCCTGTTTATTTACTCATCGAACCAATATTTGGTATCAAAGAATTAAACATTGGAATAAAGTTGTTCAAAATCATTAAAACATTTATTTTTGTTATGATTTATAGATCATAAATTTATATTATTTTTAAAATTATTTCTCAAATTTATTCTAGATAAGAATTTTATTTAACTTGCATACCTCCATTTTTAAATGGTATCAATTTTTATCAATGGAATATTTAAATGAAAATGCATATCAATAGTATGGGTTTCAAAATTTTGAGTACTACAGAAGCCAAATAATCTATCCCAACTACTTATAGAATGAATTGGGATAATGATATCCATATTTCATATAATAATAATTTTAAATAAATTAATTCCATTTAATTTGATTTATGAGATGAATAATTTAATAGATCATCATATTGAAAAATTGAATGTAAAATTTGGGATACATAATTTGCTACACATGAGGGAACGAAAAATGTTAAGGAGATGAGACTTTCCTCATTTACTATTATATATGATAAATTAATGATAAATCCTATTGAACCTATTTATGAAATGTATCATAGGTTCAATGGTATCATAAATACAATGACACCCCTTAGGAATAATATATCTGATGAGGATAATATCATGATACTAGATAGTTGTTTTATTAGAAGATAGAGGAGCCCATCTATGTCAACTAGAGAGTCATGTGATATAAGTAAGCTAAATGTAAAAGAATTCATTGGTAATATGAGGATTTATGAATAAGATCTAAATATAAATCTATAAGATAATGAAGTGATAAAGAGAAAATCCACAACTTTTAAGACTACTAGGTTTAAATCAAAGGAAAAGGATAAAGCTCAAGATGCATGTTTTATTGAAAGAAAGTCACTATTGGATAGTGATGGGATGTGGATCATATAGGTAGAAATTTCCAGAAAATTTATTGGAAGTAAATGTTTTTTATGAAGCCAAATTACAATGAAAAATATGAATCCATGGGAACCTGGAAGGAAAAATGGAAGAATGATGAAAAAGATGTTGTATGCTATTAGTGTCAGAGGAAATGTAATTTAAATGCTAACTATACAAAGTTGTTGTTAAAAAAGATATATGTTGAAAATTATATATGATATTATAAGGAAATAAAAGACCCATTTTGTGCCTCAAAATAATGCCCCAGTGATACTGACTTTTCTCTAGAAGAAAAATCTAATAGAGATAATATGTGATTTATGATAAAAGACAATGACGTAAGTATAATGTCATTTTTACATGATTATAATAATTATGAGAATTAATAAAATGATGATGATATTAATAAGGATTTATTTTTTTAATATTTCAGTATTATGGGAGATAAGTTTAATGAACATATGGATAATTACAAAAATCTTAATAGAAAATTTTATTTTTTTTTCAAAATATTAAATTTCATCTGTCTATTGAAAATAAAAAACATTATAACAAGTTGAAAGAAAAATTTCATCATAAAATATCAAAATAGAATATATATAAATACATGGGAAATTAAATAATGATATAAAAAATATCAAGCATATTTTAGGAAATAATGTTTCACCTAAATATGTTTTATGTATAGGTTACCAAACTGGACATAAGAGAGGAGTAAAAAGTTCTTTTGTACCAAAGAAAAAACCTAAAAGATATACATACAATTATTTTTCTAAATGAAATATTAATGTTTTTATTTTAAAAATTATTCATTATATTAAAAATATAAAAATTAAAACAATACAGGTTCCTATCAATTTAATTACTATCATATCTTGAACCCAGAAAATCTGGGTATGAATGTCATTTCGAATAGAATTTTTTTTGTAGGAACACTATTTGAAGAGATAATGTTATAGTATATGGTAAATATAAAATAGTTTTTCTAGACGTATTATAGTATATAATGCATTCTTCTAGATCCTTATTAAGGGTTAAGGTGTTTATGTAACCTTTTGTGATAATTCTAATGGAAAAATCACCATCCTTCCAAAATTGGTAACCAAAATTCTGTTTTATGCTCAAAAATAATATTTTTTATTGTTTTAAATACAACCTTCTTAGTATTTCACAGTTATGTGATGATATTTTATGTAAAATTTTATAATGATTTGGGAAATTTTTATGATTGTAATATTTATTGATATTTTATTTCATTATGGAATGAAAATTTTATTTTGATTATTTAAATTCGTCAATTTCTCAAAAAAAATCATACCTGAGTTATTTTAAAAAGGAAAATTGGCATGGGAATAGGATACGAGGCCATTGAAATATATAGAAATTTATAAATATTAATAGTAAATGGTTATTCAGGGATGTACCTAATATTGTGCCTCCAAATTTCATAATCTATAACCCTGTAAATAATTGATGCAACAAAATGTTTCTTTTAAATTAAATAAAGAAGTTTCAACTTTTCAACCTCATGAGTTTTTTTCATATTGATTTATATGGGCCATATAGATTTTCTATTTTATAGGGGATTCAATATGTTCATGTAATATTAGATGATTTTTTAGGTACAATTGGTTATTATTATTAGCTCACAAGAGTGAATTTTGTTCATATTTCACCAAGTATGATAGATCTATAAAGAACCAAAGTAGACTTAGAATTAGGACCATAAAAAGTGATCATTGTAAGGAGTTTGAAAAATAAATATTTTTAATATATTTTCTCACAATATGGTTACACTAAAAACGTCTATGCTCTTAGGAACCCCACAACATAATATAAAAGTTGATAAGAGAAATAATATCCTAAAAGAGATATCATAAACCATGAAACATTATTATGACATAAATTACAACTATTGGGAAGAGTCTATGAATACAAACTATTAAATCATAACTATAGTTTTAATTATAATTATTCTGAAGAATAATCATTATGATATTTGGAGTAATTGGATGCATAAGGTTAATTTTTGTTGATTTCATGGATGAAAAGTCATTATTATTAAAACTATGGATAATTTTAAAAAAATTTCATCCAAAGCCAAAGAAGGAATTTTATAAGGTTTTTCATTTTCTAATAAATCCTATAGATTATACAATGAGATGTCTAAAATTGTGGAGGATTCTAGTCATGATAATTTTAATTTAATAGATTCAAATTAGATAAATATTTTTTTAGAATATACAGAGGTTGATTTATGAACAATGAAATTAAATTTTAATCATAATGATATTTCAATTAAACAAATAGAATAATCCTCCAGTTTTAAATATTATATATAACTTCCAAAACCCAAACCTGTAGTAAATATGGATGTAACCAGAACAACTTTTTATAGATCAATTTGAACACTTAAATATCACCCCTTGTATGTTGTTGTTGGAGATCTATATATAGGTATATAGAAAAGATGTTATCTTATTAATCATGTTGAACAATAATCATTCATGTCTCAATAAGAACCTAAGAACATCATTGAATCTATTTTTGATGAATTCTGGGTGATGTAAATTTAAAAATAATTAAATCAATATAAAAGAAACAAAGTGTGGGATCCTCTAGATAGACCCATCAAAACCCTAACTATAGGAACTAAATGGGTTTAAATAGAGAAGGTAGATGACTCATCCTGAATAGCTAGAAACAATGTAAGACTAGTTGCACAAGGTTGTAGTCTATATGAAGGAATAGACTATAAGAATACAATTTCACTAGATTCCATTCATGAATCCATTATAATACTACTTTCATATGATGCTCACATAGGTTTCAATATTTTTCAAATGGATGTGAAGATTGAATTCCTGAATAGTTTTTTAGATCATGATGTTTTTGTTTCAAACCCCACTATTTTTGACAATCCTCATCTTCCAAATCATGAGTTAAAATTTTCTAATTATTTATATGTTTTAAAATAAGACCCTAGAGCATGGTATTATAGAACCATCCCTTTTGTTTTTTCAAATGTTATATATGATCCTACCCTTTTTATAAAACATTTTCAAAAAATGTTTTAGTAGTAAAATTCTATATTGATGATATTGTTTTTGGATTATCATTAAATTTTCTTTTATCTTATTTTTGCAAAATTAATTTGAAATATGTTGGATGAGTAAAATTAAGAACTTTTTTGAATTTTAAATCTTTCACAATATGTAATTAATTATTTTAAATCAATTTAAATATACAAAATAAATTTTATAACATTTTAAATTGTAGCACTAAGAGTATTGATTCTTTTATGAGTACCACATGTAAGTTGGATATTAATAAAACATGGAAACCAGTAGATAAAATTTTTTATAGAGGAATGATTGGAATTATTCTCTACATGAATTATAGTCATCCTGAACTAATGATTATTGTGTGTAATTATTCTCTCATTTTAGATAATCCAAAATAGTAACACTTAAATATATTGAAATTATTTTTCATATACTACATTTATATAACCAATTTAAGATTTTCCCCTAATGGATAAGAATTTGATCTAGTTATTTATTTTGATGCTGAATTTTATGTATTTAAGTTAGATAAAAAAGAACCTCTTGAACATTTCACTTTTTGGAAAAGTCTCTAGTTTCATGGTGTAGTATAAAATGAAAAGTTGTTAAATTGTCTATAGATAAAGCTAAATACATATCTTCTGGTAGTTGTTGTGAAACAATTAGGGGATGAAACACACTTTACTAGAATATAGATATCAATTAAGACAACTACCCATATATTGTCACAATAAAAGAACTATTAATTCTTATATGTATCCAGTTTCATATTACTGAATAAAACATTCTGATGAAAGATATTGAACTTCTATAGAGGAATGAAATAGAAGTAAATAAGTTCTACAAAAGTGGATGTCTAGGAAATTCAAAACAAGTGGTGGGTAATCACGTAAATTTAAAATAATATGTCCTGATATATATAGATAAATATGTGAATTGTATAAATTTATGAATTCATGACATGAATCATAAACATTTAATGGAGAACATATATAGATGAATTATGAAAACATATGTGAAAATAAGATTCTACCATTTTCATTTGAAATACATTTAAAACAATAATCTTATTAAACCCTGTAAATAATAATTTGTTTTTGAATACAAGATAATGTATAGAGGAAGTCCCTTATGAACTGAAAAAATTAAAGTAAGGATATTTTGACCTAGAAACATATTAAAGTGCTGCTTTTTGTTTCTAAAGCAACCCATATAGAAACATATTAATGAATTTTTTTTGAGAAAAAATATAAGAATTTAAATTTTGGAAAAATTACTTTTTAAAAAATATTACAAATAATTAATTCTTGTTATTTTAAATCCATAAATTAGAATAATATGTTTTTGAAAAATAATCATATTAAAAATTTTCAAATTCCATCAAAACCATAAGGTGACACCCAATTTAGAAAATGGATATTAACCCATTTTTTAATAATAGGTGAAGATAAGTATACATTAAATATGAAATATTAAAAAATACCCTTGATAAGTAAAACAATTATATTATGGAATAGGAATTAGGTGAATCATATGATAATCATTCCTTTTAGTGGTGCATTTTAAAGGAGAAGGGGATACATAAATGAGGAACATTTTATTTAAAGGGATTAATTTCCCAAATGAGAAAAGCTATAAAACTTGTAGAAAATAAATTTTGTGAGAAAGAATACATTAAAGATTAATTTTAAGAAGAAATTCATGAATCATGGAATGATAACATTAGTCAAGACATGATTGAATTTTTCATTAACACCCATAAAGAAGAAGGATAATGAAAATAAAATGAAAATACTATGAATAAAATATATATCAATATAAAAAATAATTGGGAACTGTAGACACAATAAAATTTCTAGTTCATGTATAAATTAAAAGGTGTCTCAATGAAATGAGTTCTAAAACATTCCTATGGAAACACAAGATGATGTAATATAAATTATATTTTTATTTCAAAGGGAAATTAATACATTCCAAAAAGTATCATAAAAACCATGACCGACATGTATCATTGTCTTAGAGACTAGCTTTACAAACATCTTATTTTAAAAAACTTATGAGCATTTATCCATATCCATTGTCCCATATAACCACTTATAGTCATTTCATATGACCTAATAGATTTATAACCTATTGAATAGAAACATATTAAGGGATGCGATTTAATTGATAGTAATGGAATAAAATCAACTAGTATCAATGGATATATTTTGAATAAGAAAAATGTTACATCTCGACCCAACTTACCACAAAAGCGATAGTTGTACTGGGGGTGAAATATCATCTAGGGAACCACCAAATATTCTAAAGGCTAGTGACTAGTAGTGAGGGTCTATGGAGGTTATTGTGGAAATATTATACATCAATGTTTAATGTAGGAAAATGGTATATAAAAAAATAAATAATATCAAATTAATAAGAAGTAATAAATCAAAGACTAGGTAACAATAGAATTATATAAACTAAATAATGAAATATTTCCAAAATAAATGTATACAATTCATGCATGTTTAGATGGTGATACATAAACTAAAACCATATACATTTACCAAGAAACATGATATAATGCAGTATGTGAATATAAAAAAGAAAAGAAATCCCCACGGTCAAACACCACGAGAATCCTAAAATCCATCTCATTCCATTGCCCCATAATTTTAGGTAAAAGATAGAATGGGCAAGAAATTATCCATGGTTCTGTGTATATGTGATCTGGTCGGTTACCCCAGTGCATTGGTAGCCTGAGTTGGGTTTGAGATAAAATCCCAAAATGCCACCCCCATGGTTTATATGGATTGTTTTTGTGTGAATATTAATTAAATAAGTAAGAAATTTAAAGACCTGGAAAATCCCATGTAATTTTTTTTAAATTAAAAGGAATTGTTCCGAGTCTGCAGTTTCTGACAGTGCGTGATTCCTATGCCTGGAGTGCTCGGAATGTTATTCGAAAGTGTCTAAGTGCATTCAGTGTGTTTTTGAGCAGTTTTTGGTAACTTTTGAACTGGTCCTCAGAAATGATTTCTGGGGGAACCGTTGAACTCGAATCACCGATGATTGCTTAGTGAGACCTTCACCTTAGCGGCTTTTGGGCTAGAGAATTGGTTGATTTTTCACCCGTGCGGTTTGTTTGATTATTTTTTTTAAAAAAAAGAAGTAAAATTAAAATAAAATACATGACAAGTATTGAATTTTTATTCAAATTTAATTGAATTAATGTGGTCTCTGAAACCCCATATTAATTATAGTAACTCCTCCCTTAACTAATTAAGGGTGGAGCCTTCTTAGTTGGAGAGGAGGATCCGCTGGAGAAATATCTACTTCCTTCTCGTTTCTCCACCACCTTCCACCTTTCTGGAGAAATGAGAGGCACCACCTCTGGAGGGAAGAACTTCCATCGCCAATGACGTATGATCTTATTCAGCCTTAAAGAAGGAGAAGCCGCCCGGGTAGAACACCACCAACGACGACACCATCTTCCATCGTCAACGAACGACAAACAAGGTAGGGGTCGTTTTTATTGATTTCGATCTTTGGTCTTCATTGTTCTTGAGCTTCAATAATAGCTGTTTGCTATCACCCTAATGTAGAGTGTGCAGACCAAACAAACACGGCCGGACAACCCTTTGTTGGTTCTCATTCATTGATGGTGGGGGCGGCAGAACGATACCGCCAGAGGAACGTGCCATTGTGGTACACGCGGTGACCATCAACAAGCCGACTGCAATAGAAGCTAGCAGTGCAAGGGCCACAGTGCCACCGAAGGGGTGCATCACCGTCGTGCCGTGCGGAGAACCTGGTCGCAGCCAGGTGGGCCATGGCGGTGCCGGAGGGGCGCGGATCCGTCGCACCGCGCCTGAGGATGCAGCCGCAGCGACGCCGACCGCAGTGGTTGGAAGGGCTGGGCGCGGTGCCGTCATGTCGCACTAGAGACAAACCACGGCCATGGGACGCTTCATACGGAGGAGGGCGGCCACCTAAGCTGGCCGCCGGTAGGCGCGCTACATGCGGGACCCTGAGGGTCCTACAGTTACCGGGCCGACACTACACGCCGGCCGTAGCTGATGACGGGGGGGTGTAACCCCCAAACATTGATTGCAAGGGAGGGCCCCACTGAGTTCCGCCCCTAGCTGGAACCCCTTATGGCCAGGCTGGCTAGGTGGGAAGGGCCTCCCCCCTGTGTACAGGACCTCGGGCTGGGCCACTGCGCCCCCGCGGGCAGGGCCACCGGCGCGGGATACGCTGGCCGGGCCACCGGTGCGGGCTTTGCGGGCCGTGCCACTCATGGGTCAGGCCAAATCTCTAGGGCGTGCCACCGCCACTGGCCCGGGCCGCTGCCGCTGGGCTGGGTCGGTTCTAGCGGGCCAGGTCTGACCCGCGGTCCGGACCCGGACCCAGTTCTGACCCATGGCACTTTTTCTCCACATCTTGGGCTATGGGTGTCTGATTGACAAAATGTCTACGCCGACGGCAAGTTTGGAATGAGACGATTCATTTTTAATACCCCACTCATGGTTTGTACTCAGTTTGGGTATGACCGGGTTGGATTGAACCTAAATCTAATTGGGCCCTCGAAGTAGAAACACCAATAACTGACAGAATGAGCGTCCGATTGACGTGCCGTCTATCATGCTAGGATCCTTATGATGAGGCGGAACTACATGATACATCAACTTGAGATATCATGGTAATTGATATATCTACACTTGGATTGAGGAGCGGACCCTCCCGGAATCGAGCGTGCTGTGTGTGAGAACCCTATAGTTGGCTGCAACTGAGATGATAAGATCCTACGTGGACCTACTACTATATCGGGATCCTCTGTGGGTTCTATAGCGACGATAATGGGCTGGGATCTTCTGTGTGTTCGACAGTGACATTACTGGACTAGGATCCTCCGTGGGTTCGACATCGATGACTTTTGTTCCGGGATCCTCTGTGGATTTGACAGCTCCAATACTGCTCGAGGATCCTAAGTGGGTTCGACAGAGGAGGTGATTCAACGGCTATATCATATAATCTCTACCACTCTACTAGAGTTAAATACCTGTGTGAGTTGAATATGTACTTCAAGTTTTTTTCATCAAGATTATCGACTTTACATCCATTGTGGAATGGGTAGTTCTTGGGATTGAGTGTTGGAGATGGACTGTGTTTGGTAACTTGGGTATATGTAAGGGAATATACCTAAGTAGTGATGGTTCATAGTTCATGATTGTATTTTACTATAGTGGATTTTCCTTAGTAGATTATCGGAGACCTTCGGGGGACTCGGGGTCCCTTATTGAGTTCCATTTTACTCACCCCTGCACAGGATTCACCCGCACATTGTTGTGTTCTGTGCATACGACAATCAGTAGTGATCGAGGCTGAGGGAGCCAGACGAGAGGCATCTCGAATCTGTACTAGACGGGATGTACCTCAGGGATGTGTTGTTTGAGAGCTGTACCAACCCTTTAGGTAGTATTTTCCAAGAGGACGATCCAGGAGATACTTATCTTTTTACCTGTACTTGTACTTGTTGTTCAGTAGGGTATGTATACTGGCTCACTTACTTTCTGCGCAATTTTTTTTTCTATATTAGTACTTGTTTATATTAATTCTTGTGTTCATAGTATGTGTGTTATAGGTTTAATGGAAATTTGTTCCCTTTTTATCAGGGATTCGCCTTTGGTGCTAGTCACTTTCCCATGGAATATGGAAGATGAGCTTGGGGTAGTCATGGCACTGGCCCCGAGGACGGGTCATGACAAATTGGTATCATAGGAATCAGTTGTACTGAAGAATCGTGGACTCTGATTCTTTTAATGGAAATAGTATTAAGTGTTTTGGGTGTGGTTATCAGTTTAGGGAAACTGGTGTTGGCGTGGTGGCCAACGTATCCATACACTAGGACTCTAACTTCTGATTTCAAACTCAGTGCACGAATACACTGATTGCATGTGTGTTTCCTTTGAAAAGATTTCTTTGTGATTAATTTGTGTCAGATCACCAGGTATATTGTTTTGACCATGGTGAACCTATTTCTTTTTAGGATGGCCCCATGTTGGCAGCCAGCCAGGGTTCCAGGATGTGTATGAGATGGTATCCCACCGAATGACGAGGCCTCAGTGCAGGGCCCCATCAAAGCGGAGGCACCAACGACACCACTACTTGCTGGGCCACCGATACCACCAGCTCCAGTAGCAGAGTGTGCACACCGTCTATGTGTGTTGCATGATTTCTAGTGCCAGAGGCCGCCTAGGTTCAAAGGAGAGATGGACCCACGGGCAGTTGAGGATTGGATGGAGGCTATTGTGAGAGTTTTCAGATTGTTAGGTACATGATCCAACCTTATGGTGATCCTTGCCGCGAGTCTCCTGTAGGCAGCAACAGGTGGATGGTGGAGCCTGATACTCCAGGTTCATAACGAGGCATCACATCTCTGGTCAGACTTCGAGAGCCTCTTTCGGTCAGAGTTTGTTCGATCCACCCTTCGTGTGGTATAGATTTAGGAGCCACTTCATCTTCAGTAGGGCATCATTACGGTGGCACAGTACTCAAAAAGGTTCACCGTCCTCTCACGCTACTCCATAGATATGGTGCATGACTCATTATTTAGGGCCCATAACTTTGAGTAGGGACTCAAGCATGAGATCAAAGCTTCGATGATCTCCCTCAGCATCTTGATGCAGGCGGGGGTGCTAGAGCGAGCCCTTCTTGTGGATTTTTTTCTTGCTGTGTAGTCACCAGCAATGAGACCCACAACTGGGTAGCATGTCATGGAGTCTTCTACAGCTGGAAGTAGATAGATTTTGCAGAGGTCTAAGCGGACTAAGCCATTAGGTGGACGACCCCATGATACAGGTTCAGTTGTTCAGGGAACACGAGACAAAGCCTGTCATACGAGGAGTAGACAGTGCTATGCATGTGGCGGGTAGGGTCACATGGCTCGTAACTGCCTGACCCACCATGCAGATGAGCAGTAGATAGTAGAGGGACCTTCCTAGCAGAGGAAGAGGTTCGACTGTGGTGGTCTGCTGGGAGTAGGTGGACGTGGCCGAGGAGCTAGCCGAGCAGCATGTGGTGGAAAACGTTTCTAGGTCCTACCACCACCACCACCACCATGAGGTCCACACTAACCATAGGGATCTGGCGGACATGGGCGGGCTCAGTTCTAGGAAGTTGAGACCTACGACCATGTCACACCTGAGATGATTCGAGGTATTATCTATATCTACTCCACCCTTGCTGCATTACTTATAGACACAGGTGCTAGTTATTCTTTTATTGTCGCTGCCCTCATACAGATCTTGAAGATTCTGGTGGATCCGTCGGCTCGATCCTTATGGCTAGAGACTCCTAAGAGAGAGGATTCGATGATTACACACTTCTTCCGGTAGTGTGAGCTCACTATAGGAGGTGAGAGATTCGGTTGGGATCTTCTAGTAGTGTTGTCGAGGCCTTACGACATCATCTAGGGTGTGGACTGGTTATCCACACTTCATGCTCAGATTGACTGCGTTATGTGGAAAGTGTGGTGTGTTCATGAGGATGGGATGAGGTTTACCGTCACCGGCAAGAAGGGAGCCTCTGCAGCATAAGATAGACATACCCAGAGGATGGGGCAGTTGATCAGACATCAGTTGGCTAGCCCCTTTCTCAGAGCGGTTGATGTGCAGAGTCCGAGTTTTCCTCTTGTGGTGGATCAGTACGCATATATCATCCCTGATAACGTTCCAGGACTACCTCATCGTATAGAGGTAGACTTTTACATTGACTTTTACCCCGAGACGACACCCATATCCACACCAGCATATCAGATGGCTCCCACAGAGCTTCGTGAGCTGCGAGTATAGCTGGAGGACATGTAGGGGAAGGGATTTATCTGACCCAGTGTTTCAGCATGGGCATTCCCAATTTTGTTCTCCAAAAAGGCAGATGAGAGCTTTCAAATATGTGTTGATTATCGGTGCCTGAACCAGGTGACTGTGGAGAACAAGTACCCACTCCTGAGGATTGACTACCTATTTGATCAGCTTAGGGGTGCACGTTGAATCTCGAAGATAGATCTTCGATCGGGCTATCACCTGCTCAGAGTACGAGATGAGTATGTGAAGAAGATGACCATCATATACTGTTATGGCCACTACGAGTTTTTGTTTTGGCCATTCAGCATAACCAATGCACCGGCTGTGTTCATGGAACTCCTGAATAGGATCTTCCTGCCATACTTTGATTGCTTTGTGGTAGTCTTCATCGATGACATTCTGATATACTCAGCTACTGAGGAGGAACATACCTACCATTTGTGGGTAGTAATGAACACACTGCGAGAGAACAAGCTATTTGGTAAGCTCTTGAAGTGCCAGTTCTAGATTCGAGAGGTACACATTCTGGGAAATTTTATCTCAGAGGCTAGAGTTGCAGTGGATCCAGCGAAGATCAAGGTGGTACTAGCTTGGAAGCCACCATGTAGTGTGATGGAGGTACAAAGTTTTCTGGGTTTGGGTTGGTACTATCAGAGATTTGTTCCATACTTCTCAAAAGATGTATCACCACATTTAACATTGATGAAGAAGGGCCAACCCTTCGTGTGGTCGGAGATATGCCAGTGGAGTATCTATGATATGTGGAAGAGGATGACTAGTGCACCCATCTTGAGGCTACCAGAGGAGGATGTTGGCTATGTAGTCTATTGAGATGCATCAGGGACCGGGCTCAGATACGTCCAGATGAAGGAGCAAGGAGTGATAGATTATGGTTCTTGTCAGCTGAGACAACATGAGAAGAACTATGCCACTCATGACCTGGAGTTAGAAGCAGTGGTCTTTGCCTTGAAGATGTGGTTGCACTATCTAATGGGCGAGCGTTTTACAGTCTACTCTAATCACCAGTGTCTCAGGTATATCTTCTCGTAGAAGGACCTGAACCTGAGACAGCGGCATTGGATTGAGTTCCTCCAGGACTATGACATCGAGATAGTCTATACTCTTGGGAAAGGGAATGCTGTAGCAGATGCTCTCAGCAGAAGATCAGACATTCATCTTCTAGGAGAGGTGGCAGAGCAGCTGGACACATTGCAGATATCCTTTGTGGATTGACATGGAGTACCCTTTCTGCATTATCTTATAGTCACACATCAACTTATTCAGAGAGTTAGGAAGTCGCAGCATGGGGATGTTGACTGCTAGGCTCGATGTGCACAGATATCCATAGGGAATGATCCTGATGGATTTTATTTAGGTAGGGAGTAAGTCATTCTCCTTAGGGGACGTACCATGGTACCAGTGTCTCTTTGAGTGGAAGTGTTGAGGGATTTTCACACATCACCTCTAGAAGTACATCCACGTGTGGAAAAAAATGTACCTGGACCTCTGACGACAACACTGGTGTCTAGGTAAGAAGAAGGATGTTGCAGATTTTGTCTCATGATGCCTCACTTGTCAGCAAGTGAAGGAGGAGCATTAGGTTCTAGTAGATTTAGTTCAGTCCTGAAAGGTCCCATAGTGAAAGTGGGATGAGATATCCATGGATTTCGTGATGGGACTTCCACGTACATCCAGAGGTCACAACTCTATTTGGGTGATTGTCGACTGACTCCCCAAGTCAGCCCACTTCCTACCAATCATAGAGCAAGGTTCAATAGAGAGCATGGGACGCCTCTACGTATATGAGATCATATAGATTCATGGTGTTCCATCAATGATCATCTCCGATCGAGATGCTCGTTTCACTTCCCAGCTATGGAAGGGGTTGTAGGAGGATTTCGGGACACAACTTCGCTTGAGCACCGACTTTCATCCTCAGACGGATGGCTAGACTGAGAGGACCATTCAGACTCTCTAGGAAATGCTTCGTGCATGCATCCTCGTCTTCAGTGGCATCTGGGAGGATCACTTAACATTGTTAGAGTTTATGTACATCAATAGATACCACTCCAACATCATGATGAAACCTTTCAAGGAACTGTACGACTGACCTTGCAGATCGCCTTTGTGCTGGACTGACCCAGGGGAGTCAGCACTCATGGGACTAGAGATGGTGCATGCTACAACAGAGATGGTGCAGGTAATCCAGAAGCAGATGAAGACTGCACAGAAAAGGCAGAAGTCCTATGCTGATAGGAGATGGAGACCTCTGGAGTTAGAGGACGGTGACCATGTCTTCCTATGGGTCTCACCTTGACGAGGTTTATGGAGATTTGGTTGGGGCACTGAGGTTTATCAGACCCTTCTAGGTCCACAATAGAGTAGGCGAGGGGGATTACTGCTTGGCTCTTCCACCTCAGTTGCACCTGGTGCTCGATTTTTTCCACATTTCAGAGGTGAGGAGATATGTGCATGACCCGAATCACATAATTAACTGGGGGTGAGCTCGACATCGACGAAGGGGCAACTTTATTAAAGGTTCTAGTGGAGATCGAGGATCGACAGGAGGGAGTCCTTCGTGAGCAGTCGATATCTCTTGTTCATGTATGGTGGCAGCACATGAACCTACAAGATGGCACATGGGAGCGAGAGGCTCAGATCTGTACTTAATACCCCCATTTGTTTCCATAGTTTTTATTTTTGGCTTTCCGGGATGCAAAGCCCTGAGGTGGGGAGAATGTAAAGACTCAGAAAATCCCATGAAATTTTTTAAAATATATAAAGTTGTCCGAGTCCACAGTTTCTGGAGACGTGTGATTCTGCGGCTTGGAGTGCTCAGAATGTTTGTTCACAATTTCTATGTACGTTGAGTGTGTTTTTGAGTGGGTTTTGGTAACTTCTAAACTGATGCTCGGAAAAAAATTCTAAGGGCACCGTTGAATTCGCAGCACCGATTATTGCTTTGTGAGACCTTCTCCTTAGCTACGTTCGAGCTAGATCATTTGTTGAGTTCTCACCGGCACAGTTTGTTTGTTTTTTAAAAAAAGAAGATGTAAAATAGAAATAAAATAAACGACAAGTATTTTATTTTTATAAAAATTTATTTAAATTAATGTGGGGTCTGCAACCCCAAATTAATTCATGTAACTCATCCATTAATTAATTATGGGAGGAGCCTTCTTAGTTGGAGAGGAGGATCCGCTGGAGAGAGATACCATTCCTTCTCATTTCTCCACCACATTCGGCCTTCTCATTCCAACTGGCTAGAGAAGTGAGAGGCACCACCTTGGGAGGGAGCAACATCCACCGCTGACGACATACGATATTCTTCCGCATCAAAGGATTAGAAGCCACCCGGGTAGAACGTCGCCAACGACGACACCATCTTCCATCATCAACGAATGAAAAACGAGGTAGGGGTCTTTTTTATTGATTTCAATCATCTTTCTTCTTCATTACTAAGATTCGATAATAGTTGTTTTCTATAATCCTTACACGAAGGGCCCGTGCCGAATAAACATGGCCTGAGAACCCTCCGTTGGATCTCATTCATTGATGGCGGGGCCGACGCAACGACACCGCTGGAGGAACAGGTCGTGGCTGACAGGCTGAGGCGGTACACGCGGGGACCAACAACGAGTCGGTTGCAGAAGAAGTTGGTGGCACAAGGTCCGCTAGAGGGGTGTGGTGCCGTCACGCCGCATGGAGTACCGGGCCACGTGGAGAGCTGGGTCGTGGCCACGCGGGCCGCGGCAGTGTCGTCACACTACGTGGGAGGAAGGAGTTGCGACCACGCAGGCCGCGGCGGTCGGACGGGCTAGGCGCCGTACCGTCGCGCCGCACCAGAGAAGAATCGCGGGCATGGGTCGCGATGAACGGAGGAGGGCGGCCGGGTGAGCCGGCCGCTAGCAGGCCCGCTACAGGCGGGACACGAAGGGTCCCACAGTTACTGGGCAGGCTCCATGTTGCGGCCGTTGCTGAAGACGAAGGGGTGTAACCCCCCCCGGCAGGCTAGGCTCAGGCCCGGCCACCAGCGCGGGCCATGTGGGCCGGGCCGCAGTGCTGGGCCGGGCCGCCGTGCTGGGCCGGGCCGGTTTCGGTGGGCTAGGCTGGTTCTGGTGGGCCAGGTTGGACACTCGGACCCGGTCGGACCATGGTCTGGATCCGGACTCGGGTCGGGTCGGGTCGGTCTGGCTGGGCCGGATCGGACCCAGACCCACTTCTAACCCATTTTACATTTTTTCCCATATCTTGGGTTATGGGTTTCTGATTGATGAACCATCTACGCAGATGGGAAGATTGGAATGATATGGTTGTTTTGGCATACCCCACTCGAGGTTTGGATGCAGTTGGGGTACGGCCGGGTTGGATTGATCCAAAATCCAACCGAGCCCTTAGAGCAGAAACACCAATAACTCACAGACGGGGGGTCCAATAAACGCACCATCTATCGTGATGGGTTTCTTATGATGAGAAGTAACTACGTGATAAAAAACTTGATACTTCTTGGTAGTTGATGTATCGACACTTGGCTTGAGAAGCATACCCTCCTAGAATCGAGCGTGCTGTGCGCGGGAACCCTATGGCTGGCTGTGACTGAGATGATAAGATCCTACGTGGACCTACTACTGTACCAGGATCCTCTATGGGTTCGATAGCGACAATACTGTACCGAGATCTTCCGTGTGTTTGACAGTGATGATACTGGACCGGGATCCTCCGTGGGTTCTACAGCGATGAATTCTGTACCGGGATCCTCCGTGGGTTCGACATCACCGATACTGCTTGAGGATCCTACGTGGGTTCGACAGAGGAGATGATTCAGGGGATACATATAATAATCTCCACCCCTCTACATTAGTTAAATACCCATTTTAGCAGAGTCTGGCATTTATGTTATTATCATTGAGATTAATGACTTTACTACCATTGTGGAATGGGTAGTGCTTGGGCTCGAGTGTTGGAGCCGGACTGTGATTGCTAACATAGGTATAAGTATGGTCATATACCTATTTAGAGATGGTCGATACTTCGTGATTGTATCTTACTACCGTGGTTTATCTTTAGTGGATTCTGGGAGACCTTCAGGGGTCTCTGGGACCCTTACTTAGTATCATTATACTCACCCCTGCACGGGCTTCACCCGCACATTTTTGTGTTTTGTGAAGACGATAATCAGCAGTGATCGAGGCTGAGGGAACCGGACTGGAGGCTGTCCGAAGCTGGACTAGAAGCGATGTACCTATGGGACGTTTAGTTCGTGACCTGTACATACAATTCAGGTAGTATTTTCCCAGAGGATGATCTAGAAGCTACATATCTTTTTACCTGTACTTTTACTTGCTGTTCACATGGGTTTGTATACTGGCCCACTTACTTTCTACACATTTTTTTCTATATTAGTACTTGTTGCTTTTACTGCTTGTGTTCAGACTGTGTGTGTTACAGGTTTAACGTCAATGCCTTCCCTTTTTATTAGGGATTCGCCTTTGGTGCTATTCTCCTGCCCCTGGCCTATGGAAGGAGGTATTTAAGTAGTCATGGCACGTGCCCCAAGGACGGGTCGTGACAAATTGGTATCAGAGGAGTCGGTTCTACTGAAGAAACTTGGACTCTGATTCATTTAATGGAAATAGTGTTTAGTGTTTTGGGTGTGGTTATCAGTTTATGGAAACCTATGCTAGTGAGTCGGCTGATGTATCCATACACAAGGACTCTTACTTCTGATTTCAAACTCAGTGCACGAAAACACTGATTGCGTGTGTGTTTCCTTTGAAAAGCTTTCTTTGTGATTACATTATGTCAGCTCACCAGGTATATTTTTATGAACATGGAACACTGGTTCAATTTCAGGATGGCCTCATGTAGGCAGCCATACAGGGTTCGAGAATGTGTATTAGATGGTAGACAACTGAGCGATGAGGCCTCAGTGCAGGGCCCCATCACAGTGGAGGCACCAGTGGTACCACTACTCGCCAGGCCACTGATACCACTGGCTCCGGCAGCAGAGAGTGCATGCCATTTGAGTGCATTGCATGAGTTCTAGTGCCAGAGGCCACCTAGGTTCAGGGGAGAGATGGACCCACATGCAGTTGAGGATTGGATGGAGGATGTTGTGAGAGTTTTCAGATTGGTAGTGACACTAGTCAACCATATGGTGATCCTTGTCATGAGTCTCCTAAAAGAAGTAGCAGGCAGATTGTGGAGCCTGATTCTCTAGGTTCTTGAATAGGAAACACATATCTAGATAGACTTCAAGTTCCTCTTCTGGTCAGAGTTAGTTTCAGCCACCCTTTGTGTGGGGTGGATTCAGGAGATGCTTCATCTGCAGCAGGGCAGCATGATAGTGGCACAATAATCAATGAGGTTCAGCGAACTCTCACGCTACTCTAAATATTTAGTTTGGGACCCATTCATCAGGTCCTAGACCTTATATCAGGGACTCAGGCGTGATATCATGGCTTCGATGATCACCCTCAGCATCCCGACACAAGTGGGGGTGTTAGAGAGAGCCCTTCTTATAGAGAGTATTCTTGCTGAGCAGTCACCAGCAGCGAGACCCACTATTGAGCGACACGTAGCGGAGTCTTCTACAGCTGGTAGTAGAAGAATTTTATAGTGGTCCAAGCGGACCAGACCATCAGGTGGACGACCCGAGGATACAGGTTCGGTTGTGCGGGAAACATGAGACAGAGCCATCCATACGAGGAGTAGGAAGTCCTATTCATGCGACGGACAAGGTCTCATGGCTCATGAATGCCTGACCCGCCATGAAGATGAGAAGCAGACAGTAGAGGGACCTCCCAAGTAGAGGCGGAGGTTCGACTGTGGTGGTACACAGAAAGAAGGCGGACATGGAAGAGGAGCTGGCCGAGCAGCACGTGGTGGGAACCGTTTCGAGGTCCCAACACCACCACCATGAGGAGGTCCACCGTGACCACAGTGAGCTAGCAAACCGAGGCAGGCTCAGCTTCAAGCAGTCGAGGCCGACGACCACGGTGCACCTGAGATGACTCAAGGTACTATATCTGTCTACTCAACCGTTTCTTCAGTAATTATTGACCCAGGTGCGGGTCATTCTTTTATTGTCGCTTCCCTCATGCAGAGCTCGGAGATTCCGGTGGAGACGTTGGCTCAATCCTTACAGCTAGAGACCCCTACAAGAGAGGATTCTACGTTTACACAGTGGTTCCGACAGTGTCAGCTCACTCTAGGAGGAGAGATCTTCGGTTGGGATCTTCTAGTAGCGGCGTCGAGGCCTTACGACGTAATCATGGGTATGGATTGGTTATCAATAGTTCTTTCTCAGATTGACTGAATTAGGCTGAATGTGCGGTGTGTCCGTGAGGATGGGATTAGGTTTACCTTCACTGGTGAAAAGGGAGCCTTTCTAGTGCATGATAGACTTACCGAGGGGGGGGGCACCGATCTGACATCAGTTGGCTAGCCCCTTTCTCGAAGTGGTTGATGTGTGGAGTCTGATTTTTCTTATTGTGGTGGATCAATACATGAATATCTTCCCTGATGACATTCCAGGACTACCTCCTCACAGAGAATAATACTTTTACATTGACTTGTACACCGAGACGACACTGATAACAACACCAGCATATCAGATGGCTCCCGAAGAGCTTCGTGAGCTGCTGGTATAACTGGAGGACATTCAGGGGAAGTGATTCATCCTACCTAGTGTTTCACCTTGGGCATTCCCGATTTTGTTCTCCAAAAAGGAATATGGGAGCTTGCAACTCTGTGTTGATTATCAGTGCCTAAAATAGGTGACCTTGAAGAACAAGTACCCACTCTTGAGGATTTACGACCTTTTTGATCAGCTGAAGGGAGCGCGTTTGTTCTCAAAGATAGATCTTCAATCGGGTTATCACCAACTCAGTGTATGGGATGAGGATGTGCAGAAGACGGACTTCAAATGCCGGTATGGCCACTATGTGTTTTTGGTTATGCCATTCGGCATAACCAACGCACCAGTTATGTTCATGGGACTCTTGAACAGGATCTTCCAGCCATACCTTGATTGCTTTGTGGTAGTCTTCATCGATGACATTCTGATCTACTCAGTTACCGAGAGGGAGCATGCCTACCATTTGCGGGTTGTAATGGAAACACTCCGAGAGCCCCAGCTTTACATTAAGCTCTCAAAGTGACAGTTTTCAATCTAAGAGGTTCACTTTCTAGGACATGTCATCTCAGAGGATGTAGTTGCAGTGGATCCAGCGAAGATCGAGGCGATACTATCTTGGGATCCACCCAAAAGTGTGATAGAGGTACGATGTTTTCTAGGTCTGGCTGGGTACTATCGGAGATTTGTGCCATACTTCTCTAAAGTTGCAGTACCACATTCAACATTGAAAAAGAATGGGAAACCCTTTGTGTGGTCAGAGAGATACTATTGAAGTTTCAAGGAGATGTGGTAGAGGATGACTAGTGCGCCCATCTTGAGGATTCCGGAGGAGGGTGTTGGCTACGTAGTCTATTGCGATGCATCAGGGAGCGGGATCAGATACGTCTTGATGCAGGAGAGAGCAATGATAGCTTATGGTTCTTGTCATCTGAGACAACATGGGAAGAACTAATCCACTCATGAACTGGAGTTAGAAGTTGTGGTCTTCGCCATGAAGATGTGGTGTCACTATCAAATGGGGGAGCGTTGTACAGTCTACTTTAACCACCAGAGTCCCAGGTACATCTTCTCACAGAAGGACCTGAACCTGAGACAGGGATGTTGGCTTGAGTTCCTCTAGGACAATGACATCGAGATAGTCTATACTATTTGGAAGGGGAACATTGTGGAAGATTCTCTAATAAGGAGATCAGACATTCATCTTCTAGGAGAGGCGACAGAGCTGCTGGCCGCATTGAATATATCCTTTGTGGATCGAGATGGAGTAGCCTTTCTGTAGTATCTTATAGTCACACCTCCACTTCTTCAGAGATTCAGGGAGTCGCAGCGTGGGGATGTTTACTACAAGGCTCGACATGCACATATATCCACAGGGCAGACACCTGATGTATTTTCTATAGGTGGGGAGCACGTCATTCTCCTCAGGGGATGTACCATGGTACCAGTGTCTCTTCAGGAGGAAGTGTTGAGCGTGTTTCACACATCACCTCTAGCAGTACATCCAGGTGTGGCAAAGATGTACCTGGACCTCCGACGAAAAAACTGGTGGCAGGGTGTGGAGAAGGAAGTATCAGATTTTGTCTCACGATGCATCACATGTTAGAAAGTGAAGGCAGAGAACCAGGTTCCAGCAGATTTAGTTCATCCCTTAGAGGTCCCATAGTGGAAGTGGGATGGGATATCCATGGATTTCATGATGGGACTTCAACAATCATCCATAGGTCATGACACTATCTGGGTTGTTGTCGACCGACTCACTATGTTGTCCCACTTCCTAACGATCAGAGATAAGGGTTCAATAGAGAGCATGGGACACCTCTACGTACAAGAGATCATATGGCTTCATGCTGTGCCATTGATGATCGTCTCCAATCGAGATGATCGTTTCACTTCCCACCTATGGAAGGGGTTGTAGGAGGCTTTCGGGATGCAACTTCACTTGAGCACTTCCTTCCATTCTCAGTCGGATGGCCAGAGTGAGAGGACCATTCAGACTCTCAAGGACATGCTCCGTGCATGCATCATCGACTTTGGTCGCAGCTGGGACGATCACTTATCCATGGTAGAGTTTTCATACATCAATAACTACCACTCCACCATCGGTATGACACCTTTTGAGGAACAGTACGACTGAACTTGCAGATCGCCTTTGTGTTGGACTTACCTAGGGAAATCAGCACTCATGGGACAATAGATGGTGCATAATACGATAGAGAAGGGGCATGTCATCCAGAAGTGGATGAAGACTTCACAGAGCAGGAAGAAGTCCTATGCTAATAGGAGAAAGAGACCTTTGGAGTTTGAGGATGGTGACAACATCTTCCTATGGGTCTCACCTCGATAAGATTTATGGAGATTTGGCTAGGGTGGAAAGTTATCACTGAGGTTTATCAGAACCTTCTAGGTCCTCAGCAGAGTAGGCCGGGTGGCTTACCGCCTGGATCTTCCACCTCAGTTACACTAGGTGCACGACGTTTTCAATGTTTCAGAGGTGAGGAGATACGTGCACGGACCAAATCACATCATATACTGGGGAGAGATAGACATCAACGACGAGGTGACATTCTCAGAGGTTCCAGTGGAGATCGAGGATTGACACGATAGAGTCCTTTGTGAGCAGTCAATACCTCTTGTGCGTGTACGGTGGCATCACAGGAACCTCCAAGACGGGGGCACATGGGAGCGGGAGGCTCAGATCCATACTCAACACCCCCATTTGTTTCCCTAGTTTTGAGTTTTGGATTTTGGGAATGCAAAACCCTGAGGTGGGGAGAATTTAAAGACCCGTAAAATCCCATGTAAATTTATTTAAATTATATGGAACTTTCCAAGTCCGTATTTTCTGAAGGCCCGTGATTCCGCAGCTCGGAGTGCTTGAAATGTTTTTTCGTAGTTTCTAAGTTCGTTCAGTGTGTTTTTGAGCGGGTTTTGGAAAATTCTGAACTGGTGCTCGGAATCGAATTCCAAGGGCACTGTTGAATTCACCTCACTAATGATTTCTTAGTGAGACCATCACCTTAGCTGCGTTTAGGCTAGAGAAATGGTTGAGTTTTCACCTATGCTGTTTGTTTGTTTTCTTCAAAAAAGAAGTAAAATAAAAATAAAATACATGAAAAGTATTTTATTTTTATTATAATTTATTAAAATTAATGTGGGGTCTGCAACCCCACATTAATTCAAGTAACTCCTCCCTTAATTAATTAAGGGAGGAGCCTTCTTAGTTGGAGAGGAGGATCCACAGGAGAAATATCTCCTTACTTCTCCTTTCTCCACCACCTTACACCTTCTTCTTCCACCTTGTTGGAGAAGTGAGAGGCACTACCTTTGGAGGGAATAACATACACCACTGACAACGTACTATCTTCTTCTGCATCAATGGAGGAGAAGTCGTCCGGGTAGAACGCCACCAACGACGACACCATATTCCATCTTCAATGAATGAAAAACGACATTGGGGTCATTTTGATTGATTTCAATCTTCGTTCTTCATGGTTCGTGAGCTTCGATAATAGCTGTTTCCTATCACCCTAACATGGAGGGTGAGGGCCGAACAAACACGACACGACAACCCTCCATTGGTTCTTGTTCATTGATGGTGGGTCCATCACAATGGTGACGCTGGAGGAATGGGCTGCGACGGTACACGCAGAGACTAGCAAAGAGTCGGCTCCAAAAGAAGCCAATGACACAAGGGATACCGGAGGGGTGTGGCGTTGTCACGCCGCGTGGTGAACTAGGCCGCGGTGGTAACATCGCACCGCGCCAGAGGAAGGAGCCGCGGCCACAAAGGCCACGACGGTCAGACATGCTGGGCACAACACCGTTGCACTGCACTGGAGTAGAACAACGGTCATGGGACGTGGTGGATGGAGGAGGGCGGCCGGCTGGGCCGGCCGCTAGCGGGCACACTATAGGGGGGACCCGAAGGGTCCCGCGGTTACCGGTCCGATGCCACGCGCCGACCGTTGCAGAAGATGGGGGGTGTAACCCCCAACCCCCTATGATTGCTAGGGTGGGCCCCGCAAGGCGCTGCCCCTAGCTGAAACCCTGGATGGCTAGACGGGCTGGCTGGGCTGGGCCTCTACCCCCCCCTGTGGGCTAGATCTTGGGCTAGGCCACCGTGCCCCCTTGGGTCGGGCCACTAGCGTGGGCCACGTGGGCCGAGAAGATGCGCTGGGTTGGGACGCCGCCACTAGGCTAGGCAGCCGCCATTAGGCCGAGCCGGTTTCGGTGTGCCAGGAAGGTTCCGGTGGGCCGGGTCAGTCCCACGGACCAAGTCAGACCTCGGTTCGGATGCAGAACCGGGTCGGGTCGGGTCGGTCTGGCTGGGCCAGACCAGACCCAAACCCAATTCTGACCCATTTCACCTTTTGCCCATATCATGGGATATGGGTGTCCAATTGACGAACCATCTACTCCGAAGGGAAGCTTGGAATGAGTCAGTTCTTTTGGCAAACCCCACTCGAGTTTTGGATGTAGTTGGGGTACGACAGGGTTGGATTTAACCTAAATTCAACCGGGCCCTCGGAGTGGAAATACCAATAACTCACAGATGTGGATTCTGATTGACACATCGTCTATCGCGTTGGATTCCATATGATGATACGGAAGTACGTGATACATAAAATCTTGCCTTCATGGTAGTTGATGTATCGAAACTTGTCTTGAAGAGAAGACCCTACTGGAATCGAGCGTTCTGTGTGCGGGAACCCTATGGCTGGCTAAGACTGAGATGATAAGATCCTACATAGACCTACTGCTGTACCAGGATCCTCCGTGGGTTCGACAGTGACGATACTGGATTGGGATCCTCTATGAGTTCGACAGCGACGATACTAGACCGGGATCCTTCGTGGGTTCGACAACGATGATTTATGTACTGGGATCCTCTGTGGGTTCGACAACGCCGATACTGTCGAGGATCCTATGTGGGCTTGACAGAGGAGATGATTCAACGACTACATCTAATCATCTCTACCCCTATACTTGAGTTAAATATCTGTGTGAGTTGAGTCTGGACTTTATGTTTTTATCTTCGAGATGATTGACTTTACTTCCATTGTGGAATGGGTTGTTCATGGGCTCGAGTGTTGGACATGGACTATGATTGGTAACTTAGGTATATGTATGGTAATATACCTATGTAGGGATGGTTGATACTTCATGAATGTATCTTACTACCGTAGTTTATCATTAGTGGATTCTGGGAGACCTTTAGGGGTCTCGAGGTCCATTAATGAGTATCGTTATTCTCACCCCTACACGGGCTTCGCCCACACATTGTTGTGTTCTGTGAAGATGACAATCAATAGTGATCGAGGCAGAGAGAGCCAGACAGGAGGCTGCTCGAAGATGGACTAGATGCGACGTACCTTAGGGATGTGTTGTTCGAGATCTGTACCTACCCTTCAGGTAGGATTTTCCAAAAGGACGATCCAGGAGCTGCTTATCTTTTTTACATGTACTTGTTCTTGTTGTTCAGTTGTGTTTTTATACTGGCCCACTTACTTTCAGCACATTATTTTTCTATATTAGTACTTGTTTCTTTTACTGATTGTGTTCAGACATGTGTGTGTTATAGGTTTATAGGCAATTCCTTCCCTTTATATCAGTGATTCGCCTTTGGTTTTAGTTGCCAGCACCTGGCCTATGAAAGGTGGGTTTTGGGTAGTCATGGCACATGGCCCAAGGACGGATCATGATAAGAAAGTATAAATGAAATAACAAACTGTGCTGAAAGTTTAAATATGTACTGGTCGGATCATCCTCAAATAAGACTCCTAGTTTACTATAATTACATAGGCTCATGTCTAGAATATTTTTTTGATAGGTTACTATATATATTAATAAAATATAAACATATTATAATAACATATTTCATCAACCGATATGGATTAAGGACGTCTGGATTAACATTTTCTTATACCAGGAATACTAGGTGATAACTAGACTGTAGTGTAACTCAGACATCTCTAACCACTCTAAATGAGCATATAAGATCATTATAGAAGGTATATGTTGTACATATCATAATTAGTGGGAGATTTCATGATCATCACTAAATATAGAGATTTTAACCTCATGTTACTCTCAAACAGTATTGAGGGAGCCATCATATCAACACACACATGGGATGAGGTGCACCTTGCCCCCAATTAACTTAATTTCACTAGTGTGAGATTTCATGTTCTGCACCCCATGTATGGGAGTGTGATACCTCCTTGATCAAAATAATCAATTCCATAATTCGATATCCAATGTATAATGAATATCCATATTCACAATAATAGACACGATGGACTACCACTCATGCTTTACATTTACTAATCCAATTATAAACATGGGTGTTCCTTTTATTACAATTTGTATTAATCATATACTTAAGAATTAAATAAAGAGACTGGCCGGACCACCCTTTAAAATTAATTTTGTTTGAAATAATCAATTAATTTAGGATATAAAATCATTCAATATGAACATCATCCAACATAAACATGTCATATCATTTAAACTGTTCAAATCATTCAAGGAAGGAATTCCATCATTACTATAGATTCCATTAAAAATATTTTAATATAATATATTCAAGAATGGAAGTTAATTTTACAAGGTTAAATGATGAAATAATAATATTCCTTCATCAATTAACCAATATTATACATGGGTAATGTCATTTATAAGTTGGATTAATACATTACAAGGTTCGGGGTTTAGGAAAACATTTATCCATTAATATGGAGAGAAACTCCATTTCAGAACAACAACAAAATAGTCTGGATTGGGATTCCATCTATCCAATAAAAAAAATCATACGAAAATAGAAAATAAATACATAAAATCATGTACTGAATAACAAATAATGAGTTTTTATTTTCAAAGACAGCCGACCACATCCAAGGGGTTTTATTATAAAAACATGACATTGTTCATCAAGTAATTCATTTTTCACAATTAAGATTCACAATACATAATCACATATTAATTCAATAAAAAAATTATAATTTAATAGGAACAACCAAACATGGAAAACCCATACAATGTTTTTTGTGGAACTTAGGAGGGTTCATCATCAATTTGACTTTTCATTACAAGGGGAAATTCCCTTCAAAATCTAAGACAAATTCATAGAAGCAAAACAAGGCTTTTAAAAAATTAATTGATAAGGGTAAAGTCAATCCAAAACATGAAAGGTATATTCATGATCATGGATAAAAAAATCAAATTACTTATCCAGTCTCAATTGGAGTAAAAAAAAGGTGTGTAATACAATTTAGAAAAAAAAATCATTTTAAACAGAATGTGGGGAAAATGTGGGTGTGCGGTGAAACAATGTTATTTATGAAATGATTGAAACATAGGGGAAAATAAATATACCACCTTCCTTGTAGATAATAAGTTTTAATCAACCAATAACAATGTGTAATTTGGTCCAATTTAGAATAAATTGAAGAAATGAACATTATCCCTAAAAAAGTAAAATGTTGACACACCATAATTACACGATTTAAAGGAAAGTAAATAGATATTGATTAAAAAAATGTTGGGATTCTTGAGATGAATCTATAGAGACTGAGTGTGATTTATTTTTATGATGAATGGAGATGATATCATCATTCCAAGAGTAGTGAGGTGGAGGAACCCTTAGTTCAAGGGAGAGAATATCACATGGATGTAGGAGTATAATTAGGGAGAAAATGAGTATTTATACACTATAAATTAAATTTGGAACCCCCCGACATAAAAAATGGGTCACATAGTTTGGTTTCATGTTTCTCCAAAACATGGACCAACCGTGTGGCTCTAGCAGCTTAGGAACCCCACCTTGTATGGTTATCTCACACAGTTTTCCCTATCCATGCACCAAATGTGTGATAAATAGTTAAATAATATTTCCTATGTGTCACTAACCGTGTGGGTTGTCTACACAGTTTGGAAAACCTTGTATAAGCCATGTGGGACATTAATTCTCACCTACGGCAGCCAGACAGTTTTCACTGGTGGTACACACATTTCATAAAAACTATGCACCCTATTCAATTCTTATATTTGTTTCTTGCATTCAGAGCACGACACTTTATGAACTCGATGGAGCACCCGAGGAAACACTGTTGCCTTTTACCAAGTCTAAAAACATCACCTTTTTATGATCTGACCCCTTAAATAATCATCCAAATATCAATTGAAACAACAACTCGTACACTAAATACCAGAATTCAAATCCCCATTGAAAATTACATTTGTTAAAAATAGGGGTCATTACAACCTACCCATTTTTGAAAAAAAACATACTAGATAATCCTTTTGTAAACAATGAAAATATAACTCGACCAAGGAGGGTCATTATTTATCATTAAAACAAACACATTTCATTCATGTACTCCCAATATACATGTAAGGATATGTTCAGAAAGTAACACTTAAGATGTGAAAAGCCAAGTTGACTCATGCTTTCAAAATATGAAACCCAGAAATGATTTGTACTAGAGCATGTTTAGTAGGATACATGATCTCATCATGGACGATGGTTCTTTCAGCATTATTATATAGTATGAAAATTATCAAATTTAGAGAAAATGTATCTCTACCATTTTTATTTCCTTAAAAATCTCAACTCTAAGTATTATAGTGGTCCACCTAGTGTAATTATGAGAGGTCAATCGGCCAACTCCCCACTAACCTCATTTAGTCAGGTCAAGATATTGTATCATGAATACCCATTTTAGAAACATACTACTCTCATTTCCATCAGAAAACATTCCAGAAATGATTCTCCACCAATAGTACTTCTTAGAAAATAACATGTGAAGCCACCTCTGGATGAACATTCTCAAAATAGCTTCTTGGACGTGTAATATAACTCAACTGAAATACAACAACTTCATCCATGTAAACTCACATTTACAATGAGCACATTCATTAAAGTTCATACATGACCTCCGGTGATGTTACATGATAAAACTATCTCATGACCATTTATTTTTTCATTCCTCGGCATGAACAAGGGTGTAACCTAGATCCAACCCACTAGAATCATTACTCATTTCAAAAAATCACATTAGAGCCCGATAAAAGTCCATAATAACAACAAATTCAATAATATGAAGTTCAATAAACTGACACAATGTATCATGTACTCCATGTATACCATTTAGATGTTGTTACAAGGGAATTATGTCCATGAAAATTAATTTATTAAGTCTAGAGTGGCATGTTCTAAGTAATCATATGAGAGAAAAATGGATGGTGTTCGGGAGTCTGTCCCATGAATTCCAACATGGGAACCCAGTTGACACTCTGGACTAACCATGCCCTGATGAAAACCATTTATCCAGTGTTAAAATCCTATAATTATATTTATCAAAATAGAAGAACACTTCGAACCTGTATCTCAGTTTATAACTGATGATCTCTTACTGCATCCAGGATGACATCAAGATAAGGGGAAGGTCGTATCTAAGGAAGAGTACACTATGTGGATATAGTGAGTTACCAAAGGGTTTTCAGAATATATATCACATCCAATACAATGTGATTGATTTGGTTTCCAACCAACCATACCCCAACTACCAAAAATAAGAAAAGATGAACAACAACTGGTCCTCTTCATGGATGAAGATCATCTTATCCTGCTGATGCATCATCACCCAAAAAATGATGCCCTTACAACATGAGGGATCATGTGATCTCCAAATAATAAGCACCAAAGTACATCAATGAGTAATGAGGTCTCCAAAAGGGTTATTAAAATTGTAACCAAATCAAACATCATGTTGTTGAGAAAGAACCAAAACAATCCAAAATCAAAATACTTTAATGGAATTCAAGGGATACTAACTATTTCCAATGGTCCTACATGAATTTTATCTGTCTACATGGAAGGGATAAAATTTCCAAGAAAATATTTGGCATTCCACACCTTAGTAGTATCCTATATATTGAGATAATAGATAGGCTTTACAATTATAAGTGCACTTGGTCATATTCTCCTTAAACATGAATGCTAATGTGTGTGACAGTAAAACTAAAACCAACCAGACTGGTATTTGCAAACCCCTAATCCTCATAGAATGCTATTTTGATCATTAGGAACAACTTGATTCCTTTAACTCGGAAGTCACTATACATTGGAGACAACCCAATAACATATTCAACAAATCAAGGCTCAATGATTTCATCGAACTCAACTGGTTCATTATATCATTTAGTAACACAATGGGCTATACGTATTTGAGCGCACACTACCCCGAGGTTTATAAGAAATACTACCAACCAAGATAATGTCCATAGGCTATCTTCCCTATATATCCATGAATGAGGTGGTTTATACTAGATATTTTTCCCTATGTCAAATTTCCCCATATGGCTATAAACATGGATTATGACATACCATGTTTTTCATCACTAAAGAATAAGAATGTGTCATAGAACCTACGAAGCAGCTAAAAATTCACTAGGAATTTATAACCTACTTAGCACTAGTATTATGTATTCTCACAGAAAAAAAAGGTCAAGGATTCCCTGACCAAAATCCAAACAAGGGATTCATTTTGAAACAAAGAGTCCTACTACAGACAATGACACCCGAACAGAACCTAACGTTAGAAACCCATGTCATTTTGTAAGTAATTTTATATTTGTGGGTGATACCTACATTATACTATCCATAATAAAAAATCATAAGAATCGACATTATCAATAGTCCATATAGAGAATATCTCACTTGGATATACAATTGTTATATAATCCCATGCTAAAAAGAAAAAGGCATGTAGAAAATTATCCCTCTTATATACCAAGGTAACTCAAAAAGAATCCTTAACTAACCATAAAAAAGTGTTTAATCGTAGGATACCACATGAGTATCCATTTTCAACTTATATAATTTATTCAAATTCACTAAGTAAACTATTATAATGATTTAAAATAGATCCTCAAGAACCAATTATATAATCAAGTCACGTAGTAATAGATAAGTTGACTTAAAAGGGCCCCATTAATCCAAAATGTGTTCCCCATAATGCTTACCTGTAGTAGTTTTTTAATTATTACTATTTCAAAACACCTGTAGTGGGTTATCATGTAAGAAGCATGCCCTAAATGAACTTATTGTGTCCAATTGTGTATTTGGGATGGTAATCACATCGATCATCATGCCCATGTGACAGAGTCATAATACTTTATATTGGAAACCAATTTTCTTTTCAGATCAAATATAAAAGACATTTACATTTTAACCATTTCAAAATATGTCATGCTAATATATAATGTCTCGAATATATGGTTTTCCACCTCCGAATATATTAAGAAAGAAATCACTTTATAGAATGTTGATTATCTCCCATTAAATAGAAGCCCACTCACATTATGATATGATCATTAGAAGATTATAAATTTTAATAATGGTCTCTAAATATTTATGAAGCTCAATGATAGTTCGAGTCCATGGGTTAACTTTTCCCAATTATACGGCACAGACACACCTTACAAATAAAGACCGGTTCCCATTTAATTAGAAATAATAATTTCAACCCATGAAACAAATTAAATATCAAAAACCAAAAAATTAATGTTATTATAAGAATTATCCACAGAGAAATATACTAATATGCATAGAAGAACGAAACATATGCAAGAAATGATAAATAAACAGAAATTACCTAATAATTTCAGCATATTAACATGAATCATAAATCATCCAATCATGCGATATAATTATACATGATAAAAAAAATATCTAAATAGGTACAGAAATATGCATGTAATAACACTCAAGGAATAGAATCAAAATCAACTATCAGACTAGAAATGCAACTACATGGAAAAGAATATGCATTGAATGTAAATTTCTATGTGCCTATAATAATTCATGTAATGTTACTCATTTTCCATACAATACCAAGTCAGAATAACTTAAATTCATATATCAAAAAGCATAAGAGAGTACAGTAGTCACCTAATGTGAAATAATAATTAAATGTAATAGAAAAAGCATGGACAAAAATCCATCCCCTAGCCACTTAAATTCCCCCCCCCTGGGTGGGGTGATCACTCCCTTACATGGATATATTTACCAATAAGTAAAACATTAATATAATTCTTTATACCAAACCAAAATATTAGGACAATCAAAAAACCACCCCTAAAAACACATTGTAACATCCCAGCCTAACTAACCACTAAACCAATATCTGGGCCAGTTGGTCACACAACCTCATGTGTGCCTCCTAGTATGCTAGAGTATATTGAATAATAGTGAGGGTCTATGGAGGTGGTAGTGTGATGACTACACTATATCGATTAGAGTATAACATCAGTTTATCAAAAAAATAAATAACACACAATAATATAATGAGTGATAAATTACATACATAACAGTGTACCAATAATATAAACTGAATAATAAATTATGGAAAATACAAATTTATACAATGTGTACCGATCAAGATTGTGATACATAAACTAATATAGCATACACATCAAGAAAACATGATATAAGCTAGTACATGAATACAAAAATGAAAATAAATCCAAAATGGAGAACTGAATGAGCATCATGGCCTCTATCTTTATCATGTTCTTCTAACTGAAATGTATAATAAAGTCAAAAAAAGAAATAATCCATTGTATTGTGAACATGAGATATTATTGGGTACTACCGGTCAATGGATTCTCATGAATGGTGGAAGGAAAATCCTAGTAGTATACCACCAATGGTTCTTATATATAAATATAGTACAAAAATATAAATTGAAGTAGTGTCAATGTGTAATTGAACTAATAAAAAATGCTGAAATATTAAATAAGTACCAGTTGGATCAGGTTCCAATATGACACCTGGATGACTATACCTCTTTTGATCACAATAAGAATGAGTGGATAATTGGTAAGTATAAATATATTAATAATATACATATATAGTATAATTCTATATTTCATCCACCTATAAGGACTAAGAATGTGCAGACGTAAGCAGTCATATACATGGAATACCCGGTGTTGCCTGGACCGAGGCGTAAATCAGACCCTCGTAACTGTTTTAATTTAGAATATAATCTAAATCAATATCCTACATCCCCTATATATCATTATGAGTGGGAGAGGTCATGTTCATCACTCGAGATGTTGATTGTTTCATCGTGTCAACTATCAAATAGTTGTGAGTTCCCCTTCATGTCAATACTCACAATGGATGAGGTGCACTATACCAACCATAAAATTAGTATCACTAGTGTGAGATATAATTCTCATCACCTAGATTAAGTAGGTGTCATATATTCATGATGAATAGAACCCTTACCATCATTACATATCCTTTTGGGTAAGGTGTATTCATTTTCATAATAATATAATTGAGGAATTGGCATTCACGATTTAAATTTTTCAAGTCCATTATAAACAAGGGTGTTAATTTTATTAAATTTTAAATAAACCATTTATCGTATCATGGAATAAACTATATGGAATTTCAATCCTTTTAAATCCATTCAGTTTAAAATATTGAATTAATTTAGAGATAATGATAATTTCATAAGAAATACCTCCAATATAAACATTTCACATCATTTAAACCATTCAAATCATTTAATTATGGAATTAGATCATGAATATCTACTTCATTGAAGGCAATTACATTTAATATATTCAAGTATGGAAATTCATTTAACAAAGTTAAAGGAAGAACCTCAATTATTCCTTCAACAATTGATAAATTTATGACATGTGATATATCCTTCACATATCCGACCAATCCCTCAGGTGGTCGTAGGTTCTGTTAAACATTTGAACATGTATAAGGACAAAAACTCCATTTAGAACATAAAAAGAATTTACAAGCATGAAATATATCTAACAAAATAAAGTCCTAGTAAAATATAAAATCAATACAATCAATCATGTATTAAATCATTGTTCATTACTTTTGAATTTTGAATAAAATGCACCTTATTTGGGGGGTTTTATTATAAAAACCTGAAATTTTTCATCAAAAATTTCATTTAGTTCAACTAATAATCACAGTCAATAGTCACATATCAATTCACTAAAATACTAATTTTTGAAAACCTAATACCAAACATGGAAGAAACAAAATAATTTATTACGTGAAACTTAGAAGGTTCCACTACCAATTGAGATTTTGATTACAAGGGGAAATTATACTTAAAATCAATGCCGAATGATTAGAAGAACAAAATGTATAATATAAAATTAATTAATATTGGGGAATATAATCCCACATACTAATGGAGTGCCCGTGATCATGGTTTAAAACTTCTAACTACTAAAAATTCTCAATTGGAGAATCATAATGTGTGTAATAGAATTTACAGTGAAAAAGAATAAAAGGAACACAAAACAAAGGTTAATTTGCAGCACAACAATTATATTTATAAGATGATATATACATGAGGAAACTTCTATATACCATATACCACTTACTTAGGAATCTCTACGCACATAATATGAAGGTATTAATCGGTCAAGTTTGGAAGAAATCAAAGAAACAGACATTTTACCTAAAAAAAGGGAAAATGATCTCTCACCATGATAACCCATTCAAGTAGAAAATAAATGGATAAATATTTAAATGTAATGTATATATTAACAATACGAATCTAAAAGGACTAGTGAACCTTGGTCCTAATGATATATGGATGAGATATCACCATTCATTGGGTTGGGAGGTAGAGGAATATAGGACACAAGGGAGAGGATCTCAAATGGATGACGGTGTAGAAGAAGAAAAGAAATGAGTATTTATCCTCATTAAAGAAATTTTGTTATTTTTGCATTTACAAATTGGGTTTCATCGTTTGGGAGCATTGTTGTTGTAATGACCCGACCTCAGTTGCCTGGACCCGGTGCCTTATTACATTACATGGGAATGATTACAAGAAAGTTGTATCATGAAGGAATGAATAGATTAGTATATTTTGAAATCAATATACACACATTAGATCAACGTTACAAGATGAAATGAAAAACCTCAAATAAGATCCATTGGAAACATCCACCACTCTATGAATATCCCTACAAGTCAATCATAATATACCACTTCATTTCCTAGGGAAAATGAAACATACGAATGGGTGAGATCAGATTCTTAGGAAGGTTAAAAATTATAGTGTAAGATAACATAATCATTAGGTATGGTGATTAATTTGAATCACACGCCATTAAAAATAAACGTGAACTTAATATGGGAGGAATTTGATCTGAAAAAATGTTGCCATAATAAACCATAATCAGGGGTATTCTAACCCTATAATAACCTCATAAACAATTAATTTTAAGATTCATAATTAGAGAAATGTATATTCTGGAAATTCTATAACATACCATCAAGGCCTTGGCCAAGAATAATTTAATTGATTAAGGCCTCTCAAAGAACCATATCAAAAATTGGGAAAGCCCCAGCCAATTCAATATCTATTTGTCTCATGACACCTACCGACACATTGAGGGGATGTAGTGGGGCCCACCAATCACATACTAAGACTAATACATTATTCATATGAATGGGGATAAACATAAAAAATAGATACATTCATATTGAAAATAACTTACGAAATGTAATTAACTTTTTCGGACCATTAAGCATAAACACAAACCATTCTAAGTAAATTGGTTATTGATTTGATGATTTTACATTCATAGACAAAATAATCATAAATGATTAAATTAAATATGGTTTATGATATAAAAAAAGATAAATTCCAACAATACATATGAATCAACAAAAGATTTGAAACAGAAGAAGATATGCTTATACAATCATTGAGTTATTTTTGAGATAAAAACTCTTTTACTTTGAAAAGAAGAGTTCTTTTGGATAATTAATTATATAAAACCCAAAAAATTAATATATATTATTTTTAAAATAAATTGAGTGATTTTATAAAGATAAATATTTCTAAAAAATATTATATAGATCCCTTGGAAATAAGTAAGAATTTTAGAAATTCCATTTATATGGGCTTGCATTTCGGAAAGAAATTTGAACGTTCAATTTAAAACATGTCAACCCACAACAAAATAAAGAAGGATTCTGGTTGGTAAACATATATAAAACACTATTATAGAATTTATGATGATTAAATAATATTATATAACAATTTCTTTCAGGTAAGTAGTCAATAAAAGTGACTCATATGAAAATGGAGGTTCAGGTGGAAAACCCTTACCATCTGTCTGTAGGTGTTCTTCAATTGATCATAATGACCTGAATAATAAAATTTAGGTTCATAAATTAAGTATTATAGAACCTACACTATATTTAATTGATTTTTATAACTTTTTTAGGTTTATTCATGTCATTTTTATGGGTTAAGAGATTCATTTTCATTGTTTATGAGCATTTTTCCATTGTTTTCATGATCGATATACTTATATTCATGTATGGATAATCATGATAATTAGAATGGTTTTATAGAATATAAGTTTTCTAATATTAGTGAAAAAACATAATATTACATGGTTATATAATTCATATGGTTATTGTGAGTGAGGATGAGCATTATATATAACATTAATGGAAATTGTTTGGGTTAATTGGCGGCTTTTTATCGCAACGAACTCATTTTGATTTTTAAATTCATATCATGTGTAAAAAAGGATTCTAGAACCTTAAATAAGTTATAATAAATATATTAGGGTGTTTTTTAAAAATCAAAATAATTTAATTACCAAAATGAAAGATGGTAATACAAATTGAAAAATCGTCATCGTTTAATGTGATAAATTATCGAATATCAGATGGTGTTTTATTTTGTAGTATAAAATAAGTGGAATAAATATATGATGATTAATTATTAATTTATCCCAACAACATTATAGTGAATTAATGGTACTAGATTTATCAAAACATTTGGAATAAAAGAGGTGAGGAAAGAAAAAAATAATGGGACTTGAAATAAAAGAAATGGAAAGAGGAATTTACTTCTTGAAATAATCTTCCTTTAGAGCCTCCTTAGGGGAGAGGTTTTGGTTTTTTATTAGGTCTAGGGATTCTAGAAATAGGTAATGAGCTTCAGATCATATTTTATCAGAATTTATACATGCAACAAGGCTTGAGAGGAGTGACTAGAAGAGGGAGGGGGTATAGTGGAGGAGAACAGTGTTTTTTGAATATCTTATTCAATATGTTATTACTTCCCTAAAAAAACCAATAGATTTGATTCATGTGACCCATAATATTAGTATGTGAATGTGAGTTCAAACCAAGTGTTCTTACATCAGCCAAGATTATATGAATAGTGAATTTAACTGATAATATATATATATATATATATATACGGTAAATTACCGTATATTACTATTGATAAAAAATTCGATTATTTCAGAAAAATTCCAAAAATAACCCTAACCATTATTAATGCATAGACTTAAAAAATGAACTCCATTTATTTGAAATAATTTTCTAAAAAATATTATTATAATTTTAAAATAAAATCATTATTTATTTGAAAAAATAAAAAATTGTAAACTATAATTTGTTTTATATCACCTTGAAATTTTAATCAAGATATCATTATCATATATCCTTAAGTTAATAAAATAATAATATTATTTACTATTCATAGGAATCATATAACTATTCATATTAATATTCCTAAAGATATTTTACTATTAACCTATTTTTATGTCTTATCAGACCCTAAATATCTTACTGAACATAACCATGTATGTTAGTTTCTGGAATTCAAAATCATAGAGGTGGAAAAATTATTTTTACTAGATAGGTTATAAAAAATTGGTGTTTTGTTGAGACTCAGTGTTTCATTCATCCAATATCAAATTTATTTGGAAACCCTTAGGGTGTTACATCCCTCCCCATTACAAAATTTTCTTCCTCTAAATTTCCATAATGTTACCTCACAAAATGATTGGGCTAGTTTTTCTTCATATGCTCCTCAGGATCCCATTTGCCTCTTAGAGTTTATGAATTTTCCTCATTATCATTACCTATCATGTTTTTCAATTCCTCAAAATACGTTCTTTAGTGTCCAGAATTTGGTTAGGCTCTTCATTATAAGAAAGGTATGGTTTCAATTATATTCCTTCGGATGTGAGGAAATGTAGTGGGTGTGGAATGTACATTCATAACAATGAGGCATGAAACATATTTTGTACTTTATAATTGCTAGGTTTAATAGCCAAATGATAGGTAGTAGCTCTAATTCCCTCTAGGATTTTAAAAGTTCCAATGTTCTTCAAGATCAGTTTCCATTTCATCCCAAATATAATATCACCCTTCAATAGAGATAACTTTAGGTAAACATGATCTCCTACTTGAAATTTAAAATCCACAGTTCTATTATCAGCATAGACCTTTTTCTTTCTTTGTGCTTATTTGATATGGATTTTAATAGTCTATACCTTTTTATAGTTTTCTCCACAAGCTGTGGGAATACAATCTTCCTATCGCTAACTTCATCCAAAAATGTTGGTGTATGACAACTCTTCTCTAAAAATGCTTCTTATAGTGGGGTTTTAATACATGAATGGAAATTATTATTTTAGGAATATGACACTAATGGTAAATATTTATCCCACATACCTTGATATTCAAGTGAACATGATCTGAAAAAGTCATTTATGGTTTAAATCATCCTCTCTGATTGACCGTAAATTTGAGGGTGATAAGCAGTACTCAATTGAGGATCAAAAACAAAATATTTATGAAGAATTTTCTAGAATATTGATGTAAATTATGGATCATGATCAAACACAATTATAGAGTTTATCCAAGAATTCTCATAACTTCATTGTTATAGAGTCGCAATTGGTGCTCTAATGGAAAATCCCCCTTAACAGTACGTAAATGTGCATATTTCGTAAATCAATCAATAATTAACCATATCACATCATTAATCCTTGTAATTTTGGGTAATCATGTGACAAAATATATGGTTATGTCATCCCATTTCCATGTAGTAATAGTTAGAGGTTGAATGACTCCTCTATATTGTTTTATTTCATCCTTTACTTATTAACATACTAGAAATATTGATACAAAATTAGTAATTTCTTTGCTTCATGTTGTCCCACTAGAAATATTTCCTCAAATATCCATACATTTTAGTTCCAACAAGGTATATTGAGAAATTCAAGCTATGGGAATCATCTAATAACTACCTTATCAGTTCAAGTATAGAGGGAACACAAATAATCTCCCCAAATTTTGGAATTTGATCTTCACATAAGAAGTCATGAAAATTACCATATTTCACTGAATTATTTTTCTATTAAAGGTTATCATCATATGTATGAGCGATTTTAAAACTTTTATATAAAGATGGTTGGGAAACCAATTGAAAAAATAAGGTTGTTTCGCCTCTTTTGATAATTCCCATGTCCATCATTATTAAATTCATGAATACAGTATCCATTTCAATCACCATTTGTTTTAAAAATCCATGATCCATTATGATCAATGAATTGTCTACCAAATTTTTCTTTCTAAGGTGGTAGTTTATGGAACAATCATAATCCTTTAGTAGTTTGATCCATCGCCTTGGCCTCATGTTGAGTTCATTACATGAGATTTTATACTTCACAATCTAGGGATTCGTATATATCTCACATTTTTCACCATAGAGATAGTGTCTTTATATTCATAGAGAAAAATCACAGTATCAAACTCATGATCATGAGATGGATAGTTTTTTCATGATGTTTTAAATGCTTTGATGCATAGTTAATAACAATATTATTCTGCTTAAGGACACAACCATGTCCGTTCATTGATACATCACTATTTATGAAAAATACATCATTTCCTAATGGTAGAGTTAGGATCAGAGCATTCACGAATCTCTTATTCAATTCATTAAAATAGTCCTCAAATTCGGTGGTCTATACAAATATAAACCCATTATATATATTTTTGGTTATCAGGTTAGCTAAGAAAGAGATTTTATGAACGTAACACTTATAATAACCTGCTAAGAAAATAAAACAACGTACCTCAGTTATGTTATAATGAGTAGTCCATTCTTGAATAGCATTTTTACTTACAAGATCAACTGATATTTAATCCATATGGACACTTTTGTTGAGAAAGGAAACTGAATGAAGAAAAAATTCACAGTTGCTAAACTATCCATATAATTCATTTCATCTAATAGTCTTCAAAATAGTGTGTATTTTATTTTCATGATATTAATAGGATTTGGAGTATACCGAAATATTAATAATAAATACTACCATAAAGGAATCAAGATATTCCTTGAAAACCCTATTCACCAGATCCATGAAGACAAAGGGTGAATTATTTAGTCCCAAAGGAATTACTGTAGTCTTTTAATTCCCAAAACTGGTTTGAAATGATGTCTTTGGAATACCATCCTTCAAACTTATGATATCCAGAACAAAGATCAATATTCCAAAAATATTGGGCTCCATGAAGTTGAACAAATAAAATATCAATGTGAGGTAGGGGACAATTGTACCTTATTATTATATAATTTATCTCCCTGTATTCAATGCACAACCTCACATATCCACATTTCTTATTAATGAAAAGAACATGGGATCCCCATGGAGAAACACAAGGGTTAATAAATCATATATCACTCAATTCCTCTAGTTGTTTCTTTAGTTCAACTAACTCCACATTGTCCACTCTATAACGCGCCTTTGATATATTTCTTGAACCCAGAACTAAATAAATAGAGAACTCAACTTCCTGATCTAGAGGATGTCTAGGTAAATCCATTGAAAAAAATAAATATATTATTATACAATAGGTACATACCCCATTTGAATATTTCATTCCCCACCCATAGATATTTCATTCTCATCATTTCCAAGAATTGCATTAATTATAGAAATTGTTGGTGGAACTAGATAAGTGATAGAAAATGATGCTTCCACACTATAGATAAGGGATTCTACATCATTTGAAAAAAATCAAAACATCCCTCTTCTTGAAATAGATATTCACCTAATAACACGATAGCCAACTAATTACAAAGATTATATTGAAGTAAATCATGGGTATGATGATAAGGTTATCAACTAAATCACGTTTATGTGTCATAAGGTGGGCTGCCTGACACATCTTTGTTTCAATGATACATCCCTTTGGAGCTTTGATAGACAACTCCCTTATTAATTTTTTTTGAAATATATAATTTTCAAGAAAAAATAAGAAGATATGATAGAATGTGTGATCTAGAATCAAATAAATCATTGGCTACATTTGAGGAAGTTATTAATGTAACTTCCCCCATGTCATTAGGAACTTCAATATCAACAGTTATGATTGCATAAGCTTGTCCCTGATCTATTATCCTCTTTTTGGAAGGATTCCTTGAAACTTTGGAAATTTATAACATACTATCCAATCTCCCAAAAATTATATCATTGAACATTAATATCTTCTTTATTCCCTTTACAATCACAATATTGATGGAATTTCTATACACACTTATAGCACACCCCTTTTCATTTTTCGTAGGAACCTGTGTGTTTCCTTCTAAAATTACCAAAGGGTGGAAAGTTAACTATTCCCTTATTCCCCATTTCTATAATTCCATTTCCGTAGTTTTTAGTATTTGTCTTCCTCTCTTTCTTTCTTTTAATGTCATAAGACTTAAGAACCCCTTTATCGTCTTGAATGGACATGAGACTATGCCTTTGTATGAAGAAAATTTTTGTTCTACTAGTAATTGTCAGAGGAACGAAATTAGTACATCAATTAAATGATCAATCATGCTCCCGACATTAAATATATCGTCCACAACATGCCTTTCTATCCTCGTGAAGTTATCATCATACATTGCAACATTATCATATTTATTTTTCATCAAATTCGGAAACTTCCATTCCATATCCACTCTCTATTGACGAGGAAAGTATTTAACTAAGAAAAGTTTTTAATATTAACACCATTATAGGTTTTCCATTACTTCTTCTTCCTTTGTGTTATGAATTAGTGACCACTATTTATCGACATATCTCTAGAGACAATAAACATGCATGACAACCTTCTTCCTTTCATTACTTCCAAAAGGGAGAAATATCTTCTCTAATAATATTCTCAAATTCTTTGCTAAAAATGGGTTTATAGTCAAATTATACGATGCATGATTTTGTAAAATAAAAGGATCTAACATAGATCCTACATGTTGTGGATCCAGATGCTCCATTTTGGTAAATTTATTATTCATAACCTAAGTAAGCTATCCCAATATAGTTATTTGTTTCTCCGCACTAGTCACAGCTCCATAGCTGATATCATTATCTCATATAAGAGGGAAATCCTGACATAGGATACACACATTCAAGGGGATTCCATTCCTTCCACTAGGAACCATTTCTGAATAATGGGATACACTAGATTAGGTTATGAATCAAAATATACTATCTCAAATTAGAAAAATATATAACATAAATTTAAATCCTATACATAGGGAATCCCATATTCATAAACACAGTTTCTTTGTGGAAAAGCCTCTATTTAAATAATACATAAGGGAATGTAATGAAAATTTCAATTATCCTATGGATACAACCTATTAGTGTTAAACCACGTGTATAGTAAGGCCCATTTTTGTGTACCAGGATACCTCGGGTCATGCCCGAAATGCCTTATTGGGGTTTTCTCTCCTATGTACATCTATTCCAGAACCACATCAACTTGTAGTATATTTTCATAGATGTATTTTCTAGAAATATATACATAATATATTCTTTACCAAAATTCTAGGAAAATATTATATACTTATCCTCAACGACTATGTTAGTGTTTTTTCTGAAGTATATATTTTCTAAATCTAGTTTTTAGGTTTTCAACTAAATACCCTTCGATACCAATTGTAAAGACCCAACCCCGGTTTCCTAATTTTGGTAACTTATTAAAAAACTTTGGCATGATTACAAGAAATTCATATCCCGAAGGAAAAAATAGTATAGTAGTTTTGGAAGTCCATATATATACTATGTTAAAGATTTCATCTTGAAATGAAAAAAATATGTTCCATTGGAAATATCCACCGCTCCTAGACTATCCATAAAAGGGAATCATAATATACCTCTTCATGTTTAGGTAAAAATGAAACATAATAAGGGGTGAGTTCAGATTATTAGCAAAGAAAATAATTAAAGAGGAAGATAACATAAACATTGGGCATGATGAATAATTGGAAATTTATTCCTTTGAAAATAAACGTCAACATAATATGGAAGAAACATGAGATGAGTAACTATTTCCATAATAAAACATAATCATGGGTATTATAATAGTGGAATAACCGCATGAACAATGAATTTATAACATTATAATGATGAAAATTCATATTTAGGACATTCTGAAACATACGGCCATGAACTCAACCAATACATCTAAAAATGATTAAGGCTGCAGCCAAACCCAAAACTAATAATGGGAAAGGACACGACCATGTCTATATCTATTTGTCACATGATACCTACCGATGTATCGAGGGGATATAGCAAGTCCAATGAATCACATAATAAGTCTACTTCATTCCTAATATGAATATGTATTAAGATAAACATCAAATTCATATGTATTGAAACTACTATATGAAATATAAATAAATTTTACTGAACATTTATCATAAACTCTAACCATTCGGAGTAAATTTGTGACTGGTTTTAAAATAGAACTTCCATAGTCAAAATATTAGTAAACCATTAAATTAAATATTTTAGACTAAATGATAAAATATTAATACTCATAATAAATAATAATCAACATGAGTGTTGAAACAGATGATGAAACAGTTGTAAAATCATTGAGTAATTATTGAGATAAATAAACTTTTACATTGTAAAGAATAGTTATTTTGTAGATGAATTTTTATAAAACCATAATTTAATTAAGATATAATTTTATTAATAAAATTATCGATATTATAATGATAATGTTTTTTAAAATAAGATTATAGTGTTTCCATAAAAATTGATAAGAATTTTATAAATTCCATTGACTCTAGATTGTATTTCAGAAAACCTTTTAATAGTTAATTTTTAAAACGTATAACTATCCAAAAAATAAATAAGTATTACAGTTTCAAAAAAATATAAAAAATTCAATCAGAATTTATGTGGAGTAAATAATAATAAATAACAATTTTTTTGAGGTAAGTAAACAATTAAAGTAACCATAATGGAAATGAAGGTTCGAGTGTAAAAACATTACCTTATGTCCGAAGGTGTCCCTCAAATGAATTTAATGACATCAATAATAAAATTTAGGATCCTAGATTAATGATTCTAGAAGCTCCAATACCTTTAATATATTTTTTATACCCTTATTATTTTCATTCATTGTCTTTTGATGGGTTAATAGATTCAATTTCATTGTTCGGGAGTGTTTTCTTCCTGGGGTTGATTTGTGTGTGGATAAACATGTAAAGTGAGAATGGTTTTCCATAATAGAAGTTGTATATTATTAGTGAAAAACCATAAGATTAAAAGGATATTTTTTTTGTTATTAGTAGTGATGATGAATAATTATATATAACTTTAATAACAATTTTTTTGGTTAATTAGTGTCTTTTATAACAACTTACTCATTTTGATTTATATAATAATATCTTGTATAAAAATGATTCTAGAACCCTAAATAATTTATAATGAATATATTATGGTATCGTTAAACCATAGAAATGGGTTCATGACCATAATTTATGATGTTAATAGAAATTGAATTCTCGTCATCCTTGAATGTGATAAATTTAAATATCTTGGATGCTGTTTTCATTTCTAGTATAAAATAATAGCGAAGGAAAGTTAATGAAAAATTATTACTTTATCAAAAAAAATTATATTACATGTATGTTAATAGATTCATCAAAACATTTTATGACCCTAGTTTTGGAAAGAAAAAGATAAAAAAAACATGAAATAAACGAAATGAAAAGCAGAATTTACCTCTTGAAGTAATCTTGTTTGAGAGCCTCTTTGGGGAGAGGTTTTGGAATGTTTATGAGACCAAGGGATTCTGGACGTGAAGGATGAGTATGGGAGGATATTTGAGTTGAATTTACTGAAGGAACAAGGATGGAGAGTGAATAGAAGGAGTGAGGGGGGGGGGGGGTTATTGAGGAAAAGACTGTTTTTTAATATATTATTATATATTGTATTATTTACCTCATGAAAACCAAGAGTGTTGATTCATATGACCCGTAATAGTAATAAGTGCATGTGAGATTGAACCAAGTGTGTGTATGTAGGGACCCGAAGCTTAACGTACATGGACATTACATTACTTTTTCGGAATACTTAGTACATTATAAAAACACACACACAAGGACCGTAATAGTTTAGTGTCTTTGGAAACTCGAAATATAATCTTCTAATCGTGGTGAAAGATCTTCAACATCTCCCATAAAGATCTTCTTTTTTTTTTCTTACCAAAAACCTTTCTTTATATCCTGGGGAAAAGAAAACATAAAAGGGTGAGCTCAAATTCTTAGTAAGGGTAAACAAAAGAAATATCAATCACATCATATTCATAAGAACATAACTTTTGAAAATCTTAACCTGCAAAAGAGAGCATTATTTCATAACATGGGATAAATCGTAGTAGTGAAATGGAATCCCAATAATCATAACATAAAACATGAAACTTTGTGGAATACACACATAATCATAGAGAATCATTTCTTATTAGTCAAGACTCATTGCCAAGACTATCTTAGTGGACAAAGTCCATTTCTGAACCGAGTTACCCTCGTTTCAGTCCTGCTTCACTGAACCGATATAACCTACCGGTCCAGCCATGTCTATCTCATGAGATATAAAATCTTTACCCAATTCATTGGAGGGATATATTGGTCCCACCCATATCATAATGATACCATTCTTATGTGTGCCACAAAATCATAAATCATACATCATTGCATAACCCATATAGTAAAAATGGGATTCTTAAACAACATCACATCATAAAACAATTCATATAAGATAAAGGAATTCATAAAAATATTTCCATCACAACATAATCAAATCCATGTAATAATAGGGATAGAAACAGAACCCTATATTATCTTAGATTCAAAATAATTTTGATAAAACACTTGAACTCCATTCTTGAGGAAAATATCCTTTCTACTTCAAAAACAATTTTCCTTTCTTATCATGTCAAACAATTATAAACTAAGAGAAGTTGATTAAAAATAAACATAAAAACTTTTAAAGTAAGCTTCTTGGAAATAATTTTTTAAAAATCCATTCATGCCGTATAAGTTAAAAAAAACATTCTTCTCGTACTTTTGTCGGAAAAGTCCAAAAAGTAACTCGTATGAAAAACGACAAAAGATTCCTTTCATATCTTTTTCTAAGAACTCACCAAAGGGTAAAATTGGATTTAAAAAATTTTAGGTGGATGGAAATAATATTACATATTGAGGAAACATGGATGTGGATGATAAAATACAACCCAGTAAATACCAAAGTATAAACAATCTCGGATAAAAATGAGATTGTGATATTTCCCTTACCGTAGGTCTGATTTGCTTAGTATTTGTCCGAACCTCCTGTATAATGATTTAAATAATGTCATTGACTTATTCCAGAATCATACTCATTGTTATGATATCATATATGGTTCACTTATGGCTTTATATTACCCGTTCTTTTGGAAATTCCATGTTAAAGAGCGTTTTGGGTAAAATCGTTTCATTTGTCATCCGTGTTTTGACTTGTAATTATTCATATGATTACTTAGATAATGATTACTTAATTCCAGAATATAAAACAGTATTTATATATAATATATATTCAGAATATAATAGATCAGTAAATGGAAAGAAATGCACCGTTCATGGAGACGGTAGACCGTACGTATGCATGAACGCTGTTTTCTTTTCCTTATTCAGTTGAATGAAATTAAGTAGATGACATAAATATATATACACATAAATACAGAATCATTATTATGTAATATATATCATTATTACTTATTATATATACTTTATAATCATTAATGAATGGTTAACGTGGAGAATGAATCTCATCACGTCGTGGAGATGGTAGTCCGTACGTACGCACGAGTGATGATATCATTCTCATGATCGTGGAATTGTATTGGAGTGTATGTATACTATTTAGGAATCAATATCACTTTATAATAATCATATATAGTTATTATTTACACCATTATACCCATCCAAGTAAGGTGGTGGTGGAAAATTGATTACACCACGGTGTGGAGACGGTATTCCGTACGTACGCACGCGTGGTGATTTCATTTTCTGTAGGATGGATAGATGGTGAAATAAGGTTGTTTCATAATTATAATAACATATCAGTATATAAGTGATACTGATTTTATTACTTCATAATGAAACAACCTAATAAGAAGAAGTGGAAGAAGAAATAAAGATGAAAGAATCGGTAACAGACATTACCTCTTCTTTGAAGCGCCTCTTTGAGATATCATTTTAGGGAACTAAAATTGGTTTTTGAGGAAGACCAGAACCTCTAGGATGTTCCTATGGAAGTGGAGAAGGTAATTATTCAGGGGTTGGCCGAGCTTGAAGGCTCAATGTGATGTGAGGAAGAGAGGGAGGAGGTTCCCTTTTATAAGGGAGGAGAGGGGCACCTTTGGAATAACTAAAACTATTATTTTATTATAAAGTCAAATTCGGTTTTAAATAGCTAAAAATTGACTCATTTAAAAGATAAGGTGGTTATGGGTCCAAATCCTCTCATCAAATAGAATTCAGACAAGTTTAGGTTCCTATTTTAACCTTATCATTTAGATTTAACATTAAGTAAAATAATTTTACTTTTACCGTGTCTTCTTGTGTTCTTATACTATAAGGTTAATAAACTCAATAGAAGAAGAAAAAAGAACCCCAAGTTGTTTATTATTAATATATATAACATTATATAAGTCATTTTGACGAATATTAGATTTTTAGGAATAAAATAACAATTAATAATATAATATTTGTTTTAAAAACTATTTTATGTCAATTTTGACACTATTTTGTAATTGATTTTTGTGAAAATCATAACAGAATTATTAGTTCAAAAAAAGTTAATTAAATCAATACTAACATGTCATATTAACCTATAAAATTATTTTATTTCATAAAAAGTATGAAATGACATTTATTTGGGTATTTATAACATCAATTATGTCAATATTTCATTAATAAGATAATTACTGCGTCATCTTTGTGTCATAAATAAATTAAATTATTTAATGTCTAAAAATTACAAATAAAATACAATTATTTAGGAAATATTTTTAGCTTTCTAATTACTACTTATAGTCTAATTTATCTTATGTATAACCCTATATTAAAAATGATTTACTTATTAAACTTTGATTTTAACTATTTTAACCCTTCTTTAAATAAATTAATAATAAATTTCCTAATCTAATCCATGTGGTCCTAAATGGTCATATTTTATTCCTAAGGTTGGTTTTGGTCTAATTACACTTATCAAATAGAATTAGGACATGTGTTAGGGTAATAATAAAATCATTTTTCCCTTAATTAACTTATTTACTTTTAACTGTGGTAAAAAAGTAAAAAGTTACTATTCACCAAAAATTATTTTCATCTCATTGAACCACATTTACTTACTGAAATCAACCGTGTCTCTCAGATTTTTGAAATTCCACTCACAGTAGTGGTAAAATTATGTTTTGTGAAAAATTCATTTTTCTTAACTACCACTTAGTGGTTTCACTATTCATCTAAAATTGAAAGTTTTCAGAAAAATACCAAAAATTAGGCCAAATCTATATTTGATATTATGAACTCAAAAAATATTTCTATTTTACCAAATTCAAAACATATCAGTTTCATTAATTAATTTAAAAATTAATTCCCGTCGTCAAAACAAATAGCGTATTCTTAAGAGATACTAACTATCAAAATATTGACACTTGTTTATGTTTGGTTTAAATGTGAAATTACATCCAATGAACAAAATTGTATTAAATTGTAATAATATATTCTAAATATAATTTAAAACCACTCAAATTAATAATTTATCACTATTAATTATTTCTCTTAAAAAGGTCGTTTTTAATTAAAATTTAGTAATTTTCACTATTCATCAGAAAATGAAAGTTATCCGAAAAGTACCAAAATTTCACCATAAGCTAATTTCGATATTACAAATCCAAAAATGAATTCCATTTTGAAAAATAAAATTTAAAAAATTTCAAAAAGTTGTTATTACTATTCATAACGGCTAGTTTTAATAATATTTTAATAGCATATTGTTGTTTAGTGAAACTCGTTATTGCGTACTACACACGCTATCGAGGAAGGTCGCGATTGCGTGTAATGAAAGGCAAGTCAAGGATGCGTGTTGTGCAAGCTCCTTTTGGTGTAGCATAAAACACAAGAAATTAATGAAATTAAAAAAATATTTTTCATAAAATCTCGGGCTGTTACATTCTACCCCACTTAAAATGAATTTCGCCCTCAAAATTCATCGGGGTTATGAATGGTTTACTATTAGAAAGTTTCTTTAATAGAAACCCACATCGTAAAATGGAATACCAAAACCAATCTTTAAAAACAAAAATATGAAACGTAACAGTTACCCAAATAAACTAATCACTGGGTTTCCACATAGGTGAAAACATGGATATGGAAGGGAAATCTAACCATCATGTTCTGATGGAGAGTGGTAGAGAACATGACTATGGAAAATCCGGAATTCACAAAGCCATAAATTTGTGAAGATCTAAGGTACCATCTGATTCATCAGATATAAGAGCACTAGGACAACATTTTTGGTTTTCAAGATCATTTCCCTAAAGTTGATGAAATTGGAATTAGAAGAAATACTTTCGTGATTTTGTTATAGTCTCACCGTTTTTCTTTCTTTGGACAATTTCCACTTCATCTCTTAAAGAAATGATGTTTAATTTGTCATTCATGTTGTGTTAGCAGATCATGTGATAGAATGATGGGTCATTCCATCTGTCTCAAACAAAAGGTTAGAAAAGTTATCAAAAAATACATAAGTCCATCTATAGTGAGATTAATCATATATGGTTCCTAAAATGGACTTATAGTTCTTATATCATACTAATTAATATAATAAAACTAGTTTCTACTAAACAGGGACTTCCTGTAGGCCAGTGGTAGGCGATAAAGGCCAGTCGCACTTCGGTTGTGGGTTCGACTCCCACAGCCTTGTCCGACGCGATGGGTTGTCGCCCGTCCTGCAGGTTGTCCTTTTTCTAAAGCTATATTACTATAACATCCCATCAACAATATCAAAAAAAATTTATCCTTAAACAATACTAACTTATGTCCAACATAATCTATTCCAATCTTTAGGCTTATCTAAAATACTTTGGTCCATGCTCATAGTATAAAGAAAATGATCACATGAATGCCATCATTTATCCCCCATATATCATAAGATATATCTTGTTGGTCAAATTACAAATATGTGAATACCTTAATCATGTATTCTCCTGAAGAATGAATATCCATTGAACCTTAGTGAAAACATGAATGCAGTTAAAAGTCAACACTTTCCACATACCAAAATCATCAAAATTTTATATCCTCAAACCATGATATCACTTAGTCCTTATATCAATCATGAGCTCATGAATACTATCAAACATATTAGATTCTCTTTATCCCATCATTATGTACATATCATCTGCTTTCCAAAAATATTTCAATCACTTTTCATGGTAACTGATGCCATAAAGTTACTGAAACCACAATAGACTAAAACATAAATATTCCAATATTCCACGATACTATATACAACATTATTCTAGAATCCCATTACATAAACATTTAATCATTCCACCACATCTTTGTCATATTCAACATCGCCATTGGTGATCGCATTTGACTTCCCGTTGTCCTTTTACTTAAGTGGTTGCTCACGTCAATCATCACTAACCCTTTGATTAGGGCATTTATTAGCATAATGCCCCATTTCCTTGTACTTGAAGCATTGAAGTGTTGTTGGTGCGTTCTCTGCAGTCTTTTCTTTATTCACATTATTAGAAACCCTTTTTCCATTACTTCAACACTCAGCTACTCGATGACCTTCTTTTCCACACTTAAAACTTTTTCTAGTCCCTTTAAGACAATCTCCACCATGATTCTTTCCACACTTTGAGCATAAGGAAAGATTCATCTTCTTTTCACCATTATTCTGAGATTTCTCCTTAAAATCCATCTTTCGTTTCTTGTCAAAACTATGATATGGATAAGTAACACCAACTTCCATTTCTACCTTGATAGCACAATGCACAATTTCTTCATAGCTACTGAAGTCTCTTATAGCTAAATCCCTTCGAAGATTTGGTTTTAAGCCACTGAAGAATCGATCAACTTTAATTTCAGGTTGGATGATAAATCGAGATGCATACCTTGCAAGCCTTGTAAAATTCTCTTCGTATATACCAACAGATTCATCATCCTTTTTCTTTAGTTCAAGAAACTCCTTCTCCATCTTTTTTCGAAGAATACGAGGGAATTACTTATTGAAAAATAAGTTCTTGAACTCGTCCCATTCCATGGACTTAATTTCATCTCTTTGCCTCGTATTCTTGATAAGATTCCACCATTGATCAGCTTCACCTTCCAAATGATATACTTCTAAGATAAATTTATCATGTTCATAACATTGAAGAACTGAAAATATCTTTTCATTTGTACTGATCCATTGTTCAGAAACAAGTGGATCAGAAGACCCACTGAAAGAAGGTGGATGTTGCCTCATGAAGGACTAAATAGAATATTGTTCCCTTCTCTGCTCATTTGGATGTCCAGAATGATTAATATCTTGTGTAAGTATAGAAATATGATTTTTCAATCCATCTCCCATAACATTTGTTTGTTCAGGAGGACAATCATTGCATTTTCCATTGCATTGATCAACACGGTTCCTTCGGGTTCCAGCCATCGTCTAAAACCCAAAAGAATAGTGTGAGAGGCAAAAATCATGCTTGGGAAAACAACATAATAAAGGGGGAGTATCATCAATATCTAACATCTTAGGTTAAATTCTATGATCGTTACCGTAGTTCTAGGACTATATCCTATACGTATACTTATCCTTAGGGACATCCCTAGACATACCTTAGAAATATCTCTAGGGATCTCACTAACGTTTTCGCAACCTAGTTTCCAAAGGTTGAATAAACGTTTTCTCTGATACCAACTGTAGAGACCCGAAGCTTAACATACATGGACATTACATTACTTTTGAAGAATACTTAGTACATTACAAAAACACACACACAAGGACCGTAATAGTTTAGTGTCTTTGGAAACTCGGAATATAATCTTCTAATCGTGGTGAATGATCTTCAACATCTCCCATAAAGATCTTCTTTTTTTTCTTACCTAAAACCTTTCTTTATATCCTGGGGAAAAGAAAACATAAAAGGGTGAGCTCAAATGCTCAGTAAGGGTAAACAAAAGAAATATCAATCACATCATATTCATAAGAACATAACTTTTGAAAATCTTAACCTGCAAAAGAGAGCATAATTTCATAACATGGGATAAATCATAGTAGTGAAATGGAATCCCAATAATCATAACATAAAACATGAAACATTGTGTAATACACACATAATCATAGAGAATCATTTCTTATTAGTCAAGACTCATTGCCAAGACAATCTTAGTAGACAAAGTCCATTTCTGAACCGAGTTACCCTCATTTCAGTCCTGCTTCACTGAACCGGTATAACCTACCGTTCCAGCCATGTATATCTCATGAGATATAAAATCTTTACCCAATGCATTGGAGGGAGATATAGGTTCCACCCATCTCATAATGATACCATTCTTATCTGTTCCACAAAATCATAAATCATACATCATTGCATAACCCATGTAGTAAAAATGGGATTCTTAAACAACATGACATCATAAAACAATTCATATAAGATAAAGGAATTCATAAAAATATTTCCATCACAACATAATCAAATCCATGTAATAATAGGGATAGAAACAGAACCCTATATTATCTTAGATGGAAAATAATTTTGATAAAACACTTGAACTCCATTATTGAGGAAAATATCCTTTCTACTTCAAAAACACTTTTCCTTTCTTAACATGTCATAAAATTCTAAACTAAGAGAAGCTGATTAAAAATAAACTTGAAAACTTGTAAAGGAAGATTCTTGGAAATAATGTTTTAAAAATCCATTCATGCCATATAAGTTAAAAAAAACATTCTTCTCGTACTTTTGTCGGAAAAGTCCAAAAAGTAACTCGTATGAAAAACGACAAAAGATTCCTTTCATATCTTTTACTACAAACTCACCGTAGGGTAAAATTGGATTTAAACAGTTGTAGGTGGATGGAAATAATATTACATATTTAGGAAACATGGATGTGGATGATAAAATACACCCCAATAAATACCAAAGTATAAACAATCTCGGATAAAAATGAGATTGTGATATTTCCTTTACCTTAGGTCCGATTTGCTTCGTATGTATCCGAACCTCCTGTATAATGATTTAAATAATGTCATTGTCTTATTAAATAATCATACTCATTGTTATGATATCATATATGGTTCACATATGGCTTTATATTACCCGTTCTTTTGGAAATTCCATGTTAAAGAGCGTTTTGGGTAAAATCGTTTCATTTGTCGTTCGTGTTTGGACTTGAAATTATTCATATGATTACTTAGATCATGATTAATTAATTCCAGAATATAAAACATGATTTATATATAATATATATTCCAAATATAATAGATCGGTAAATGGAAAGAAATACACCGTTCATGGAGACGGTAGACCGTACGTACGCATGAACACTGTTTTCTTTTCCTTATTGAGTTGAATGAAATTAAGTAGATGACATACATATATATAAACATAAATCCAGAATCATTATTGTGTCATATAATTAATTATTACTTATTATATATAGTTTATAATCATTCATGAATGGTTAACGTGGAGAATTAATCTCATCACATCGTGGAGATGGTAGTCCGTACGTACGCACGAGCGATGATATCGTTCCCATGATCATTGAATTGTATTGGAGTGTATGTATACTATTTAAGAATCAATATAACTTTAAAATAATCATATATAGTTATTCTGTACACCATTATACCCATCCAAGTAAGGTGGTGGTGGAAAATAGATTACACCACGGCGTGGAGATGGTATTCCGTACGTACGCACGCGCGGTGATTTCGTTTTCCATAGGATGGATAGATAGTGAAATAAGGTTGATTCATAATTATAATAACATATCAATATATATGTGATACTGATGTTATTAATTAATAATTAAACAACCTAAGAAGAAGACGTGGAAGAAGAAATAAAGATGAAATAATCGGTAACAGACATTACCTCTTCTTTGAAGCACATTTTTGAGATCTCCTTTTAGGGCACTAAAATTGGTCTTTGAGGAAGACCAGAAACTCTAGGATGTTTCTATGGAAGTGGAGAAGGGAATTTTGCAGGGGTTGTCCGAGCTTGAAGGCTCAAAGTGGTGTGAGGAAGAGATGGAGGAGGTGTCCTTTTATAAGGGAGGAGAGGGGCACCTTTAGAATAACTAAAACTATTATTTTATTATAAAGTCAAATTCGGGTTTAAATAGCTCCAAATTGATTCATTTCGAAGATAAGGTGGGTATGGGTCGAAAGCATCTCATCCAACAGAATTTATACAAGTTTAGGTTCCTATTTTAACCTTATCATTTAGATTTAACATTAAGTAAAATAATTTTACTTTTACTGTGTCTTCTTGTGTTCTTATACTATAAGGTTAATAAACTTACTATAAGAATCCAAAAGAACCCCAAGTTGTTTATTATTAATATATATAACCTTATCTAAGTCCTTTGGCCGAAAATTAGATTTTTAGGAATAAAATAACAATTAATAATATAATATTTTTTTTAAAAACTATTTTATGTCAATTTTGACACTATTTTGTAATTGATTTTTGAGAAAATGATAACAGAATTATTAGTTCGAAAAAAGTTAATTAAATCAATAATAACATGTCATATTAACCTATAAAATTATTTTATTTCATAAAAAGTCTGAAATTACATTTATTTGGGTATTTATAACACCAATTATGTCAATATTTCATTAATAAGATAATTACTGCATCATCTTTGTGTCATAAATAAATTAAATTATTTAATGTCTAAAAATTACAAATAAAATACCATTATGTATGAAATATTATTATATTTTTAATGACTATTTATAGTATAATTTATCTTATGTATAACCCTATATTAAAAATTATTTACTTATTAATCTTTGATTTTAACTATTTTAACCCTTCTTTAAATAAATTAATAATAAATGTCCCAATCTAATCCAAGTGGGCCTAAATGGTGATTTTTATTCCTAAGTTAGTTTTTGGTCGAATTACACTTATAAAATAGAATTAGGACATGTTTAAGGGTAATAATAATATCATTTTTACCCTTAATTACCCTATTTACTTTTAACCCTGGTAAAAAAAGTAAAAAGTTACTATTCACAAAATATTATTTTCATCTAATTGAACCAAATTTTACTTACAGACATCAATATTGTCTCTCAGATTTTTGAAATTTCACTCACAGATGCGGTAAAATTAGGTTTTGTGAAAAATTCATTTTTCTTAACTACCACTTAGTGGTTCCACTATTCATCAAAAAATGAAAGTTTCCAGAAAAATACCAAAAATTAGGCCTAAGATATATTTGATATTCTTAAATCAAAAATGATGTCTATTTTACCATATTCAAAACATATCAGTTGCATTAATTAATTTAAAAATTAATTCCCGTCGTCAAAACAAATAGCGTGTTCTTAAGAGATAATAACTATCAAAAGATTGACACTTGTTTATGTTTGGTTTAAATGTGAAATTACATACAATGAAGAACATTGTATTAAATTGTAAAAATATATTCTAAATATACTTTAAAACCACTCAAATTAATAATTTATCACTATTAATTATTTTGATTAAAAAGGTTGTTTTTAATTAAAATTTAGTAATCTTCACTATTCATCAGAAAATAAAAGTTATCCGAAATGTACCAAAATTTCACCCTAAGATAATTTCAATATTACGAATCCAAAAATGAATTCCATTTTGGAAAATAAAATTTACAAAATTTCAAAAAGTGGTTATTACTATTCATAACGGCTAGTTTTAATAATATTTTAAAAGCATATTGTTGTTTAGTGAAACTCATTATTGCGTACTACACACGCTATCAAGGAAGGTCGCGATTGCGTGCAATGCAAGGCAAGTCAAGGATGTGTGTTTTACAAGCTCCTTTTGGTGTAGCATACAACACAAGACATTAATGAAATTAAAAAGAATATTTTTCATAAAATCTCGGGCTCTTACAGTGTACATCAGCCATGATGATAAGAATTGTGAATTTAACTGATAATGTAAATATACGGTAGATTATCCTATTTTACTATTCATAAAAAGTTATAGTATTTCAGAAAAATCACAAAAAATCACCTGAACCATTTTTCAACATATAGAATTAATTAATGATCCCAATTTTTTGAAAATAATTTTCTAGATATTATTAATTTAATTTTTAAATAAAATCACAATTTATTCAAAAAATAACAATTTAAAAACTATAATTTGTTTTATATCGCCTTGAAAAATTAATCAAGATATCATTATCTTATGACTTTAAGACAAAATAATTATAATATTATATTATATTAATAAGGGTAATATTATTATTCTTATTACTCTTCATATGGGTCTCTTAATATTCACCAAAAATTATGTTTGTCTTATCATACTCTAAATAGCATATTGTATGCAACAGTGTATGCCAATTTTTTAAAATTCAAACAACTGAGGTGGAAAATCATGTTTACTATCTAAATTCTAAAAAAATTTATTTTTTAGAGACTCTGTGTTTCATGTATTCAATATTAAATTCAATTTCAAATCATTGGTGTGTTAATGTTTTCCAAACCATGCACCAGTCACGTGTCTCCTGGGGATTATGGAACCCCCTACACGGTATTCCCACACCATGTTACCTAAAAATGAAAACATTATGTGATAGATAGTGTAAGAATACTGAAAATGTGGTAGTAACCATTTGGTATGGGAACATATATTGGGAAACCGTGCATATCCATTGAGGGGATCTTCTTACTCACCTATAGTAGGCACATGGTTTTCAATGGTGTGCCACATAGTTTTAGAAAAACCATTGACCATGTCTAGTTCTTCATTATTTTTGTGTTTTTGGATCCTGATGATCCTAAAACATAATGGATTTCCATATGATCCCCTTGATTCTTTTCCCATGCCTAAAAAGATCACCATGAAGAGTTTCAACAATTAGAATAATGTTCTGATGGTTGATTTAAATAACGACCCATCTACTCAACACAAAAAATCAAATTCCCATAGAAGTTTACCATGGGTAAAATAAGGACCTTATATGGAAAACATAATTACGAATTTATAATCAGATAAACTTATACAGAGATAAAGAGTGAATGAATCATATTAATCATCAAGGATCATATTATAATAAATTTATAAAACAAAAATTTTATGAATACGTAGATTAGAAAAATATAATTAATGTAAAATCAAAATATAAAAAATAATAATTTATATTTAACATGGAATATTATAAATTCTTTTTACGGTTTTAAAATAAGTCAAGTTTTAGTGATGTATTGGCAGAATTATAATAAGAGGACAACATTTTTTAATAAATACATGTATGTAAACCCTTTAATATTGTGGTGAAATCCATGTATGTCTATCCATTTTTTTGGGAAAAAATCAAACTACATCTGTGAATCATTATCACATGTTATATAATATAATAACTAAAGAATTGGAGGGAAATATAGGACCGTAACCATCATCATCGATACATATGAGTGTCATATGCAGTCAAATAATTTATCATATCAAAAATTAACCATGGGATGTGAAATTGGATTCTTAATTTCTCATAACAGTATTAGTTAAAAAATATAATCATTTGATATAGAAAACAACATAGCCTAAAAATAGTATATATTGGGTGATTTAAAAACCATTCCATTAATGGATAAGTATCCTATCTCTTTAAAGTAGAAGTCAAAATATTATTTTACTATAAAAAATTATTAATGTGATTATAAAAATATATATTATTTTTAGTCACATTAAAAAAACATTTTTTTTAAATGATGTGGAAAATTATTAAAATATTTCAATGAAAAAAAATTCCAATAAAAATATGATGAATAGATATAATTAATATGTAATTATACAAGGTATATATGAATAATATTTGGCCATTGAATGGAAAATCATTTTCAATATTTTAAAACATCCTTAATGAAAATCCAACATCATTAGATTAATATTGAATCATTGGTTTTAAAATAAAGGGAAATATAAGGGTTATTGTAGATACAAAAATTGTGTTTTAACTAGGTAATGGTGGATAATGGTGTGATGTACGAACATTGATATGGAGAAAAAACCCATTATAAAAGACAATATTATTTATAAAAAAAATCACATCAACAAATCAACATATTCATCAAGGATGATTCCATTAGTGTGAAACATTATTTCCATTGAGAGGACTATAGAAATACTAGATAACATTCTCATTTAATTGATATGGTATTCCAAGAATTGTTAATATACAAAATGAAGTTTATATGATCTAATAGAAGGATTTGGGTCATTACAACCCCATTACTTCACTCCCTCTATGTCAAATGTGTTTTAAAATAATGTATCAAAAAATAACTATATCAGTAACTAATTTCAAAAAACCAAATAATTTATAATTTATTTTATAACATTCATTAATAAATATTCAATACATTATTATAAGTCATGTTTCATATAATTTTTAAATTGTATTTCAAAAATCCTGATTGTCGTAAACTAGGTTTTTATCATTTTGGTTGTTTGTAATTATTATCCCAAAGTAAATCATTACTAGCTCATAATTAGTACAAGAATATATGTTTTAAAATAATTTAGAAATTAATATTTCCATTTCTTATTAGTTTTTTTATCATTATCTGACGAGAAAATCAAATATGAGCACATTTGGATGAGTTTAACAAATAAAATAGTGATATATTAACAACACTATTAGCTATTAATAATATTACTCTATAATCATTTATAAATATTGAATAAATTGTGAATAAATATTTTTTCCTAGAAAATAATATTCATATGTATTCTGTTATATAAATATTACAACATCACTCATGTTGACAGTAAATATTACCTAAAAAAGAGTGAGTTATAAAGATAGAATGTTTAGGAGAATGTTATTATATATTATTAATATAAAATTATAGAATCTTGATCATTTCATAATTATATTATATTTTTAATTAATATTATCTTGAACCATCCATGATTGGTGGTTATTGTAAATTATATTCATTGATAATGGGGGTGTTAGTACACAACTACAGTTGATAATTTATCACATTTTCTAGTGATTTGAAAGAATAAATTTATATGAAAAATGAGAATATAAATTTATTATTATTGTAATTAAATTGATATTTATTCATAAAATCAATCCTTTATCGCCTCATTGATAGGTGGTGATGGAAAAGACCACATAATGTCGTTGATGCGCTATTATACAAAAACACATGATAAATGTTATTTTATTTTCATATGTGGTAGAGGGGGTATAATTTTAATCTTAGAAATTATATAATGATATAATTTGCAATAATAATTATTTCATTTTATAAAAAAGTTTACAAATGGGTACTTTGGAACAATAATAGAAAAGGACTAAAAAAAGGTAATACTCACTTTTGAAGCATGATTTTTATATAGGAAAACATCTTTCCTGGATGTATTAAATAAAAATTAAGGATATCAAAAGATTATGTATTTGGGAAAATGTTTTTGGAGGATAAAAATATAAATTTATCAAGGATTAATTACAATGTGAAGTATAACCTTAAAGGGATTATGTGGTATCCTTTTACAAGAGAAGAAAAGTTTCTCTTTTGAAGCACCATAAATTTTTAATAATTTAATGAATCAATTCAATGCACAGTGGATCAAATGATAAGAAACATGGGGGTATAAGAGAAATTATTTCTAAAAACACTCACACATATCTTTTTATTAAATTTTTGATATATTTAATGCATTTTTTTCATTTTATGTTTTAATTACATTAAAATTTTCATTGGTAATTAATTTTTATCCTTAAAAATTATCACTAATGATTTTTTTATAGAATTATATTAACAATTTAATCGTGTTTATTTAAAATTTTAAACAAACTTCTCACATAAAATTTATAATAGTGATAAATTAAAACTTAGAATAAAAGCACATAATCCCATAAATTTAGTTTTTATAGAATAATTGTTTTTGTGTTTTATATTTATATGTAATAATAAATTATCATAGATAACATCATTAAATAAAAAAATTGATATATTTTATAAAAAATAAATGGAGGATTTCAATGAAATCCAATACTGAATTTCACCATATAAACACTTAAATAGATAAATGTACTGAAAAATATTTTTAATTAAAATGTTATTTTAATTATATTAAAAGTTATTGAATATATTTTAAATATTGGACTTAATATTTATTGTCATAAAATATGATTACTTATAATGAGAGTTGAGTATAACCCAAATAATACTATGAAAGATACATTTTTGGGGGATTACAAAAAAAAATTATTACAATGTTTCTTAATTTCAATATTATTATGGGATTATGATTCAATATATAGTTATACATATACCATTCACCATTAATTTTCAAGAATGAAAACCACAAAGATGTCTATTATAATATTTACCTCTTCTTCATTTCACACAATATTTTTTTAGATCACTATACATTATTATGATTCCATGATGAATAAGGAATTATGAGCTATGAAAATTAACCCAAAGATTCATCTCCAGTTTTGGTTTTTATGGGACATATATTATAGTTACAACCTAGATAAATCAATCGTTAATAATTATAAACCAAAAAATATAAACATCCTTTGTGTATAGCTATAAATCATATTTCTATGATTTACTGATGTTTTTATTAAAGGATGCTTGAGAAATTATTTTATAATGATACATTTTTCCCTTCCATTATATTTGAGGATTAAACCATTATAAATTCACAGTTATTAAATAATTTTCTATCCTCATCATGTATAAGATTAAATGATCCTTCCATCTTAGGGAATCAACTATCATGTTTTCCTAATTAGGGTGGTAATGTGTTGAGTAGTACTATTACTTAATCAATTTTAACCATATCAATTGTTCCATGTTCAATTTTTTTTGAATATATACTTTTGTCAATTATGGTCAGTATTAATAGCACACATGTCACTATAGAATGATGATGTAAAATTTTCAATGAAAAAACTACTTCAGATATCTTAAGAACATTAATTAGATATTTCTACATGGATGTTTCCTTTTTTTAGATGAATATACAATTAACTTCTAGTTATTCATGGTAACACATGTATTTAAAGAAGTATAACTATTTATCACAAACACTTCCCAACAAAAGGGTGGTAAAAGAATAGGCATAATAACCAATCCTTTCTAAAAATCCTTAAATATTTTATCAAATTCCATTTTCTAATAGAAATTAAATCCCTTCTAAGAAAAATTTGATTTTAGACTGGATAATCACTATAATTATGTCACAGAACATCATTTTTTATAAAAAACTAATTAAACATAGCATGGTATTCAAAGTGGATAGTCTCCACCTTTATTAAATTACATATCTCATTGATTTGTCCATTGATATACCCTCACCAGTGATAATATTACCTTACCAGTAGAATAATCCCATAAAAATAATACTTTTAAACATTTAATATAATGTATCCTTTTATGAAGTCTTTATAATAATTCCTAAAACTTCATAGTTTCCATCCATTCTCATAGAAAGTATGATAATTTCATCAAAAATGATTACAATAATTTTTTTCAAGTAATCCCAAATTATCCTACTCATCAAATACATAATGATATGAGGAGAATTTCTCAGCCCTAATGGAATCACTATAAAATATCAGTTTCTATACATTGTGTGAAAAGCTGTTTTGGGTATATATTATCTCCTAAATCTCAATTTATGATATATAGACTGATGTTCAATCATATATAAATATTGAGATCCTCATAATTAATTGAACATATCACTATTACATATAAGCTGGTATTTTTTCATGTTTGTCAACTTTTTTAGATCATAAAAATAAATTAATAGGGACATTGATCAATCCTTAGTCAAATCAAAATGCTCTCGCTCAACTGAAGGGGAAGTACTCGGGTGTAAGAAGTCCTTATCTAGATTCCGTTATAGTTTCTTCATTTATTCTTCCAAAACAACCATAGATATTATATATGTATTCAACATGATTCTCATAGATTAATGTCAGTGATATATTGAAAACTCAACCTAATTCTATTGGGGACTACTATGCAGTTCATCAAAGAATACCTCAAAATAAACTTGTATAATTTTAATGTGATTATTTTTTACCTCATGCATGAACATTTGATCCAATATTCCCTTCATTTATACATTTAGGAATCCAAATTATATAAATTTAGTACTAGGGTATTTCATAGTCACCCATTCATCGATATTTCGTAATACGATGTGTGGGGATATAAAATATGATCACCCTATACTAATAGTTTATATTTTATATATGTTGGGACAACTAATCCAAACCCAAAATCAGATCCCATTTGATCAAGTAATGAAAAAATATATCCACATGGAATATCTTCCCACATAAATCAATCAATGGAGTGTTATATATCATATATGATTTTGATGATCATAAATATATTAAATTGATTCTTTAATACACATAGATCGAGGTGGAAAAACAATATTATTATCAAACATGTGTGATATAGATGAACGTTAAATAAATCATTTAATGAATTTTTATATATTTAGTCATGAATGAGTATTCCATACACCAAATTATTATCATGGCCTAACTTAACAATAATGATAGAATATTCTATGCCTTAATATAATATAATTTGGAAGATGTTAAGGACTAATCTCCTCAATTTATCTATGATTAGGGTAGTGTTTTCTATAATGAACAAAATCACTGTACATAATGCATTGAAATGTGGGTAGTTTATTATTTGTATATTTATTCTCATAAATTGTTTCAATAGTACCCATGGATCTATATTAATAGTTTTTGTTCAATATGGATAACCTTATAACACATAAAACACTTCACTAATTAATATAGAGTTTATCAGTTGAATCCACCCACGTTTTTGATACATAATAAGATATAGTTTATTCTATAAATGTGGGATATAATTAGGGATTCTATGATTCTCCACCTTTCTTTTTAAATACCTAGAAGAATAAAATTTTATTATTCTTATCTCCATATATACCAAAAATCTAAAAACCTCCCCATATTATTGAAATTACCTTATGGGTAATGAATTTCAAAGGATTTAACTAAAGATACCAATGAAATTGTTGATGACTCATTTGGATTGGAAGTTATTATGAGAGTCATACATTGTGAGACTCATGAATTTAACTTCATAAATGCAAATAGACTCATGCTACATTGTTATCAAATCTAGTAATTCCCACTCTGTCATAGTATGAATATATTGAGGAATATCTATAATGAAGAAAAATTTATTGAAATACTCAAATTACATAGTGTATAATTTCTACTTTTATATTTTATTATAGCTGAGAAAACACTGTTGATCATAAAATCAATATAAATGATAAATAGGAAAAATGACCTTCTCAACATCTGAGTACTATTGGATGGGAAATATGTATTCAATTATGTTTCTCTATTTCGCAAAAATATGTGGACTTGATCTACCACTAGAGGATGGTGGATGCAGAATCATTTTATATTCAATAGAAATCTTCCCACATTTTCTTGTGTTTGGGAGATCATCATGATTCATGTTATTATTCATATATTTTGATAGTTTCAAGAGTAATAATATGTGGGTTTCTACTCCAAATCTGAACAGTTTTGGAATATAATTTTGAAAACCTATTTATTGTTCCATCCAATAATTATTATCAAGATTCATCATTTTTCTAGAAATAAAATCAAATGAAATGATGGTTAGGGACAAAATATTGTAATTATATTTTTTTTTGAAAAATTATTCGAGAACAAATTACACAAAAATGAAATATATTTCTATAATTAAAACCCCTATGATTTAATCTATTCTATGTAAGGAAATTCCAATTTTAGGTTCTCAAACATAAATTTATTCAAATCCCTCATCAGGTTTCTAAATGATATTTTTAATTAACAAACACATTTCTCCTAGGATTGTCTATATAGTTGTGCAGTTTTTGGCACACTCAATTTTTATTAATTTGACATATTAGTAAAGTTTCATCAAAAATGATTATAGTGATTACACCTAGGTTAATATATTCCATAAATTAATCCTCATTCCAGGATCTAGATCAATATTTATTATTAATAAAAAATATAATCTCTAATTTATATAACCATTAATATGTTTCATAATAAATTTCATTATTCCAAGTGTTCCCCCCAAAATTCAATAAACTAATATCAAAATTAACTAAACCCAACATATAATTCCAACAGTGGAGACTAATGAAATTGAAAATTAAATAACACATTGATTTCATGGTTTAATTTTTTACATTCCCTAATGAGTCTAAAAAAATAGTTACTGACTGGTATAGTACATCAAAAACTATCTAAATTGACAAAACATTTTACAACACTTATGGAAATTTAACCATACCCATTCACCTATAGACCCTCTTATAGACATATCATATGACATTATAATCTTCATAAATAGGTGAATGTTAACATAAGAATGGGTGGGTTTTAATGATCAATAATGAAAACATATCAACATGTAAATATTTATAGATCTAAAATATGAAGGAAAAACTAGTTGGGGGTAATATCAGTTAAAAAGATAATGAGACAATAAGTACAAATTACTTGATTAGTCATTAATAATCATAACATAGGATTATAAAACTAATTAAATGTAATAGAAAATACTACATTGAATCATATAACTCAAATGAAATAAATATAAAAAAAAGAATAATATAATTAATATAAGGAAAATCATAGAAATATCTAATTGATTGAAAATGATGCACATTTCATAAATGAAATTGATCAAACATAAGTGTTATAAATATTTTTGAACAAATCCAAATATGGAACCCCCATTATTTTTATTGAAAAATCCATGTATATCCACCCATAAGTTTTGTGATCAAATCCAAGCTTGTCCACAAATATTTATGTCATGATATTTTCAACTTTAAATAATTCATTAGGGGAGATATAGGACCCAAACCATCATCACACATATATACGAGTGCTGCTTAAAATAAAGTAATTCACATTATCACAAATAACCATTGGGAATAAAATTAGGTTTCATAATTTTTAAAAATTGTATCCGATAATTGAACATAAAAATATTTGAAATAAAAATCAATATCACCACATAGGATCATATATCATCTAATTCATGAACCTAAATATTATTAGAGGATAATATGTTGATAATTAATGAGAGATCAAAAAATGTATTTTATTAAAAATATTTTTTAATATCATCTAATAAATATATAATTTTCATGTCACACTCAAAATCTATTTTTGAAATTGGTGATGATACATCATAAATGATTTATGTGAAAAACAAATCCAAAAAAGATATATTGAAAAGTAATAAATCATTTGTAAATATTTGATATTTTATTGAATAATATTTTATAATTGAATGGAAAATCATGGAAATATTTAAAAACATCATTATTCTACACCGATAAACTTTATAATGATACTGAAACAATGGTTTTGTTATTTTGATGAATATAAATTTCCTTTGAGACAATTACATTTGGATTTTCCACCCACGAAAGGAGAGAATTGGTGGATTGTTAATACATTTATATAGTTAAATAATATATTAATATAAGTTGTAAATACTCTTATAAAAATTTCATTTCCTAAATATAAAAGTGATTAATCACATAAAAATATTTTTTTATGAATAATTATTTCAAAAAAAGGTTCTAATTGGAAATATCATTATCAAATTTCATATATGATCATATTTGAAATTGATTTAGACCAATATAAGTGATTTTAAATTTGGGGTTGGATTATTGTCATGAAAACTCCATACATTTATATCATAATTTCAATTTCACTGTAAACATAAATATCAAAAAAAATAACTATACCAATCACCTATTTCAAAAAATTATTCTATATTATAAAATTTTCAAAATATTTTTATTAAAATTAAATACAATATTATTATTTTTCATCATATATTTTTAATTTCGGTATAAGAAATCATGGTTGTTTTGAACTCGTTCAATAATGGATGTTATGACATTCTCTTTTCTCTAAATCTTATTAACTCCTGGCTCATAATATATAATATAATAGATGTTTTAAAATAATATTCCAATTAATAATCTCATATTTTATGTGTTATGGTAATTCTTTTCGATGATGAAATCAAATATGACCACATTTTGTTGATTTTAATGAATAAAATAGTGTTATATTAATAAAATATTTACATATTGAATATATTACACCCATGTAATTTATAAATATTCAATAAATTATTATTATCTATTTTTTTCTTGAATATTAAATTTACTAGTAATCTATAATATAAAAAGTAAAACATCAATCATGTATGTTATAAAAGTGAGAAAATGAAAATTTTGTTGTTATAGATACCTAGGATCAACATACACAACTATTACATATTTTGTTATGATTATTCATTATATTATGTGAATATAGTCATAACGATTATAATAGTTTACTTTATTTGTTGACATACTACACAATATTCAAGTCCTCTGAGAAATATTCAAAATTTTCACACAATTTTGTTCCCCTTTAATAATCCAATTTTAAACCATTCTTTATAACATGGGTATTGGAAGAATAAGAAACAGTTTAGAAATTAGGCTCTATAAGAGAATATGACTTTGATACATAAGAATAACATGAACATTAGGTTATAAAAACATCGACATAACATTTAAGCAAAACCCCTTCCTATCAAAGATATGAATAAACATTCATGGAATAAATATTGGATTTCCATATGGCATAAATCATAAAGGAATCGAGAGACTAACCCATAAGAAAATATCATATGATTAATACATAGAATTGTGGGATAATTTCCTATATACATATTTTCAGAATGGACTAATATCCCATGTACCCTCTTGTTTTTGGTCCAGTGTTACAACCCTTGTACTATAACAACCTTCACTTTTAATATATATACATTATATAATTTTTGGTAAATACTTAAAACATTATTAGAAATACGCCCAAAGTCCATACAAGTCGTGTACCTTTGGAAACATGGTAAAATAAAAACTGGTATAAAAATGTGCCACATTATCTTCCACTAGGTTCTGGTTGACTATCATCCTTATTAGACACATTAATAATAATACATATCTTCAAATCCTGGAGAAGGAAACATAAAAAGGGGTGAGATAAAAAACTTAGTAAGGGTAGAGAAGGTAGATATGTAAGAATATATTTGAGCACAGGGGAATGATAACATGATCATGTAAATAGAATATCATAGGCATCATATCTAGGATCATATACATGAATCATGGAAAAAATCCTATAAGTTAATAAGACATGAATCATATAGAAATAAAGTACATTATCTATATAATAATAACAGAGAAATAAAAGATGGAATTTTGGATAACACATAATAATATAACATTATTTTTGTAGTAGTCAAGGAATCACTGATAAGACCATCTTATTAGTATGGGTTCATTCCCCATACAGTCTTGTGAGTCATTGTTCACTCCCCTGGCTATATTAGAATAATGCGTTCACTCATCATATAATCTTGGTTGTCATGGTTCACTAACATGGCCCTCATATTTGTCAATGTTTACTCCCAAGACCATATAAGTCTATCTCATGTGATATAAATGGTTACCCAATTCATTGGATAGAGATATAAGTCTAACCTATATCATAATGAATTCAAATATACAAGTTCAAAAAAATCATAAAAAATCATATCATAACACATCAAATGGAAGGGGTATTATAAAAATGTAATAATATTATATCCATTGGAAAAATATATATGTTTCATAATCATTTCATCAAAATGATGTCCTATGGAAGAGAAATGAATTTTATAAACATATAACACATAAAAGAGAAATATATTTCAGAGATACCATGACATTAAGAAAAACCCATTAAGAGTAATTATATGAATGGAAGCATTAGATAATTTTGAAGAGAGTCATGAGTAAAATCAATGGACTTCATCTGAAATAATAAATAATTTAGGAATATCTTTCAAAAAAATTACTTGAGTGATTTATCCATTATTCTTTGAAAATGGTATTTAAAACATGAAACCATTTGAAAATAATTTTCATATAATATACCTTAAAAACTTATAAATATGACTTTGAAATATTATGAAATCCTTTTCCCATGAAATATTATAAAATAATATTCCAATCATTTTTAGAAAACAAATCATTAAAAACACGTTTAAAAAATTAAATGAAATCTTGAAAACATTTCGATACCCATTTCATTTAAATTATATTAAAATAATATAAACAAATATTGAAAATGTTTTGAAACCAATTTCATTGAAAATGAAATAGAAAAAATATAGAGATATCATGAAATTTTTTTAAAACAATTTAATCGAAAATAATTTGAAAATTATAAATAAAATATTAAAATTATTTGAAAACCATTTCACCTAAAACATTTTGAAGGAAGATTGAATTTTTTTTGTGAAAGATGCTTTTTCTTTTGAAACATTAAAAATATTTTTGAAACAATTTTGAAAACCATTTTCATGAAAATAATTTGAGAAATAGTTATTAATAAAATCCGTTAAACATATAAAAATAAATCTTCAATGAATTAAATGTTGGTGAATCCTTAAATATCGTATGAGGTAAAAATAACCTTCCCTTTTCACGGTAAAAATGATAGAGAAATGCCACATACGAATGGTGACAATATGATTCCATTGAAAATATTTGTAAAATAATAAATTATTAAAAAATTATTTTTCTTCTCAAAATTCATGGAATTTTTGGTAGAAAAGTTTTTTTTGAAAGAACATAGATTTCTCACTAAAGATAGTGGTAATGTCATATTTCCTAAAGAATAAATTATTTTTCAAAATTAAAAATGAGTGGAAAAAATTATATTAGTACAACAAGACATAAAGACTAACAATATTATAAGAAAAATTGATGAGTGTTATTATAATATGGATCATATGTTTTCGTTCATGATAACATGATCATAAACAATCTCGAAAAAACAATGACATTGTTTCAACAAACTGTCACCACATGGTGACATTTAATCAAAGTCCCCATTAAGGAAAATGAAAGTAAATGGAGATTTAAATATCCTGTAAATAAATATTTGAATGATTTAAGATCTCATATGTCATTTATACACATCATATAATAATATATGTTTATAATAAGTCATTTGCCTCAAAGGAGAAAAATTTAGACAAATTAAATTTTCCAAATTAGTTTCTTTTAAAAAATATTCCCTGTGAATGAAATATCATAAAATGGTTTTATAAATACCCATATATTTAATTATTAGAGTAATATAATACATTCATCAGAATTATATGCACAAAAAAATAGATATTAGTGTTGAATGAAGCATGTATCTCATGGAAATGAAGAGTGAGATGAAATTTCCATACCTTGTGTCTTGACACTTGTGGTACTCATTAGAATCTCATCTTCAATAAATATAAATTTGTTATAAAAATATCATAGAAAAATATTATTAAATATAAAATCATATAAGGGTTTTATTATTACTCTATATTTCCCTCTTGTTAACAATTATCTATTAAGATTTCACATCAGGTAATATCCACCTTATTTATCACATATGTATTAATTTGTTATATCTTTGGTCATTATAATTATATTGTTATTTCTAGGTTGTAAAAAATGATTTAAATATAATTTATCATCATTATAGTGGTATTATAAAAATCTATTGGATATGTAAATATTAATCAGAATACACCATTCATGGAGACAGTAAGCCTTATATAGGCATGGACGCTATTTCCATTTTATTACCATGTCGATAAAAAAAGTAAAATAATACATGTACCGTTATGTATATATATAATTATAAAATAAGAATTAAAATAGCATAGATATATCATATATATTCACTAAATGCATCCTCAAAAAATTCCATGTAGTGTATTATTGAATCATATCGCTTTGAAAGGGCAGTAGTCCACACTTCATCAGACAAAATTGTGATATTAACACAAAATGGAATGTATAAATACATGTATTGTAAAAGTATTATATAATATTAAATACATAAAAAGTAAAATATTTTACAAATATACATATAGTGTAAATAATAATGTCAACCATGAAAGGTGGTTGAGAAAAAATTAACAATCATTGTTTTGTGAGGCGGTAGTTCATCTTGCACGAAAACAATATGTTTGTTACCCATTAAATGGTTGTGTGTGTATTTTTAGGTAAAACAATTATCATAAAAACATAATATTATATTGAATACACTATGTTTTTTATTAAATATTATTATAAAGAGTGTATAAGGGGAGCATAATGAAAATAAATTAATGGATCTTGAGAGAATACGATACCCATTAATCGGTAACCTCATTTTGGATTATGCCAAAAGGATTCCTTGGATTTAATTATAACCTTGACTAGTCTTATAGTACTAATGGAGGGATATTTATAAGTTTTTTTTGGGTATATATGGTACAAAACTAAGTGTTTTGAGAGCACTTATGATGAGGGAGTGTTGGTGTCCTTTTACTGGGAAGGCAAATGACAAAAGTGATTTTTTTAAAACCAGTTAGGAGGAAACATGTTTTTATCTAACACACCTCATACAAAACTAAAACAAATAACAAAAAGTAATGTTCTTGGAAGAGTCATGGAAATAAATGGGTTCTGGATATGCTTATAGGTTGTTTGGGGTCCTATATTTAAGGTTTTGTACATTATTAACCAAATTTTGCTCTCAACCATTGTAATTAATTTTAATCACATTCGATAATATTTTTTGAAAAAAAGAAGTTAAATTTATTAGAAATTAAAAATTATGATTATTAAAAATATGGAATCAAATTTTACAAATTCTAATAAAGTAATTGGATGAAATTAATTTAAAATTAATGATGCAGATGGGATAAAACTACAACTTTTTAATGTAAAAATGACCAATATTTGGAAATTTGTATTCATAGAAAAAAGAAAAATGAAATTTATTATAGTTAGTAATATTTTATTAATTGATAAAAATATGAAATAATTAAACTTTTAAAAAATTAAACATATAAATGAAATAGATTAAAAGATATTTTTGAATTAAAATACTGTATTTTTCACTATTCTTATAAAATATTGTTTCCTTGAAAAATCCGAAGAATTGTTTCTAAGAAAAAATCAACATACTAAATTCTAAAATTAATTTTAATTTATAAAATTAAATTTCTAAATCTATGTAAAATTAATTTTATTATTTTCCATAGAAGAAAATTAAAAGTAGTTTATTTGAAAATGGTTTTTTCTATACAGAAAAGGACGTTACCAAAAATTATATATTTCATCATAAATATTTTTAATTTATATAAAACATTTTTAAATAATATTTGAAAAGTATTTATTACAATTCATATTAAATTTTTTAATGCCTAGGATACAATTATATCATTAATATAATAATAAAAATAAAATTATTCTTTGAAGAAACTTAGTGTTTCCTATAACATATTTCATGTAAGTGTTGCATGTAGAATAATCCAAGTAAGTTCCCTATGAAAGGAATGTTTTACTTTGTTATTTAATATAAAAAACTATGCTCAATGTTTCATGAAATGGAAAATATGAAATGAATAAACTAATTTGAAAAAATACATTCTCAAAATCTCGGGGGTGTTATATATACCCTCTTGTTTTTGGTATTACATTAAAATTAGCATTACCTCTTGTTTTCAGATATGGGATACAACCCATGTAGCCTCTTGTTTTTATTCATAGTCAACAAGTCACATACCCTCTTTTTTTAAAGAAAGAGATACAATTACATTATCTTCTTATTTGTGGTCTTATGCTCACAAATCTTGTACGCTATTATGGTATATTGAATTTATCATTACCCATTAAATTGGAGCGAGATATATGTCATACCCTATACAGAATTCAAAAATATTTATGTGTTCCACAAGATAATAAAACATTCATCATATAAGAACCCTTGAAACAAAATTGGTATCATATAACTTTTATGATATCATAACATGTGGAAAAGTGACAGGTTTCATAATAATTTCATTGTATAGTTATGTATGTATATAATTCAGTTTCATAATCAAGTTAACATAATATATCCAATGGAAGTGAAATGGGATAAAATAATTAAATTGTAATTATTAATATAAAAAATTTAAAGGAAGAATATGAATGATTCCCATTAATCATAAGCTTATTATATCGTAAATAGTGTAATTGAATATAATATTAGATAAAAAATAATTTTGAAAGATAATTTAATACATTTCTTCAGGATAGTATCCTTTCTAGTTATAAATATTCCTTTTAAAACATAAAACATTTTAAAGACCATTTAATTTAAAACAAACATTAAAAACTTATAAAATATGATCTTAAAACGAATTAAAAAACATTTAAAAACTCAATTTATTTTTTCAAAATCCATTTCATTGAAAATTAGATTAAAATATTATTTATAATCAATTTTAAAACAGTTACTGAAAACATTTTTTTGATGGAACATCATTTTCCAACCAAAGGGAGAGATAATGTTTGATTCCATTAGGATTATTTTAATAAATATACTATTCATCGTTGAGAGGGAATAATTGTAAAATTAGTGAAATATATTTTTCAAATAAATAGGATAATAAATTTCATGATTATTAATGATAGATGGATTATAATTTGTCATTAATAGAAGAATAAACATAAACAATCCTGATAAAAATGAGATTGTAGAAATAAACTCATTCCACTTTGGTATCACTGAACCCTAAACCCTTGAAGGAATAAAAATAAATTAATGTTTTAGTGTGATCAAAAATATTTATATTCATTATATAAAATTTCAATGGGGGATATAAAACCTTAGAAATGAAAAATATGCATATAACATAAACTGTGTCTCAACGAAAGGAAATGGATTAAAAAATTACAATATCGATTTGCTAACATAGGAAATGTAAACCCCATAAAAAAGAGATACGAAAATTGATATGTTATTAATAATAAATTTTATAATAATAATTATAAAATATATTCATGAGACTTACATAAACCATATAGGTGATAAACCTGGAGAATATAAAATATGGATCACACAAGTAAAATGTGTTATGGAAATCCCTCACTACTTGAGTAAAAATTTAATCATAAACTGAGTTAAATATTAACATCAATTGAAACTTTTAATGTCCTAAAATAATTTTAGTTAATGATATAAAATTTCATGGTGTCACAAACAAACCTAGGTCGACCCTAATCTGGACACCCCATGCCGGCTCACAACAGGACCCCAGAGTCATTCCTCGGCTGGCGACAACCACCAAGTGCATCATCCAAGTTATGATGGGAACAATCTATCCTAAAATAAATAAACATAAATTTGTGAAATAATAAATGAGTAGTAGAAATTAAATAAACCAAATAAAATTATTAATCATGAACTAAAAAATAAATCTAATCAAACTTGATGACCACAAAACTCCCCGTGACCTTGCAGGTCTCTCTTTGATCCCAGGGCTGAACATCACCCATGGCGATCAAGATCAAACTGAAACAAACACATAAGACTAAAAACAAGAATGATGTATAGGCATGAGTAATAAAACTCATTAAGAATACCCATTTAATCTATTCCCAAATTCATTTCATTTAAAAAAAGAACAATAAATTCTAAGTTTGAACTACAGTATATAAATGTATATTTTTTTCACAAATTCCCCCTTTATTAAAAATCATGGTCTGCTTACCTCGTTACAATTTATAATCATATTCATTCCCAAGGATGAACCATATTCATTTAAAAATATATATGAAATTATATTTATAAAAGATAGATTGAGTATAAATGATTCCAAAACCTTTTTCAATAACAATTTGAAAACAACTTATCATTTTTGATAATAATCCACACTGTTTTAGAAGCAATCTCAAAAATCATACAATGATGGAAAAGGGAATTAATACACAAGATTATCTATCCAATAATGAGTGAGACCAATTGTGCCTGTAAACATGGGTGAAACATAAGAGCCTGTGAATAATCAATAATGTAATATACATTTGACTCATCCTAAATTCATCCCCTACCCAATGGCGTTATAACACCAAAAAGCCCAATTGTCGCCCTTCCTAGCCTGATCGAGGGTCCCAATCAAATAAAAATAAAAAAAAGTATCCCCCTAGTATGATCCACTAGCCAGTGCATAATCTAATCTATTATAGTAATCATTCATCTAAATTTTTCTCTAAATTCGTGGTTACCATGTCATGAATAATTAGGGGCTGAGTCAACAATGTAAAAAAATGAAATCCATCACATATATATGCAACTCTCACAAGAAACACAAACAAATGTAACCCCTAATCTCTTTGATAAACATTTCCCCCTCTTTCCATCAACCAATAACACATTGGGGATGTCCCATCCAAGGACTAAGCATTCCGTCATCATCTAACAAGGTAAGTGGTTCATCCAAATGATCGTTTTTTAAAGAAACATATTTTATTAAAATACCAAAATGGCCTCAAGAAACCATATTAACCTAAACCATTATCAAATAAACAATAAACCGTAACTCATTTCCAAATTATCAATTAAACATTTCCTCCATCCTAAAAATAATTTTAAACCATATTTATGAAGCCCATTGGAGCAACCTAAACACATTTGAAACACAATCCATTTTTTTAAAACAACAATTTACTTAAAAGGATAATTAGGAAACTTTATAACATTTGATAAACACTTGGTAAGAACATTAAAGAAATTTTTTTCATGCAATCAAACAGAAAGAGAAATTAACTTCATTTCACTGTAGGAATTTATACTAGAAACATCCATATATCACTATAACGCATTTATTAAGGGTAAAAAAATCAAGAAATAAATTGTTATTTAATTTAAAGGCTAATTAATATAAGAACCAACCACAAAATGGGACGTGACCAAGCTGAATAATTTGGAATCTGATGCCTTTGATGAAGATCACACCACAATTGCGCACACATACTCCCCTATATATATCCCCCTTAATCTGATTCACATATTCCCCATTCCATGAAAGAATATGTGAATGGAGAATATATATATATATATATATACATATACGTAACTATTTTTGTGTGTGGAACCCTCTGAGGATGCACCAAAAAATCTAATTAACCAAAAGGGAAACCAAATATTACCAAAGATTCTAAATAAAATTGAATCAAAAAAGGGTGGAAGAAACCAACCAAATCCATGGGACTAACCCCTATGTAATGCCTTAAATAATCCAATATCATTTTGAAAACATTTATTTCACCATTTAAAACCATCTAAAATTCATATTGAAAAGTGAAATTCATGTTCAACATGCAAAGGGAACACACTTTTCATTGAAAATCCCATTTCACTCCATCCAACACACCATTTCAAAACAAAACACACTTACAAGGGCCAAAGGGGCATATAAAATTAAGCACATATTTTTCAAATCCCGTTTAATGAATTAGGTAACCACTTTGAATATAATAAACTTGTTTATAAAAGCTAATCGATGCCATTTCATGCCACTAGACAATTTAAAGACCTAACCAGGCGATTTGAAAAACACAAGGCATGCTAAATCCTTTCAAATAATTCCAAATTATCACATAAAATAGGAAACCATCCACATTGACACGGTATACTTAATTTAACAGTAATAAATACCTATGTAACAACTAAGCCAAAAAAATCAACGTAAAAATTAAATAAAATGACATATGAAATGGGTTCCAACTTCAACCGATGAAGAACACCCGAAAATCGGTGCGAAATTCCAAACACATCTCACACTCACCCACAAAAAGGAAAATCCAACCCTACAAACCACGATTGAACTAAAATTGAGGGATTAAATCTAGTAATAGAACAAAAAAATCTTGGGTCTTAGTCTAATCAAAATCCCACTATGAAAACCAAAAAATCAAGATCAATTACTAAAGGGGAAGAAAGTTGCTGGAGAGAGAGGATGTCGACGATGGGGTAATTCCAGTAAGGGGTTGACGCCACTGAGGAAGCGCATCAGAGATAGGGGTCACTGGAGGATTTGGATCACTGGGTCATCCAGAGTGGAGGAAGGTCACACCATTGGGTGGTTTTTCCTGCAAGAGAAGGGAACTAGTGAGTAGAGGTTTCCTAAGATAGGTTCACCGGAGTAGGGAGTGTAGTGGGGGGGGGGGGGGGTTAGGGGTGTTGTGCACATGGTGAAGGTCATAAAAGGGGGGGAGGCTTGTACAATGGGTGAAATTATGGGGGAGATGGAGCACAATGAAAACCCTTGGAAAAAATTGAAAATAAAACTACATAATAATAATAATAATAACAACAATAATTGAAAATTTAATAACTTATTAATAATTGATTTAACATACAATATTAATAATAATTAAAATTGTTAATAATAATAATAGCAACAAATTTAATAATAATTGATTAAAAAATTCTTATTATCATTAATAATTAATGCTCATAATTAATTATATTATTTACAAAAAAATAAAAAATTGATAACATCATAAAGATAAATATATTTATAACACATTTTTCATTCTTAATAATGACAACTTTAATGACATTTTATAATAGTAATAATACTAAAAATTTCAATTACATTAATTTCATTTTTGGTAATTTTATTATCCAAAAATAATATTATAATTAGTATGGTAAAATTATTTATTTGACTATGTTTTAAATTTTTAACTCATTCTATTTATATTATTTTATTGATTAAAATATTACAACCACACTGTCAATTCACAACTCAAGAGACCATACATAGACTGCGTGGTAGCTTCTATCCAATCAAGAAGCAAAAACACATGTAACCATGTTGACCTAACATTTTCCTCTACCTCTGTGGTGCCCGTGTACTGACCTAAATAATAAAAAGTGATTATTAATTAATTAATTAATTATAAAAGAATGATAAAAATAATAACAATGTTCCTTTCATTTTAAATTATAAATATGATAATGTTAATTTTAATGAAAATATTGATAATAAAATTTTTTATAATATATATCTTAATATTAATAACAATAATAATTACAATCCAACTTATAATATTCTCAAAACCCTTGATTCTACATAAAGTTTTCTTATTTTATTTATAACTTCCATTTCATTATATTTTTAAAATTTTAATTTATTATAAATACAGGGAATGCTGTGTTTTCTCAAAACTGGGCCTTGAACATGAGCATGATGGCACCAAAACTAAAATACCGACATTTAGATAAAAACAAATAAATTTAAACGGGTACTTATCTAAAACCCTGAAAGAGTTATTTGAATCCATAAAAATAGTAAAATAAATATCTCACAATGATTTGGTGTGAAAATTCTCCCCATCATAATGCTTTCCACCCACATAAATCCATAACAAGGTCAAACTCGAGAACAGAAACCAATACTCCCTTACAGTTTAAGGATATTCGCAATGAGCGACAAATGAAGAGACTTAAAAAAAACCACAAATGAAGAGAAAGGGTGACAATATGAACTCGATAGAATGAAATGAACTCCCTGATTAGTGTCACCCACCTCTAAAAATTTAAACACCCCCACTTGATCGGTCCATAGGACTAAGAACATTCACAACACCCTACCTAGTCTTAAAATATTTACACCTTAAACATCACCCAATAAAACTTCACCACTCACCAAAAACACATGAACAAAATTCAATCCCAATAATAAAGATACCACCATAACATTAATTTAACAAAACTACCTGGGCAATCCCATTACTATTTTTACTCAAAGAAAAATAACTTATAAATAGGTCTCTCGGTACAAGACCATCCACCAACAAGACAATAGCAAGAATGAAACCGTGATACTTCCATAGAGATTCCCTAATAGAATCCACACCCTTACATATAAACCAACACCCGATATCATTTCATGAGAATACCCAATGAGAGATGTGATGGGTCATCCCACCATTAGAGGCTATCAAAGAATGACCAAAAAAATTAAACTAGAACCAGAACCATGTCATTTCCACACAGACCAACCAAAACTCTCTTACCACGACCGACCCAAGAAAATAAGCACAGTAGATATGTAAATATAAAAAAAACATAATCCACCCAGTCCTGAATAGAGTGGAAAAGAACTAATAAACAACTTCTAGCATGAACCAAAAACCCCAACCACATGGTGAGTAGAGGGAAGGGGCCCAATGATTTGACCACTGAGACCACTACCGAAAACCACCCACCACTCTTCACCTACAAACAGATAAAATCCAAGACATACCTGATATACCTAGGTTGTCTACACCAAAACACCGACTGGAAACTTTCATCCTATAGTGTATAACCACATACACTGCATGAGGGATAAGTACACCACAGTCCATGCAAGAAGAGAAAATTCACATTAATGAGAAACCATAATAAACAAATATAACTGACTCACCGCAATAGGAAATGCCCGAACATATCCAAACTCCTTAAACCCATTGGATTCCACACTATGAGACAACATAACTTTGATACATATGGATGGAGCTATGATGATTGAATAATCTACTTCCTCAAAATATAGAGCTACAATTCCCTAACTAGAAATAACTATTCAGGTTCCAGATGAATCCACAACGAGAGAATCCCTACAATAAGAAGGCTTCCTAGATGGAGACCAAATAGGTTACTTTCTCAATAGACATGTTGGGGAATCCATTAAATTGTTGGATTAAACTTATAAAACTCATAAAACAAATCCTTATGTTGATCAAAGAGTGTGTTTTATAAAGATGCACCACCATAAGATGCACCTTGTAAATCCATCGAATCATCATGGGGGAGGACACTAACAGACAAGGAAATAAGAACTTGATCAAAAAAATAGTCATTTCCATGTTCAATTAATCATTTGATATTTTGGAGATAAAAGTTTCATAAATATATTCCAGAATTAATGAAAACCCAAAACAGTTTCCAAGGGGAAACTAGTGTCGATGAGTGATATAACCATATGGTTAGCAGCCATATGCCAATCACACCATCAAAAAAGATAATATTCTAAGGAAATTGTTGGATCGAATATTCAGATGTATATGTATATTAGATAGAACAATACAAGAGGGGGGGGGGTGAATTGTAGGTTTAAAAACATTATGTTTAAACACTTAAGAAAATTAGATTTAAAATATTTTAAACTAATACAATTCACAATAAAAACAAACAACCACAGTTGTATTGAATATAAAGGTATAATATGATGTAATACTATTTGAAATAAAAAAGAATTGTATTATGGATGAATAAAATAATCAGAGTAATACAATAGTGAAGGATTATACCATAAAGCGTGTAGAATCAATCGATAAAATATGTAATAGAACGATTGAAATTGAAACAATTAAAAATGAATATGGAATGAAGAAATGAAAACAATAAAATTCCCTCTCTTAAAACAGACAGCAATGGAAATGTAAAAGTATTACAATTATTTTGACCCAAAGAGAAGGGTTGTCATTTAACCTTGGATAAGAGGTCTTTCTTACCACCACCTTGGTAAGACCTCAATATGATGATCGATACGTCTGTCTTTCTATCCCCACAAGCCCTCGATACAATAATCGGAACATCTGTCTTGCTATCCCCACAAGCACTCGATTTTGCAGGAAATCGAAATCTCTTTCTTTCAATCACATGAAAGCCCTTGATATAATGATCGGTAGCACGGTCTGCCTATCCCCAACAGCCCTCGATCGTTATCACCTGATCGGACATAAAAAAACAAATCACTTATAGAAATAAAAAAACTAAGAACGAGCCGTTCACGTTTTTTAATCTCAAGGCTTTCACACGAAGCAAGAGAGAAGCCACAATATATCTCTATAGAACTTGATATAAGAAAAGTCTCACACACTTGTCTTCATGGCTTCAAATTACCTCTTAATTATAGGCCTCAGGATCCAACAGTCACATTGCCTCCATCGGTCATATTTCTCCAGAAAACCCAGAGGGACATGGATACCTGGCATTATAACGGTCATATTGAAATAGAAAACACGACATCATTTTGATTAGTTTATAACTAACTCTACGTAATCATTTTGGTTAAAACAAAAGAAATATGAAGATGATAAACATGGGTACGATTGAAATATGTTGACAAAGAATAAAAACAAGCATGTGATTAAAGTAAAGTATGAGTACTATATGTATTACATAGTGAAATGTATTGATACGATAAAAAGTAAGTATGATTCATAAAAATCTGTACGATTAACAGAGTAAATATGATTTCTAGAGTCAGTATGATCAGCATAGTCAATATGATAAGAATGGTCAGTATGATCAGCATGGTCAGTATGATAAGTATGGTCAGTACGATCTGCATGGTTAGTACGATATGTATGGTCAGTAGGATCAGCATGGTCAGTACGATAAGCATAGTCATTACGATCAACATGGTCAGTACGATATGTATGGTCAGTACGATCAGCATGGTCAGTATGATAAGTATGGTTAGTATGATCATCATGGTCAGTACGATAAGCATAGTCAGTACGATAATCATAGTCAGTACAATCAGCATGGTAAAAGACATTTGTGATTTAAAAAACAAGATATAAAAGTCAAAAGAGAACTTTTGAATCAACAATCTCCCCCTTTTTGGAAAGAACAAAATACAAAGTAAAAAAAAAAAGAAATACTTATCTCCCCCTAATTTATTGGAAACTTTTTTGAATATGAAATTGGATAATACTAACTCCCCTTTAGGTATGTTCTTTCCTAAGGATTTTATTCATAGATTTTCCTTGATTTATAAGTATTTGATTAAAAAATTATCCCTTTATAAAACATTCTCCCCCTTTGTGATTTTAAAAAAGAATGGAGTAATCTTGAGTTTCCTGAAAGAGTTAGAGAAAAGGAATGCAGGACAAAGGGAAGGGTAACATAAAACTCATTACGATAAAAAAAGTTTATAGAGTTCATGAAGGAAAAACAAATACAACAAAACTCATTTGTTTTCTCTTTCCTTTTCCTTCTTTATCAACTCAAGAAGAAAAAATTACATCTTTTTGATTTCCTTCTTGTCTTCAGATATAGAATTACCCTAAGATCTGAGAAGCTCTTTTTGGTCGGAAAAAAGATGATCCTGATTCTTGATGGTCTCCTCCTGGACTCTGATTAATTCTTCATGAGTACCAATTCTATATTGTAAATTCTTGTTGTCTATGGATAACATATAATTTTGTTTCTTAATCAAGACTAATTCATCTTTGAAAGATGAAACCTTCGAATAATCATACTGAAAAGCATTCATTCTCTCTTGAAACTCTTTCACTAAAGGAATATCAGCTCTATGGGTATATGAGAATTGATTAAGCCTTTGAACAGTTTCTTTTTCAAGCTTATTGAAAGAAATTGATAGATCATTTGAAAGCCTACTTAAGTCTTCAATTGACACTTCATGATCATTCACTGAGCTCTCTATTTTTTACGACCACTTAGTCATTCTGTTGCAAGCCTTATTATGAGCAGCAAAAAATTCAGAAAGAACATTCAAATCGGCTTCAACTGAAAAAACTCTATATCTTAATTCTCTTATAGAGCCAAACTTCTTTCCCTAATTGTCAATAATGAAATCAATTTTTCCTTTAAGTCTGAGAAATTAAGGAATGGTATTCTTAATTCTCCTTAAAACATAAACAATGTAATCACTCTTCTTGAGAGAAATTGTCTGTTTTGAATCAGTATCCCCATCGTACGAATATAGTTCATTTGATCAACTTGAGTCTACAACTAGTTATTTTACCTTTTCTTTTTAAATCCCCTTTCTTTCTTCTTCAACTTTTCACTGATAACGATTGTTTTTTCCATATTAGAATATTGAGGACATTGTTTCTCTAGGGAAATAATTCTTTCTAGAGTTTCAAAAGATTTATCTGGTGCTTGATCAGCATGAGGATCTTGTTGAATACCTTCAATTCGTTTTTGAAATGATTATTCTCTACTTTTATTTGAGATTTGAAGGAATTGCAAAAGGAAATATCCTCCATCTTCTTCAACTTACTGGATTTCTTTTAAAATTTGTTTCCCTTTTTCCGGCTCTGGAAGACTCTATATAACGGCTTCTTGATATACCTCTTCCCTTAGTTGAGCACTGGCCTCCTCAACCATTTTCATGACTTTAGAAACATCAAAGTCTTGTTCTTTTCTTTTCAAAAGAGTCTTCTTTTTATTTTCGTCTTGTAGGGTATCCTCAACCCTTATCCTCTCAGCAAAGGATTTAGCTAGGTCAAGACCAAACTTCAGATCACCTTCTTTTCTCTGTTCTATTTCATTTATCCACTTAGCCACTACTTACTTACAGAACTAAGGTTTATTCTTTTGTATTGATCTAGTTTGTGGATCTGACTTTTGAGGAGAACCTACAGATGGATTGTCTTTGACTAGAACAGGTGCCTATTGATTCTATACCGATTCAGCTTCTAAATCCTTAACAAAAAGCTTTGAATTCTGATCAAAACATACATTCAACTTCATCAACATACTCCTACTTATCCAAGAAGGCTTCAACTCTTTCAATTTCCCTTTCAAAGGAATATTACAAAACTTCATGATATCAAGAATGAACTTTGTAAGAATAGATGGATACATGATCAAAAGGGACTTAATTTCTCATAACTTAACATTCTTGATTGTTTCAAAAATGTATCCCTTGAGATTTACTTTTCTCATGTTGACAAGATAGTAAAGAATGAAGATATTAGAAACTTTCAGAGTTTCTCTATCCCCTTTCCTTGGGATAAGAAAACCTTTCATCCAAAGTGCCACAAATATTTTATCTAGAGAAAGATGAGCCACTTTCCTATTCTCTTCATTTATAAGAAACAATGAATTTTCATCACATTATTTGTTAAATGTACCAACTTACTATGGTAGTTTATGATATGGACAATAAGAATCACCTTCATTTGGAACATTTAGAAAGATGTCTGCTTGTTTCACAGACATTGATATCTTTCTATCGTACACAACAAAGTTGATAGTCATGTTTTTGTCGAAAGACATAGTTTTGTAGAACTGAGTAACTTCATCAGTAAGAACCAGATCTTGAGACACTGGGGTTTCAACACACAAATGTTCCCAGCCTTGAAAAAAAATAATTCTTATGATTTTAGAATCAAACGAATCAAATAATTCTTGAGAGACTAACCTTTCCCTGAGAAAGTATTTTTCTGAAAAAGTCTTTGAAGATATTTCGGTAGGACTATTAGAAGAGGACTGTGACAGATAGGTGAAGCTGATGGAAGATCGTACAATGTCTTAAAACAAGGGCAGAGCTTCATCAAAAATTGTGGAAAAAACGGTGTGGTTTCGGGGAGGGTAGGTGTCTATTTATAGGTGAAAAACTGGTGACGGTTGATCTTCTACGGTTAAGATTAGAAGAAAAAAACTGATGGATGGGATTAATTTTTTTTAAAAAAAGAACAAAACAAAACATGGAAAGGAATGTATGTACCTGCCAGAGATCGTAAGGTAATTGTTTCTTTCAATAATATTAACATAGTAAAAGAAAACACAAGCGTACGAGGATAAAGAATATGATCGATTGTCATGACGATGGGAAAAAAAAGTCATTAACATAGGTTGATGTTCTGATTGAAAACAAAGTCATTACCATAGGCTGACGTACCAATGGAAAACAAATTCATTACAATAGGCTGATGTGCTGATAGAAAACAAAGTTGTTACCATTGAATGAAATGCCGATGGAAAACAAAGTCATTACCATAGACTGACATGCCGATGGAAATCAAATTCATTACTATAGGCTGATGTGCCGATGGAAACCAAGTTGTTACCATAGACTGACGTGCCAATGGAAAACCAAGTTGTTACCATAGACTGATGTGCCGATGGAAAACAAATTCATTACCATAGACTGACATTACAATGGAAAACAAAGTCATTACCATAGACTGACGTGCCGATGGAAAACAAAGTCATTTCCATAGACTGATGAGTAGATGGTCCGAAATTTAATACAATAAGTATGAAAAAAGTTAAAATGATAATCAGATGGTCAAGAAGATAATCAGAAAAATAGAAATATAAAGTATAAATAGATAATGGAAAACATAAAAATAAATGAATATGTTCTCCCCTTTGAATAATAATTTTTCTGATGTAAGCAGAGTTGTACAACATGAATTAGATATGAATTATTATCTTAGTGTAGTCATTCCTAACTTCTTTTTGATAAATTCAAACCTATCGAAAGGTAATGGTTTTGTAAAAATATCACCATGATGTTATTGAGTTCTGATAAATTGTAAAATAATATCTCCTTTTTGTGTGTAATACCTAAGAAAGTGATGCCTAACATCTATGTGTATTGCATGAGAGTGATGTGATGGGTTCTTACTAAGTGCTATAGCACTAGTATTATCACAATGAATTTGAGTTTTGGAAAAACTCAATCCATAGTCAGTGAGTGTGTGTTGCATCCATAACACATGAGTACAACAACTTCCAGCTGCTACATATTCAGCTTCAGGAGTGGAAAGTGCTATTGAGTGTTGTTTCTTACAGGACCAGGAAACCAAAGAATCTCCTAAGAAATGACATGTTCCAAATGTACTCTTTATATCCATTCTAAATCCACCAAATTCAGCATCCAAAAAACTTTTTAAAACAAAATCATTTCCAGAAGAATAAAAAAGACCTAAATCTAGAGTTCCTTTTAAATAACGAAAAATTCTTTTCATAGCTTTTAAATGAGACTCGTTTGGATTAGATTTTATCTTGCACATAAGCATACAAAAAACATTATGTCAGGTGGAATGGATGTCAAGTATAACAAACTTCCAATCATACCTCTAATTTTTTTTGATCTAATGGTTTCCCAGTTTCTTCAAGATCAAGTGTATTTGAGGTACCAATTGGAGTACTAATAATTTTCATCTAGTCATAACCATCCTTTTTGAGTAAATCTTTTTTATACTTATGTTGAGATATATATGTTCCTTCTAGTTTTTGTGAAATTTTAAAACCTAAAAATAATTTTAACTCACCCATCATACTCATTTCAAACTCATATTTCATTAAGTTTGCAAAATAATTAGTTAAAGACCCCTGAGTTAATCCAAATATGATGTCATCAATATAAATTTGAACAATTAAAACATTTTTATTTTCCATTTTTATAAAAAGGGTTGGATCCGTTGTACCTTTTGCATAATTTTTTTGTGAATGAAATCCTGGGGGTGTATCATACTATGCCCTATGGGCCCATTTAAGGCCATATAGAGCTATGATAAGTTTAAAAACATGATTAGGATATTTTGAGTCACGAAAAACAGGGGGTTGTTCAATAAACACTTCTTCTTGCACAAAACCATTTAGAAAAGCACATTTAACATCCATTTGAAATAGTTTTAAATTAATGTATGCTTCAAAGGATAATATAATACAAATAGATTCATGTATAGCTACCAGATCATATGTTTATTCATTGTCTATTCCCTCTTGTTGATTATAGACCTTAGCAAAAAGTCTTGAATTATTTCTTACAATGATTCCATTTTCATCACATTTGTTTCTGAAAACCCACTTTACACCAATTAGAGTTGTTTCTTTAGGCCTTTCAACTAAAGTCCAGACTTGATTCCTTCAAAATTCATTTAGTTTATCTTGCATTACTTTAATCTAATCTTCATCACCTAATTCCTTACTTGGACATTTAGGTTAGAATTGAGAATGAAAGGCAAGATGTTCTATTTCATTTATTAAGGAATTTTTGGACCTTACAGGTTGATTTACATCGCCAAGGATGTTATAAATGGTATGATTCTTAACAAACAATTGATTTGGGTTTTGTAAAACCTGTTCATCAACATATTGTAGAAAATATTATAGGGTAAAAGTTTTATGAACAATTTCTTGAACAATTTCCTTATCAGAAGAATATTATAATAGAGATTGATAAACATTTTTAGAAAACTCATCTGAGGATGTAGGTTGGGGTTGGGTGAAAAAAAAGGATTAGTTTCATCAAATTTAACATGCACTGTTTCTTCAACAGTACATGTGTTTTTATTGAAAACTCTATATGCCTTAGAAGTTTTAGAATATCCTAGAAAGATTCCTTCATCATATTTTGGTGAGAATTTCTCTAGATTATCTTTAGTATTCATAATGAATACTTTGCACCCAAAAAATTTGATGTATGAAACATTAGGTTTTCGGCCGGTCCACAATTCATAAGGTTTTTATTAAGAAAAGGTCTAGTTAAAACATGATTTATATTATAACAAGAAGTACTAACAACTTCAGCCTAAAAGTTCATAGCAATTTAGTATTCACTCAACATGGTTCCTGTCATTTCCTAAAGAATACGACTTCTTCTCTCAACAACACCATTTTACCAAGGAGTTCTTGGAGTAGAGAAAATGTGATCAATACCTTTCTAACTACAAAAAGTTTCAAAATCTGAATTTTTAAATTCACCACCATGATCACTATGAATAGTAATCAATGGTAGGGTTTTCTCATTTTTAACTTGGGCTCTAAAGGTTTTGAAATAGAAAGAGGCTTCAGATTTCTTTGTTAGAAAATAGAACCATGGAAATATATAAAAGTCATAAACTAGAACAAATACATAGTATTAGCCTCCAATGCTTCTAGTTTGTGAAGTACCAAAATATCCATGTGCACTAGCTGTAATGCATTAGATGTTGAAAATTCATTAGTTGATTTAAAGCTTGTTTTATGTTTCTTGCCAAATTGACAAGGATCACAGACTTTTGAATAATCTTATCTAAGATCTGGTTGTCCCTTTACAAGTCTTTTTTTGAAATTTTACAAAGGTTTATTAGGTTGAATTATCCTAGTCTTCTATTCCATAGAAATGATTGGTCTTCTATTGCACTTATGCAGGGTAAATTTTGGCTCCTAAGGTCTTCAAAGTTAACAGTGTATACATTCTCTTGCCTATGGGTAGATAGAATGAATTCTTCCTTGGAATTGTGAACTAAGCATTTATCATTTATAAAAATAACACGTCAAACTTCATCACATAATTTACTTATGCTGTTGAGATTGTTCTTAATACCATTAACAAACAAAACATTTGAAATAAGAACTTTTCCAAGAAAAATAATATTACCTATTCCAATAATTTTTCCTTGAGCATTATCTCCGTAGGTAACCTTTACACCTTTTGTTTCAATAGTATTTTTAAATAAATCTTTGTTTTCCGTCATGTGTCGAGAACAACCACTATCCATGTACCAAATGTTCTTGTTGGTACACTTCTTATTTTCTTGAAAAATAAACAATTAGTTTTTCAGAATCCAAACATGTATGGATCCAGAAGGGTTAGATGAAATTTTTTTGGAATCCACATTTGTTTTGAAAAATGAGCTTTATGAAATCCTAATGACTGAGTTCTATTAATAGAACAATCTCTTTTATAGTGACCACCACTTTGAAATTTATTACAAAAGGGTTACTTTTAGGAAAAAATAGTTATTAATAAAAATTGGGTTAGAATGACAATACACAATACCTGAAAGATTCCTAAAAGGTGTAATTTGAGAATACATTTTATCAAAGATTTACTTGCCATATGTAATGTTTGATAAACATTTTTTCAAGGAAAAAATTTCAGACCTTATTTTTAAAACAAGGTTCTTATCCTCCAAAACATTTTATTTCGAACTAGAGTTAGGCTTAAAAACATTTTTCTAGGAAATTACATTTTTTAGATCCTTAAAAAGATTATCCTTATCAGATTTGACTTTCTAAAGGATTTTTAAAATAATTTCAAAACAATATGTTTTCATATCAAGATCATTATAAAGATCTAATACTTCATTAGATAAAATTGAAATTCTAGAATTTGCTTTATGAAGCTGTTACTTGAGTTTATAATTTTCATTCTGAAGTAATTTAGAAAACCTAAACATTTCTTCAAAAGAAGGTAAAGTATTATCTTCTGATGATGAAGACTCATAATTTGAAGATTCATAATATTTATTATCAGTATAATTTGCATTAAAGGAAACATTTGTAATAGCTTTAGCATTGTGTACCTTTTCCATGAAACAATGATCTTTAATAGGTAGTCGGGATATAATTTCAATATTCCTTTGACCCGAGGACTCATATTATGAAGAATTATCAGATGAATCGCTACCACTTGCACTCCAAGTATCATTTTCCATCATGAATTTATTTGTCTTTTTCATGTTATACATTTTATTATTTGTTTCAGACTGTTTATCCTTTCTGTCTTTTCTTTTTAGTAAAGGAAAATCAGGTCTTATATATCCTACTTTCTTGAACTCATAACACGTTACCTATGAATCTTTCATATCCTTTATATATTTCATTTTAAATATATATTGGAAGTCTTTATTTCCCACAATCTTGTTAATACATTGAGAAATATTGGCTAAATCATTATCCGAGTGATCACTATCACAAGATTCTGACATGACAGCTTTCTTAACTTTGGATCTTCTTATCCTTTCAGGTGTGTTATCATTAGACATAGTGGCAAAATCTACACTTCCATTTCCATTTTTTAATTTATTGAAATCTGAATCTCTCTTCATTCTTGTCTCATGATGTAGAAGAGTTCCAAAGAGTTCATCAAGTGTAATCTGGGAAATATTTCTGTTTTCATCAATAGCTATCCTTTTTGACTCCCTATCGTTTGGAATAATGTCAATAATTTTGTCAAAAAGAGCTTCATCATCAAGACATTTTTCTCCCATATATTGTAAGCTGTTGACAATTTTCATAAATCTTTGTTGAAATTTACATACCGGCTCTCCATAAGGAAAAAGAAATCCATGATACTTTGCTCGAAGCATTGCACTTTTTGTTTCTATAACCTTCGATGTACTAAAATGTGTGACTTCTAATTTCTTCCAAATACAGTTGGCTGCTTCACAGAATGATATCTGGCTGTATATATTCCTGGTCATAGAACATAGTAAAGTATTACGTACCTTGTAATTCAGTTGATATTCTTGCTTCTATTTATTAGTTAAAGTACTGACTTCTTTGTCAGGTATTTTGTAACCTCCAGTAAGTATAATAAATTTTTCTAAACTAGTATTGTTAAATAATGTCTTAATTCGATCTCTCTAGTACTCATAATCATTCCCATGAAAGATAGGTGGTCTAGAAGGATTTAGATTGTCAATTGACCCAATATTTATTCCTTCCATATAATAAAACAAAATCTTTTCCACCTAAAATGTTACTGTAGTAAATAGTTGACATAGAAATAAGAAAGAAATAGATATAGTAATATAAATTAGTGGAAACCTCCTATGATAACAAATGATGGATCGAATATATAGATGTATATGTATATTAGATGGAACAATCCAAGAGGGGGGGGGGGGGTGAATTGTAGGTTTACAAACTTGGGTTTAAACACTTAATAAAATTAGATTTAAAAGTTCTTAATATAATACCATTCACAACAAAAATAAAAAACCACAATTGTATTGAATATAAAGGTATAATATGATGTAATACTATAAGAAATACAAAGCAATTGTATTCAATATGAATACAATAATCAGAGTAATACAATAGTGAAAAATTCTACCACAAAGCCTATAGAATCAATCGATATAATATGTATTAGTATGATAGTAATTGAAACAATTACAAATGAATATGGAATGAATAATGGAAAACAATAAAATTCCCTTTCTTAAAACAAACAACAGCCGAAATGTAAAAGTATTACAATTATTTTTACCCAATGAGAAGGGTTATCCTTTCACCTAGGATAAGAGGTTTGTCTTACCACCACCTTGGTAAGACCTCGATACGATGATCAGTACGTCTGTCTTGTTATCCCCGTAAGCCCTTGATACAATGATCAGAATTTCTGTCTTTCTATCCCTGCAAGCCCTCGATGTTTTAGGTAATCGACACCTCTGTCTTGAAATCACTTGAAATCCCTCGATACGATGATCGGTAGCACCTTATGCCTATCCCCTACAGCCCTCGATCATTATCACCTGATCGGATGCACAAAGTAAAACAAATCACTTATAGAAATACCAAAAGTAAGAACGAGCCAATCACGTTTTGTAATCTCAAGGCTTTCACACGAAGCAAGAGAGAAGTCGCAATATCTCTCTCTAGAACATGATATAAGCAATGTCTCACACACGTGTCTTCTTGGCTTCAAATGACCTCCTATTTATAGGCCTCATATTCCAACAGTCACATTTCCTCCAATGGTCATATTTCTCCAGAAAACTCAGAGGGACTTGGATACCTGGCATTATAACGATCATATTGAAATAGAAAACACGACATCGTTTTGATTAGTTTACAACTAACTCCACGATATAGTTTTGGTTAAAACAAAAGATATAAAAAGATGATAAACATGGGTACGATTGAAATATGTTGACAAAGAATAAAAACAAACATGAGATAAAAGTAAATTATGATTACAATAAGTATTACTTAGTGTAATGTGTTTATACGATAAAAAGTGAGTATGATTCATGAAAATCAGTATGATTAACAGAGTCAATACGATTGCTAGAGTCAGTACGATCGGCATAGTCAGTACAATGAGCATGGTCTGTATGATCACCATGGTCAGTACGATAAGTATGGTCAGTACTATCAGCATGGTCAGTACGATAAGTATGGTCAGTACGATCAGCATGGTCAGTACAATAAGCATTGTCAGTACAATCAGTATGGTCAGTACGATAAGTATGGTCAATACGATCAGCATGGTCAGTACGGTAAGTATGGTAAGTACGATCAGCATGGTCAGTACGATAAGCATAGTCAGTATGATAAGCATAGTCAGTACAATCAGCATGGTAAAAGACATTTGTGATTTCCAAAACAAGATATAAAACTCAAAAGAGAACTTTTGTCTCAACAGAAATTTCATTGGCCCCACAATGATATCATGGCTTTGCAATCTCATGAAGGCCACTAGAGAACACCCTTTTCATTTACCAATAGAAAAAAAATCCATAATAACAAAAGACACTAACAAACCCTAACATCTCATAGTAACCATAAGTTCCGAATGAGAAAGGTTTTATGATGTCCTTCCCATTACTACAGATCAAATAATATCAATCCTACACCATATACCCTGGAATCCCAATGTAAAAATGGGTGATTTAATAAGAAAGATCCACTTAAGAGGTGACCTTCTTGGATACAAATTTTTTCAAAAACCAACCCAGGTCTATCTTGAACTAGTCACCCAAACCTTCATATGACACAACCCAAGAGGCATTCCCGGTCATCCTAAGACAGAAAAAGCACCTAGTGAATTAACAGAGTTACGATGGTATAAATTTCACGCAAATAAACAAAACATAAACCACTAGAACAAAAATAGATCATCCAAAATTGAATAAACCAAACAGGACGACCCCATAAGAACTAAAAAATAAATCTAACTGAACATAATGACCACTAAATTCACAATGACCCCATGGGACACTCTCCATTCACAAGACTAAACTTGGACCACAACGATGGAGATAAAATAAAACCATACAACTAATCCTAAAACAAGAATGATGTATAAGCATGAGTATTAAAACATAGTATACATACCCATGTAATATATTACCTAACGAATTTCCTTTTAAAAAAATAATCATTAATTTCAGGTTTGAACTACAATATATAAATGTATGTTTAATAAAACATTTCCTCTTTAAAAAAATCACAGTCCATTGCCTTATTTACAATTAAAAACCATATTCTTTAATAAGGAGGAACAATATGCATTTTAAAAGAGAGATGGAATTTTTTTTGTAAAGGACTGAGTGATTATAGAACATTTCCAAAATATTTTTCAATTAATATGTGAATTTCTTTTCTCATTTTATCAATAATCCAGAATATTTTGAATGCAAGATCAACAAATCATATTACATGGGAAACAGTAGTTAATAAATCAGAGTATCTAGCCAACAATGCATCAAATCATCTATTACAGAAATCATGGTTGAAACCTAAGTTCTCCTGAATAATGTAGAACATACTATACCAGCGGCACATCCCAAAGACATTCCCCAACCAATGTCATCAGAATGATCAAATGCCCATTCATCGCCCTACCTTTCCAGTCAAGGTTCCCAGTCCCGTAAAAAAATAATAAAATACCCCCTTCAATGGGAATGTTTCTAGTGAATAATCTAAACTAGTGCGAAAATCATTAACTAAAATTTCTCTCATTATACTTGGTTCTCATGTCATTAATAATATAGGGGTGATCCAAAATGGCCAAAAAGTAATCCATTATGAATTAATGAATCGAAAATAAGAAATAAACACAAAAGTAACACAAAAATTAATCCAAGGAAATTTATCCCTCTTTCCATTAACTAACAACACATGGAATAATTCCCATCAGTGGACCACCCATTCCATCATCATCTAATAAGGCCCGAGGTGCATCCTATAGAGTGTTTTTCAATGCAACATATTTTACAGAAATATCAAACTTCCCTCAAGAATCTATTTAACACTAAACAATTTCTAAATAACTGACACACAACAACACATTTCCAAAGAATCCAGTAAATACCACCTCCAACCTCAAAACCATTTTGAACCCCATTTATGAAATCCATTTGAACAACCCAAACACATTTTCAACCCAAGAATTTATTTATAAAACACAATTTACATACAAATTAAAACTAGGAAATATTATATCATTTGATCAAAACATAGTATCCACATATAATAGAATAATTTTATAGAATCAAACAAAAATATGAATTAATAGTATTTCACTTCATACATTTAAACTAGAACCAACCATATATACCTAGAAATAATTTAATAAAGGTGTCAGAATAAATAAATCAATATTTCATCAATTTAATGGCTAATTTATAAGGAAACCTACCTCAAAATAGGATCAGACCATGATGAACAATTCATCACCAAACACCTTCAATGATGATCGACCCACAACTGTACACACATACACTCATATATATATAGCCCTTAATCAAAGGCTTATATTACCCAAACCATGTGGGAATATATGCAATGAGGATATATATATGCCTATGTATGTGTGTGCAACCCTCTGAGGACCCACTGAAAAATAAAATTAATCCAATGGGAAACAAAAGATTATGAAATAGTCTAAATAAAATTGAAACAATAAAAATGGGTGAAAGAAACCAACACAATTCATAGGCCAAGCCCCTTAGTAAAATCTTACAAAAAAAGATAATTTTGAAATCATTCCGTTAACTATTTAAATCCGTCTAAAATTCCTATTAAAAATTTCTCATCAAGTTCCTCATGCCATGGGAACACACTTTTCATTGAACCTTCCATTTAACTTGATCCAACCCACTATTTCAAAACAGAATTGACTTAAAAGGGAGAATGAGGAATATAAATTTAGGAATATAATTAGAAAACCTAATTTAAAGACCAAGAATACCACTTTTAACATCATAACTATGTTTATAAAATCCAAACCGTTCCATTTAATATCACATTCCAATTTAAATGGCCATACGAGCCATTTCCAAAACACAAGGTAGGATCAATCCTTCTAGTAATTACAAATAATCACACAACAAGGGGAATCCAACCAATTTGACATGATAAAATTAATTTTAATAAATAAATACCTATTTAATGGCCAAGGAATGTGAAAAAATCATGAAATCAATGTAAACATATTCTTCAAGGACATATGAAAAGGGTTCCTACCTCAATCGATGAATAACACCTAGAAATTAGAGAAAATGGTCAAACGTAACTAAATCACACCCACAGAAAATTAAATCCAACCCTACATAGCATGATTGATCCCAAATTGAAGGAATAAATAAAGGAATAGAACCCCAATAATGAGGGTTTTATCAAATTCAAAACCCCACAATGAAAACCCAAACTCAAGAACACCTCCCAAAGGGGAAGACCATCACCAGAGGGAGTGGAAGCCAGTGAGGGGGTGATGCTGGTGAGGGGGAAATGATGGCGAGGAAGTGTGATAAAGATATGTGTCAACAAAGGCTGCAGGAAATGGGTCATCCAGAGAAGAGAGAGGTTACACCACTGGTTGTTTCCCCATATAAGGGAATGAAATAGG